>CM036755.1:87260802-88460802 GCA_020796225.1 Arion vulgaris
CGTCCTTTTCAACCTAAGACGGATGTATTTTTTGTTATATCAACGTATTAGACTTTCTTTTCGATGTGGTCCTGTGGTCTGGGACTAGTCCTAAAAATGACTGTTTGATTAGTGTTGTGTTCTGGTATGTGTGTGTGTGTGTGGAGTCTTGAGAAGGACTTTGTACCACGCTTATCAACATATTATATTGTTTACTAGCAGTTTTACCCGTTCTTCGCACGATAAATTTAGTTTAAATCTTGTTGCAAAGTCCCATACATTAAAGAAACATGCCCGTTGCCTCAAAATTGACTTCTTTTCCCATTAAAATAATACATTTTCTCTCCATGCTTGGTGGGAAAACTTTGTCAGTTGACCACATAAGATTAAAATATCCCTCATTCCGATTGCCAGTAAAACCTGATACAATAGAATTCCTGTGAAAGTTGACAAATAACAATTTGCAAATTGAATTAATTCAGAGTCAGTTCTATCGTTGCAAATTAAATTTCTGTTTTTCTCAGAATTTGACACGATCTGGTTGACAATTTCATTGCGAATACACATAGAAAAGTGCGAGACAACATATTAAATAGACATGCCCCGTGACAGACATAGAATGGTAGAGACAGACATAGAAAGGGTAGAGACATACGTAGAATGGTAGAGTCAAACAGAGAATGATAGAGTCAGACATAGAATGGTAGAGACAGACAAAGAATGGAAGAGACAGCAGAGAATGAGAGAGTCAGACAGAGAATGATAAAGGCAGAACAGAACGTAAGAGATAAATACACTAAAAGCCACATCCATCTCCCGACTTCTGCTATTCTTTCTTAAACAACTTTATACAGACTTCAAATTATTAAACAAAATTACAGTACAACAAAATACTCAACCAACGAAACAAATAAAAGATACATTATTTAATTAACTTTCAGATATAAAATATAAAATACGAACAAGATAAAATGAATAACATAGTGTGTTGATGTCCTTACCGAATTGAAAAATACAATGTGACCTAATTAATTTTGTTCCCCATTTTCAGCTTGATAAGTAAATAAGTTGCATTTAATTAACAAATGTTACCAAAACTCCCTATCAGATCACTATGTAGAAATAGATAACTTTGCTGTAGATAAATGTTACCAAAACTCACGATCAGATCACTATGTAGAAATAGATAACTTTGCTGTAGATAAATGTTACCAAAACTCCTATCAGATCACTAGTGAAACACGTACAAACAAAGTACTATAGTTTTACAAAATACAGAAACAGTGACGATAAACAGCAACGTTTCGACCAACAAGGCCTTTATCAAGCAAACGAACAAACTATAAAACTATAAACGTAATATAAACGTAAAACTATAGTACTTTGTTTGTACGTGTTTCACTATTTACCAAGTTTTACTGCAGTCTTCCCCTATATCAGATCACTATGTGGAAATAGATAACTTTGCTGTAGATAAATGTTACCAAAACTCCTGATCAGATCACTATGTGGGAAAAAGATAACTTTGCTGTAGATAAATGTTACCAAAACTCCCTATCAGATCACTATGTGGAAATAGATAACTTTGCTGTAGATAAATGTTACCAAAACTCCTGATCAGATCACTATGTGGAAATAGATAACTTTGCTGTAGATAAATGTTATCTAAACTCCCTATCAGATCACTATGTAGAAATAGATAACTTTGCTGTAGATAAATGTTACCAAAACTCCTGATCAGATCACTATGTGGAAATAGATAACTTTGCTGTAGATAAATGTTATCTAAACTCCCTATCAGATCACTATGTAGAAATAGATAACTTTGCTGTAGATAAATGTTACCTAAAACTCACGATCAGATATCACTATGTAGAGATAGATAGCTTTGCTGTATATAAATGTTACCAAAACTCCCTATCAGATCACTATGTAGAAATAGATAACGTTGCTGTAGATTAAAAAGAGACATACAATCACAATGCGTTGTTACAAATTTAGTACTAATTTTACTTGAACCAATTCTTGGCACAGTGTGCGGCAGTTGGGTTATTTCAATAGACAGCCTTGGCACACACTGCGACAGTTAGTACGAAATGAGTTAAGTATAAATAAGTAGAATGTGTTTTAACAGTTGATTTGCAGTTCCAGAAGTTACACATCAATGTGCTGGCATAAGGTGTTGACAAAATCTGGAATTAAGAAGAAAGAAATATATAAATGAATCAATATTTGAATATATATTTTAGAAGTTTAAGATTAACGTGTGGTACTAACCTCTTTCTTCTTCTTCGAACGCTCCATATCGACCACTTGTTAAACCACTCTCTGTATTTGTATGTGATCTGAGCCTAAGAGCGATCATACGCTGTGCCAGTTATGCGCTTACAAATAAGCCATGACGAAACAGGTAAAAACAAAGTACTGTAGTTTTACATTTGTACTGTTGTTTCGCCATTGCTAAATATTGTTTACTGCAGTCTTACCTTATATCGATAATACAAGTAGGTCAGCACATCCGATTTCAGCAACGCATTTTATTTACTAGGGTAGCTTCCTTATGCCCCTACTTCCAGCGTCTCTTACAACATTCCTTGCATGTCGCAGTGTTACTATTCTTTGCTCCCTTGCGATCCCTGACAACACTTGTGCGGTGGTACTAAAGACTTCTTGTTGGTGTCTGTGTCTTGTAGGGTTTGTCTGAATGTATCAATTAGATTCCATATTATTTATCTTCTGCTTATGAAGTTATTAATTTCCCCATACGTTTGTGTGTGTGTCTGTACGTGCCTGGATCTATTTATTGAATGATTGACATAACTATCATCATCGCTCATTGGTGAGTAACCATTTGTGCTCCGATTTCTTTCTTACACTAGAAGATCTCAGCGACCGTACACCAACTCCGTAGCATTAACGACGGTCCTCGATGTCATTTTGAAGATGGAGATGATATTTTGTTTTACCTTTATATTTTAATTTTTCTAATGATTTTTTGCCAGGACAAGGTTTTTTTTTTCAACCTGCTCTTCTTAATTTTGAACTCTTCTTTTACATGCTCAAATTCAAGACGGGACCTACGTTTTATCGTCCGTCTCCGACAGGACTAGGGACTCGATCTCTCGAAATGAGAGCACCTAACCTCTACGCTCGTATGTGTGCATGTATGTGCGTATGTGTATGTGTGTTAGTGTGAGTGTGTATCGGTGTATGTGTAGGCTATATGTGCGTTCGTAAGTATGCGTGCGACTGTGTTTGTGTGTCTGGCTATCTAAAAAAAGGTTTAAAAGCCGAAGAATTGACTTTATTGCACCGGGTTTTACCCCATACGGCTCAGTCCCTCTCCGCAGGAATGGCACGCCACCTGCTACAATCCTAGGGGTCTCTGGAAAAAACTGCACTCGTGAACAAAATGGCGCGGTCCAGACTCGAACCAACGACCTTCGACTCACAAGGCAAAGGACTTAACTACTTAGCCACAGAGACCTGCATAAAATTTGTCTGGCTATCTGTGTGAGTGTGCGCGCGTGTGTGCGTGCGTGTATCTGTGTACGGGGGTATATATGAGCGTGTGCGTGGTGTATGTATGTGCGTTTGTATATGTGAGTATGTGCTAGTATGTATATGCGTGTGTATTTTTAAGTATTTATATGCGCTTGTATATATAAGTGTGCGCATGTTTGTCTGTGCGTGTGTATATGTGAGTATGTGCGTGTATGTTTGGGTTTTTTGTGCGTATGTATGTACGCATGTGTGTGTGTACGTGTGTATGAATATGTGTATGTGCGTGTATGTGCCTGCGTGTATATTCATAAAATAAATGAGACTGCAGTAAAACTATTTGATTGGCAAAACACGTAATCACAAAGTACTGTAGTTTTACAAATTACAAAAACAATGACAAAATACAGCAACGTTTCGAACAGCCTGCGTGTATATGGGTATCTGTATGTGCGTATGTGTAGAAGAGAGACACTACCAATCTTCACCTTGTTTAGATATGACCCCATTTCCGTGTGCGTCCATTGATCGAACTAGATACTTGATGTCCTCCACGCAAAGATCACTTCTCTCTCTTACCAACCTCATATCCAAGTCAGGCTGTTGTAGTTTCATCAAAAGCTGTTCAACCTAATAACAAAACAATATACTATTGCTATTTGTTTTATTTTCTTATAGAATAACACAAGCGACTATGGAAGTAAGGTGGTTTGATAAATCACAAAATTAAAAGTCAACAACGTTTCAACCAAACGGTCTTTATCAAGCAGAGTATACAAGAACAGTACGAAAAACAAGACGTTTGTTCTTGATGAATTATAGCTCACATTTGTCACCCAATATTATGCTATCAGTGCCAAATTTGGACGCTGACATCAAATTATACAGGGTGTTCAAGATAATTGCAGCCCCATTGACAATTCGAAAGTTACCAGGTAAAAATTGAGTTGTGTTTATTTACTATTTAAACCGGTTCTGACTACCTCATCCTACGTCACATTTGTTCATCGTCCCTTCCCGCACTACAATTACACACCGTCACACAACCTTGACCTATACTACGTCATAACTGAACCTTCTCATTTCCATACATATATGCCAGATTAACTCCATTTACTGGCTGCTTTTAAGTTGAACACCCTGTACAAGAAAACTAGTCGCAACAGAGATGAAGTTTATACCAAGGATGCTGGGAGTAACAAGAAGAGACCGGTTTAGAAACGAAGATACCAGGAAAAAAGTGAGTACAACATTAGTACTGAGCTTCATCAAGAAACAACAAATTTAATGGTTAGATCACATAAGCAGATTACCAACATGCGGTGCGCCCCAAAGATAAATGTTACTCCGATAAAGTGGATACAAAACAAAAGGCTGTTCGAGCAAAAGGTGGACTACAGAAATAACAGGCAGTGAAAAAACACAAAAACCCGTTCTATAAATCTCTTCTTATCCTGAAGCTGTGTGGTAAATCAGGATTGGAGAAGAGAAATACAGACAAGTCGCATAAGGAGGATCGCTCCAGGTGTCTCGACCTGACGTCGAAAGAAAAAACAGGATTAGAGAATAGATAGATAAAATAGATTCCTCCTTTTTCTTGAATCCTGTTTTGCCGTGACATCGTCAGATACGGTTAGGGTGTTCACCTCTTGTTCCCGTGACATCGTCAGATACGGTTAGGGTGTTCACCTCTTGTTCCCGTGACATCGTCGGATACGGTTAGGGTGTTCACCTCTTGTTCCCGTGACATCGTCAGATACGGTTAGGGTGTTTGCCTCTTGTTCCCGTGACATCGTCAGATACGGTTAGGGTATTCACCTCTTGTTCCCGTGACATCGTCAGATACGGTTAGGGTGTTCACCTCTTGTTCCCGTGACATCGTCGGATACGGTTAGGGTGTTCACCTCTTGTTCCAAATCTACTCGTTTCGATTCCTTGTTGAACCATCGAGATATTTTTCCAGAGATGCTGATCTCAGTGTAGGTGGGGTCGAGTTCCTAGTCCTATAAGAGACGGACGATAAAACGATGGTCGCGTGTTCAAGTTGAGCACGTAAAAGAACCCTTGGTGGATTAAAACCGAGAACACCAGGCTGGAAAGCCGCTTCACGTGCAAAAGTCTTTTAAAACAAACTTGTAAAGCATTCTTAAAAACATATTTTCACCATCTTCTTAATTACATCTGGGAGGATCCTCGCCAGCGATACGGAGTTCATGCAATGCCGTTGAAATCTTCCTGTGTAAATATAGAAGCACACGTGGTTAATCATCAAAGTACAATGATGATTGTCATATCAATCAATCACCCAATCAATCAGAAGTAAGATTGGCATATCAATCAATCACCCAATCAATCAGAACTAAGATTGTCATATCAATCAATTACCCAATCAATCAGAACTAAGATTGTCATATCAATCAATCACCCAATCAATCAGAACTCAATGGCTTTTTTTTTTTTTCGATCCAGAAGCACTTGAGCTTTTCAGCTCTTCGGCTTGGTGCCATGGACATCGTAACCCTTCGGTTCGGTGCCACGAACACCGTGAATCTGGGGAATCTGTGGCTTTTTCTGCCTGCCCACGGAATTGAACCCGTACACACAGAGGGCTAGTCACCCACAGTCCAACGCGCTACGAACACGCTGGGCACGCGGGCGACTCAATGGCTTAATAATATTTAACACTGACCTTCTTAAGTTCTAAAGATTCTCCATTGCTTCCAGGAAACAGTCTGTCTATTGAGGTCAACATGGCCGCTCTCCTCTCCTGCTCTTCTTGACTAAACTTGGCATACAGACGACAAAATTCCTCAAAGTCGATTGTGTTATCGTCTGTACATTGATAGAGAAGAACAAAGAACAAACAATAATAGAATCTACATACATTAAGATGATAAAGAAAAGGGTCACATAACCAACTTACCATACCCAGAATATACACCAGTCTAAGTCTAATCTTCATGTTAGCAAATCCGACCAATTTCATTTGAGAGTTGTTTCTTACACCGACATTTCTGAATTCTTTTCTTTTCTTCTTTGCGATCGGTTTCGCATTTTTGAAAACCTGTCGTTACTACATGTAATACCGATTTTTAGAGCGGTATAACACAGTGGGGGCATGAACCTGTTTTAGAGCGGTATAACACAGTGGGGGCATGAACCTGTTTTAGAGCGGTATAACACAGTGGGGGCATGAACCTGTTTTAGAGCGGTATAACACAGTGGGGACATGAACCTGTTTTAGGGCGGTATAACACAGTGGGGACATGAACCTGTTTTAGAGCGGTATAACACAGTGGGGACATGAACCTGTTTTAGAGCGGTATAACACAGTGGGGACATGAACCTGTTTTAGGGCGGTATAACACAGGGGGGACATGAACCTGTTTTAGGGCGGTATAACACAGTGGGGACATGAACCTGTTTTAGAGCGGTATAACACAGTGGGGACATGAACCTGTTTTAGAGCGGTATAACACAGTGGGGACATGAACCTGTTTTAGGGCGGTATAACACAGTGGGGACATGAACCTGTTTTAGGGCGGTATAACACAGTGGGGACATGAACCTGTTTTAGAGCGGTATAACACAGTGGGGACATGAACCTGTTTTAGAGCGGTATAACACAGTGGGGGCATGAACCTGTTTTAGGGCGTATAACACAGGGGGACATGAACCTGTTTTAGAGCGGTATAACACAGTGGGGACATGAACCTGTTTTAGAGCGGTATAACACAGTGGGGACATGAACCTGTTTTAGAGCGGTATAACACAGTGGGGACATGAACCTGTGGTAGAGCGGTATAACACAGTGGGGACATGAACCTGTTTTAGAGCGGTATAACACAGTGGGGACATGAACCTGTTTTAGGGCGGTATAACACAGTGGGGACATGAACCTGTTTTAGAGCGGTATAACACAGTGGGGACATGAACCTGTTTTAGAGCGGTATAACACAGTGGGGACATGAACCTGTTTTAGGGCGGTATAACACAGTGGGGACATGAACCTGTTTTAGAGCGGTATAACACAGTGGGGACATGAACCTGTTTTAGAGCGGTATAACACAGTGGGGACATGAACCTGTTTTAGAGCGGTATAACACAGTGGGGACATGAACCTGTTTTAGAGCGGTATAACACAGTGGGGACATGAACCTGTGGTATTTAGTGGTCGCATGGATAATGCAGTTGTCGTGAAACTGTTTACGTTATGACTTTTTCCTTTATATCCCGACAGAAAAATATCATTGGCCTTACTGTGAATTGAACCCGCGTCTCCAGAATGGGAACCCTCGCTCTAATCTATTCGACTTGACGCTCCACATCGGTTCCGTATGCTCATCTACATCATGAGATGAGTTGCCTCTATGAAGCTGCATGTCATATGGAGTTCTTCGTGAGTTCTTCATAGCTTGCTTGCTTTTTGTCTGCGAAAAGTTACCAACAACACCAGAAAAGACAGTGTCACCAACATCAGCATAAGAAAGAAAGTTGGCACAGAACCTTGCTTGAATTACATTGAGAAACAAAGAATGAAGTGGTTTGGCCACTTAATAAGAATGCATCCAAACTCCACTGTATACAGAGTCTTTACAACAGAACATCGGGAAAGAAGGCACGAGGAAGACCACGAAAAAGATGGTTAGATGGTATAGCAGAATCCTGTGAAAGATCAAAAATATCAATCACCCAAGCCACCAGAACAGCGCAAGACAAAACAGAAAACCACGACACTGAGCAACAACCAGGTAGCAGTGTGACGACAAAAGAAAAGTTTCATTTCGTCTGCCATCTGAAACTCTAACAACTCTAAATATAGATCGTGACCCATATTCCTCCTACTGTTTAATTAGGTCAGTTCGATATTACGTCACATGTTTACACACTAAATATGATTATGACGTAAACCACATGTACAGATCTACGTAAAATTGACCTTGAATCAATCCAGCTTCTTCTTCTTCTTCAAATGCTCCGTATCGACCACATGTTAAACCACTCTTTATGATTTGTATGTGACCTGAGTCTAAGAACGATTGTATGTTGTACCAGTTATGCGCCTACAAGTAAGCAAACACAGCCGATTTCTGCGACCCTTTTTATTTATTAGTGTCGCTTCCCTACGCCCTTACTTCTTTCGCCTCTTACGACATTCATTGTATGTCGCTAACTAGTGTTACTATTCTTTGCTCCCCATGCGATTCCTGACAACACAAGAGCGAATCAATACTGCCATTTAAGGAGTTTGGAATTACACGTTGCACAAGTATAATTGGATGCGTGTTGCACAGAGAGAGAGAGAGAGAGAGAGAGAGAGAGAGAGAGAGAGAGAGAGAGAGAGGGGAGAGAGAGAGAGAGAGAGGGGAGAGAGAAAGGAGTGTATGTAACCAGCGAGTTACAGCTGACATTCTAAACGCACACATAGAGTGTAACCGCAAAGAGGATTTTCATTTAAACCAATCCACGTCAACTATTAGATTGCAAAAGCTGGGAGTGAAGATTGGAGTGGCCAGAAAAGAACACCACAACAGTTTAATGGGTAGGCTCATCAATCAACATCGAACTGGTACAGTTAGTCGCTGGACAATATTGTAGATATTGCGAAGGAGATCGGAGCACCTATGGACATGTCCGTGCTGCAATGAAGATATTACAAACTGAAACTCAATGGAGGCATTTGAGGCTGCTGTCATGGTAACCATGTTTAGAAGCGAACGAGCTAGATGATGATGATGATGAACGCAGTTGTCTGAAAGTGAAAGAATATGATACAGTTATACCACCCTACCATTCTTATCTCCATCTTCAAACATCCGTTCCGCGTCTTCTGAACAAACGACTTCTCCCAAGAGACGAAAGACAAGCTTAAACCCTTTCAAATCCAACCTTCCTTCAACTGCCTTCCGGTCAAATACATGTCGACATCCTGGATAAAAGTGAAGATTGAAGATACATTTTCGAGAAAAAAACCTTAACTCTAAGAATACAGTTCAAACAGTACCAATTTTTCAAATAACCATCTCAAACGTAAAAGTGTTTAATTTATAGAAAACTATTCCTAAAATCCATTTAATGCTATGAATGTATGTATAATTCTTTGTAAATACTGCAGATCAATTTATAAAATAAGTCTAATTAAAATATGGAACTACTAGTTATATAGTATTAAAACTAAATTACGAATTTTCAATTCAAATGTTGTATCAATCCTAACATATGTCAACGAGAGTTGGAAAATGACTAAAGAAATAGAAAGCAAGTTGAATGCATTTGAAAATAGATGTCTGCGAAAAATAATGTACATAGAATGGGACGAATTCAGGAGAAGTGATGAAATCAGAGAAATGTCTGGTCAACCACTAGTGACAACTGTTATAAGAAAGAGAAAATGGAGATATGTTGGGCACACCTTGAGGAGAAATGATCAACGAATATCAAAGCAGGCATTGAAGTGGGATGCAAAGGGTTCAAGAAGAGAGGACGACCTAAGGAGACCCTGAAACTAACTTTGCTGAGAGAGGCAGGAAATATCGGTCTCAGTTCCATGGAAGAGATTTAGCTAGTTGTCCAGGATAGAGCGATATGGAGAAATTGCTTGCAGATCCTATTTAACGTATACAGGTACGAGAGTAATTATTATTATTATTACTATTCACGAAATCCTATTGATGTTATGCATATACAATTCTGTGCAAATACTGCAGACAAATTTAAACAATCAAACTTTCAACACTGCTCATTCTGATGTTTCATTCCCTACTTCGCACGTGTGGTGCCGGGTACCTCAATTGAAGCATAGAATAATGATGCTGCGACCTAACAGCCAAGTCGTAAGAGGTAACTGAGGTCGGGGAATAGGGAAGCTACCCTAGTAAATAAAAATCGTTGCAGAAATCGGATGTGCTGGCCTACTTGTAGGCGAATAACTGGAACAATGTACAACCGCACTTAGGCTCAGATCACATACAAACCACAAAGTGGTTTAATAAATAGTCGATATGAAGCGTTAGACGAAGAAGATTTAATACTGTATTTCCAAAATAAAAGCGAATTGAAATGATAAGACCATCATCATTGCACTTTGGTGAGTAACCATGTGTGTTCCGATCTCTTTCTTACACAGGAAGATCTCAGCTGCAGTGCACGAACTCTGTAGCACCGGCGAGAATCTATTATGTAATTTAGAAGATGGTAAAAATATTTTGTATGAACTTAATTTTTCTAATGAATCTTGCACGGACATCAAATTTCCAAACTGTTCTTCTCATGAATCTTGCACAGACATCATATTTCTAAACTGTTCTTCTCATGAATCTTGCACAGACATCATATTTCTAAACTTTTCTTCTCATGAATCTTGCACAGACATCATATTTCTAAACTGTTCTTCTCATGAATCTTGCACAGACATCATATTTCTAAACTGTTCTTCTCATGAATCTTGCACAGACATCATATTTCTAAACTGTTCTTCTGATGAATCTTGCACAAACATCATATTTCTAAACTGTTCTTCTCATGAATCTTGCACAGACATCATATTTCTAAACTGTTCTTCTCATGAATCTTGCACAGACATCATATTTCTAAACTTTTCTTCTCATGAATCTTGCACAGACATCATATTTCTAAACTGTTCTTCTCATGAATCTTGCACAGACATCATATTTCTAAACTGTTCTTCTCATGAATCTTGCACAGACATCATATTTCCAAACTGTTCTTCTCATGAATCTTGCACATACATAATATTTCCAAACTGTTCTTCTCATGAATCTTGCGCAGACATCATATTTCCAAACTGTTCTTCTCATGAATCTTGCACAGACATCATATTTCTAAACTGTTCTTCTCATGAATCTTGCACAGACATCATATTTCTAAACTTTTCTTCTCATGAATCTTGCACAGACATCATATTTCTAAACTGTTCTTCTCATGAATCTTGCACAGACATCATATTTCTAAACTGTTCTTCTCATGAATCTTGCACAGACATCATATTTCCAAACTGTTCTTCTCATGAATCTTGCACATACATAATATTTCCAAACTGTTCTTCTCATGAATCTTGCGCAGACATCATATTTCCAAACTGTTCTTCTCATGAATCTTGCACAGACATCATATTTCTAAACTGTTCTTCTCATGAATCTTGCACAGACATCATATTTCCAAACTGTTCTTCTCATGAATCTTGCGCAGACATCATATTTCTAAACTGTTCTCATGAATCTTGCACAGACATCATATTTCCAAACTGTTCTTCTCAATTTTGAACTGCCAAGGGTTCTTTTACCTGCTCAACTTGAACACGAGACCTACGTATTATCGCCCATCTCCGGTAGGACTAGAAACTTGATCTCACCTACACTGAGATAGAGATCTCTGGAAAAATCCTTCCGTTGTCTCCAGCTTTGTAACGAGAGTCGAGCACCTAACCTCTACAGCCCCTTCACTTAACATCAAATAAACAAGAAATATGGAGAACAAAACAGGCTGACATTAAACTAACTTTCTTTGTCTGTCTCTGTTAGTTCTTCTTTACCTAGAAGATATACACGAAAATATCAATTAGGTGAGGTAAAAAAAGAAAAAAAAGCAAATGTCTTTTTAATTACACTTTTCTTGTTTTGTGTTATTATGAGAGGACGTACGAAGGGTACACTTTTCTTGTTTTGTGTTATTATGAGAGGGCGTACGAAGGGCTGGAGAAGGCAATCATGGAAGGAGACATCACAGCAAAGAGGAGACTAGGTAGACCATGGAGAAGATGGATTCAGGATGGTTTGAGCATGACCGCCGCAGAGGCAGGCCATCTGGCTTATGAGAGGGAGACATTCCGAAAGACTGATAAGGTGGCAAAGTCCTGCTCAGGACAAGCTATTTGATGATGATGATGATGATGATGAGGGGTGTGGGAATATGTACAGAAATGTAATGGAGAAGGATAGTCTACTGTGATACGCTTAACTCATCACATACCATTAGCGACTTTAGAGACACACAAATGTGAACCAATCACACCAACAGCCGCTACAGTAGTTTACCAATTTGAGCCCTTCCTTTGTATTTGTACTATACATGTCATGTTCTTAGCGAAGCTACAAATAGTAAAACATACATATACTACCGTATGACAATTGATGTTACAATCTACAAATAGTAAATCATACATATACTATGTCAGATCAGATGTTTCATCTGTTACTGTATGACAATTGATGTTACAATCTACAAATAGTAAATCATACATATACTATGTCAGATCAGATGTTTCATCTGTTACTGTATGACAATTGATGTTACAATCTACAAATAGTAAATCATACATATACTATGTCAGATCAGATGTTTCATCTGTTACTGTATGACAATTGATGTTACAATCTACAAATAGTAAATCATACATATACTATGTCAGATCAGATGTTTCATCTGTTACTGTATGACAATTGATGTTACAATCTACAAATAGTAAATCATACATATACTATGTCAGATCAGATGTTTCATGACACCGTATGACAATTGATGTTACAATCTGCAAATGTTAAACTCACTGCCTTGAAGAGAAGGGCTCGGTAGAGCTAATGGCTATGAGAGTAAGCCTTGATAGAAAATCTCCACTGCCTTGTGGGTCAGCATGGTTATGCAAACAGCTAGAGGAGTCAACTTTGACCACAAATCCGGAAGGAGGGTCCCTAAGGCAGTTGATTCCATTCCGTTTTCTGGCGTCCCTGTAAACCCTGCTTGTTTCCAAGCGCATGGACTTTTCCTTTCTTGTGGATGAAACAGTACTGTAGAGAGAGGGGTTTGTGCAAAATGGGCAAGGCACATTCCCCGTATCAGCTGTCCGGTGGAATAGGCGTAAATGGAGAGGACACCTCAGCCTTGCTTTTGGCTCGGACACAACGTGGAAATCAACATTCACGAGAGATAGGAATGAGCTGAAAGGCAAGAAAGACAAGCGAAAACTCAGAAGTTGTCACAATAAAATACTTGCCAATTGGCTTTCTGTAAAGACCAAAAAAGGCATATATAATATGGCCTTTTTCGTCTTTACAGACGGTCAATTGACAAGTATTTTATTGAGACAACTTCTGAGTTTTCCTTTTCTCTCGGTCTTTCAGCTCATACATGTCTTTCTCAATAGACTCTGTGCCCTTGTGCAAAATCGCTTTCTCCAGAACTCTGTCATCAGCTAGTTTTGCCCATGTGCTAGGACCCATAGATAAGTTCTTTATTGTGGCATTGAACCATCTTTATATTTGTATACACATATCCTCTTCGAGTCCGGTATGACACATTAGGCTATCATGCGAGAATTCCATTTGTGCAGTTCTGCAGCCTTGCTATCAATTGTTTCTCATGCGAGACCTCCATGTGTGCAGTTCTGCAGCCTTGCTAGCAACTGTTTCTCATGCGAGACTACCATTTGTGCAGTTCTGCAGCCTTGCTACCAACTGTATCCCATGCGAGACTTCCATTTGTGCAGTTCTGCAGCCTTGCTAGCAACTGTTTCCCATGCGAGACTACCATTTGTGCAGTTCTGCAGCCTTGCTACCAACTGTTTCTCATGCGAGACTACCATTTGTGCAGTTCTGCAACCTTGCTACCAACTGTTTCCCATGCGAGACTTCCATTTGTGCAGTTCTGCAGCCTTGCTAGCAACTGTTTCCCATGCGAGACCTCCATTTGTGCAGTTCTGCAGCCTTGCTAGCAACTGTTTCCCATGCGAGACTACCATTTGTGCAGTTCTGCAGCCTTGCTAGCAACTGTTTCCCATGCGAGACTACCATTTGTGCAGTTCTGCAGCCTTGCTAGCAACTGTTTCCCATGCGAGACTTCCATTTGTGCAGTTCTGCAGCCTTGCTAGCAACTGTATCCCATGCGAGACTACCATTTTTGTAGTTCTGCAGCCTTGCTACCAACTGTTTCCCATGCGAGACTACCATTTTTGTAGTTCTGCAGCCTTGCTACCAACTGTTTCCCATGCGAGACTTCCATTTGTGCAGTTCTGCAGCCTTGCTACCAACTGTTTCCCATGCGAGACTAC
The DNA here is from genome assembly GCA_020796225.1 of Arion vulgaris. Lineage (NCBI taxonomy): Eukaryota > Metazoa > Mollusca > Gastropoda > Stylommatophora > Arionidae > Arion > Arion vulgaris. The sequence goes on from CM036755.1 coordinate 87,275,345, forward strand.
CATTTGTGCAGTTCTGCAGCCTTGCTACCAACTGTTTCCCATGCGAGACTACCATTTGTGCAGTTCTGCAGCCTTGCTACCAACTGTTTCCCATGCGAGACTACCATTTGTGCAGTTCTGCAGCCTTGCTACCAACTGTTTCCCATGCGAGACTACCATTTGTGCAGTTCTGCAGCCTTGCTACCAACTGTTTCCCATGCGAGACTACCATTTGTGCAGTTCTGCAGCCTTGCTACCAACTGTTTCCCATGCGAGACTACCATTTGTGCAGTTCTGCAGCCTTGCTAGCAACTGTTTCCCATGCGAGACCTCCATTTGTGCAGTTCTGCAGCCTTACTACCAACTGTTTCCCATGCGAGACTTCCATTTGTGCAGTTCTGCAGCCTTGCTAGCAATTGTTTCCCATGCGAGACCACAATCTTTCAACTCACTTGTCAAAGTTCTTCTCATGTTTTCTTTGGAAATAGATCTTCTTGGTCCATGCCTTCTTGGTCTAGGCATTCTTTTCCCAGCTGCTGTCCATCGGAGACCTTTTCGTGCTGATACCCCTACTGGCATGCAACATACATGATCAATCCACCTCCATCTTCGTGTCGTATAGGATATTTATATATCAGATGAGGTGTCTTCTCTGTAACCGTATGTCAGTAAACTGTACTTTCTGTAACTATCAATTCCACCGTCTAGTCATGAACACAGAACAACAAGCTGGCTGGTTCTGCTACCATATCAGGGGGTCAACCAATGGATACAGCTGACATTTTGAACACTCTCATAGAGTGTGGCCGCAAAGAGGATTTTCATTTAAACAAATCCACTGCTAGATTGCAACAGCTGGGATTAAAGATTGTGGTGGCCAGAAAAAAACAGCGTATATGACAGGCTTATCAATTAATATCGAACTGGTACGGTCAGTCGCTGGACGCTGTTAGAGATATTGCGTAGGAGATCGGAGCACATATGGACATGTCCGGAGTGCAAGGAAGATATTCCAAACTGAAACTGAATATACAATCTTTTATACCCGAGTCGACAAACGGGTGCTTTATGCATTACAATAATCTTTCCCTTACAAATATCAATTTTGACTTTTTCTAGCCGCTATTTTAACACTACATTTGTTACTAATTACCATTATGATTTTTCATATCTTCATTCTGTGCGTCAGAATTATCAGCCTCTTCATTCTGTGCGTCTGAATTATCAGCCTCTTCATTCTGTGCGTCTGAATTATCAGCCTCTTCGTTGTTTCCATTCTCTTCTTTCTCTTCTGTTTCGTCATTAACTTCAGGGGCGTCGTTATCTGGAATAGAAAAAGTAGACATATTTAGATAAACGATTTGGGGCCACCCATATCGAAATTGAAAACACTCCGCGATAGTAACCATGTGCCATGGGGATTCGTGGTTCGAGGACAGTTTGGACCAAACAATTTTGGTGTGCACAGTTACGCTGTTGGACTACAAGAAACCCTAATCTTTTACTTCGGGTTCGGTGTGCATAGTTACGTTGTTGGACTACAAGAAACCCTAATCTTTTACTTCGGGTTCGGTGTGCATAGTTACGCTGTTGGACTACAAGACTACAAGAAACAAGAAAGGATAAGTGACTAGAAGACTACAAGAAACAAGAAAGGATAAGTGACTAGAAGACTACAAGAAACAAGAAAGGATAAGTGACTAGAAGACTACAAGAAACAAGAAAGGATAAGTGACTAGAAGACTACAAGAAACAAGAAAGGATAAGTGACTAGAAGACTACAAGAAACAAGAAAGGATAAGTGACTAGAAGACTACAAGAAACAAGAAAGGATAAGTGACTAGAAGACTACAAGAAACAAGAAAGGATAAGTGACTAGAAGACTACAAGAAACAAGAAAGGATAAGTGACTACAAGACTACAAGAAACAAGAAAGGATAAGTGACTAGAAGACTACAAGAAACAAGAAAGGATAAGTGACTAGAAGACTACAAGAAACAAGAAAGGATAAGTGACTACAAGACTACAAGAAACAAGAAAGGATAAGTGACTAGAAGACTACAAGAAACAAGAAAGGATAAGTGACTAGAAGACTACAAGAAACAAGAAAGGATAAGTGACTAGAAGACTACAAGAAACAAGAAAGGATAAGTGACTAGAAGACTACAAGAAACAAGAAAGGATAAGTGACTAGAAGACTACAAGAAACAAGAAAGGATAAGTGACTAGAAGACTACAAGAAACAAGAAAGGATAAGTGACTAGAAGACTACAAGAAACAAGAAAGGATAAGTGACTAGAAGACTACAAGAAACCAGAAAGGATAAGTGACTAGAAGACTACAAGAAACCAGAAAGGATAAGTGACTAGAAGACTACAAGAAACAAGAAAGGATAAGTGACTAGAAGACTACAAGAAACAAGAAAGGATAAGTGACTACAAGACTACAAGAAACAAGAAAGGATAAGTGACTACAAGAAACCCTAATCCTTTACTTCGGGATCTAAATTACAAGTACCTCTTCTTTTTCTTCTACTTCGAACGATCCATATCGACCACCCGTTGATTATTCTATGTGATCTGAACCTAAGAGCGATTGTACGTTGTAGGCCAGCACATCCGATTTCTGCGATGCTTTTTATTTACTAGGGTAGCTACTCTAGGTCCTATCTCAGTCGCTCCTTACGACATGCCTTGTAGGCCGCAGTGGTACTCTTCTCTGTTTCCATTGCTGGCCCAGGCACCACACGGGCGAAACAAGTACCTCTAAAGTCGGAGTAAGATTCGCCTGAATGGTGATGGACACTGGTGATAAGTAAAGTAAACCTTCTCGTAAATTTCAGTTAGTGGCGCCATATGTGGCTCTATGACTACGCCTGAATTCATTGCGAGCAAACGAAAAGGAAACAAAAAGAAGTGACAAGGAATCAGCAATGTCAGTCAGCCATTGAGAAAATAGATATGACGTCACAGGAATCAGCAATGTCATTCAGCCATTGAGAAAATAGATATGACGTCACAGGAATCAGCAATGTCAGTCAGCCATTGAGAAAATAGATATGACGTCACTCTAAATTATAATTCAGTAGATGTGGTAATCATCCCTTTTCAGACTTGTGATGAGGAGGGGAGGTTTAGAACATATTGTAACAACCGGTAAAATCCAGGGTAGACAAGACAGATGAAGATAGAGAGAGACAATTTTGGATAGCCTGACTTCATGTCACGGTAGAGCGCCCATATCTGAAATGATAGAAAACACCAAAGACAGAGATTTGTGGAGATCCATCATCGCATACGTCAGCCGGCACGGCACCTGATGATGATGAGGTGTGGTAATACAAAGGTCAAAGTAACAATAACAACAACAAAACATACCTCCATTAACAATAGTTTCATCCATATCCGGTTCCGTTTCTTGTTCCCCATTCTCAGCATCCGCCATTTTATCATCCTCTATCCTGACAACTTCCAACACGCCTATTTGCTCATTTTCCCCGTCATCGTCTTTATCATTTGTTTCATCGTTGTTGTGATCATCTTGGTTATCTTTATCTTTGCCTTCTAGAACATCTCCATTCTCATCACCATGTTCTTCTTCCTCTGTCGTTTCTGTAAAATACATAAAAATATAAGCGGTTCTCAAAAACATATGAAGGTTACAAAACATTTGTCAACAAGTAATTTAAGAGGTTGTGAACTCAATCCCAATCCACGCGTACCTGGTTTAAACTCCACGGCCGCAAATTTTGGAAGCAAATTTGTTCGGTCTGGATTTTTACGAACGGTAAAATATACCTCACCGTTCAGAAAGCAATGGCAAACTACTGAACGTATAAGTGGTGCCTAGAAAAATCAACGACTAGCTTACTGTGGTTGATGGCTAAGTCCTTTAGGATATGCTACAATTTTCATTTTCAACTCCCTCAAAAGTTTTGTTAAAAAATGATGTAGAATAACTTAATCAATTAACATGTGACTTACTTTCTTCTGATCCAGGTGCTGTTTCATCTTCTGCATGGTCTTCATCTTCTTTCTTATCGTTATCATCTAATGACACCACCTCTATGCCTCCTTCATGGTTAACCTCATCATCCTGTTATTGGTGAAACACGTACAAACAAAATACTGCTTATTTACAAAATATAAAAATAATACACAACAACGTTTTGACCAAAGATATCTTTATCAAGCAACGGATACACCAGAAGTGGAAAAATGTCACATCTTACACGTCACAGAACATAGAGAAGCACATCTTACAAGTCACAGAACATATAGAATCACATCTTGCACATCACAGAACACATAGAATCACATCTTACACGTCACAGAACGTATAGAATCACATCTTACACATCACAGAACGTATAGAATCACATCTTACACATCACAGAACATATAGAATCACATCTTACACATCACAGAACACATAGAATCACATCTTACACATCACAGAACATTTAAAATCAGACAATAATTTCTAATGATCCTAAAATGAAAATCTGTGACTAAAAACAAATCACGAAATAAATGCAAAAAAAAGTAGAAGTGGAAAACAAGAAGATAAACAAGAACAGTGGAACAATTACAGCTGAACAGTGGAACAATTACAGCTGAACAGTGGAACAATTACAGCTGAACAGTAGAACAATTACAGCTGAACAGTGAAACAATTACAGCTGAACAGTGGAACAATTACAGCTGAACAGTAGAACAATTACAGCTGAACAGTAGAACAATTACAGCTGAACAGTGAAACAATTACAGCTGAACAGTGAAACAGTTACAGCTGAACAGTGAAACAATTACAGCTGAACAGTGAAACAATTAGTATCTATAACAGCTGTGTGCTGTCAACATTGCTGTACGGATCGGAATGCTGGAGAATGACAGAACAGGATATGTCCAGACTCTCGGCCTTTCATACAACTTGTCTGCGAAAAATCTTACGCGTGTACTGGCCGACTACTATCTCGAATCAAGAATTGCTTGCACGATGCCAACAAGAGAATATGGGCACTATCATCCGAAGACGACGCTGGAGATGGATTGGACATGTGATGCGCATGGAGACTGGCTCCGACACGAAAACTGCACTGAGATGGACTCCAGAGGGCAGGCGAAAGCGTGGAAGACCCAAGACGACCTGGAGGAGAACGATAGAGCAAGAGCTGAAGGAAATGAATCATAGCTGGAACACAATACAGAGGAAGGCCATGAACAGGGAAGAATGGTGTACGTTTGTTGCTGCCCTAAACGCCAAGGGCGTAACAGGCTAAAGAGAGAGAGAGAGAGAGAGTGAAACAATTACAGCTGAACAGTGGAACAATTACAGCTGAACAGTGAAACAATTACAGCTGAACAGTGGAACAATTACAGCGGAACAGTAGAACAATTACAGCTGAACAGTAGAACAAAACGTTCATGGAACCAAAATCGACGTTGACAGCGTCATATGACATAATAGAAGAACTATTCGAAATGCTACCAGCGTTTCATGGATATAGTAAGACGTCTGTGTACGAACATATGCTAAAGATTTCTGTCGTCCCGACTGTAAGCCACCAGATGATAGTATTGGAAGACTGAATGTGTCTCTTGGTCCGATGTTAGAATAGAAAGATGACGGAACACACATTTTGTCACCTGTGAACTATCCTGTTATTGCGAGATTTAACATAATTATTCTTTGACAAGATTGGAAGTCAGCTATGGTTGCTTCCCCTACAACCGAGCATATCTCATATTAAAATACAGGAAGATCCGTAACGCAGACACACGGTCAACCCTGGTCCTAAATGACAACTTCAACCACATTACAAGGAGAGATCAGAGCACCATTTCTAGACACCGAACCCAACACATACCACTTAATAATCAATTGAAAAGAATTCAAACACAACACACTCCAGAGTTCCAGCTGTGTGTGCATCATCTTGAAACCGTTCACCATCACCTCTTCAGCTGCCAAATGCTAGATGACATCGTGGAGATCCTCCTTCCTCCAATGCCAGATATATGGAACACATTAAACGGAACAAAAGAACAATTTACAAACACATGCAGATACCACTATATAGCAATGGGCCGAAGGGCAGAGCTCAAGTGCCGCTGGAGAAGTGTCATTGAAGAAAAAGAAGAAAAAGAGGTAGAAGAAGAAGAAATTAGTGCACTTCCTTCTTATACATGTGGTCCTGGTTCAAATACCTAATTGGAGGGACATTTATTTTTCTGCTGTAACGGCTTTCAAGTCGACCCAGTTTCATTTGGGTACCAGAGATCACTTCTCAATCTGTTGGCTAAGATCACAGTGTTGTATCAACTTGATCGTGACTAAAGGGTGGGAGCCTTCATAAAGCCAATAAGAAACTAAATACATTTACACAAATTCCGAGCAGCTCTTATTCGAAAGAATAACGACTTTCAGAGTCGTTACACGTTCTCAGAGTCGTTACACTTTCTCAGAGTCGTTACACTTTCTCAGAGTCGTTACACGTTCTCAGAGTCGTTACACGTTCTCAGAGGTTACACGTTCTCAGAGTCGTTACACGTTCTCAGAGTCGTTACACTTTCTCAGAGTCGTTACACTTTCTCAGAGTCGTTACACGTTCTCAGAGTCGTTACACGTTCTCAGAGTCGTTACACGTTCTCAGAGTCGTTACACGTTCTCAGAGTCGTTACACGTTCTCAGAGTCGTTACACGTTCTCAGAGTCGTTACACGTTCTCAGAGTCGTTACACGTTCTCAGAGTCGTTACACGTTCTCAGAGTCGTTACACGTTCTCAGAGTCGTTACACGTTCTCAGAGTCGTAACGGGTTCAAACTCTGTGGTATTATCGAGTAATGGCCCAATAAAAAAGTAAATAAAAAGTAAAGAATTGGAAAGTAAAGGTGACCGGTCTGATGTTGAGCACATCACCCATCGTGTGCCGATGCTCAATACAAAATATAGACCCACTATATTCTCAATATGAGAAAGGGGGATCTGAGTTTTCAAGATGGGCGGCCGAGTTTAGTGTTTAGTGGCGGCGTCCATAAAATTCGGGAATTCTGTTCTCGTTTTGTACTATGGATTAAAAATATTCGCACAGAGTGCACATATTCTATAGTTAAAATAGGATTACTGTGTTTTTGTGGTGTTTATTTTTCATTCTGGGCGGGATGTAGGCGGATAGAATTCGCGCCGTCACAAGCGTCCCCGCCGCTATGTTTTGAAAACACAAACCTTCAGTCTTGCAGGACGGTTGTGTAGCAATCAAAGAAAACACAAACCTTCAGTCTTGCAGGACGGTTGTGTAGCAATCAAAGAATACACAAACCTTCAGTCCTGCAGGACGGTTGTGTAGCAATCAAAGAAAACACAAACCTTCAGTCCTGCAGGACGGTTGTGTAGCTGTAGTTGTGTAGCAATCAAAGGCTAGGGAATGCTAACCTGAAACAAATATTTGCAGATCCCGGATGCACCAGGCCGTACGGCGCATAACATGGTGCACCGAGCCCTCACAATGAGGAATAGGATAACGGAATCTACGGTGGCTTATCTGTATTGGAGATTCAGCCCCGCAAGAAGAATGTCGGACCGCAGCCCCCGGTAACATAAGGTCGGATAGCTTATCCGATAAATCGGAAATTCCTGTTTAATCGTGGCCAGTTTTTGTAATTGTTTGATAGAACATTGTGCGCTTTTCTGCAATTTTACTCAATTCTATGCATTCATGGTTATTTATTGGTGAAAAATGATAATAATACTGATATTTCTTAGCTTTAGGCTTGACTTGTAACATAATATAAAAATGATAATAATACTGATATTTCTTAGCTTTAGGCTTGACTTGTAACATAATATAAAAATGATAATAATACTGATATTCCTTAGCTTTAGGCTTGACTTGTAACATAATATAAAACTGATAATAATACTGATATTCCTTAGCTTTAGGCTTGACTTGTAACATAATATAAAACTGATAATAATACTGATATTCCTTAGCTTTAGGCTTGACTTGTAACATAATATAAAACTGATAATAATACTGATATTCCTTAGCTTTAGGCTTGACTTGTAACATAATATAAAACTGATAATAATACTGATATTCCTTAGCTTTAGGCTTGACTTGTAACATAATATAAAACTGATAATAATACTGATATTCCTTAGCTTTAGGCTTGACTTGTAACATAATATAACCTTGAATAACATGTGTTGTTTTTAAAATGATTAGTCACCACATTACAACAACACTAGATCGCAAGAATCACGCGACAGTTGCGATCTTATTTCCTAGAATTTTTACCTGATCCCGCAGGCCGTATATGTATCGGAGACCACGGTCGGACCAACCATCACGAAGGTTCAATTTGAGCACGTACAAGAACATTTGACAGTTCAAAATCGAGAAGAGCAGCTGGAATTTTACTGCCCGGGTAAAATTCGTTAGAAAAGATTAAAAATACAAAATTGCTACAAAAATAGCTTCCCCTACTTAAACGTTACATCAGGGACTCTCGCCGGTGCTACAGAGTTCGTGCACTGCAGCTGAGATCCTTCTATGTAAGAAAGAGATCGGAGCACACATGGTTACTGACCGAAGTGCAATGATGACGGTCCTATCAATCAATCAATCAAACATACATACATCCATACATATATACATACACACACGCTCGTACGTTCATACGCGCGCACATGCAAATATACAGACATACATACATACACACTTCTCTCCCCAAACCCACTCCTTTCCCTCCCGCACACCATGCATACACGTTCCCTGTAAAAAAAAAAACCATCCATATGTCAAAAATCGATACAAAAACAAATAACGTAGTAAACACATCTGTAACCTATCTCACTTGTGTACACATCAACACCACCTGAGCACACCTAGATACCACTAGACCACATATCAGGACCTAACCAGCTAAATATATCATCAGCGTACCAACCAGACTTTACCCTGGCACTAAGACGCTCGACTTATTCCAACTGACACCCACACACTCCACTCTGAAAGCAAAACTTTGAAACGCAATTCAGCTCTCTAGCGTCCTTAACAACAGAAGGGAAGTAGTAACCTAGTATTCATTGTAGTTATTTCCCTTGGAATAAGAGTTCTAAAACGAACATAAAAAGAATACTTGGAAAGGTTATGAATCAAAACGGAATTTTTGAAAGCGTTGAGAACAGATGAAGCGGAACGACATTATCTTGAAACCTCGACTAGATAAGAGAGATGTGAGCAAGCGAGCAAGAGTAAGACAACAATATAATTGCAGTGAAAATATTAAACAGTAGATGAAGAACAAATGGGATGCAGGAAACGAGGAACAAACATAACATAACAAAAATGAAACAACTAAAAACAGTATTAGGTGGAACTGATAAGAAAACAAAGATCAGAATACTTCTTTCTTCTTCTTCTTCCACCGCTCCATATCGACCACTGTGTGATTTGTATATGATCTAAGCCTAAGAGCGAGTGTACGTTGTGCCAGTTGTGCGCCTACAAGTAGAACAGGGTTTTACCCCATATGGCTCAGTCTCACTCGGCAGAAATGGCACGCCACCTGCCGAGAGTATTGCACAAAACACGAACTCCGTAGCTACGGTGCGGTCTGGATTCGAACCTACGACCTTCGAAACACACGGCGAAGGTTTAACCACAGAGACATCACCCTACCTGTTTGATGATGATGATGATGATATATTGAGTTTATTATGTGTTCATTCATGGACAGAGAAAAGAACAAATGCTTCTGTTCTACAACAGCTTGCTATTAAAGATAATTTGCTATTAAAGAACATAACATCAAGGAAAATTAAATATTTCTGACACATCAAACGACATGAGTGCATAGAGAAGATAATTTTGGAGGGAATAGTGCCTGGAAGAAGAATGAGAGGAAGACATAGAAGACGATGGGTGCAAGATGTAATTGACGATCTGAGAATAACTGCTGCTGACGCCGGGCAACTTGCACAGAACAGAGAGTTTTTCAGAACTGCTGTCATGGGAGCCAAGTTTCGGAAGTGACAAGCTACTTGATGGTTATGATAATGCGTTCAGATTTAATCAACTTTTCTGAATTGATCAAATATTATTTTCATTATTTTATCGTAGACCCACCAACCCTCTTGCTACACAAGAACTTATGTCGAGTAACATCAAACGTTATTTACCAATTAAACGGAAAAGTACAACAAGTAATAAAAATACAACACTATAAAACGCAGAATTGAATACAAGAATTAGTGTGCGTACACCTGCCCTCATTCTCAGCCTCCAGCAGCAGCAGCAATAACAGAAGCATGCGTGATAAAACATCATAGTGCAACCTACCCTGGTTAGTATTTGAATATTTGAATGATCAATATATATATCAATCAATTTGGCAAATATTGATTGCAATTTTTCGCTGCATTAGTTTTCTCATCTCACTTTCTCTCTTTCTCCCTTTCTCTCTCCCTTTCTCTCTCTCTCTCTCTCTCTCTCTCTCTCTCTCTCTCTGTCACTCTTTTTCTTGTCCCTACTGTTTGAAATAAAGTTCAAGCTGATTATAAAGGGTGTTCAAGATAAAAGGCGACCTGTCAAGAGAGTCAATCTGACATAGGTTTATGAAAATGAGAAGGTTCAATTATGACGTATAGGTCAAGTAAGCGAGTCTTGTTTGTGACGGTGTGTAATTATGGTGCAGAAGGGGCGATGAACAAATGTGACGAAAGGACGAGCTACTCATAACCGGTTTAAATAGTAAATAGACAAAACGCAATGTGTACCTGGCAACTTTTGATTTTGTCAATGGGGCTGCTTTTATCTTGAACACCCTATATATATAAGGCATGTTTTGGAGACGCTATGGCGAAGTGGTTAAGATGTTTGCTTGTCGTTCTGAAAGTTATATATAAGGCATGTTTTGGAGACGCTATGGCGAAGTGGTTAAGATGTTTGCCTGTCGTTCTGAAAGTTATATATAATGCATGTTTTGGAGACGCTATGGTGAAGTGGTTAAGATGTTTGCTTGTCGTTCTGAAAGTTATGTAGAAGGCATGTTTTGGAGACGCTATGGCGAAGTGGTTAAGACGTTTGCTTGTCGTTCTGAAAGTTATGTAGAAGGCATGTTTTGGAGACGCTATGGCGAAGTGGTTAAGATGTTTGCCTGTCGTTCTGAAAGTTATATATAAGGCATGTTTTGGAGACGCTATGGCGAAGTGGTTAAGATGTTTGCCTGTCGTTCTGAAAGTTATATATAAGGCATGTTTTGGAGACGCTATGGCGAAGTGGTTAAGATGTTTGCTTGTCGTTCTGAAAGTTATGTAGAAGGCATGTTTTGGAGACGCTATGGTGAAGTGGTTAAGATGTTTGCTTGTCGTTCTGAAAGTTATATATAAGGCATGTTTTGGAGACGCTATGGTGAAGTGGTTAAGATGTTTGCTTGTCGTTCTGAAAGTTATATATAAGGCATGTTTTGGAGACGCTATGGCGAAGTGGTTAAGATGTTTGCTTGTCGTTCTGAAAGTTATGTAGAAGGCATGTTTTGGAGACGCTATGGCGAAGTGGTTAAGACGTTTGCTTGTCGTTCTGAAAGTTATGTAGAAGGCATGTTTTGGAGACGCTATGGTGAAGTGGTTAAGATGTTTGCTTGTCGTTCTGACAGTTATGGGCTCGAATATAGACCAAGTCGCACGTGCAATTTCTTTAGGAGATCACTAGGATTTTGATGGAGCAGCGGAGTTGGTACTGTGTGGAAAACTTTTGGTAGATGACGTGCAATTTCTGTCGACAGGGGCGAAGTAATATGGGGGAAACTGGTGTAATGAAGTCAATATTTCCCTTATAGATCCGTTATATTTGTTCTCTTGTCGCTCACGTTCTAAGCAAAGTTCAAGCCGATTACATATAGACCATGTTTTTCCCTGTCATCTTTGTCTTCTACTCTTCCCATCCCTAGTAGTCTCGCCCTCTCGTTCAATCGTTCTTTCATGTCTCGTTTTTATATCTCTCCGGCTACTATCTAACTATCTGTCTATCTATTCGTCCATCCATCCATTCCTCCATCCATCCATCCATCCATCATCCATCCATGCATCCTTGACACAGAATAATCAGGTCAGATTCGATCGAACAGTGCTTTGCATAAACACATGAGATAAGCTTTCTGTGTTCAACAGTCAACGCTCTTTATGAAATACACTGTTTGGTGAAGCTCTTTTTTTAGAGCTAGCTGGTTGTATTCTTGAAAGTATCCATCTGTAGACCTAGGCAAGGGGTTCTGTAAAACATTCATCTGTAGACCTAGGCAAGGGGTTCTGTAAAAACATTCATCTGTAGACCTAGGCAAGGGGGTTCTGTAAAAACATTCATCTGTAGAGCTAGACAAGGGGACGCTGTAAAAACATTCATCTGTAGAGATATGCAAGGGGACGCTGTAAAAACATTCATCTGTAGAGCTAGGCAAGGGGACGCTGTAAAAACATTCATCTGTAGAAGTAGACAAGGGGACGCTGTAAAAACATTCATCTGTAGAGATATGCAAGGGGACGCTGTAAAAAATAGAAGATTGTGGTTCGAATCTTTTAGTTGGTAATTCTTTTTTTTCGGAAGCCTCTAATACTTGTTCACCCTCTATTTATTGATCATATTCATTGGCTTCCGCTGCTTCCCACGGGGTTCTTCAAACTTTTATTCTCTTGATACATCTGAAACGCTTGTCTGTTTCTGTTGTACATCCAACATGATCACGTTTCAGTAGCAACTCGTTCATATCTCAATGCATCTACCTCTTAATGTTTCTTTCATATATCAATGCATCTACCTCTCAATGTTTCTTTCATAGTTCAATGCATCTACCTCTTAATGTTTCTTTCATATATCAATGCATCTACCTCTTAATGTTTCTTTCATATATCAATGCATCTACCTCTTGCTCAAGAATACTTCGTCGTCAAGTCCGTTTAGGGCGTTCTTTTTTCGTTTTCCTTGCGGGCTCCACTCAAATGCTTGTCTAGTGACGCTCGACTGTGTCTTCCGTAGCACCATCAATATTCGTAGGGAAATCGGGAAAAAATTGCACATGTTTTAATTTGGTCCAGATTTGAACCTACAACCTTCAGAACGCCAAGCAAACATCTTAACCTTCTCCGTCATAGACATCCCCCAGATACATGACTCGATAAACATTAAAAACGTGGATGAGAATAAAATTGAAAAACATAAATATATACATATCAACTTACCATTTATAATTTGTGTTATTGCGAGTATCTTCTTCCAATCCAGTATTTCCGCTAAAATAAAAACACCTCCTGCGTTGCACACACTGTAGTTTTCAACTTATTGAAAAAAAACACGAACTGTCTTTACTAAGTCATTAGTTATTCAATAACTCTCCCAGACTGCACTCTTTGACAAGAATAGTTCTGTGGTCCACTCCGGGACTAGACCAGCAACTAAAACTATCGGGACTAGACCAGCAACTAAAACTATCGGGACTAGACCAGCAACTAAAACTATTTTAAGTCCGCTTGTAAACAAATCGCAAATAGCGACGCGAACACGCAGGAACAGTACATAATGTAAACGCGCGTCCTTAGAAACAAGGGAGATAAGTCAGATTGTTTAATAGGTATAAGTCGTGGTTTGATCAAACTACCGGGTTCCGGAAATTAAGTGAAAATTAAGTTTTGTTAGTTTCAAGAAACAATGAAGAATTTACAAAGATGACTCTTTTGATTTCTTCTGGAAGTGCTATTTGATGCCCATTCTTTCTTTCTTTTTTTAAATCATGCTTTGCCTTGCAGCGTCACTTATGTGTTCTCTTCATAAAGTGTCTTTCGCCGCCTCAGTTATCTCCGAGGTACACCTTTTGCAAGACCGGTGCTTTGCTTTGTATTCACTGTATTGGAGTGACATTGTCCTTTCAGGCGGAGTAAAATGTCGTTATTGCCTATGGTACCGCTATTAGGGCAGAGCAGGACAGGTGGGACGTGAGCCTGAGAAATTTAATGGCCGCATGGCTAGTGCAGTCGCCACGAAGCTGAGCAGGTTATAATTTTTCTATTAGAGGCGTCCGTTGGTAATCTGCTTATATCGTTGAATCATTTAATTTATTGTTTCTTGATAAAGTTCAGTACTGATGTTGTACACACTTTTTCTTGACGTCTTCATTTCTAAACCGGTCTATTCTTGATACTTCCAGCATTCTGTGTAGACACTTCATCTCTGTCGTGACTAGTTTTTCTTCTTTTGTTTGTCAATGTATATTGCGTAAATGGTACCACAAACTACACCAACACTCTACCACATAGCTACACCAATAATCTACCACATAGCTACACCAACACTCTACCACTTAACTACACCAACACTCTACCACTTAACTACACCAACACTCTACCACTTAACTACATCAACACTCTACCACTTAACTACATCAACACTCTACCACATAACTACATCACCACTCTACCACATAACTACACCAACAATCTACCACATAACTACATCACCACTCTACCACATAACTACACCAACAATCTACCACATAACTACATCACCACTCTACCACATAACTACATCACCACTCTACCACATAACTACACCAACAATCTACCACATAATTACATAAACACTCTACCACATAACTACACCAACAATCTACCACATAACTACACCAACACTCTACCACTCAACTATTTCCACAATCTCTTACTTACCAACTTTGCAACGCTTTGACTGTTTGTGTGGGCGTTACAATAACAAAGAGCAGGGGCACTAACGACTTTCTCCCTCTCTCTATCTAATCGATCGATCGATTTCTATATCGATTTATGTTACAGTTATAGTTTAACTGGTGATATCTCTTTTAGAAATACAGGTTAAATTATGCTTCAATTGTTTTTATGAACCTTCACATCGTCAATCTATTCTTCTTCTTCTTCTCATAGACCTTCACATCGTCAATCTATTCTTCTTCTTCTCATAGACCTTCACATCGTCAATCTATTCTTCTTCTTCTTCTTCTATAGACCTTCACATCGTCAATCTATTCTTCTTCTTCTTCTTCTCATAGACCTTTACATCGTCAATCTATTCTTCTTCTTCTTCTCATAGACCTTTACATCGTCAATCTATTCTTCTTCTTCTTCTCATAGACCTTTACATCGTCAATCTATTCTTCTTCTTCTTCTCATAGACCTTTACATCATCAATCTATTCTTCTTCTTCTCATAGACCTTCACATCGTCAATCTATTCTTCTTCTTCTTCTCATAGACCTTTACATCGTCAATCTATTCTTCTTCTTCTTCTTCTCATAGACCTTTACATCATCAATCTATTCTTCTTCTTCTTCTTCTCGTAGACCTTCACATCGTCAATCTATTCTTCTTCTTCTTCTTCTCATAGACCTTCACATCGTCAATCTATTCTTCTTCTTCTTCTTCTCATAGACCTTTACATCATCAATCTATTCTTCTTCTTCTTCTCATAGACCTTCACATCGTCAATCTATTCTTCTTCTTCTCATAGACCTTCACATCGTCAATCTATTCTTCTTCTTCTTCTCATAGACCTTCACATCGTCAATCTATTCTTCTTCTTCTTCTTCTCATAGACCTTTACATCATCAATCTATTCTTCTTCTTCTTCTCATAGACCTTCACATCGTCAATCTATTCTTCTTCTTCTCATAGACCTTCACATCGTCAATCTATTCTTCTTCTTCTTCTCATAGACCTTCACATCGTCAATCTATTCTTCTTCTTCTTCTCATAGACCTTCACATCGTCAATCTATTCTTCTTCTTCTCATAGACCTTCACATCGTCAATCTATTCTTCTTCTTCTTCTTCTCATAGACCTTTACATCATCAATCTATTCTTCTTCTTCTTCTCATAGACCTTCACATCGTCAATCTATTCTTCTTCTTCTCATAGACCTTCACATCGTCAATCTATTTTTCTTCTTCTCATAGACCTTTACATCATCAATCTATTCTTCTTCTTCTTCTCATAGACCTTCACATCGTCAATCTATTCTTCTTCTTCTCATAGACCTTCACATCGTCAATCTATTCTTCTTCTTCTCATAGACCTTTACATCATCAATCTATTCTTCTTCTTCTTCTCATAGACCTTCACATCGTCAATCTATTCTTCTTCTTCTCATAGACCTTCACATCGTCAATCTATTCTTCTTCTTCTTCTCATAGACCTTCACATCGTCAATCTATTCTTCTTCTTCTTCTCATAGACCTTCACATCGTCAATCTATTCTTCTTCTTCTCATAGACCTTCACATCGTCAATCTATTCTTCTTCTTCTTCTTCTCATAGACCTTTACATCATCAATCTATTCTTCTTCTTCTTCTCATAGACCTTCACATCGTCAATCTATTCTTCTTCTTCTCATAGACCTTCACATCGTCAATCTATTCTTCTTCTTCTTCTTCTCATAGACCTTCACATCGTCAATCTATTCTTCTTCTTCTCATAGACCTTCACATCGTCAATCTATTCTTCTTCTTCTCATAGACCTTCACATCGTCAATCTATTCTTCTTCTTCTTCTCATAGACCTTCACATCGTCAATCTATTCTTCTTCTTCTTCTTCTCATAGACCTTCACATCGTCAATCTATTCTTCTTCTTCTTCTTCTCATAGACCTTCACATCGTCAATCTATTCTTCTTCTTCTTCTCATAGACCTTCACATCGTCAATCTATTCTTCTTCTTCTTCTCATAGACCTTTACATCGTCAATCTATTCTTCTTCTTCTTCTTCTCATAGACCTTTACATCGTCAATCTATTCTTCTTCTTCTTCTCATAGACCTTTACATCATCAATCTATTCTTCTTCTTCTCATAGACCTTCACATCGTCAATCTATTCTTCTTCTTCTTCTCATAGACCTTCACATCGTCAATCTATTCTTCTTCTTCTCATAGACCTTCACATCGTCAATCTATTCTTCTTCTTCTTCTCATAGACCTTCACATCGTCAATCTATTCTTCTTCTTCTCATAGACCTTCACATCGTCAATCTATTTTTCTTCTTCTTCTTCTCATAGACCTTTACATCGTCAATCTATTCTTCTTCTTCTTCTCATAGACCTTCACATCGTCAATCTATTCTTCTTCTTCTCATAGACCTTCACATCGTCAATCTATTCTTCTTCTTCTTCTCATAGACCTTCACATCGTCAATCTATTCTTCTTCTTCTCATAGACCTTTACATCGTCAATCTATTTTTCTTCTTCTTCTCTCTAGACCTTCACATCGTCAATCTATTCTTCTTCTTCTTCTCATAGACCTTCACATCGTCAATCTATTCTTCTTCTTCTTCTTCTCATAGACCTTAACATCATCAATCTATTCTTCTTCTTCTTCTCATAGACCTTCACATCGTCAATCTATTCTTCTTCTTCTTCTCATAGACCTTTACATCATCAATCTATTCTTCTTCTTCTCATAGACCTTCACATCGTCAATCTATTCTTCTTCTTCTTCTCATAGACCTTCACATCGTCAATCTATTCTTCTTCTTCTCATAGACCTTTACATCATCAATCTATTCTTCTTCTTCTTCTCATAGACCTTCACATCGTCAATCTATTCTTCTTCTTCTCATAGACCTTCACATCGTCAATCTATTCTTCTTCTTCTTCTCATAGACCTTCACATCGTCAATCTATTCTTCTTCTTCTCATAGACCTTTACATCGTCAATCTATTCTTCTTCTTCTCATAGACCTTCACATCGTCAATCTATTCTTCTTCTTCTTCTCATAGACCTTCACATCGTCAATCTATTCTTCTTCTTCTCATAGACCTTCACATCGTCAATCTATTTTTCTTCTTCTCATAGACCTTTACATCATCAATCTATTCTTCTTCTTCTTCTCATAGACCTTCACATCGTCAATCTATTCTTCTTCTTCTCATAGACCTTCACATCGTCAATCTATTCTTCTTCTTCTTCTCATAGACCTTCACATCGTCAATCTATTCTTCTTCTTCTCATAGACCTTCACATCGTCAATCTATTCTTCTTCTTCTTCTCATAGACCTTCACATCGTCAATCTATTCTTCTTCTTCTTCTTCTCATAGACCTTAACATCGTCAATCTATTCTTCTTCTTCTTCTCATAGACCTTCACATCGTCAATCTATTCTTCTTCTTCTCATAGACCTTCACATCGTCAATCTATTCTTCTTCTTCTTCTCATAGACCTTTACATCGTCAATCTATTCTTCTTCTTCTCATAGACCTTTACATCATCAATCTATTCTTCTTCTTCTTCTTCTCATAGACCTTCACATCGTCAATCTATTCTTCTTCTTCTTCTTCTCATAGACCTTTACATCGTCAATCTATTCTTCTTCTTCTTCTCATAGACCTTCACATCGTCAATCTATTCTTCTTCTTCTTCTTCTCATAGACCTTTACATCATCAATCTATTCTTCTTCTTCTTCTTCTCATAGACCTTCACATCGTCAATCTATTCTTCTTCTTCTTCTCATAGACCTTCACATCGTCAATCTATTCTTCTTCTTCTTCTTCTCATAGACCTTCACATCGTCAATCTATTCTTCTTCTTCTCATAGACCTTCACATCGTCAATCTATTCTTCTTCTTCTTCTCATAGACCTTCACATCTTCAATCTATTCTTCTTCTTCTTCTTCTCATAGACCTTCACATCGTCAATCTATTCTTCTTCTTCTTCTCATAGACCTTCACATCGTCAATCTATTCTTCTTCTTCTCATAGACCTTCACATCGTCAATCTATTCTTCTTCTTCTCATAGACCTTCACATCGTCAATCTATTCTTCTTCTTCTCATAGACCTTCACATCTTCAATCTATTCTTCTTCTTCTTCTTCTCATAGACCTTCACATCGTCAATCTATTCTTCTTCTTCTCATAGACCTTCACATCGTCAATCTATTCTTCTTCTTCTCATAGACCTTCACATCGTCAATCTATTCTTCTTCTTCTCATAGACCTTCACATCTTCAATCTATTCTTCTTCTTCTTCTCATAGACCTTCACATCGTCAATCTATTCTTCTTCTTCTTCTCATAGACCTTCACATCGTCAATCTATTCTTCTTCTTCTTCTCATAGACCTTCACATCGTCAATCTATTCTTCTTCTTCTTCTCATAGACCTTCACATCGTCAATCTATTCTTCTTCTTCTTCTTCTATAGACCTTCACATCGTCAATCTATTCTTCTTCTTCTTCTCATAGACCTTCACATCGTCAATCTATTCTTCTTCTTCTCTCAGACCTTCACATCGTCAATCTATTCTTCTTTCTTTCATAGACCTTCACATCGTCAATCTATTCTTCTTCGGTGTCTAATTTTATTTTCCCCGAATCCTTTTCATCTTTTTTTGTTTAGTCTCCTTTCTATTGCTGTCTTTAACGTTTCTTTTTCAAGTTCATTCTTGTTATTAGTTTTTTTATTTTCTTATTTTTTTCCCCTTCCTCTTTCATCTTCTTTTAAATTACTTTACCACCCGGGTGGCTACCGGTGCCTAAATTTGGCATGTAAAGAATAGAACCACTGTTACCTGCCACACATGTCGTAAGAGGCGACTAAGGAGGTTTGGATGAAATCGGATGCACGTGTCCGCTAGGGAATGCTAACCCAAAACAAATGCTTGCAGAAAACGGATGCACCAGGCCGTAAGGAGCATAACATGGTCCAACGACCCCTCAATGGTCGTTGTCTGACATTGAATAAAGGGTTTTAAAACCGAAGGATTGACTTCATTGCACCGGGTTTTACCCCATCTGGCTCGGTCCTCTCAGCAGAAATGGCACGCCACCTACCGAGAGTATTGTACAAAGCACGAACTCCGTAGCTCCGGCAACAATCCTAGGGTCTCTGGAAAACAACTGCACTCGTGAACAGAACGGCGCGGTTCGGACTCGAACCCACGACCTTCGACTCACAAGGCAAAGGGCTTAACCACTTAGCCACAGAGACCCCTGACCATGAGGAATGGGATAATGGATTCTACAGCAGCCAATCTGCATCGGAGATTTAGCTGCGCAGTAAGAATGTCATACCTACCATCACGAGGGTGGCCAAAACTTACTGCGGGAAGAGGTTGGCACAAACGGGGAAGCAGAAATCATAGGAATTATATCCTACAGAACTGCCCCCAGTGTGCAGACTTGAGAAGAAAGAGGTGGCCCACTTACACCAACGCCCACGTCAAACTGTATGGCATGTCTGATAATCTGAGGCAGACGGCTGCCTTTATTAGAGAATCTGAAATCCCAATCTAGTGAGAACGCAGAAGACAAACTGTATGGCGTGGCTGATAATCTGAGGCAGACGGCTGCCTTTATTAGAGAATCTGAAATCCCAATCTAGTGAGAACGCAGAAGAAGAAATTACTTTTCTTTTTTGTGCATCTTTTGTCTGTTTCTCTTCATCGTTATCTTCTTCTTCATTTTCGTCTATCTCTACTTCAATCTCATCATCTGAATTCTTTTATTAATCGTTCGCTTTAATTTAAATGTAGTCATGGCGACTGTTTGACACCTATGGTTGATTTTTGCGGAAATACTTGCTTTCCTTATTATTAGTGTTCCTATCCATTTAAGCAAACCTTACTACGACTTCAAAGGTACTGGTAATTTAGATCATCAAGTAAAATATCAACGTTTCCTGTAACCCAACCCCTTATCATGGGCACATCGAGAATTTTTGAGCCAAGCTAGACTCGAACCCAGGAAATTCCACGACAAGTAGACTGATTTCGCCATCAGCAACCACTGCATTAATCTTATTCTGTCGCTTTCGCCTTCCCTTCTCCTTCTTCTTTCCTTTGACTAATTCATTTGTGATTCCGTGAACGTCTTTTTTTATCAGAGTATTGCCAACATATCTTCATCTTCTCTTTCTTATAACAGATGGTACTAGTGGTTGACCAGACGTTTCTTCTCAAACTATGCCCAACATATCTCCATCTTCTCCTTCTTATAACAGATGCTACTAGTGGTTCCCCAGACATTTCTTCTCAAGGTGTGTCCAACATATCTCCATCTTCTCATACTTATAACAATTGTTACTAGTGGTTGACCAGACGTTTCTTCTCAAACTATGCCCAACATATCTCCATCTTCTCCTTCTTATAACAGATGTGACTAGGGGTTGACCAGACGCTTCTCTTCTGAATTCGACAGCATGCGCCCTATTAGTATATTTGCAGCGCGTTGGTTCGTAGCACGTTGAACGACGGGTGAAATGCCCCCTTTGAGTGCGGTTCAATTCCGAAGGCCGGCATAAAAGCTACAGGTTCTCAAGATTTACGGTGTTCGTGACACCGAACCGAAGGGTTACGATTTCCATGGCACCGAGCCGAAGAGCTGAAAGCTCAAGTGCTTATGGATCGAAAAAAAATTTAGTATATTTACGTTCATTATTACCAACCAAGTTGACCAGCCGTTGTGATATGTGTGGTTTGGACCGAGAATGTGAGTACGTTGCGTTTGCTGTTAGGCCTGTACAGCATGTAGGATAGTCCTACCCAAATTTGAGCCAAAGTGCATGAATTTTATCCAACAGGACACAAATCTGTACAGACGTGTAACTGTCAGATTCTACAAACAGATAACCACAATGTAAAGCAGCACATCTGAAGTTATACTTTAACATGGTATCAGATCTGATTAGTCATAGGGAGGTTGTTAGAACTTACTCATGCTATCAGTTGATCTGATAAGTCATAGGGAGGTTGTTAGAACTTACTCATGCTATCAGTTGATCTGATAAGTCATAGGGAGGTTGTTAGAACTTACTCATGCTATCAGTTGATCTGATTAGTCATAGGGAGGTTGTTAGAACTTACTCATGCTTTCAGTTTATCTGATTAGCCATAGGGAGGTTGTTAGAACTTACTCATGCTATCAGTTGATCCTTCATCTTCTTCTACATCTTAATTTCCCTGATGGAGGACTATGTGGTCTATGTGGTTAGGGACTCACACATCGTTCCATAGGTACTCGGTTTGCAACCTCAAGAAGCCATCAATAGTTTACCAGAAATCCCTGATCTCAGTGTAGGTGAGATTGAGTTCCTAGTCCTATCGAAGACAGATGATAAAATGTAGGTCTCATGTTCAAGTTGAGCTCGTAAAAGAAACCTTGACATTTCAAAAATCAAGAAGAACAGGCTGGAAAGCCGCTACCCGGGTAAAATTTATTACAAAGATTTATTTTTAAAATTTTATTCTTAAAAAATATTTTTCCCATCTTTTAAATTACACTTGGGACCCTCGCCGGTGCTGCATAGTACGAGGACTGTCTTTGAGATCTTATTGTGTAAGAAACAGATTGGAGCCACATGGTTATTCATTGGAATATGTAAGCCCTGGAATTTAGAAACTTCAATATACAACATCCACTCATACCGCAACCTGCCTGCCATTTTGAATCTTCCGAAGCATAGACTGAGAGTTAGATGCAAGGGGCAGTAAAAGGGAAAGAACAAGAGAAAGAACAAGAGAAAGAACATGAGACAGAACAAGAGAAAGAACATGAGAAAGAACAAGAGAAAGAACATGAGAAAGAACAAGAGAAAGAACATGAGAAAGAACAAGAGAAAGAACATGAGAAAGAACAAGAGAAAGAACATGAGAAAGAACATGAGAGAAAGAACATGAGAAAGAACAAGAGATAGAGAAAGAAAGAGAAAGAAGGAGAACAATAAGGCGAGGATCTAAATGTAGAGGGTTTAAAGCTGAAGGATTGACTTCATTGCACCGGGTTTTACCCGATATGACTCGGTCCCTCTACGCAGAAATGGCACGCCATCTGCCGAGAGCATTGCAGAAAGCATGAACTTCGTAGCATGACAACAATCCTATGTGTCTGGTGAAAAGAATGGCGTGATCCGGATTCCAACTGACGACCTTCGTAACGCAAGGCGAATAACCACATTGTCACATATAAAGTCGTGGAACAAGTGTAAGAGTACACACAACAGAGGCAAGAGGAAGACAATGTTATAAATGGGAAAGAAACATTAAGAGACAAACAACAGAGATTTACACAGCATATACATTTCGTTCTTTAAAACAAACATTTACAACTCTCCAGGTATTGCAAAAATTTGTATTGACAATCTTCACATTTGAAGGGATACGAAAAATATATGACTTGAAGAAACAAAAAGAAAGTTAATGCAATAAAGAAGTTTCAAAACAATTGTTCATACAAGAGAAAAATTGTGAACACATTATAGTTGGCGTGTACCCAACTGTCACCATACCCTCCATCAATCAACATTACATAAACTTGGTCACCAAACGCCAACTGGGCAATTGTTTGTGTTGAACTGGATGGATAGAAGCCAGCACTTTTAGCATCGTCAGCCCAAAGAGCAGCGATTGGTCTGTTATTGATGAGGATGCGAGCGTTGACCTTTGCTCCCGGATGTGACATCAGATAAAGTGAAATGACGTAAGTTCCGGGAATTGTGCAGATGAACATGCCGGTTGTATTGTCATAGTTGTCAGCAAGATCTGAAAATGGTGACAATTAGAAATTATATTAATATTTTTAAATTTCTTTTCAAATTTACTTTAAATTAATCCTTTCATTCAATAATCAAGAAAATCAAACGGATTATACAGGATGTTCAAGATAATTGCAGCCCGTGAATGGAGCTAATCTGGCATATATGTATGGAAATGGAACTGTTCAGTTATGACGTAGTATAGGTCAAGGTTGTGTGACGGTATGTAATTGTAGTGCGGGAAGGGGCGATGAACAAATGTGACGTAGGACGAGCTTGTCAGAACCGGTTTAAATAGTAAATAAACACAACTCAATTTGTACCTGGCAACTTTCGAATTGTAAATGGGGCTGCAATTATCTTGAACAACCCTGTACAACCCAGAGCACGACAGTATGAATACACTTAACAGAAAAGCGCAGACCACAGTCTTCAGACTTAGAACGGGACACTGTAGTCTCAGAGCAGATATCCATAGAATGAGTCTCAGGGACTCGGATTCCTGCACCCGTGGAGCACCTAAGCAGTCCCCAGAGCACATCCTACAAGACTGTCCCAGGCTGAGTAGTGTGAGAATAGAAATCTGGCCAACAGAAACAAGCCTACAAAACAAACTATGGGGAACTGGTGAAGACCTCAAGCGCACACCTGTGTATGACACATACTGGAGTAGTCGCATAGCAGAAGTTGATAGCAGAAGAAGAAAAATTCCATAATTATTTTCTTTAACTTAGGGGCGCATTTTTGTGTGTGCAATATATACTGAATTAGCCAGCACACAGGCTTTGCGTTATCTTGAAAAGTAGCACTAGCCGATATATCGGTTCAGAAGAGCGAATGGGTTAACATACGGTTGAGACTTCATCGTCCAATAGCGTGTCCTGCGCAGAAATGTGGCACTCTAATGACTTACTTGATGTGTTCCTCTCCGTTCCTCTTGGAGCATAGGGCCTCAACAGTTTGTTCGCCCTTTTCTCGGTCTCTTGCTGCTTTCATTATGACCTTTCATGATAGTCCAGTATCCCTCAGTTCCTCAAGAAGACGTTCTCTTGTTCGTTTTCTTTGCTGGTTCCACTCAAGTGCTTGATCACTCTAATAATTATTTGCAGTCTTCATGCTCAAATCATCGGTCCAATCCTGAATCCTTCTGCTCCAGGGTCTTGCTCTACACAGAGTTTGGAATAAATTCGGCTGTGCCTGTCCTACATATCGTAGGAGACTAACGTTGGCACATCGTACTAAGGTTCTCGGCGCAAACCACATAAATCACAAACATAGGTTAACTTGATGGATAAGAACGGTCCACAAAAAATGTCTAAAATACTTTAATTTTCTCATTCCTATTTGTAGCCTCTGCTAGTTTTCTTTAATTTTGAGTTCTTTCTGGATAGATTTACTTGTTCTCTTTTCTGTCCATGATATACGGAGGACTCTTCTGTAACACTTATATTCAAAAACACATGTTTTTATACTGCTTTGTTACACCCGAGTGGTTACCGGGCCCAAATTTGGGGTGTAAAGAATAGAACTACTGTTACCTGCCATGCATGTCGTAAGAGGCGACTAAGGAGGTTTGGCTGAAATCGGATGCACATGTCCTAAACGTGTAGAAGTCTATGCGTTTAGGGCCTACAAAACCAATGTGCAACGTATACACGTTCTTGGCAAAGATCAAACATATCACAGAGAGTGACTAAAATTGGTCGTAAAGAACGAACGCAAAGAAGAAGAAGAAAGATACTGCTTTGTTAAATGTCCATACTTCACACCCATATGTTGCCACTGAGAATATGCATGCTCTTAGTATTCTGATCTTTATTTTTTTCTATCAATTCCATTTCAAAAAGTTATTTAATTGTATAATTGTTTTGTAAGGCTATGTTTGTTCTTCTTGTTTTTTATTTTTATATTCGGTTTCGTTTGACACAGAAAATATTGTGCGTATTTGCTTATCAAGGGAAGTAACATATAAATTATAGTAGTTTCTTAATATGTCAGTTATCGTTCGTATCAAAGATAGAAATGGAATAGGCATGTAAGCTAGTTGGAGCATTGACTAAAACAGCTTTAATCATGGCAATAACTAAAGCGATAGTCTGGCTGGAATCACAAACTTTTATCCATGCATGTTTTCTCAGTGATTCAATGAGACTGCTCAGGAAGATTGAAACAGGCTAGGCGTGAAGACAATGGATGGGGTCGCTGAAGAGGACTAAGCTGACAAAAATCAGTTTTATTTTTGAGCCATATAACGCGCCGATATACGCAGGTATGGTTGATGTACAAAGTGGGCGAGCACTGATAGGCTTGCAGGTATGGCTGATGTACAAAGTTGGCGAGTAATGGACCATGCCGATATTATAAATTCCCTAAGTGAGAGAGGCGTGTACATGATTCAAGTAATAGTAGTGAATCTACAACACTAACCAAACTGCAAGAATTCCAAGTCAAATGTGGTGTAGCTAGACAAGAACGCTATGCTGGTAGCTAAAGAATAATAGTAAGCCAACAAAGAACCGGTGTCGTTAGTTGCCGCACTGATGGTCCGAGACCGAAGCACTTATGGACTAATTTGTTCGACGTGCAGTAATGATGATCCGACGACTAAACTAAGCTAAAACAGCTCTCCGGTGGGAAGCGAATGGGAAAAAAATGACATTGGTGTCCATAGAAAACACTGAGAGGAATTGTTGATCAAGAGTTGAAAGCTTGTGACCCGACATGGAAAATAATTAGTAGACTGGTGGTAGAACAGTAACAATAGAGAAGAATTAGTAGACTGATGGTAGAATAGTAACAATGGTGAAGAATTAGTAGACCGGTGGTAGAACAGTAACAATGGTGAAGAATTAGTAGAACCCACGCCTGTGTGTGTGTTGCCGTGATTCGCAAAGAGAGCAAAGAATAATAACACTGCGGTCTATAAGGCATGTCGTAAGAGGCGAGTGAGGTAGAGGCTAGGGAAGCTGTCCTAGTAAATAAAAAGCATCGCGGATATCGGATGTGCTGGCCTAATTGTAGGCGCATAACTTACACAAAGTACAATCGCTCTTAGGCTCAGCTGACATACAGATCACAAAGAGAGGTTTAACAATTGGTCGATATGGAGCGGGTGAATAAGAAGAACCCTTACAGTGAAATGTGACACCAAGAGGAAATTGATTGATTGATAGGACCATCATCATTGCACTTCGGTGAGTAACCATGTGTGCTATGATCTCTTTCTTACACAGGAAGATCTCAATAGCAGTTCACGAAGTCGTTAGCACCGGCGAGATTATTAAATAGATAGATAAACTTACCAAGTAGTTCAAGGTCAAATGGTATCATTTGGTCCTTAGTTGGTCCAAAGTGTGTAGTTAGGACAGCAGACACTGCCGCTTGTGCCCTCTGTTGTGACACCACATACCCCTGGTTGCAATCAGCATTACAATCACTGCCTGATCTGCTGTCATAACTACCATCCTCATATGTACCACTGCTGCTGTTGTTAGTTTTGGTGTTGCTGGCATTGATGGTGCTGACTTTAGGGGAAGAGATGCTGGTCTTATCTGTACTGCTTTGCTTGCTCGACGTTGTCTTGCTTTGCGCTTGCTTGAGTAAGCTAAAGTCTTGAATTATGTACGGGCTTATCTTTGGAACTGTGAAAGATGCATATGAAGGTAACATGTTATATAGACTGTTTTTAAAGTCTCACTACACTTGATATGTACGGGCTTATCTTTGGAACTGTGAAAGATGCATATGAAGGTAACATGTTATATAGACTGTTTTTAAAGTCTCACTACACTTGATATGTACGGGCTTATCTTTGGAACTGTGAAAGATGCATATGAAGGCAATATGTTATATAGAGTGTTTTTTAAAGTCTCACTACACTTGATATGTACGGGCTTATCTTTGGAACTGTGAAAGATGCATATGAAGGCAATATGTTATATACACTGTTTTTTAAAGTCTCACTACACTTGATATGAAGAACAATTTGAAAAATGAAGTACAGTAGAACTTCTATCGGTGGCGTGTGTAGCTTAGGGGATCGTGACTCGGTATTTTAACCCCGACGTTCTGAGTTCGAATCACGCTGTGGACAGTTTGGTTGCAAATTGTTTCGCGCGGATTTTTACAAAAGGACGGTGGCACCACCCGTTCAGAAAGCAATGGGAAACTACTGAAAGTAATAATGCCTAGAAAAATCACAAAAAGCGTTAAAAAGCTTGGCTTGATTCGCAAAATCCTGTAATGGATATGCAATTAACTTTTAGAACTTTGATTAATCATCACCGTTCGAACTAGGGCTGTGACGGAATCCCGAATAGACGTATAACAGAAATCTATTAATACATATGTACAGTAACGTGATTTCACTGCGGGCGCGGGGTGAAAATAAAAATCCTTGAAAAGTGAATAATACATGCATATTGTATTTAATTTTGACAAAACGATTAATATAAACTTCAATATAAGAGTAGTAATGTAAAGAAATATATTGTAATACTATAAACCTACGTTACTTTAAAATAATCTGTCATCTCCTTCTGTGTCTTTGAGGCTCGAGCTTTCTGTACGGCGATGTTCCGTATCTTATGCAGAAGTAGGATCTATGTTGCATTTGTCTCCCCTTGCATTACAAACCAATCAATGAACTTTGATAACATTGTTTCTGCTTCTGTGTGGCTAGTTGTAGATTTTTGGTTTAGAACTGATCCGCCATTGTCATCAATTTCTTCTTCTTCTTCAGTGGTAGTCACACAAGAAACAATTTCATTATCGTTCAAAATTTCAAAGCCTCCGTCCATTTTGTCACATTCCAACCAATCTGTTACTTCTGATGGTGTTTCCGTCCATTTTGTCACATTGCAACCAATCTGTTACTTCTTATGGTGTTTCCGTCCATTTTGTCACATTGCAACCAATCTGTTACTTCTTATGGTATAATGTTTTCCTCCGCCACCGACGATAAGTCACTTCCGCCATCATGCAGTACCATCACTTCCAGCTTTAGACAGTAGCGTGTACAAGTAATCCGTGGACAATTTATAGATGTCTGTTTGTTGATACTCACGTATTTTTATTTTTGACGATGACAGATAACAGAAGCAACGGTTAAACGAGGTTTTACTGTACATGACATCATTAACAAATGTGCTAAAACAAAGTAGTAGAATTAGTTACAGTAGTTACTGCTATTGTCTACTTTTGTTTATGGTAAACTGGAAAGAACCAATGAAATATTCATTATAACAGATGTTGGAAATATCCATCACAGACTTCAAGATATGTCTGTACACGTTTCTTCATATTGTCAAATACCTCCTACGACGTGTCTGTTGATATTTCTTCCCTTGAAAACAACATTATGTTTTGAGTGAAAGAATTACCCCAGCAGGCAACAGTTATTTACTGCACATTGCGTCACAATTGACTAGGCAGCATATTTGTTGATGATGTCACCTACTTCGTTTTTTCACACTTGTTCTACATATAAAGTGTAGTGAGACTTCACAAACACTCTGTGCAATGAAACGTAGATAAAGAACTTTTGGTCGAGACGTCACTGTATATTGTTTCTGTACTTTGTAAAACTACAGTAATTGGTTTCTACGTGTTTCGCCATTGCTACATAGTTTTACTGCAGTCTTTCCTTATATTGAAACGTAGACTTTCTTTATGGTAGCGAATCATGGACAATGAATAAACAATCAATACGATCACTAGAAGCCACAGAGATGTGGTTTTACAGAAAAATGTTGAAAATTACATGGACAGCGAAGAAAACAACATGTGGAGGTTTTAAATCAGGTCTGCACACAAAGAAACCTTATCAAAAGAATACGAATCAGACAATCAAGGTTCTTCGGGCATATAATGCGAAGAGAAGGTTTAGAACATTTGGTGACAACAGGTAAAATTCAGGGAAGGAGAGATCGTGGAAGACAGAGAGAGAAGATGTTGTCTGACCTAACATCATGGTTCGACACAAGATCAACGTCAGAACTGATTGCATGCACCAAGCAAAGAGAGTTGTGGAGAGACATGATCACCTACGCCAGCAGCCATGACACTTGATTGAGACCACATTCCAGATATAGATACTTCTGTTTCTTGTTCTTTTCCTTCATTGTACGGGTTTCTGTAGCATAGACATTAGGTTCTCGCTTCTTGTTTCATAGGTAACCGGTTCGCTCCCTCGTAGAACCATCAGAATATTTTTCCAGAGATCCCTGATATCAGTGTAGGTGAGATCGAGTTCCAAGTCCTATCGGAGACGGATGATAAAACGTAGATCCTGCATTCAATTTGAGCACGTAAAAGAACCCTTGCAAACTCGAGAAGAGCAGGCTGCAAAGCCGCTGCCTGTGCAAAAGTCATTAGAAAGTTTTATAACCAACAAAAATTCCTACAAATTATTGTTACCATCTTCAAAATGACATCGGGGACACTTGACGGTGCTACGGAGTTCGTACACTGCCGCTGATATCTTCCTGTATAAGAAATAGATCGGAGCAGGCATGGTTGCACACCAAAGTGCAATAATAATGATCCTATCAACCAATCAATCAAAACCTCAGTGAGGAGGTGTTGGGGAGAGAATGCAAAAATCGTCTGTACGGCGTATCGAATGCCCATATTTCATGAAGTTGGTATTCATTTTGTTCAAGTTGTTCCTTATGTTACTCTATCTTTTACTGGCTCTTCTTCTTCTTTCTCTGTATTCTTTCTATTTTTGTCAGTGTGGTTCTCTGTGGTAGACGACACTAGAACAATATTGTCATGTGCCGTCAGAAACCAGGGTTTGTGGTTCGAATCCTGTGTCTGGTAATTTTTTTATTTCAGAAACCCTTACTATTTGTTCAATGTTTATTTATTGATCATATTCATTGTCTTCAGCTGCTTCCCCACGGGGTTCTTCAAACTTCTTATTCACTAGACAGATGACCAAAACATTTCATCTGGTTTTTTTGGTTAATGAATTGAATGGTTTGTTTTGCAGTCAGGCATAGATAATAATAATAATAATACAATGTCCCGTAGCCTTTTCAGACCTTAGGGTATGAAATTACTTCACTTCACATTTATAGGACCAAGAGTGCAGGAGGTAGAAGGACCAATTCCTTTCCTCACGCGTGGAACATCAAGTATTGGATTGAGCCTATAAACCCCTTGCGACCGAATCGATAGACGAATGCTTACGCATTACGCTAATCTATCCCATCAATACATAGACTACAATCTATAGTTAGTTCTTATGCTAATCTGTCCCACCAATACATAGACTACAATCTATAGTTAGATCTTATGCTAATCTGTGCCACCAATACATAGACTACAATCTATAGTTAGATCTTATGCTAATCTGTGCCACCAATACATAGACTACAATCTATAGTTAGTTCTTATGCTAATCTGTCCCACCAATACATAGACTACAATCTATAGTTAGTTCTTATGCTAATCTATCCCATCAATACATAGACTACAATCTATAGTTAGTTCTTACGCTAATCTGTGCCACCAATACATAGACTACAATCTATAGTTAGATCTTATGCTAATCTGTGCCATCAATACATAGACTACAATCTATAGTTAGTTCTTACGCTAATCTGTGCCATCAATACATAGACTACAATCTATAGTTAGTTCTTATGCTAATCTGTGCCATCAATACATAGACTACAATCTATAGTTAGTTCTTATGCTAATCTGTGCCATCAATACATAGACTACAATCTATAGTTAGTTCTTATGCTAATTTGTGCCATCAATACATAGACTACAATCTATAGTTAGTTCTTACGCTAATCTGTGCCACCAATACATAGACTACAATCTATAGTTAGATCTTATGCTAATCTGTGCCATCAATACATAGACTAAAATCTATAGTTAGTTCTTATGCTAATCTGTGCCATCAATACATAGACTACAATCTATAGTTAGATCTTATGCTAATCTGTGCCACCAATACATAGACTACAATCTATAGTTAGTTCTTATGCTAATCTGTGCCACCAATACATAGACTACAATCTATAGTTAGTTCTTATGCTAATCTGTGCCATCAATACATAGACTACAATCTATAGTTAGTTCTTACGCTAATCTGTGCCACCAATACATAGACTACAATCTATAGTTAGATCTTATGCTAATCTGTGCCATCAATACATAGACTAAAATCTATAGTTAGTTCTTATGCTAATCTGTGCCATCAATACATAGACTACAATCTATAGTTAGTTCTTATGCTAATCTGTGCCATCAATACATAGACTACAATCTATAGTTAGTTCTTATGCTAATCTGTGCCATCAATACATAGACTACAATCTATAGTTAGTTCTTATGCTAATCTGTGCCACCAATACATAGACTACAATCTATAGTTAGTTCTTATGCTAATCTGTGCCATCAATACATAGACTACAATCTATAGTTAGTTCCAAAATTCGTGAACATCTTTACCGACCTATGCAAAGTAACACACTAGACATAAATTATTATTTTTTACATTTTTCTATAGATAACGTTGGCAACCTTCGTAAAGTATTTTTTGCTGATCCATACCTTTAGTGCTGTAAGATTTTATTTATTTATTACTTACGTAACAGCGATGTTGATTTGATATACACGTAAACATTAACAGTACGGTAGCCAAGTATTACTGTAATTATGCATTTGCATGCTAAACATGCAATTTAGCACTAGTGAAAATCGCGAATCCCGTAGAATTAATCATTTCACACTGTATCCGAACGACTGTCGTTGGCGTATGCACGCACCATTTATTTTAACTAATAGAAGTGGAAGGTAGCATTTGCTTATCGATATCAGAACTTTCTTTCCAAGCACTGTCTACAGATGATAGGGACTACAACATCGAAATGAACGGAGTTATTTTCTGGGATTGGTTAGCGAACACATTTCTTCCTGATCTGGATATGCCGTCATATATTGTAATGGACAATGCCTCCTATCATAATCTAGTGGCGCATGCAGGCAAAGAAAAATGTTAGGTGGCAAAGTTCTGCTCAGGACAAGCTAATTGATTAATACCACAGCGCATGCTCAATGACCTAGTAAAATGGTTCACTGAACACGATATGAAACGTAAAATGTTTTCAAAACCAACCTAACTCATAACTCGGTAAAGAAAACACGTAAAGTGTTTAAAATAGTTTCACTGACCAACAAACTTCTACAAATATAATTATCTAAATTTCATTGATTCTTCCAGAGTTTGACGTTCTCATGTTATTTATGTAATGCACAAAGAGACAATCGGTTGTATGTCCTTTTCAGCGATCTCACTAGGTTTAGATTTTCGATTCTCTGATAAAGACCACCATCTGCTTCCTATTGTCAGCCACGCCCTACAGTTTGTCTTGGACATTGATGTATGTGGGCCACCTCTTTCTACACAGGTCTACACACTGGTTGCAGTACTGTTAGACACGCTCTGTCGTTATACTCGTCAATCCACAGTGGCACAGGTCGTTGTTACTTATCTTGAATTTAGTGTAGAGGTGATGCCTTATTTTGTTAATCAGTTTTATAATTAAGGCCGATTTTAAATTAAAGCTTTACCTCTCGCATGGTATTTCTATTTTTTTTTGTCCGATCCAGAAGCACTTGAGCTTTCAGCTCTTCGACTCGGTGCCATGGACATCGTAACCCTTCGGTTCGGTGCCACGAACACCGTAAATCTGGAGAACCTGTGGCTTTTCTGCAAGTCCGCGTAATTGAACCCGCACTCACAGAGGACTTGTCACCCGTCGTCCAACGAACACGCTGGGCAGGCGGACCTCGCATGGTATCAGCCAGAGTTTATTCGATAGAAAAACGAGTACTTTCGTTTTAATTCACCCAAACAAAGGGAGACCTGGGGTTCATGGGGAGTTTCCAGGAGGTGACTGGTCATTCCCAAACGCAAAAACTTACGACGTTTATTCCAGTAAAGTTTTTAGGGGATTCTGATTGAAAAATAACATTTGAAATGCACATCATTTCCGCTGTCTTTTGTTTTCGTCGTTTTCTTTTGTTGACATTTCAAGGAAATTCATGATTTATCTCCTCAGTCATGATTAATAATAAGCTGATTGATTAGCCAAACAGTTTCAGACTTTTCCGCCATTAATAAATCATTTTTGACCTACATTTGAGAACTTTCTCTGTCCTTAAAATCGACTGTCCTACAGGATGACAATTACGTGATAAGAATAGCTACATCATAGCTAAAATAGCGACACCCTTTGTTTTTGGGATGAATATAGTAAAAATGATGGCTTTTGCATTGACAACTATTCTTTTTTAATTACGTAATAATTCCAAGGGTGTACGCATAATCAAAACCTTTCGTTCACACACTACACATTAACTAACACACAACTCATGTACAAATTTTAACAAACACAATGCTACTCACGGTGTCCAGAATCTGTTGCAGAGCTTCCAGAATCTGTTGCAGAGCTTCCAGAATCTGTTGCAGAACTTGCAGAATCTGTTGCAGAGCTTCCAGAATCTGTTGCAGAACTTCCAGAATCTGTTGCAGAACTACTACTTTCTGTGTTTATTGGAACATCTTCTTGAACGTCATGAATATCTGTGTCCACATCTTCTTGGATAGAGGTAGTTTCTCCCTCACCTGCTTTCACACCTGTTTCGTTGACATTTGAGGCATCAAATTGTGGCAACTCTTCATTTTCTGCATTCATATTTTTCTGCATTTCCATAGACTCGTCCTCCACATTAGTTTGGCTATCTAACACCAGCATCTCTGATTCTACGCCAGATAACTTCTGATTTCCTTCAGACATTTTATTTCCTTGATCGGGGACACGGTTGAGATCTTCCGAGATTTCTGATCGAGCTTTTAGAACATCTGAGGTATACACGAATATATTCTTATTTTTATCATCAAATTTGGTTTGTCTGCTATCTTCTGCGGTATTCTTGATACTACTGTCTTCAGCGTTTCTTCTGATGTTTAAATCTCCACTGATTTTTACGATATTACTATTCTCTTCTTTATTCTTGTTGATGTCACTTTCATGAATTTCACTTCTGTTGTTGTCGTTATCATTTTTGTTATTGTTGATATAATGTCCATTCTCGTTATTATTGCTACCATTATTGTTTTTTTGTTCGTTGATATTCTGGTAACTGCCGTTGCGGCCATGTTCCTGTCCTAAGCTAATGCTACTGTTTCCATTCTGAGTTCTATCGTTATCATTGCTTCTTTTCTCATTATCTTTGCTTGCGTTGACGATAACCTTCTGACTGTTAAAGTTATCTACAACACCGATATCTTTTATCAACATTTCTGGATCATTTTTTTGTTCCAATGTTCTACTTTGAAGTTCTCTTGTATTTGCCATAACTATTGGATCTAGGTCTCGTTTCTTAGAAGACGTTTCTCTTGTCCTGTTCTTAGAATTTTCATTACTTCCTGTTCCGACTGATGTTCCGTTTGCTATAAAAGAGACTTGAGCCACAGATCCTATATCTCCGTTTCTCTTATCAATATTTTTGTTTACCATAGAGTTTAAGTTCTGAGCGTTTCGATTTGTGTTCATATTCTGCGGAATACCTAGAGAAGTAAAATTTGTTATTTTTGGGTTAGATGACATTAGTGAAGTATTGTCCTTGTTATGTCCAATATTTTTATTCACAGACTGATTTGTAATATTAATTACATTACTTTCATTGCCATTTTTAGAAGTTGCAAAGAAATTGTTATTACTTTCATTTACTTTTTTCCCATTTTCTGTTTTTATCTTTGTCGAGATGTTAATTTTTTCTGAAGTTGTAGAATTTGAAATTGGGGAAGAGGAAACGCTCACAGTAACATTTCTGGAATGCATGTCCTTATTTGGAGATTTGTGTGTGTCGTGACCTGACGTAGCTGGTAACTTCTTCCTTAAGTCACGGTCATTAGTCTCCACAACACTGAGAAGCTTTCTGGCTGTGTTAATACCACCACTGCTGTTTGATGTTTGAAAGTTTTTGTTGCTATGGCTACCATTGTTTGAGGTGTCAAGTTTGACGTCATTTCCTGTTGACACAGTATTATTTTCTTTGATTTGGTTAGTAACATTGTTCGTGTCATCTACAAAAGTTATATTCAAAACAGAAGAGCTGTTTATTGAGGAAGCTGCTTCGGGGGTGCGAACACTTCTTTGTTTATGTTCACGGTCCCTACTTTTTGCAGAAGTCTGAGTTTTAGTCTGTGACGCGCTTGCAGATGTTATTGTCTTCTGTTGACGATCCGTTGTCCCGGTTACCAATCTTCCTACAACGACTTGCGAATCATGGGTAATTTTCCCAGATTGCTTAGTTGATGTATTGTTTTGATCACGTGGTAGCGTTATATTGACAGAGTTCTTTGAGATTTTACTAGAAGAATTGCCACTTTTGGAGATGTTGTTTGATATTATCGGAGCTTGTTTCCAGTCACGTGTTTTTTTTCCATCTTCTGATTGGTTATTTTGACTAACAGATGAACCAGTACTTAAACCAATGACATTTTCTTTGACACTGTTGCTAGATTCTGATTGGTTATTCGTTTTGAGGAGATTCAAACTTCCATTATTAGAATTCGACTTTTTTAATTTGTCGTGAATATCCATGAGGTTTTCAGATGTGTTTTTATTTGTAGAATCTAAACTTGATCGATGATGAGTTGATGTTTTCCTGTTTACCGACGTATTGTCACCCTCTCTGTCTGAATTGTTGTTATTCTTTACTGTCTTATCATTATTTGAAGACAAAATGGTTCCTCTTGCTTCGTTTTTCGAAATATTAGATTTAAAGTTGTTTGAACTTTCTGGAATCGCCGTTTTCGTTTCTGTTTTATGATAATAACTATCATTCTTTTGTAACTTTCTTTGTTCTGCTTCAGTTACGTTTGAAGAACTGTGACCAGGTAGCACATGTTGTGTACTCAAGTCTGGCACAAAGCTGCTACTATCTTCATACACCCTTTGCAAATCACCAACATGAGAACCGCTGTCTAACCCTTTCATATAATTCGTGTTTTCTATTACTGCTTTTCTTGATGCAGTTGCTCGTGCGGTGTTCTCCAAAACTGAACCACTGATGTTAACTTTCGCAGTGGAAGAGTTAATGATGATTTTCCCCTTTTCGATGTTTGATCTTGTGATGTTTTTAGCTGTATCATTGCTGTTTGAGTTGTATTTATCACTGCTGTTGTTATCAATGTTAACACTGTTGGTGATGTTTTTATCGACGTCAAGCAAGCTCATATTTTGTGGATGCTGAATTTTATGATTTATTTCAACATTCATTTTGGTTCTATCTTTCTCAGTCGTTGTATTTGTTCTGCTTGGAAGCGCTTGAACATGCCCATTTGCAACTGCAGCAGTACTATCTCCAGGTTTTTTTTTCAAGTCTGTTGTCGTTGTAGAGGATGCATTACTAGATACGGCTACCAGCGAGTTCTCCTTAGATTCATTGCTACTTTTTGCAGAGTCTGATGCCCATGCGGCTAGATAAGCTTCAGGGCGTGCATTTTCTGTCCTTATGTCTGTTGTATTCACAGATTTTGCCTCAACTCTTGACAACGCCTCGTTGTTTGCAAACAAGCTGTTGTTGCTATGGTGATCTGTTTCTTGGATGAAAGAACGAGTACTCTGTCTAGCAGATATCTTTATATCAGCTGGTTCTTGAGCGTTCTGTCCCTTGTTAGATGTAGCAAGTACCTTATCTGTGTTGAGTACTTCTTGATCAGGTAGTTTTAATTTAATCTTTTCTGTTTCGGCATCATTCAAATCAATATAATCTTCCAAAGAATCATCAAGTTCAATTTTTTTAACATCAATTTCAGAATTTGTCTGCCCTGAATTTTTGATTGTTATCTCCGTGTCGATGTCTGTGTTTGTCTTTCTATTCAAAATAACATCTGAAAGTATGTCTTCTTCAGACAGACTGTCAACATCCTTATCAACTAGAACTTCAGCAGCACTAGATTGTTGGTTAGATTTAATAACTGCATCTTGCTCTTTATCTACCTGAATTTCTTCGTTATTTTCCTTTTGTTCATCTTCAATTTGAATTTTCAACTTAATCGTATCCTTTACAATTGGGTTCTCTTTGCTAACATCAGACCCTTGTTTGATGTCTATCTGCTCTTGTTGATTGATGTTGTCATTGACCGACTTAGACTGCTCGCTAATGTCATCATCCGCGCGTGAAACCCTAGCTTTGAATGCTGACACAAACACATCCCCAACAATACCTTTACTATTTTCTGACCTTGTGTTCGGTTTTCCCTTTACAATAATATTGTTTTGAACAGGAGATTTTTCTTCAATGAAGTTCTCAACAGTACGAAACGATCCGGTCTCGTGTACGATCTCTCTTTGTTGTGATAATTTATTCGTTATTTTTGTTTTAAGAATTTCTTTACTTTTCTGTTTGTCTTCCTCGTAGAAATGTTTATCTTCATTAGCATACCCCCTGTCAAAATAATCGTAATTAGGTCTCAAACTGACAGGAACCTGTAACCGATCAATGTCGTAAAGGTAGTCGTAAAGTTTATCATCGTTCTTTGAAATGTTTTTTCCTTTGCCAGTGTTATCTGCAACCTCACTTTTTTCGTTTTCGTTTTTTTTTCGTGTATCTTTTTTCGTAATATCGTCGTAAAGTTGATACTTTGGCGCAAATCTTGAGTCAACTAATATATCATTATTTTTCTGTTCTTTATATTCATTATTTTTCTGTTCTTTATATTCATTATTTTTCTGTTCTTTATATCCATTATTTTGTGTTTCTACGTATGTAGTTTCGTCTGTAGTTTTGTCAGAACTACTTTCTATATTTCTGTGTGTCTGAACTTTCTGTTTGCCAGATTGGATCATTTCAGAACTTTCCTTCTCTTTTCGGCTTTCTGTAGACGCCTTACGACTCATTTCAAAGTCATCTTCATGGTTAACCTCATCTACACCATCTTTATCTTCATTTTTGTAATGTTTTTCTAACTTTTTGATCCTCACTATCATCCTCCTTGTGCTGAAAAAGCCAAGCAGCAATTCTTTGTTCAAGGGTCATGAACTTTGGTGATTTCTCTAGTTGTTTCCCTTTGATATCAGTTTTGTAAGCAGAAATGGCTGGCTCTTGTTTAGATTTACCTTTGTCGTGCTCACTTTGAGAATGTTGACCACCTTCATAATTCAATCCGTGTTTCGATATTACTTCTCCAACTTTCTCATCGCCAACGTTCCCAAAATCAGATCGTCTTCTATCTGGTGTTGAATTATTTGCCCCTGTGCCGTTTATCCCTTGTTGACTTTCAATAAAGCGTAGGAGTGTAGAATTCAATGTTGGTGCAGTGGCTAGCTCTGATGTTGCATTTCTGAGCCCGTTTTCACTCATATTGAAACCAGATACATCACTAACATTATCGAGGCTAATGTTACCATGGAAACGTTCAGTGTTGTTCTCATTTTGATTGGTTTCTGGAAGGTGTTCAATACTATTTTTAGCTTGACGGCTCTCATAATGTGACGGTTCCAAGACACCAGATGTTAAATGAAGCGATTTTGAATTTGTAACAAATATTATCAGTAGCACCAGTATTGACGCAATATGACGACTGTTGGTTGGCTTTAGTCTCCAACACGTTGACGAGTTATCCCCCATTCTGTAACTAGAAAAGAGATACATTTTGATGAGTAAAGAAATGTGAATAAGAAACACAGAAATTGACTGATTAAGTGGCAGCAAAATATCGAGAAATGAATGAACAAATAATTTAATGTATTAACTTTTATAATACGTCAAGCTACATGAGAAGACGTTCTGACAGTACCAATTTTTCGACAAGTTTCTTCATCAACCAAAGGCTTTTAATAGAAGCTAAATGATTTAATTGAGTCTATTTAATTCGATTTATGCATACTTATTTGTAAAAGGTTTAAAGCTGAAGGACTGACTTCATTGCACCGGGTTTTACCCCATAAAACTCGGTCCCATCCTGCAGAAATGGCACGCCATATGCCGAGAGTATTGTACAAAGCAACTCCGTAGTTCCGGCTACAATCCTAGGGGGTCTTTGGGAAAAATTAACTCGTGAACAGAACCCGCGCCCTTCGGAACGCAAGACAGGGGCTTAACCACATAAATCTCCATGGGTGATGGAAAACTTATGAGTCAACGACAAGACAGGGGCTTAACCACATAAATCTCCATGGGTGGTGGAAAACTTATGAGTCAACGACAAGACAGGGGCTTAACCACATAAATCTCCATGGGTGGTGGAAAACTTATGAGTCAACGACAAGACAGGGGCTTAACCACATAAATCTCCATGGGTGATGGAAAACTTATGAGTCAACGACAAGACAGGGGCTTAACCACATAAATCTCCATGGGTGGTGGAAAACTTATGAGTCAACGACAAGAGAAGATGATATATTAATAAAGAGATACTTTGAATAATGGATAAATGATGTTAGAACAAAGAGAAATATGGATGAAAGAACACATAATTCTATGGATGAAAGAACACACAATTTAATGGATGAAAGAATACATAATTCTATGGATGAAAGAACACACAATTTAATGGATGAAAGAATACATAATTCTATGGATGAAAGAACACACAATTTAATGGATGAAAGAATACATAATTCTATGGATGAAAGAACACACAATTCCATGGATGAAAGAACACATAATTCTATGGATAAAAGAATACATAATTCTATGGATGAAAGAACACATAAATCCATGGATGAAAGAACACATAATTCTATGGATGAAAGAATACATAATTCTATGGATGAAAGAACACACAGTTCCATGGATGAAAGAACACACAATTTAATGGATGAAAGAACACATAATTCTATGGATGAAAGAATACATAATTCTATGGATGAAAGAACACACAATTCCATGGATGAAAGAACACATAATTCCATGGATGAAAGAACACATAATTCTATGGATGAAAGAACACATAATTCCATGGATGAAAGAACACATAATTCTATGGATGAAAGAATACATAATTCTATGGATGAAAGAACACATAAATCCATGGATGAAAGAACACATAAATCCATTAGTTAAATAACTCAGAAGTCATAATAAGTCTGGCCTGAATGGCGAGGTACATTGGTGGTTAGGAAATCAAGTCTTCACACAGTCATAAGTGCCTTATTATGTGCCGTAACCGTGTCTGAATTCAGAGCAGGCAAACAAACAAACAAACAAATAAATGAGATGAAATGAAAGAAAAAGTTTATGAATGTAAGAAAGCAGTTGATAGTGAATAAAGATGCAGGTAATATATTGAGAAGATGGTGAGTTAATGAAGGAGAAAAATTGATGTATGGACGGAGAATTTAATGGATTTAATATATAATTTGATCGATGAGACAACAGAGAATTTGATGGTTGAAGATACACTGAATAACTACAAGAGTCAACAATTTGCAGGTTTACACTCGTCTTTGTTCCGGGGTACATGGGTGTCGTTGGCAATGAGAGACTGGCTGGCTCTGCCACGACATCAGGGGACCAGTCAATGGATAGAGCTGATATTTTGAATGCCCTCATAGAGTGTGACCTCAAAGATGATTTTCATCTAAACCAATCCACGTCAGCTACTAGATTGCAGGAGCTGGGTTTGAAGATTGGAGTAACAAGAAAGAACAGTACAACAGGTATATGAGTAGGTACATCACTCAACATCGAATTGGTACGGTTAGTCGCTGGAAGCTGTTGGAGATATTGCGAAGGTGATCGGAGAACCTATGGACATGTCCTGAGTACAATGAAGATATTCCAAACTGAAACAGATGATACGTTGAAGAAACGTTGATTATGAAGTTGATAGTTGATTCAATCAATCAAGTGTCATGCCTGCCAGTGTGGGCAATCATGTCTCTCCACAGCTCTCTCTCTCCACGGTGCAGTTAATAAGTTCTGATGTCGATCTTTTTTCGAACCATTATGTCATATCATTTACCATTTTCTCCCTCTCTCTTCCACGATTTCTCCTCTCCCTGAATTTGACCTGTAGTCACCAACTGTTCGAAACCGTCTCTTCGCATTATATGCTCGAAGAATCTTGATTGTCTGATTCTTATTCTTTGGATAAGGTTTCTTTGTGTGCAGGCCATCATCATTTGTTTTCTTCGCTGCCCATGGAATTGTAAGCATTCTTCTGCAAAACCACATGGCTGTGGCTTCCAATGATCTTATTGATTGCCTTTCATTGTCCACGATACGCTGCAATACATAAGTATTGGTTAAATATAGCACTGGTGAACTTGTGGAGTATAAGATAATCAACTCTGAAGTACTGCAACATGCAAACCTGCCTTCCATCATGGGCATACTCAATAGTAGTCGACTAAGATGGTTTGACCATGTGAGAAGACTGGAAACTTGTCGCATACCAAAACAAATGTTGTTCTGTGAGCTTTTGAAGGGGAAGAGTCACTAGGGCAGACCACTGTTCATATATAAAGATGTCTGCAAAACCTCAATGAAGAACTTTTCTATAGGTCCCAGCAGATTGGAAAAACTAGCTGATGACAGAGTTGTGTGGAAAGCCAAATTATACAAGGGCGCAGAGTGTTTTGAAAAGAGACTTATGTATGAGCTGAAAGACAAGAGAGAAAAGCGAAAACTCAGAAGTTGTCACGGTAAAACACTTATCAATTGATTTTCTGTAAATACAAAAAATGGCATATATATATACACACACACTCGTTACCGCAGTAACATTGATGTTGATTGATTTAATGACAAATTAACTAAGTAAAACAAGATATAGAATAATTTCGCACCAACATTGATGTTGATTGATTTAATGACAAATTAACTAAGTAAAACAAGATATAGAATAATTTCGCACCAACATTGATGTTGATTGATTTAATGACAAATTAACTAAGTAAAACAAGATATAGAATAATTTCGCACCAACATTGTTCTTCTTTTTTCCACTTCTAGTTTTTTTTCCATTTATTTCATTATTCGTTTTTACTCGCAGATTTTGATTTTAGGGCCGTTATGAGGTTATTGTCGTAGTCTATATGTAGTGTGATGTGAAAGAAGTGAAATTCGTCCCTCCTGTTGTATCCTATCCCTGATAAAGGCCTTTTGGTCGAAACGTTGCTCTGTATTGTTATTGTTTTTGTATTTTGTAAAACTACAGTGCTTTGTTTTTACATGTTTCACCAACAATTTGCACACCAACCAACAAGAATTTGCACACCAACCAACAATGCATAAACATCCAATCTAATAAAAATTTGCACACCAACCAACAATGCATAAATATCCAATCTAATAAAAGTCCAAGAAAAATTCACAATGAACTGAAAATAAAGTTTTGTTTTTAAAACTGAGAAAGTAACAGAAACAGTTAACTTACGCATCAAATTTGGTGACCGTCTCTGATGGCATCTGCTCTGCAGAAATGCAGAAATAGGGGTCCGTTCTAGTAATCACGTGATCTTTGTTTGTGGAAGATTCCCGCGTAGTAAAAACATGAGGCGTCACGACTTCTCCTGCGGAAGTCGGCAGTCAAACAATGATAACTCCCAAGATGACAGGATTTGTAAGAAACTCAGTGTTTACTCTGGGCAACATGGCCGCTGGGATCTTTCAGTGATTTATTTCTGTTAATTTTAGAATTAGGAATAAGAAAATGAACATTATTTTAACGCTATTGTGAAACTATAATGTATGAAGGAAACAAACTATTTTCAGTTCTAAAACATTCTAACAAAAATGTTAAAATGTTATTGTAACAATTGATGGAATGTCGGAACATAAGAGAAGAAAGATTCATGGGTATAAAACATTGATTTCACTGTATAGAAAAAGACTTGAAAACTCACCTATGAAATTATTTCTAACTAGCCCAGCTGTAAATATGGTCGTTGGTACGTTGTTTTTTGTGGATGGAATACAGCGAGAAAGAGAACTAGCAGCCTAATGTTCAACGTTAGAAAGCTGCTCTAGAAGATCTTTGTTACTTAACACTCCTAAGTCATTATAGTACCGTTTCCTAAATTTATAACAAAGAGCAAGAGATGTGTAATGAACGATAAATATATATCTAAAAACTTCAACAAATAAAACAATATTCATTTATAGTGAAAAACGGTGTTCCATATTACGACGCCATGTTGTTGGAGAATAATGCCAGTCAATATTGAGCGGGGAAATCCGTCACGACTTCTGCAGGCCTTATAAACGTTCATTCTTTTTTATCTCGTACCATTCAGATATTTTCTCTTGTTTACAACAGAAACATAGAAGATGCCACATCCGGTAGCCAAGGGATTAAGTCTCGACGACTTTTTTCTTTCGTTCCTTTACGCCAACATTTTAGCTGACCAGTGATTTCTAATCAGGAAGTTTGATTTTGTTAAATATGACCTTACTGACTTCCTGTAGAAACTGCATAAATTATGCTAACATTCATCACCAGGTGCCGTCTCCACATCGAAGGTTGGCTGCAATGAATCTCCAGCATCCTCTGTCTTTCGCCTTGGTGTTGCACTCTGCCAGACTGTAACCTGTCCATTTCTTAAAGTCCCCACCCCCACCCCACTTATCTCTCGGTCTTCCTCTTGCTCTTCCCCCCCTCAACTTTCCCTCTAGTAAATATGTTATCATGCTGTCATGCCTTTTATGTGGCCAAATTACTTTACTTGTCTGAATTTTATTTCTCTTAATAATTGTTTCTTCATGCCTAATTTTCCTAAAACTTGTTTATTTGTCTGTTTTTCTATCCATGAAACTCTGCCTATTCTTCTATATATCCACATCTCAAATGCATCAATTCAGTCTTCTAACTGATAACATTCAACATGTTTTTTTTTAAAAACGAATGCTTTGTAGATCGCAATGTTATATTCTTTGCTCCCGACGCTAGCGCCGGCAACACACGGACCCGGGTTCGAATCCAGACAGCGCCATTCTGTTCACCATTAATTTTTTTTTTTTAGAATTGTTACCGGAGTTACGGACTTCGTGCTTTGCGCGATACTCTAGACAAGA
This sequence comes from Arion vulgaris, assembly GCA_020796225.1. Taxonomy (NCBI): domain Eukaryota; kingdom Metazoa; phylum Mollusca; class Gastropoda; order Stylommatophora; family Arionidae; genus Arion; species Arion vulgaris. The sequence goes on from CM036755.1 coordinate 87,319,918, forward strand.
GGTGCGCCATCTCTGCAGAAATGATGAGCTACTCAGTGAGTTATTGAATGCATTAATGAGTGACTACGTGAGTTGTTAAGCGAGTGGGATAGTTACTTACTGAGTGTTTGAGTAATTGGACGAGTTGTTGAGCGAGTGGATAGTTACTTACTGAGTGTTTGAGTAACTGGACGAGTTGTTGAGCGAGTGGGATAGTTACTTACTGAGTGTTTGAGTAACTGGACGAGCTGTTGAGCCAGTGGGATAGTTACTTACTGAGTGTTTGAGTAACTGGACGAGTTGTTGAGCGAGTGGGATAGTTACTTACTGAGTGTTTGAGTAACTGGACGAGCTGTTGAGCCAGTGGGATAGCTACTTACTGAGTGGTTGAGTCACTGAGTGGTTGAGTTACTAATTGGTTGAGTTACTAAGTAGTTGAGTTACTCAGTGGTTGAGTTACTAAGTGGTTGAGGTACTGAGTAGTTGAGTTACTGAATGGATGAGTTACTAAGTAGTTGAGTTACATACTGAGTGGTTGAGTTACTAAGTAGTTGAGTTACATACTGAGTGGTTGAGTTACTAAAAAATTGAGTTACATACTGAGTGGTTGAGTTACATACTGTGTGGTTGAGTTACTAAAAAATTGAGTTACATACTGAGTGGTTGAGTTACATACTGTGTGGTTGAGTTACATACTGAGTGGTTGAGTTACATACTGAGTGGTTGAGTTACATACTGAGTGGTTGAGTTACATACTGTGTGGTTGAGTTACTAAGTAGTTGAGTTACATACTGAGTGGTTGAGTTACATACTAAGCGGTTGAGTTACATAATGAGTGGTTGAGTTACTAAGTAGTTGAGTTACATACAGAGTGGCTGAGTTACATACTAAGTGGTTGAGTTACATACTGAGTGGTTGAGTTACATACTGAATGGTTGAGTTACTACTTAGTGGTTGAGTTACTAAGTAGGTGAGTTACATACTGAGTGGCTGAGTTACATACTGAGTGGTTGAGTTACTAAGTAGTTGAGTTACATACTGAGTGGTTGAGTTACATACTGAGTGGTTGAGTTACTAAGTAGTTGAGTTACATACTGAGTGGCTGAGTTACTAAGTAGTTGAGTTACATACTGAGTGGTTGAGTTACATACTGAGTGGTTGAGTTACATACTGAGTAGTTGAGTTACATACTGAGTGGTTGAGTTGCATACTGAGTGGTTGAGTTACATACTGAGTGGTTGAGTTACATACTGAGTGGTTGAGTTACATACTGAGTGGTTGAGTTACATACTGAGTGGTTTAGTTACTACTGAGTGATTGAGTTACTACTAAGTGGTTGAGTTACTACTCAGTGGTTGAGTTACATACTGAGTAGTTGAGTTACATACTAAGTGGTTGAGTTTCATACTGAGTGGTTGAGTTACATACTGAGTGGTTGAGTTACATACTGAGTGGTTGAGTTACATACTGAGTGGTTGAGTTACTACTTAGTGGTTGAGTTACTAAGTGGTTGAGTTACTAAGTGGTTGAGTTACATACTGAGCAGTTGAGTTACATACTGAGTGGTTGAGTTACATACTGAGTGGTTGAGTTACATACTGAGTGGTTGAGTTACTAAGTGGTTGAGTTGCATACTGAGTGGTTGAGTTACATACTGAGTGGTTGAGTTACATACTGAGTGGTTTAGTTACATACTGAGTGGCTGAGTTACATACTGAGTGGCTGAGTTACATACTGAGTGGTTGAGTTACTAAGTAGTTGAGTTACATACTGAGTGGTTGAGTTACATACTGAGTGGTTGAATTACATACTAAGTGGTTGAGTTACTAAGTGGTTGAGTTACTAAGTGGTTGAGTTACATACTAAGTAGTTGAGTTACATACTCAGTGGTTCAGTTACTAAGTGGTTGAGTTACTAAGTAGTTGAGTTACATACTGAGTGGTTGAGTTACATACTGAGTGGTTGAGTTGCATACTGAGTGGTTGAGTTACATACTGAGTGGTTGAGTTACATACTGAGTGGTTGAGTTACATACTGAGTGGTTGAGTTACATACTGAGTGGTTTAGTTACTACTGAGTGATTGAGTTACTACTAAGTGGTTGAGTTACTACTCAGTGGTTGAGTTACATACTGAGTAGTTGAGTTACATACTAAGTGGTTGAGTTTCATACTGAGTGGTTGAGTTACATACTGAGTGGTTGAGTTACATACTGAGTGGTTGAGTTACATACTGAGTGGTTGAGTTACTACTTAGTGGTTGAGTTACTAAGTGGTTGAGTTACTAAGTGGTTGAGTTACATACTGAGCAGTTGAGTTACATACTGAGTGGTTGAGTTACATACTGAGTGGTTGAGTTACATACTGAGTGGTTGAGTTACTAAGTGGTTGAGTTGCATACTGAGTGGTTGAGTTACATACTGAGTGGTTGAGTTACATACTGAGTGGTTTAGTTACATACTGAGTGGCTGAGTTACATACTGAGTGGCTGAGTTACATACTGAGTGGTTGAGTTACTAAGTAGTTGAGTTACATACTGAGTGGTTGAGTTACATACTGAGTGGTTGAATTACATACTAAGTGGTTGAGTTACTAAGTGGTTGAGTTACTAAGTGGTTGAGTTACATACTAAGTAGTTGAGTTACATACTCAGTGGTTCAGTTACTAAGTGGTTGAGTTACTAGAGTTGAGTTACATACTGAGTGGTTGAGTTACATACTGAGTGGTTGCGTTACATACTGAGTGGTTGAGTTACATACTGAGTGACTGAGTTACATACTGAGTGGTTGATTTACATACTGAGTGGTTGAGTTACTAAGTAGTTGAGTTACATACTGAGTGGCTGAGTTACATACTGAGTGGTTGAGTTACATACTGAGTGGTTGAGTTACATACTGAGTGGTCGAGTTACATACTGAGTGGCTGAGTTACATACTGAGTAGTTGAGTTACATACTGAGTGGCTGAGTTACATACTGAGTGGTTGAGTTACTAAGTAGTTGAGTTACTAAGTGGTTGAGTTACTAAGTAGTTGAGTTACTAAGTGGTTGAGTTACTAAGTAGTTGAGTTACTAAGTGGTTGAGTTACTATGTAGTTGAGTTACTAAGTGGTTGAGTTACATACTGAGTAGTTGAATTACATACTGAGTGGTTGAGTTACATACTGAGTGGTTGAGTTACTAAGTAGTTGAGTTACATACTGAGTGGCTGAGTTACATACTGAGTGGTTGAGTTACTACTAAGTGGTTGAGTTACTACTAAGTGGTTGAGTTACATACTGAGTAGTTGAGTTACATACTAAGTGGTTGAGTTTCATACTGAGTGGTTGATTGATTAAGTGGCTGAGTTACATACTGAGTGGTTGAGTTACAGAGTGGTTGAGTTACTAAGTGGTTGAGTTACTAAGTGGTTGAGTTAGTAAGTGGTTGAGTTACTAAGTGGTTGAGTTACTAGGTGGTTGAGTTACTGAGTGGTTGAGTTACTGAGTGGTTGAGTTACATACTGAGTGGTTGAGTTACAGAGTGGTTGAGTTACTAAGTGGTTGAGTTATTGCGTGAATAAGTTAACTTCTGTAAGTAGGTTTCTGAGTGAGTGTATGTGTGGCTGTGTTACTGTGTGGGTAAGTGGGTGTTTATCTGTTGACACTGACTTAGCATTAAGAGCGCTACCTAAGTCATGTTGTCCACCATCTTAACTCCAGATTCTACAGTCACCAAGCGGAGACTACTCGTGCTTATTTTGTTGTTCCGGAAGGGATGCAGATCCCATGTTTGTCACCATGGTTTCACGTTGTTGACTTTGAAATTGTGTGTTATTGACACTAGATTTTGAAGTGTTGACTCGTGGACAAGTGTTGTTTGTTCCAAAATGTATTGTTGACTGGCGGAAGTGCCTCAAATTTTTTTTGGCAAGTCAGACACGAGCGTCAAGCGAGGGTTAGATCACGAGAGGCGTTATGAGTACCTTATCGACAAGTTTGAAAGATGTTCTAATACGTTAATAGCATACTTTAAGTATTGCTGCATAAATGTTTGTATATGATTAGATCACGGTCTCGGTGAGACGGCGGTTCACAGACATGTTCGTTGCTCAATTTCTTGTTCAAATTAATTCTCCAATCACTAATATTTATTTTTTTCTTTTCTTTTATTTGCTTGAAATATTGTCTATATATTCAATGTAGTCTCTTGTATCCTTCCTTCCTTTCGTTGGCTTGAAATATGGTCTATATATTCAATGTTGTCTCTTGTATCTTTCCTTCCTTTCGTTGGCTTGAAATATTGTCTATATATTCAATGTTGTCTCTTGTATCCTTCCTTCCTTTCGTTGGCTTGAAATATTGTCTATATATTCAATGTAGTCTCATGTTTGGTGGGACGGATTAGCGTAATGCATAGGCCTTCAACTATCGACTTGAACAAACGCGGGTTGGAGGTTCAAACCCACTCTAGACGATCCACACATGAAACGTCTTCTCCTGTGTGAGCTGAGAAGCAACATGGTGTCACACCCAGTCGACATAGAAACTATGCTATAGGAAAACCTGATAGACCTGAAGTTGACTGCCCAGTTTGTGATCTACAGTAAGCTAAGCGCATGACCAGAGATCACTGAAGAAGGTAACCTGAGAGACCTGAAGCTGACTGCCCAGTTTGTGGTCCACAGTAAACTAAGCACATGACCAACAATAGCTGAAGAAAGAAACATGACAGACCTGAAGCTGACTGCCCAGTTTGTGGTCCACAGTAAACTAAGCGCATGACCAGAGATCACTGAAGAAGGTAACATGACAGACCTGAAGCTGACTGCCCAGTTTGTGGTCCACAGTAAACTAAGCGCATGACCAGAGATCACTGAAGAAGGTAACCTGAGAGACCTGAAGCTGACTGCCCAGTTTGTGGCCCACAGTAAACTAAGCGCATGACCAACAATAGCTGAATAAAGAAACATGACAGACCTGAAGCTGACTGCCCAGTTTGTGGCCCACAGTAAACTAAGCGCATGACCAACAATAGCTGAATAAAGAAACATGACAGACCTGAAGCTGACTGCCCAGTTTGTGGTCCACAGTAAACTAAGCGCATGACCAGAGATCACTGAAGAAGGTAACATGACAGACCTGAAGCTGACTGCCCAGTTTGTGGTCCACAGTAAACTAAGCGCATGACCAGAGATCACTGAAGAAGGTAACCTGAGAGACCTGAAGCTGACTGCCCAGTTTGTGGCCCACAGTAAATTAAGCGCATGACCAACAATAGCTGAATAAAGAAACATGACAGACCTGAAGCTGACTGCCCAGTTTGTGGCCCACAGTAAACTAAGCGCATGACCAACAATAGCTGAATAAAGAAACATGACAGACCTGAAGCTGACTGCCCAGTTTGTGGTCCACAGTAAACTAAGCGCATGACCAGAGATCACTGAAGAAGGAAACCTGACAGACCTGAAGCTGACTGCCCAGTTTGTGGCCCACAGTAAACTAAGCGCATGACCAGAGATCACTGAAGAAGGAAACCTGACAGACCTGAAGCTGACTGCCCAGTTTGTGGTCCACAGTAAACTAAGCGCATGACCAGAGATCACTGAAGAAGGAAACCTGACAGACCTGAAGCTGACTGCCCAGTTTGTGGTCCACAGTAAACTAAGTGCATGACCAGCGATCTATTGAAGAAGAAGAAAACAAATAAGAAATATGTACTGGGAATAAACAGCAACAATATAAACTAAAAACAGTTACTCTCAGCTACAGTTAAAAAAGATGATCGAGGTAAGTGCGTATCATGTCACCAAACTAAAGCGATGGTCTGTTGGAATCACATACTTTTATCCATGCATTTTTTCTCAGTGTCTCAATGAGTATGCTCAGGAAGATTGAAACAGGATGGGCTAGGAGACAATGGATGGAGTCGTTAGGAAGGTCCAAGTTGACAAAGATCAGTTTTATTGTTGTTCCAGGGCATGCAGGTGTAAAAGGAAATGGACGCGCCGATAGGCTTGCAGGTATAGGGGATAAAAAGCAGGCGAGCAATGGAGCAGGTTGATATTATAAATTCCCTAAGGGAGAGAGGACGTGTACATGCTTGAAGTAATAGTGGTGAATCTACAACACTAACCAGACTGCAAAAATTCCAAGTCAAACGTGGCATAGCTAGACAAGAACACTATGCTTGTAGCCATAGAATAATAGTAAACCAACACAGAACCGGGGTCGTTAGTCACCCCAAACTGAGAGACATACTGAGGAGAAGATAGCAGCACTTATGGACTATTTGGTTCGACTTGTAGTGATGATGATCCGACGACAAAGCTAAGCTCAATATACTTGAAACCTACACAAAGACAATCTTCAACCAGCTCGCAAGATTTATAGAACGATCGAAAAAAGAAGAAAATAATCTAAGAGACACAGATCACGCAGTATTATCTATATTTTGTCCTTCTCTGTTTTGTACCGTTAGGCTTGGCATGTTTAAATGCTGATCAGCTTCCGGGATAGTGTACGCTTGGTTTCGTGATATGCTGCAATATTGTGAAGTTTTAAGATGTCTGTAACTCCATCAATCCATCTTTTGCTTGGTCTGTCCCGTCCTCTTGACGATACCATTCTCAGATTGTAAGCTCTGGCAACTGGTATAGTCTCGTTCATCTCACTAAGTGGTTAAACTGGTATAGTCTCGTTCATCTCACTAAATGGTTAAACTGGTATAGTCTCGTTCATCTCACTAAATGGTTAAACTGGTATAGTCTCGTTCATCTCACTAAATGGTTAAACTGGTATAGTCTCGTTCATCTCACTAAATGGTTAAACTGGTATAGTCTCGTTCATCTCACTAAATGGTTAAACTGGTATAGTCTCGTTCATCTCACTAAATGGTTAAACTGGTATAGTCTCGTTCATCTCACTAAATGGTTAAACTGGTATAGTCTCGTTCATCTCACTAAATGGTTAAACTGGTATAGTCTCGTTCATCTCTTTAAGTGGTTAAACAATTTGAGCCTGTTTTTCAATGAATCTTCTTCTTCCGCGAACGCTCCATACGATCACTTTTTAAACCAGTTTTTGTGCTTTGTATATGATTTGAGCCTAGAGCGATTTTACGTCGTGCCTAGTTATGCGCCTATGGTGACTAGGCCAGCACATCCGATTTAGTGCCAGCATTTTATTTACTAGAGTAGCTTGCCCTAGTACTGCAACCTTTTTGACTAAGCGCGGAGTACCTTTTTGCATCGTATGTTGAGCACTCTTTAACGATCGTTTTAACACCATTTTAACGTGTAGACTAACAAGACAAAACTAGCAAGAAATAAGGATTAGACATTAGCATACAGAAAACAAATACTATTGTTGTCAGCAAAGTAGGGAAACAGTCACAAATAAATAGAAACTTACACGGAGAACTATTGAAGCAAGTAAACGATATCTTATATATATATATATATATATAGATGGCCTTTATCGTCTTTACAGACGGACAATTAACAAGTATTTTACTGTGGTGTACAGCGAGCTTGAAGGGGGCCCACGTTCAGCTGGTAGACAGAAACAAAACGCTCTTAAAGACACTCTTAAAGTGTCTCTGAAAGGCTTCGATATAGATACCACGTGCTGGGAATCCCTGGCGCAAGATCTCCAAATGTGGCGCTGTAAGAACACAAGAGGAACTTGGATAGCTAAGAATCGACGTGCCGTTGAGACACAGAGAAAACGAGCTGCATGAATAGACAAAACACAACACCCCGTCTAACCGTGATCATATATGCCCCACCTGTGGTTGGGGATCATGTTCTAGGATTGGACTCAAGTCACCTCAACATACACCAAAGAGGTGCAGCAGCACACGTCTGAGGATGTTGTCATCATCGCTTGCGATGGACGGCTATTATTTTACTGTGACAACTGTGAGTTTGTGCTTGTCTCTCTTCCCTTTCAGCTCACCCCTTCGTATCTCGAGACTGTTGCTTTCTGGGTTGTGTCAGAGTCGAAAGCAATGATGTGGTGCCCTCTCTATTTATGCTTAGCATGGGCAGCTGATATTAGGAATTTGTCTTTCCCATTGTGCACAACACCCCTCTCTACCCTACTGTTTCATCCAAAGGAAAGACAAAGTCCATACGTTTAGAATCAAGCAATGTTTGCAGGAGATGCCAAAAGATGGATTGGAATACATACATAACCAACAACTGCCTTAGGGTCTCTCCTTCCAGATTTTTGGTCAAGGTTTACTCCTCTAGGCCTCTGCATAACAATGCTAACCACGTGGTAGTGGGGACTCAGGGTTGCATGTTAAGTATATACGATATGATCTACTTCTCAATATGTCACTCAGCTTAGTTTATTTCTGGTCAAGGCATACTCCTCTAGGCCTCTGCATAACAATGCTAACCACGTGGTAGTGGGGACTCAGGGTTGCATGTTAAGTATATACGATATGTCTCAAACATAACAAATATGGTAAATAGTAATAGAACAGTAGAAAATATAGACGCAAGATATTTCTATTTTTATTTTATGTGCCTAAATGTCTATTTAAAGCAACATCAGCTTTTAAAAGTCTAAATAAAATATGGAACTGGAAGTTATATAGTATTAAAACTAAATTACGAATTTTCAATTCAAATGTTGTATCAATCCTAACATATGCCAGCGAGAGTTGGAAAATGACTAAAGATATAGAAAGCAAGTTGAATGCATTTGAAAATAGATGTCTGCGAAAAATAATGAATATAAAATGGAATCCCGAATACACCAGTTGCAAGAACGTACAACCTGAAAATGGAATCATCAAGAGGAAAGGGCAGACCAAGAAAAATATGGGTTGATGGAGTTACAGACATCTTAAAACTCGACAATACCACACCATATCAAGCGACCGAGCGTGCATTATCTCGAAAACCGATCATCAGTTAAACCTGTTACGCTTAGCGGCAAAAAAGCAGAGAAGGACAAAAGAAAGAAGAAAGAAAGAGAAAGATAAAATGGAACGAATTCAGAAGTGATGAAATCAGAGACATGTCTGGTCAACCACTAATGACAACTGTTATAAGAAAGAGAAGACGGAGATATGTTGGGCACACCTTGAGGAGAAATGATCAACGAATATCAAAGCAGGCATTGAAGGGATAAAAGGGTTCAAGAAAGAGAGGTCGACCTAAAGAGACCCTGAAACGAACTTTGCTGAGAGAGGCAGGAAATATCGGTCTCAATTTCATGGAGGAGATTGAGAGAGTTGCCCAGGATAGAGCGGTATGGAGAAATTACTTGCAGGCCCTATGTAACGTATAACGGTACGAGAGGAATTATTATTATTATTATTATTAAATGTCTATTTATAAACAATTTGTGTCAAAGTGCATTTTTTTATCTAAGGAAATAATGGGAAGATTTAGTCAAGATTAGAAGACAAATATATTTATTTGTTATTTCCCCTGATATTTTCCCATTTATTTGTGCATACAGTTATTTACGTTATAATATTAATTAATGAAAACAAAGCTCAGGATATTCAGCTCAAATGTGGAATCTGTGTTGTTGTATGGCTCAGAAACGTGGCGAGGTCATCAAGATAAATACAAATAAGATTCAGACTGTTGTCAACAGATGTATTTGAAGTATTCTCAGACAGATAGTATGATAGAGTTGCAAACACATACCTGTGAATAAGACCAAGACAGGAACCCATGATGACCCAGATTAAGTGGAGAAAATGACGATGGGTGGGGCATAATCTACCGGACCCCGCAAGGAAAACCTAAAAGAGGACGCCCTAAACAGACCTGGAGACGAAGTCTTCTTGGGGAACTGAAGGAGCTTGACTGCCCTGGGAGACCATAAAGAACATAGCCAGAGACTGAGAAAACTGGCGAACAACTGTTGAGTCCCTATGCTCCACGAGGAGCGAAGAGGAATAAGTCAGTAGGTCATAATGTTAATTTCAAACTTGACAAGTTTCCATTTCTGCAGATATTTGTGCGCACAAATCTTCTCTATGAACGTTTCATTTTACGCTCCAATAAATAGTACATTTGATTATATTCATCTCGTGCCGTTAACCGTTACATAGAACATGCAAGTATAATAGCCGTCCATCGCAAGCGATGATGACAACAGTCTCAGACGTGTACTGCTGCACCTCTCTGGTGTGCGAGGCGGTGACTGTAGAGTCCAATCCTAGAACACAATCCCCTATCAAGGTTAGACATGTGCGTGTTGAGTGTTCTGTTTTTTCGCGCAGCTCGTTTTCTCTGTGCCTCAACGGCACGATGATTCTCAGCTATACGAGCTCCTCCTGTATTGTTACAGCACCACATCTGGCTATCTTGCATCAGGGATTTCCAGCCCGTCATGTCTATATTAAAGCATTTCAGAGACACGTTAAGAGTTTCTCTGCGTTTATCTTCCCACCAGCTAAACGTCTGCCCCTTCAAGCTCTGCATACTTCAACTGTTTTGAGATGCGTTTATCAGACATTCGAGCAACGTGACAGGCCCATCTCACTTGGGCCTTTTCCAACAGTGTGTTGACCCTTGGGAGCTTTGCTCTTATGAGGACTTCGGCATCTGCAATTTTGTCCTGCCAGTTTATTTTTAGTAGTCTGCGTACAGCATGCAAATAATTTCTCCATAACATGGAGTCCGGTTTTTATGGATAATTCCTAAAGGTTAATTTCTCTGCCTTTTGACTAAGATCAAAGCGTGGTGCCCACTTGAGCGCAGCCAAATGGTGAGAATCTTCATAGAACCAATAGGCAACTTAATATATTAAAACAAAGACTGAGCAGCTGTCATTCTAAAGAATGGCGATGCACGGAGATTACACATTAACCTTACTGTGTCCTCTAGTTATGGCACTTCCGGGTAGGGCCCAATAAAACAGTTTTTAAACAACAAAATCTCAATAAAGTTCGTGTTTTCTTATGGTGTCCTTTCTTGAGTGAACCAATTGCGTTCCATTTAAACATGTAACGTTTGAGTATTAAGAAAATCTCATTTATAAATGAGATACTATATGACTTCAGAACTGTATATTATTTATGCATTTAAATACATATAATATATGTTACATAATGCAACACATGTAATAGTACCATTATAATTTTTTTTTTTATATATTTTTTTATTTTCAAGATGTCTAATCTCGTTGATTAAAGATGTCTAATCTCGTTGATTAAAGATGTCTAATCTCGTTGATTAAAGATGTCTAATCTCGTTGATTAAAGATGTCTAATCTCGTTGATTAAAGCAAGCGTTTTTGTTCTTCTTCTTCTGTGTTCACCAGCTATGAATTCGTGCGTAGTCTGTGATCCTGGTACGACGCTTCTGACTGATTTATGCAGGAAAGCATACTTACCGTTTCTACAATGTCCCTAGCTATTCAGGCTAATCTTCACCGACTTCAGAGGTAAGAGCATGCTTTTATTACACCGGCATTTCCGATTGTGTCGCCATTTTGGATAATCTCTGCAGACATGTTTTCAGTTGCTCTAGTCAAAAATCACACATTTGCTTAAAAATGGCATCTAGTGACTCAGATTACCGTCCTGATCAAGACTATAAGTGTTAGTTCTTTATGGGATGCTTACTATACCAGTTCTGCATCATTTTCTCTTATTTATTTATTATTTATTAATTGATGTCTCCAAAATATGGAAATATTTAGATGTTACAAATTTTCTAATTACTGCTTTATTTATTGTCCAAACAACTTTCTGTTTGGATATATTGTGTAAATATGAAGGTACTAAGAGACTTGGATATATTGTGTAAATATGAAGGTACTAATAGACTTGGATATATTGTGTAAATATGAAGGTACTAATAGACTTGGATATATTGTGTAAATGTGAAGGTACTAAGAGACTTGGATATATTGTGTAAATATGAAGGTACTAAGAGACTTGGACATATTGTGTAAATATGAAGGTACTAAGAGACTTGGACATATTGTGTAAATATGAAGGTACTAAGAGACTTAGACATATTGTGTAAACATCACCAACATTAGATCACTTATATAAAATATTACATGACCATATATAACATTAAAACCACATATCTTGATAGTCTATTCAATGAGCCTTCCAACCATATATAGCATGCATATTTTTAATGCATGGAATACATATGACTGCTAGAAATAGAGCAAGTTAACAAAAATAACACACAAAAAAACATTAAATCCCATGAAAGTTTAAGAGTTAAATGAATGTTTTGTGATTTTTTTATCACTCCTTCTCAGAGTTTGTTAAACATATCTCCCTGTTCTCTTTCTTATAACGGTTGATACTAGTGGTTAACCAGCCATTTCTCTATTTTTGATAACACTTCTCCTGCATTGGTCTCATTTATGTTATGCTTATTAGTATATTAGGACTGCAGATAAGCTATGAAAAAAAAACAAATATAATGAAGACAGATATGGCAAGTAAAGCAGATATCACACTGGAATCTAAAATTATAAAAATAACAGAGCAGTTCACCTATTTAGGTAGCAATTTTGATTGCACGGAAAATGTTAACAAAGAAATTATGATACGAATTGGCAAAGCAACATCAGCTTTTAAAAGTCTAAATAAAATATGGAACTGCAAGATATATAGTATTAAAACTAAATTACGAATTTTCAATTCAAATGTTGTATCAATCCTAACATATGCCAGCGAGAGTTGGAAAATGACTAAAGATATAGAAAGTAAGTTGAATGCATTTGAAAATAGATGTCTGTGAAAAATAATGAACATAAAATGGAACGAATTCAGAAGAAGTGATGAAATCAGAGACATGTCTGGTCAACCACTAGTGACAACTGTTATAAGAAAGAGAAGATGGAGATATGTTGGGCACACCTTGACAAGAAATGATCAAAGAATATCAAAGCAGAAATTGAAGTGGAATGCACAGGATTCAAGAAAGAGAGGACGACCTAAGGAGACCCTGAAACAAACTTTGCTGAGAAAGGCAAGAAATATTGATCTCAGTTCCATGGAGGAGATTGAACGAGCTGCACAGGATAGATCGATATGGAGAAATTACTCGCAGGTGCTATGTAACGTATTATCGTACGAGCGGAATCATTATTAGTAGTACGTAAAGAGTAGGTGACGTCTGTGGTTTAGGGGATAGTGACTCGGTCTATTAACCCCGACATTCTGAGTTCGAATCACGCTGCGAACAGTTTGGGGTTGCAAATTGTTCGCGTGGATTTTACAAAGGACTATGGCACCATCCGTTCAGAAAGCAATGGCACACTACTGAACGTAATAATGCCTAGAAAAATCACAAACAGCGTTAAGAAGTTGGGGTTGATTCACAAAGTTCTGTAAAGGAAATGTAATTAACTTTAAAGAGTAGACAAACAGATGAGAAATTTCCAGAAGTTCGAAAATGGAGTTAGACAAGGAGACGTATTATCAACTTGTTCTTCTGTCAGAAAAGTCTGAGGAAGACAGAGACAAAAAATGTTATAGCCTGACTTCATGGTATGGAAGAGCGTCAACATCTGAGATGATAGCAAACACCAGAGACAGAGATTTGTGGAGATCCATAATCGCCTACGCCAGCCGGCACGGCACCTGATGATTATTATTAGTGCACATATATTATCCGAAAGAGACGCTGAAGAAGGATTCAACATACTACGCCCCTGAAATGGTAATGCTACTCAGATACAGTGGATACAAGGCAAAAGATCACACACAAAATGGGTCATAGAAATAAAAGATGCAGTGAAAGACACCATAAGGACACAAGAACCCGTTCTATAAATCTCTTATCCTGGCGCTGTGAGGCAAGTTTCTACATATTGTCATAATTCTAAAACAAAATGACATCATGGACCCTCGCCGATGCTACGGAATTATGACACTGTTATTAAGATCTTCCTGTATTAGAAAGATATCAGAGTACACAATGTTAGTGACCTAAATCATCATCATCAGGTGTTGTGTCGGCTGGCGTAGGCGATCATGCATCTCCACAAATCTCTGTATCTGGAGTTTGCTATCATCTCAGATATTGACGCGCTACCGTGCCATCTAGTTAGACCATCCAAAATTTTCTCTCTCTGTCTTCCTTTGTCTCGTCTCCCTTCGATTTTACCTGTTGTCACAATGTGTTCTAAATCTCCCTTCCTCATCACATGTCCGAAAAAGGTGACTAATTCTTTCTTATATGCATGATAAGTTTTCTCTGTGTCTTGTCCTCATTTAACACCTCAACATTAGTCGTTTTAGCAGTCCTTGGGATTCTCATCATTTTTCTGTAAAACAACATCTCTGTTGCCCTCAGAGATTTTACGAATGTTTGTTTATTAGCCATCATTCGCATCCGTATGTCAGTATTGGTTCTATGTAGCACTGACTAACAAGCATTCTGATCTCAATTGACAAAGATTTGTTGCATATAATGCCTTTCATTTTCTGGAACGATGTTTTTGCCTGTCCTATTCTGCTTAGTTAGTGACCTAAATACAACAATGATTGTTCAATCAATCAATCAATCAATAATGTTTCCAACATTAGACACAAGAACGATAAGTCGTACATCCTTACCAACACAGAGTATTTACTTGATTAATGCTCTTGAGATGTCCCAGTTATTATCGATCGCGCAGTCACGCACGCGCCTAGCTCACGCTCACAGTTCGCCACTCCTCGGAGCACGCGCGGCCTCGATCTGAATGAACTTCTCATTTCCGCCATCGCGATTGATTGGCATATTATACTAGATTTACCAAAAGGAAAATGGCTGTTAGTGAAAGGAATTGAAAAATGGGGCCATATCTGTGTGTATTTCGGAGATTTTTGCCTTTGTGCAGACCACTAGTGAGTGGATAATACAAAACGCCGACAAGAAGCAAGAACCGTCGGGCGAGAGCCGGTCGGCCGCAGGCACTGCTCCAAAGAATGGCCGATAACGGAGACAGTAGTGATAGCCCAACTATCACTGCGCCCGACGAAGACGACTATCAACATGGGCATGGCCATTTTTTTGTCAAGAAAACGTTCCACAAGCCGACTTATTGTCACCATTGCACGGATATTCTGTGGGGCCTGATTGGCGTTGGTTACGTATGCGAAGGTAAGTTAATCCATGCACTTGTAACCCGTAATTGAGCCCGTGTCCAGCCCCCAATTCCCCCTGACCAACTCAAAATGTTGTGACAGTTAACTCATTAATTTATTCCAAACCTCTCCCGTGTAAATTTTAATAATATGCTAGCTATTTTGTAACCGGGTTTCGTCCGATTTTTCATCATGTATTACTCCAGGCGAACTTAAACAGTGTATTTATCGAGATTAAGATTGTATTGGAGATGTTTTGGTTGTCGAGGGCGGGGTGGAATCCATGTTTGTCTGACCGCTGCTGCGTCTGCTGAGCCTAGCCACAGATCCGCGCATTGACTGAGAGACAAGAAGCGATAATATATATGTATATATATTTATATAAATAGACAGACCTAATGCTCGCCTTCTCTAGCTACAGCATATTTAACTCTACTTATCAAATACTACCTATTAATTATTATCAAACAGTATTTATTGCGAAGGATTCATTTTGGAAATGGTTCCCCCCCTCTAGTTATAATCTGAAATCCAGCTTTTTTCTTCCAAATTTAGATTCTCCGCTGCTGTCCTGTCTCTCTCCCTTACACTCTTCATGACAGTGGACGACTGCTGTAGTGTATGTGTTTGTGTGTGTATTTGGGATTGAAAAAAAACACGAGAATGACATTATTTATTGATTTCTGTGTTTGCTGGCTAGCCATCTGTGGCCTAGGTTAATAGTGGAGTTGTACATTCTGATTCTAACAGAGTGCCAGGCAAATACATTTTAAATGTAACTGAAGAACTTTCTATCAAAAAACCTAAAATGATCTTTTGGTGTTTGTCACTTGTTACAAAAACCCCAAAACAAGTGCATGTTCAATAAACATCTTAATTTAACCAAAATGGGAGGTTGCAATTTGTATTATAATCTAATAAGTTAAGGCTGATGAGGTACAATACTTCAGTTGTATTTATTAATTGACTACACTGTCAAGTTAGCTGCTATACACTGCAAGTAGCTACAGTTGATCAATCCATCATGTAGCTTGTAATGTTAAGAAGAACTGTGCTACGATAAACATCTGTACAGTAGCCACAATTGATCCATCAAGTAGCTTGTAGTGTTAAGAAGAGTTTGCTACAATAGCCATCTATACAGTAACTACAATTGATCAATCCATCAAGTAGCTTGTAATGTTAACATCCTTGCTAAAACAACTATCTGTACAGTAGACAAAATTGATCAATCCATCAAGTAGCTTGTAGTGTTAAGAAGAGTTTGCTACCACAACCATCTATATAGTAGCTACAATTGATCAATCCATCAAGTAGCTTGTAATGTTAACATCCTTGCTACAACAACCATCTGTACAGTAGCTACAATTGATCAATCCATCAAGTGGCTTGTAGTGTTAAGAAGAGCTGTGCTACCATAATCACCTATACTGTAGCCACAATTAATCCATCAAGTAGCTTATAATGTTAGATAGAGCATTGCTAACATAACCATCTATACTGTAGCCACAGTGCGCGTCTGTGGCTTAGCGTAGCTAGCTTGATCACAACCCCAAGAGTACCTTGTTCAAGCACTGCAAGTTTGGAAGGAAATTTGTTCCGTGGATTTTTTCCCCGTGTAAAAATAGACCTCACTGTTGAGAAAGAAATGGTAAACTACTGAACATATAAATGGTGATTAGAAAATCATTGACTGTGGTTGATGGTGACATCCTGTAAAGGATATACCACAATTTTCATTTCACAGTAGCCACAATTGATCAATCCAATAAGTAGCTTGTAATGTTAAGTAGAGCTTTGCTACCCTAACCATTCTTCAGAATTACTCTCTCTGTGTCAAGTCATATATCCCACGTCCATATATCATTTCTCATCTTTACAGATGGTCATTTGGATAATGTGTTTTTGTGACGACTTCTGAGTTTTCACTTGTTTCTCTTGCCTTCAATCTCATTTTTAAGTTTCTCTTCAAAAGATTCTGCACCGTTGTGTAATGTTGTTTTTCATATAACTAGTTTTCCTCATTTGTTGGGTTTGATTTTGAATTCAAAAATTATTTGTTGGGACCTACAGAAAAGGTCTTCATTGAAGTCTAACAGATATCCTTATACCTAAACAGTTGTCTGCCTTAGAGCCTCTTCTCATTCCTTCCTTCTATCCTACCTCTATTGATGTCATATTCAAGTTATCTGTTCTATCCTGTATCCATCTTTACCTTGGTCTTTGTATTCTCCTCTTTCTCTGGAATGCCTTCTTCCATAATTGTCATTTCCAAATCTTCATCTCTCTTTTTGTGTCTAAAATACTTCACTTTCCTCAATCTGATTTTTTTTATTAACCATTTTTGTTTCAATTCTTATTTCTTGTTGATCATTTTATCAATATGTTCTGTTTGCTGAGACCAAAATATGAAGTGCATGCATATTTATAAGTGGTAATGTGTGGTTGTGAATCAAGGCAGTACACAAGGCATATATGCACTTTTGAATATAAGTGTTTCAGAAGATTCATCCATTTACCATGGACAGAGAAGAGAACAAATAGATCTATTCAGAATGAACTAAAAATTGTAAAAAATGCCAGATGCTATAAAAAGGAATGAGAAAATTGAAGTATTTTGGTCGCGTAAAAAGACACAAAGGGTTGGAGAAGACCATTTTAGACATATAAAAAGACGCACCGAATACATCGAAAGACAACAAATGTAGTGGTTTGGACATTTAATGAGAATGAAATACAACCAACCACCAATAACAGCATACAATAAAAATAGATCGAGTACTAGAGCTAAGGGAAGACCAAGAAAAAGATGGATAGACAGTATCAAGACCACACTACATAAACACGAATATAACACAACAAGGGTGACTCATCTGGCCCTAGAATGCAAATTAAAGCTCCCATCCATACACTTAACGACAAGAGTGGACAACCAACTACATCTTCCACCTGGGAATAGGCAATAGCCACAAAAAAAAGACGCAAAGGGTTGGAGAAGACCATTTTAGAGATATAAAAAGACACAAAGGGTTGGAGAAGACCATTTTAGAGATATAAAAAGACACAAAGGGTTGGAGAAGACCATTTTAGAGATATAAAAAGACACAAAGGGTTGGAGAAGACCATTTTAGAGATATAAAAAGACACAAAGGGTTGGAGAAGACCATTTTAGACATAAAAAGACACAAAGGGTTGGAGAAGACCATTTTAGACATATAAAAAGACACAAAGGGTTGGAGACCATTTTGCACATGCAAAAAGACACGAGGATTTGGGAGCGTCCATTATGGAAGAAAGCATATTGAAGAATAGGGTTAGGGAGAGGCATCTAACCTATGAAAGAGAGAAATTCTGAATCACTGTTAGAGTGACCAAGTTCTTCTCAGGACAAGCTATTGGATGATGATGATGATGTAGTCAAGTAGCTAGATCACTTGCTTCACAAATAAAAGAAATGAGTTTCACTTCCATGCCCAGACATGTTTCAGTTAACCTAGCTAAACAAATGAAAAAAAAAGTTTGTTTTAATTCTTCTTTGAGATATTTTCATTAAAATCTTGATTGTTCGTAATGTATTCAACATCTATTCTATGTCTTATGGCTTCTTCATTCCTAGAAGCATTGTATAGATGGCAAATTTAGCTGTATTTTGAAGATGTTCCTCAAAATATAATGGAGAAATGATGAGAAGAAGAGATAGGAAAATCATGAAGATAAATAAAAACTATAACATATGATGTAGTTCTTCTTTTGTCGTCACACTGCTACCAGGTTGTTGCTTAGTGTCGTGGTTTTCTGTTTTTGTTTTGCGCTTTTCTGACGGCTTGGGTGATTGTTATTTTTGCTCTTTGACAGGATTATGCTATGCCATCTATCCATCTTTTTCGTGGTCATCCTCTCATTATTTTCTTTCCTTATGTTCCGTAGTAGAAGACTCTGTATACAGTGGAGTTTGGATGCATACTTATTAAATGGCCAAACCACTTCATTCTTTATTTCTCATTGTAATTCAAGGATGGTTCTGTGCCAATTTTCTTGTTGTGATGCACAAAGAACATAAATAGGAGTTAGAGAAGATATCAGAGATATGTCCGGTCAACCACTAGTAACAACTGTTATTAAAAATAGAAGATGGAGATATGTTGGGCATAGTCTTAGAAGAAATGATCAAAGAATCCCAATGCAGACATCAAAGTGAGAGGCAAATGGTTCAAGAACAAGATGCCCTTGGAAAACCCTGAAATGAACTTAACTGAGATAGGCAAGAAAGAACTAAGTAGATGCCAGGGGAGAAAGAGCTAAGGAAGAGATGCTGGAGATGGATAGGACACACATTGAGAAGACAGAGTGGAAGCATTGTATGATAGGCACTGTTTTGGAACCCGCAGAGAAAGAGGAGTAGGGAAGGCCTAGACATACATGGAGAAGAGAGCTGGAGACTGATAGGTAAAACATGGAAGGATGGCAAATGAGAGGAAGAACTGGAAGAAGTTTGTTGAAGACCTGTGCTCCATTGGGAGTTGAAAGGTGAAGAAGAAAAAGAGAGAGGCAAGAAATATTATACTCTTCTTCTTCTTTGCGTTCGTTCTTACGACCAATTTTAATCACTCTTTGTGATATGTTTGATCTTTGCCAAGAACGTCTATACGTTGCACATTGGTTTGGTAGGCCCTTAACATATAGACTTCTACATGTTTAGGACACGTGCATCCGATTTCAGCCAAACCTCCTTAGTCGCCTCTTACGACATGCGTGGCAGGTAACAGTGGTTCTATTCTTTACATCCCAAATTTGGGCCCGGTAACCACTCAGGCGAAATATTATACTCAATTCCATTGAGCGTGTTGCCCAGGGCAGAGCAGAATGGAGAAATTGCTTGCAGGCCCTATGTAACATATAACAGTATGAGAGGATTGCGAATGAGAAGACAATCAGGATATAATGATAATTAAACAAATGTTTTAATGTGCAGTAGAAACAATGGTGAAATATGTAAAAACAAAGTACTGTATCTTTGAGTGATTGATTGATTGATAGGACCATCGTCATTGCACTTTAGTGAGTAACCATGTGTGCTCTGATCTCTTTCTTACACATGAAGATCTCAGCGACAGTGCACAGCGTGGGTCCCCAATGTAATTATGGAGCAGGTGAAGATATTTTTGTAGGAATTTAATTTTTAATCTTTCCTAATGAATTTTGTCTGGGCAGCGGCTTCCCAGCCTGCTCTTCTCGATTTTGAACTGCCAGGGGTTCTTTTACATGCTCAAATTGAACACGAGACTTACGTTTTATCATCCGTCTCCGATAAGATCAGGGATCTCTGGAAAAATATCCAGATGGCTCTACGAGGAGCACACCTGGTACCTTTGGCACAAGAGACGAGCACCTAATCACTATGCCACAGAGAACCCTAAGTGTAGCTTTACAAAGTATAAAAACAATATACAGTAACATTTCAACCGTTATCAAACAAAGGATACAAAGGCAGCCAATAAATTCAGACTTCTTGAATGGCAGACATAATATATATAGTTAAACAATCAATCCTTAACAATGTGAAAATGAAATAGAGAAGACAAGAAGATAAAGTCAGACTTCTTGAATGGCCATTTGAGTTGTTCGTATGTGTCGATTCCTCCCGCCAATAATGGCTGACACATTCCGTTTCTGAGGACATCTTTTTTTGAGGTTGTTCTCTAGACAGTTGCAGTCCCCTGCTGACGAGATCTGTCTTCCCGGGTTTGTCTGGAGTCGTCCTACTCTAGATGACTTCAGCCTTCTGTTGCCGGGCTCACCAACCCAGGCTTTTTGCAGGGTGTGCTCCCTGGACACTGTAGTTTAATCCCTTATGCTTAAGGGAAAGTGTCATAGAAGTAGAAGACAAGACAAGAAAAAGGATGTCCTCCTCAAGAGAGAGAGGACAAGTGCTATTTGTCCCATAGCTGGGGGATGGGTTGGTTGCAGCCAGAGCATTTACCACTCGCCGGTGGGTTCTGCACTGTCACCTTATGAGGCCCCATCCTGCTCCCCAGATGCTACCACTGTGTCTCTAGCGGCTCCTACTGGAAGAATATGTTCCAACTACAAAGCAGAACTCATAGCCCTTCTGATGGCAGCACAGCACATGAATAAGCTGCAAGCAGCTGCAAGCAAGATGGTATTTCTTACAGACTCATTGTCAGCTATACAAGCCCTGGAGGCTAAATCCACTGACAGCACAGTACAAAAACTACAAAGAGAACTTGCTCAGCTTTCAGAAAAGGCAGAAATTCACTTGCAGTGGATTCCATCTCACTGTGGCATTGCAGGCAATGAGAGTGCTGATGTCTTAGCTAAGGAGGGCAGTGCCAAAGAGCAAATTTACCAACCCTTGTCTTTTCAAGAGGTCAAAACCCTCATACAGAGAAAATCTGCAGTAGACTGGAAGACAAACACTGGATATGATTATGGAAAAGACTCCTCAAAGACCTAAGCAGAACAGACCAGGTCATTATATTTCGACTACGCACCGGACACTGCAGACTCAACAAACACTTATACAGACTAGGAATAAGTCAAACAGCTCTCTGCCAGTGTCAGCAGGCAGAACAGACACCAGAGCATATCCTGCAAGACTGTCCTCTTCTGTGTGAGCTGAGAAGCAACATGTGGCCACACCCAGTCGACCTGAAAACTAAGCTTTGGGAAACCTGACAGACCTGAAGCTGTCTGCCCAGTTTGTGGTCCACAGTAAATTAAGCGCATGACCAGAGATCGCTGAAGAAGAAGAAAGACTTCTTGAATGACAGACATAATATATATCGTTAAACAATCAATCCGTAACAATGTGAAAACGAAATAGAGAAGACAAGAAGATAAAGTCAGACTTCTTGAATGACAGACATAATATATATCGTTAAACAATCAATCCTTAACAATGTGAAAACGAAATAGAGAAGACAAGAAGATAAAGTCAGACTTCTTGAATGACAGACATAATATATATCGTTAAACAATCAATCCTTAACAATGTGAAAACGAAATAGAGAAGACAAGAAGATAAAGTCAGACTTCTTGAATGACAGACATAATATATATAGTTAAACAATCAATCCTTAACAATGTGAAAATGAAATAGGGAAGACAAGAAGATAAAGTCAGACTTCTTGAATGACAGACATAATATATATAGTTAAACAATATATCCCTAACAATGTGAAAATGAAATAGGGAAGACAAGAAGATAAAGAAAAATCTCCAACGGATGAGATAAAAGCATTGTAAAGAGAGAATTAGAAAGATATGGAGACGTCATCATCATCATCAAATAGCTTGTCCTGAGCTGAACTTTGCCACCCCATCAGTCCTTCGGAATTTCTCTCTCATAGGTCAGATGTCCTGTCTCTGCAGCCGTCATTTTCAAACCATCAGTTAAATCTTGAATTCATCTTCTCTGTGGTCTTCCTCTTCTCTTTACTGGTATGCCCCCTTCCATGATGGTCTTTTCCAGCCTTTCATGTCTTTTTTTTAAATGTCCAAAATACCTAAATTTTCTCTTTCTTATTTGTAGCATTACGCAGTTTTCTTTGATTTTGAGTTCTCTTTGGATAGATCTATTTGTTCTCTTCTCTGTCCAAAATATACGAAGGACTCTTCTGTAACACTTATATTCAAAGCACATGTATGTTTTTTCACTGTCTTGTTAAATGTCCATGCTTCACACCCATGCATTGCCACTGGGAATATGCATGCTCTTAGTATTCTGATCTTTGTTTTCCTATCAGTTCCATTCCATACTGTTTTTAGTTGTTTATTTTTGTGTAAAGCCATCTTTGTTTATGGAGACCTACTGTTTCAATATTCTTCACTACTATTTATATATTCTTTACTGTTTCATCTTTCTTCTTCTCTTAACTTCCCTATAAAAAATAAGACATCAACAAATTTCTTCCAACAGGTCTGTCTTGAGCAAGCTAGCTTAGTTCATTTCAGATCATTCCCGTTTGTTAACTTTCTCTATGTACAGTTCATCTCCATGTCTCTCTCTAGATTGTTCCTTGTCTCTCTCTTGACTCCCAGATTCCATTTCACAGACACATGTGGGCGGTGTCTGGTCTTCTGTCATTCTTAATGTATGTCCCAACCACTTCTGTCATTCTTAATGTATGTCCCAACTACTTCTGTCATTCTTAATGTATGTCCCAACCACTTCTGTCATTCTTAATGTATGTCCCAACCACTTCTGTCATTCTTAATGTATGTCCCAACCACTTCTGTCATTCTTAATGTATGTCCCAACCACTTCTGTCATTCTTAATGTATGTCCCAACCACTTCTGTCATTCTTAATGTATGTCCCAACCACTTCTGTCATTCTTAATGTATGTCCCAACCACTTCTGTCATTCTTAATGTATGTCCCAACCACTTCTGTCATTCTTAATGTATGTCCCAACCACTTCTGTCATTCTTAATGTATGTCCCAACCACTTCTGTCATTCTTAATGTATGTCCCAACGACTTCTGTCATTCTTAATGTATGTCCCAACCACTTCTGTATTCTTAATGTATGTCCCAACCACTTCTGTCATTCTTAATGTATGTCCCAACCACTTCTGTCATTCTTAATGTATGTCCCAACCACTTCTGTCATTCTTAATGTATGTCCCAACCACTTCTGTCATTCTTAATGTATGTCCCAACCACTTCTGTCATTCTTAATGTATGTCCCAACCACTTCTGTCATTCTTAATGTATGTCCCAACCACTTCTGTCATTCTTAATGTATGTCCCAACCACTTCTGTCATTCTTAATGTATGTCCCAACCACTTCTGTCATTCTTAATGTATGTCCCAACCACTTCTGTCATTCTTAATGTATGTCCCAACCACTTCTGTCATTCTTAATGTATGTCCCAACCACTTCTGTCATTCTTAATGTATGTCCCAACCACTTCTGTCATTCTTAATGTATGTCCCAACCACTTCTGTCATTCTTAATGTATGTCCCAACCACTTCTGTCATTCTTAATGTATGTCCCAACCACTTCTGTATTCTTAATGTATGTCCCAACCACTTCTGTATTCTTAATGTATGTCCCAACCACTTCTGTCATTCTTAATGTATGTCCCAACCACTTCTGTCATTCTTAATGTATGTCCCAACCACTTCTGTCATTCTTAATGTATGTCCCAACCACTTCTGTATTCTTAATGTATGTCCCAACCACTTCTGTCATTCTTAATGTATGTCCCAACCACTTCTGTCATTCTTAATGTATGTCCCAACCACTTCTGTCATTCTTAATGTATGTCCCAACCACTTCTGTCATTCTTAATGTATGTCCCAACCACTTCTGTATTCTTAATGTATGTCCCAACCACTTCTGTCATTCTTAATGTATGTCCCAACTACTTCTGTATTCTTAATGTATGTCCCAATCACTTCTGTATACTTAATGTATGTCCCAACCACTTCTGTCATTCTTAATGTATGTCCCAACCACTTCTGTCATTCTTAATGTATGTCCCAACCACTTCTGTCATTCTTAATGTATGTCCCAACCACTTCTGTATTCTTAATGTATGTCCCAACCACTTCTGTATTCTTAATGTATGTCCCAACCACTTCCATTTACTTTTAATTTCCTTGTTGATGCTGGGTGATCTCAGTATTTAACATTTTTTGTATCCAAACAAATTCAGGGAATTCTTCTGAGACATGTTCCCACAAAGCCTATTATACAACTGTCTTTTTTTGTACTTGTTTTCCATGTCTCTGATCCATACAACAGAACTGAGTGCACATTTCATTTGTATGTATCGAGTTTAGTCTGTGTCATGTTAGTATATTATTCATTACTGTGCACATCATCATCATTCTTGTTCTGCTTTTTTAACTTTGTCACATTCCAACCAGACTGTAGTCCAGTGTTGTGGTCTTCTTCTCTTTCCTTTCTTTTCTTCAATCCTGTTTTGCTTCACAGCATCAGGATAAGAAGAGATTTTTAGAATGGACTTTTGCATTCGCTTCATAAAGTGTTGCTGCCTCTGTTATCTCTGAGGTCCACCTTTTGCGTGTTTTGTATCCACTGTATAGCTGTCTGTTGGTAATCTGCTTATGTGGTTGAACAATTTAATTTGTTGTTTGTTGATGAAGTTCAGCACTGATGTTATATCCACTTTTTCCCTGATGTCTTCATTTCTAAACTGGTCTCTTCTTGATACTTCCAGCATTCTGTATAGACACTTCTTCTCTTTTGTCTTTGCTTTATGCTTCTCTGATGTCTTGAGTGATGGATTTCTGCTTATTTTGGTATGATTCTAATACCATATTTATCCATCTTTTCCTTGGCCTTCCTCTTATCGCTTCAATGTTTCATTTTCAGTTTGGAATATCTTCATTGCACTCCGGACGTGTACATATGTGCTCTGATCTCCTTCACAATATATGGTGTCCAGCTACTGGCCGTACCAGTTTGATGTTAGTAGATAAACCTACTTATATACCTGTTGTGCTGTTCTTCTCTGTCCACTCTAATCTTCAATCCAAATTCTAGCAGTTTATGCCTCAATGTTCTGCTGTAGAAGTCTTTATAGATAAGTGTGGTCAGGCTGAATTCTTACTAAGTGGTCAGATCATTTCATTAGGGGTTTCTGTGGCACAGAGGTTAAGTGTTCATCTCTCGTACCAAAGGTACCAGGTTTGCTCCCTCGTAGAGCCATCTGGATATTTTCCCAGAGATCCCTGATATCAGTGTAGGTGAGATCGAGTTCCTAGTCTTATCAGAGACGGATGATAAAACATAGGTCCTGTGTTCAATTTGAGCACGTAAAAAACCCTTGGCAGTTCAAAATAAAGAAGAGCAGGCTGGAAAGCTGCTGCCCTGGCAAAATTCATTAGAAAAGATTAAAATAAAATTCCTACAAAAATATCTTCACCATCTGCAAAATTACATCAGGGACGCTCGCCGGTGCTACAGAGTTTGTGCACTGCAGCTGAGATCTTCCTGTGTACAAAAGAGATCGGAGCACACATGGTTACTCACCAAAGTGCAATGATGATGGTCCTATCAGTGAATCAATCATTTAATTCTCTGTTTTTTTATGTAATTCTAGCACAGTCTTGTTCCAACTTTCTCTCTTGTGCTGATATTTGTGACTGTCTATTCTTGTGTTGTTGTTGGTGACATTTCTGAGACATTGCATTTCACATATGGTTATTTTCTGTACATGTGCTTTATTCATTGTCCATGTTTGACACTGGTAGCATAAAGTAGGAATGAATGTTAAAGTTCCTCCTTCTTCTTTGATAGTGATTATTGCTTTGGTAGGGTTAGTTTCGGTCTTATTGATGGTATGATTTCAGTCCTTATATTGTGGCTACCCTGCTAGGAGGGGCTGTGCGTTGAGAGCACGTTGGGTATCTGGCCGAGTGGCTAGGGCTTTTGTGTGAGTACATTGTTGTGGTTTCCTCCTTGATGCGGTGGCCTTCTTAGTCCTTTCTAATTCTTTCTTATCCTTTGTGGTTCTCTCATAGTCCTTTCCAATTCTTTCTTGTCCATTTAAGTCCTTTCCAATTCTTTCCAGTTCATTGAGATATATTTATACATCCACGTACGTTTATACTTTGCTTCTTTCACTTGAATAATAGTGAGGTTAATAGTGAATTAACACGTGATGACCACAGCACTCACAATTCACAGAGTATTATAAAGTGACACAAACTTCTTATAGATGATTTTGATGTATATTTATTTTAATATTATATGGACATGGTAAACACGCCCGTCCATCTCAAGTGTTTATGTCATCTGTCCATCTCAAGTGTTTATGTCGTCTGTCCCTTTTCTACCGTTTCTACACAACTACGTATTTTAGTTTTTACTACGTCAAATGTCTCGTTTAGTGTTTGCCATCTGTTTGGAGAGTTTTAGTTTTAGTTTAGTCGTCGGATCACCATCACTGCACATCGAACAAATTAGTCCATAAGTGCTCCGATCTCTCCCTCAGTATGTCCATCAGCGTGTGGCGACTAACGACACCGGTTCTTTGTTGGTTTACAATTCTTCTTTGTCTGCCAGCATAGCGTTCTTGTCGAGCTACACCACAAGAGTGCAAACACTAAGTCTCTGCTATTAAATATCTAATTATATACAAACTACATTCTTAAGGCTAACTGTCTGGTTCCTCAGCTGCCACCTGGGAGGGCTATGACATGAAGATTACAAAATAATAATAAAGGAACCTTTTTCATACCACAAGGTATATAGGGTAATACATTGTTAGGTCTGTATTTTCATTGCACGCCGCCGCTTTTACTTCCCAGAAGTTTTCTGGTACCCAATTGAGGCTGGAGTCGACCTGAGAGCCGTTATGGTCTGAAAAAATTCCACGCACACTATGGGAATTGAACCCGGACCACTAGCCTGAGAAACAAGTTCACTAACAACTACGCTACTGCGGCTCTCAGAAATAAAGATGCTTTGGATAATTTGTTGTTTAATTGACAGGGAAAATGTATGGATGTCTGAGTAAATGGAATAGTTGGTAGGTGACAGCATTTTCCTTCTGGACTCTAGCTTCTATTTCTCTGTCAAGTCTTCCATCTTCTGTAAATATGCTTTTTAAATATTTGAATTTTTCTACTTGTTTGATTGTAGCACCTTTGATAAGAACATTTTATTTATTATGTTCCCCGCCTATGCTCATTATTTTTGTGACAGGGCTTGCAGGTATAAGAGGAAATGAATGTGCCAATAGGCTTACTGATATGGCTGCTGTAAAAAGCAGGCGAACAATGGACCAGGCTGATATTTTGAATTCCCTAAGGGAGAGAGGTCCTGTAAATGATTCAAGTAATAGTGATGGATCTATAACACTAACGAGGCTGCAAGAATTCCAAGTCAAGTGTGGTGTAGCTAAACAAGAACACTATGCTGGTAGCCATAGAAGAATAGTAAACCAACACAGAACCGATGTCATTAGCCGCCACACACTAAGAGATATACTGAGGAGGAGATCAGAGCACTTATGGACTAATTGGTTCGACATGTAGTGCTGATGATCCCATGACTAAAATAAACTAAAACTCATTGCATCTGTTTTTTGTGTGTATATTTTCGTGTTATACTTTTTGCAGTTGTAATACAAGAAGCCAATATGGTTTTGTATATGCTGTTCTTGTTGGTGTATCAATCATTGATCATCTGCAAAAAGCAATTATTTCATCAGTGTCCATGTTTGACTCCTAGATAATTCTATCAATATATCTTATGAATATATTGTTATGTTATTCAATTGACGTCATGGCACATTGGCACTTCCATCGCCAGTGTGTTGCTGGGGTTCTCAAGGGGGAGCAAAGAATAGAAACACTGCAACCTACAGGGCATGTCATAAAAGGCGAATGAGGTAAGGGCCTAGGGAAGCTACCCTATTAAATTAAAAGCGTCGCAGAAATCGCATATGCTGGCCTACTTGCAGGCGCATAATTGGCACAATATGCAATCGCTCTTAGGCTTGGATCACATACAAATCACAAAGAGTGGTTAACAAGTGGTCGATATGAGCGTGAAAAGAAGAAGGTACTCCCATGTGTGCTCTATCCTCCGCTGCAGAAGCCATCCCAAAATCCACTTGCTCACATGACCCATGAGAAGTTGATTACTATATCTTCTCTCTCCACCACGAAGACGACACTGTCTGGCATGTCCAAACTTAACTCCAAATTCTCTAATCGATTCAGTGTTTGAGACTCGCCCATCCCACATTAATGAAAGCGTACCGCATTGATGGCATCGGCTCTGTCCATATTTCTACCCTCTTGAGTCGGGACATTGCTTGCAAGAAAGTCATTACTCTCATTACCCTACACTCCAGCATGTCTTGGTGTGTACAGCCAAGTCATTTTCTTGTGATGCGAACTCTGAATGCTGTCCACCGATTCCACGCACAGACCTTCAGATTCAATCCTTTAAAGCATAATCATCGGGTCTGATATGATAATTGTATGGGTGGCCTGTTGCTTAGCCACCCATGAGAGAGCCCTGGAGGCAGCAGTGACCTCCATAGTCATGCTCGATGTCGTTGTCTCAAAAGTTATACAGTGCTCTGAAGTGTACTATTGTTTCGTTGTGCTGAATAAGTAATAAATGATATTGCGTTTATGTATATCGCGCTAGCTTCCATTCAGGAGACCTGGGTTCAATTCCTGGTAAGGACAAGATGTTTTTTCTGTCAGGGTCATTAAGAAAATCATAACCTGAACAGTTTTGTTGTGGCTGCTCTACCCATGCAGCCATTAAATTCCACAGGCAAATGTCCCTCGTACTACACCACCCTTCTTCGTCTTCTTCTTCAATGATCCATCGGCGCTTGAGCTCTTGCCCTTTTTTCCCAATACTATGTAGTGTTATCTGCATGTGTCTCTCTAAGTTGTTCTTTTTGTTTCGTATAATATATGCCATGTATCTGGGACACCACACTAAAACGCTGTATTACAGGCAGTAACAAGAGTTTTGTTTGTTTTTGTTTGTATATCATTCAATATTTAATTATATAAATGTACTGCTATTTTACAATTGATAACTGCTATATAAACTTGAGAGGTTTAAAACAAAGAGAGGGTGCTCTAATATGAAAGCCACTCTAGTGACAGGTGGTGTGATTGACACACATCTGTATGCCAGTATAGCGGCTAGTCATGATCAACATGATTGATTGATAGAACCACCATCGTTGCACTTCAGTGAGTAACCATGTGTGCTCCAATCTTTTTCTTACAAAGAAAGATCTCAGCTGCAGTGCACAAACTCTAGCACCGGCGAGGGTCCCTATGTAATTTAGTAGATGGTGAAAATATTTGTGTAGGAATTTTTGCTCAACATGAGCAACACCAGAAAAGACAGTCGCCAACATCATCATCAGAAAGAAAGTTGGAACATAATCTTGCTTGAATTACATTGAAAAACAAAGAACGAAGTGGTTTGGCCACTTAATAAGAATGCAACCAAACTCCACAGTATACAGTGTCTTCTACAACAGAACATCAGGAAGGAAGGTGAGAGTAAGACCACGAAAAAGATGATTAGATTGCATAGCATAATTCTGACAAAGAACAAAAAGAACTATCACCCAGGCCACTAGCGGAACACAAGACAAAAACGTAAAACTACAACACTGGGCCAGAACATAGTAACAGTGTGATGACAAAAGAACAACAAAATCTAGAAAGCCAAAGCATTAAATCTTAAAACAAAACTTCAAATATATAGAAGCAGTGTCCTGAGAGTGTTTTTATACAGTAGTGATTGCTAGAAATGAATACACAACATCATACACACGCTGAAAACATTTTAAAATAAATGTTTAATAATGCACATTTTCTGGTCAAATAGTATAGCAAATGAAGAGCTTTTAAAATAATAAAATTGCATCATTGGAGACAATCATTAAAAGACTAAGATGGAAGTGGATTGGGCATGTATGCAATATGCCAGTTGGGACATTAGGTAGGACGACTCTCTAATGGACAGCAGATGGGGAAAATGAAGCTTGGTTGTCCAAAAGGAAACATGGAGAAGAACAGTAGAGTGAGAAATGAAAGATTGTGACCTGACATGCGAAACAATTAATAGAAAGCCAACGGAAGGACACCAATGGAAATCTTTTGTGCAAGTCTGTGTCAAACGGGACACGAAGCAGATATTTAGAGTTAGAGATAGATAGTGGTTAATAGTATTGTTTCAGTGTTAATATCTTCTCTAACCAGGTTCTGTCCACAAATTATCATTATTAATTGTGATATAATATCTTCTTTACACCAGGTTCTGTAGACAAATTATCATTAATTGTGAAATAATATCTTCTCTACACCAACAAGTTGCAGACATTCATCAATATATTCCTGCACAGGATACTATATCTGAGATGATATGACAGGACCACAAACAGGGAGCTGTGGGATAAAGCGGGACAATGACAGGTAGAACAAGAGATCTCTCTCTTTCATGATCCCCAGAACAAGAAATGATGGGCAGACAGTGTGATGGATATGATACACACTGAGGAGACCCACTGACAGCATCATGAAATAGGTCTTCCGATGGAACCCCCTGGGTAATAGAGGTAAGGGAAGACACAGGAACACCTGGAGGCGGGAGCTGGAGATGGAATCCAAGAAAATAGGAAGAGAGTGGAGAGATCTGGAAAATATTGCCATGACTTTGAAAAGCGCAGACCACAGTCTTCAAACTTAGAACGGGACACTGCAGTCTCAGAGCACACCTCAGTAGAATGGGTCTCAGGAACTCGGCTGCCTGCACCTGTGGAGCACCAAAGCAGTCCCCAGAGCACATCCTGCAAAACTGCCCCAGCCTGAGCAGTGTGAGAATGTAAATCTGGCCAACAGAAACAACCCTACAAAACAAACCATGAGGGACCGGTGAAGACTTCAAGCACACCGCCCTGTTTATGACACATACGAGTAATTGCATAGCAGAAGCTGATTTGCAGAAGAAGAAGGAGGACGTTAAAGGCCTTGGTCGCTGACCTATGCCTCCCTAGGGGTGAAGAATGAAGCAGAAGAATATCTTCTCAAACCATGTTTTGTCAACAATTCACCATTAGTAACTCTTAAATGATATTCTATTCTCCCCAGTATGTAACTTTGTGGTACACGATCGCTGCATGAAAACTGTGGTCTCTCCTTGCTCTAGCATTGCAACTTGTCTCATCAAAGTAAGTCTTGTAGTTGTTCGTATTGTTGCTGTTATTGTGTTACTCCAAACATCTCTCATTATTCATATATTCTCAGTTTACAAGCAAATCAAATAATAAGACAAATGGGGCCAATTTTAAAATGCAAACATGTCATCATGAACACAAAAGAGCATTGTACAACACAATCTTTCTCCCAACATTATGCTATCAGTGTCTTCTTCTTCTTCTTCTTTGCATTCGTTCTTACGACCAATTTTAATCACTCTTTGTGATATGTTTGATCTTTGCCAAGAACGTGTATACGTTGCACATTGGTTTGGTAGGCCCTAAACGCATAGACTTCTACACATTTAGGACATGTGCATCCGATTTCAGCCAAACCTCCTTAGTCGCCTCTTACGACATGCGTGGCAGGTAACAGTGGTTCTATTCTTTACACCCCAAATTTGGGCCCGGTAACCACTCGGCGGCTATCAGTGTCAAACCTGGATGCTGACATCAAATGATAGAAGAAAACTAGTCACAACAGAGATGAAGCGTCTACGTAGAATGCTTGGGGTAACAAGAAGAGACCAGTTTAGAACTGAAAACATCAGAAAAAAAGTGGGTACACATCATTACTGAACTTCATCAAGAAACAACAAATTAAATGGTTCAGTCACATAAGCAGATTACCAACAGAACAGTGAACCTCAAAGAGGGTGTTATTCGATACATTGGATACAAAACAAAAGGCTGCAAAAGGTCTACATAAGAGATAACAGAGGCAATAAAAGACACTTTATGAAGTGCACATGAAAGCCCATTCTAGAAATCTCTTCTTATCCTGGCGCTGTGAAGAAAAACAAGATTAGAGAAGCACACACAAAAGTCAGTTCTAGAAATCTCTTCTTATCCTGACACTGTGAAGAAAAACAAGATTAGAGGAGCACACACAAAAGTCAGTTCTAGAAATCTCTTCTTATCCTGACACTGTGAAGAAAAACAAGATTAGAGGAGCACACACAAAAGTCAGTTCTAGAAATCTCTTCTTATCCTGATGTTGTGAAGAAAAACAGGATTAGAGAAAAAAAGAAGAAAGGGAAATGGAAGATGATTTTCAGAAGTAGTCAACCAGAACAGATTACTTCCACACCTGAAGGGAACAAACTAACATTTTCATCTCTTGCTGACCGCAGGTTAGGTGAGGTCAAGCATGTAGTCCTATTATAGATTGATGAAAATCACTTGTTTAAGATCATGTGATAGTAAAAAAAAATGAAATAAGTGTAGGCTATATGAGTTGCTGTCATGGTATGGTGTGACATCACAGGACCACATACAGGGAACCGTGGGATAGAGCGGGGCAACGCCAAGTACAACAAGAAATAAGGGGGAAAAGGTGGCGATGGATAGGACACACATTGAGGAGACCCCTGGACAGCATCACCAGACAGGCCCTCCGATGGAATCCCAGGGTAATAGAGGCAGAGAAGACCCCAAAAACACCTGGAGGTGGGAGTTAAAAACGAAATGCAAGAAACTGTGGACATAGTGGAGGGATGTTGAAAAGATGGCCTTAGGAGAGCTTGGGAAACCTTGATTGCAGACCTATGACTCCTAGGGAATGAAGCATGAAAAGAGGAAGATATGTGTTGCTGACAAGACAACATTTGAGATATCGAGGGTTAGTTTTTTTTTTTTATTTCTACCAAATCTACTTTCAAGGAACAACTAAGATTCTTCTTTTTTCACCCCTAGAGAGACATAGGTCCACAACTAGTTTACCAAGTCCTCTTATCCAAGGCCATCTTTTCCAGATCTCTCTACTCTCTCTCCATTTTCTTGCATTCTGTCTCCAACTTCTGCCTCCAGGTGTTTCTGGGTCGTCCATTACATCTATTACTCTGTAGGTTTCGTCTGAGTTTCGTCATAGTGCCTGTCTTGTAATGCTGCCAAAAGGATGAACAACGGAGATAGCAAACTTAAATAACATAAGCATGACAAAGTGGATCGGATAGACACAGATACCACTGCTTTCATGTTAAAGATGGTATATAACATCTCTCTCTCTCTCTCTCTCTCTCTCTCTCTCTACAGATGTACAACACAGATATAGCAGCAAAATCTGACAATACATAACTAACAAGCTTTTATTCTATTTTTTCTCTAAATATTAACTCTTCTTTATATTGTTGATCTCTACCTCCAATTGAAATTGTTCAAATCATGCAAAGATAGGGTTCTTATAGTGGTTATGTAGAACTACATAGTGTTACTATAAGAACTATCAGTGCTACATAGAACCAATACTGACATACAGATTCGAATCATGCACAATAAACACACAGATCGAAATTGAAAAATCTCTGAGGGTCACAGAGATGTAGTTTTACAGAAGAATAATAAGGGACTGCTAAAATGATAATGTGGAGGTGTTGAATGATGTCAAGACACAGAGAAAGCTTATCGTCAATATAAGAAAGAGGCAGTCATCATTTTTCGGGCATGTGACGAGGAAGGGAGGTTTAGAACACATTGTGACAACCAGTAAAATTGAGGGTAGACGAGACAGAGGAAGACAGAGAGAGAAAATGTGGATAGCCTGACTTCATGGCATGGTAGAGCATCAACACCTATGATGATAGCATACACCAAAGACAGAGATTTGTGGAGATCCATGATCGCCTACTATGCCAGCCAGCATGGCGCCTGATGATGATGATGATATAGCCAAAGAAGAAAAGGATGGATGGTGAACAAGAAGAAAAAGAAGAAGAAAGGTTACAAAGAAGAGAAAGATGAAGAAAGGGAAAGAAAATAGGTAGAAGAAAAAGAAAAAAAAAGAAAAGAAAGATAAAAAATAGAATGGAGAAAAAGATAACAAACAAGAAGACAAAGACAAAAAAGAGAGAAAGTAGAAATAAAAGAAAAGAAAAAGTAGAGGAATAATTTTTTTAAAGAGGAAAAAAGAAAACAGAATACGAGAAGAAAAACAACAGATAAGAGGAAGAAGAAGAAGAAGCAGAGAATAAAGAAGAAAGAGAAAGAAGAAGTACAAGAAGAAGCAGAAAATAAATAAGAAAGAGAAAGAAGAAGTACAAGAAAATAAATAATAAAGAGAAAGAAGAAGAATAAGAAGAAGAAAGTCAGTGATGGCCTGTATTCTAAAACAATAATAATTATATTTCTGATATTACTTGTAAAATTGTGGCATATCATTTACAGGATTTAGCCATCATCAACAGTGAACGAGTTGTCAATTTTCTAAGCAAAACTTATAAGTTCAGTAGTTTGCCATTGCTTTCTGAACTGCGAGGTCTAGTTTTACCTTTTGTATAAATCCCACGGAAACAAATTTGCTTTCAAACTGCTTGACGCAGAGTTTGAACCAGGTACCGCCTGAGTGGTTACCGGGCCCAAATTTGGGGTGTAAAGAATAGAACCACTGTTACCTGCCACGCATATCGTAAGCGGCGACTAAGGAGGTTTGACTGAAATCGGATGCACATGTCCTAAATGTGTAGAAGTCAACCTGCTGCCTTGCAGGTCGGCTGGGACAGCCAAAGGCTAACAGAGAGCCCAGTAAACGCTGGCTGAATCCGGACACATCGCCAAGGATAAGCACCAGAGCTCCAAATGGCGCTGAAGATGTGACGAAACCACCCATGCTAAAGCTGCATGAATCAGATTTCCACATGAATGAATTTATGGAGAGATCAGGTACATCAGTTTGTTAGGTGATAGCGAGAGAGAGAGAGAGAGAGCCAGGTACTCTTGGGTTGTGATCAAGCTCACTACTGTTTAAGCTACAGACGGTCACAGATATTACTTAGTTAATCTATATTTTTGTTTAATGATCCACATGTTAAAATGTGTTGTTGTTAATTTATTTCTTCCAGAATCCAGTGGCTCATTGTTGGTCAGAGCCAAGTCATTTCAAGCGAAAATTCTGTAACGTTTGCAGAAAGAGACTAGAAGATAGTCTGTCTATTCGCTGTGAAAGTAAGTCTAGATGTGTGATATAACTACTTGTGAGAACAATGAGTTTTTTTTGGGTAAGAACCCCAGAAGAAGCAACGGAAGCAATGGATATGATCAATAAATAGACAGTGTACAAGTATTAAGAGCTTTCGAAATAACAAATTGACAAACAGAGGATTCGAACCACTTACCCTTATTTCTTACGACCCCATTGCCTAGCCTAGAATCGAGCATTCTTATGAACACAACCAGTGAGCCATTTTAAAAAATGACTTTACTGAGGAGTGTCTTTCACAAACACTTCATTTTAGCTAGACACAGAATGATCAGGTAAGGTTCGTTCGTACAGTGTTTGCACAAACACATGCTATAAGCTTATTGTGCTTGTATATATTTGAGACTAGGCAATATCATACATACACACATGTATACACATATAACAAACATGCATACATCATTCAAAGTAGCTTCAAATTTATTGTTGCAAATACTTGTGTGTTGTTTGTATTGAAACACCCAGCAATTCCAGTAGAGACTAAATGACAGATTATAAATGTAATCTTCATACCAACACTATGCTACCAGTACCAAACTTGAACACTGACAAAAGAACAAGAAAGGAAAATTATGTAATGTCTACAGAAAGCATTTAGAAGATAGTTTGCCTATTCTCTGTGAAAGTAAGTCCAGATGTGATACATCTACTTGTGTACAGTTTGCTGTTTGTTTAATTCAATGGAACTGACCACTTGGAAGATCACAATATCCAGATCACAGCCATGCTATCATGATCTTCTGATGATTGGAGTTGATTTGCTGTAGAAAAAGCATATTATATTTGTATACGGTACCAAGCGACCTCATGGACTCAATGGTGTACATTACTATGATTCTTAGTACTTGCCTCTGCAGTCGCCATGCTCAAGTCATCAGTTACATTCTTAATCCATCTTCTTCCTGGTCTTCCTCTTCTCTTCTTTGTCGGATTGCCTCCTTCCATAATGGTCTTGTCCAATCGTCAGTATCTCTTTATATGTTAAAAAATACTTCAATTTTCTCATTCTTATTGGTAGCATCAGCCTATTTTTTAAAATTGGAATTCTTTCTGGATAGATCTATCTGTTCTCTTCTCAGTCCATGATATACAGAGAACTCTTCTGTAACACTTATATGTACATGATTGGTGTGGCAAGAAAAGAACAGTATGACAGATATACGAGTAGGTTCATCAATCAAAATCGAACTGGTATGGTCAGTCGCTGGACGCTGTTGATTTTGCGAAGGAGATCGGAGCACCTATGGACATGTCCGAGTGCAATGAAGATATTCCAAACTGAAACTTATATGTACATATATGTTTTTTCCACTGTTTTGTTAATTGTCCATGCTTAACACCCATGTGTTTCCACTGTGAATATATTACACCGATAACTCATCCATTTGTGATATACTTTTTCAGTATGTGAATATTATGCCCATCTGGACTGCCAAGACTTTGTGGTGAGTGACTGTATGGAGTGTGCAACATACTTTCCACAAAGAGAAAGGGTAAGTTTTCATTCCCAAATTCTTTCTCTTTCCTTCTAACAGGTTCTGCTACTTCTTTTTCACTTCCTCCTCTGTAAAATATCACTTGTTTTATAGTTTGCTTAATTTGTTCTCTTTATTATTGTAATTCTGATATTTTTCTTTTATACACATTTCTTTGTTATGTTACAAATGATGTTACACTCATTTTTTAATTATTTCATTTTTTAACCAAGTATTCACCTTCAGAAGATTGGCAATAACAGTTAGGAAGTTAAATACTATAAAGAACTTGTGACAAAGCACCAGAAAAATATTAACATTTTAAAAAAAACTGAGAACATACATTTTTCCAGTAGCTACTTATGGTTGTGAATCATGGATAATTACACAAACAAGAATGAAAAACCAGTCCTACAAAACAAAATGCTTCAGAATGATCATACGAATACGATGGACAGAAAAAAGGAAACACTGAAGTCCTGAAAGAACTGAGTGTTAAAGAGAATTGGCTGGTAAACAATATACTATACAGAAAAATTAGATACTTTGATCAAATCAAGCGTCATGATGGCCTAGAGAGAACAATATTGCAGGGCTGGGTCCCAGGATGCAGATACAGACCAAGAAGATGGCTACAAGATATTAAAGAAACCATGAATATGACCATCAGCAAACTGGGTGAACTGTCTAGAGACAGAGTGAATTTAAGATGCACTGTAAAGAGAGCAACGCCCTATAAAGGATACACACCTTGATGATGATTCACCTTCATCTCAATTTGCTTAGTATGAATGCAGAGATACATCCTGTTAGCAGAACTAACACCTGAAGGTGACACTGACTGTGACGCTGATTTATCTCATCTCATTCACTGTGTCTCAAGTCTTCTTCATCGTCATGTACACTGCAGCCTATTATCACTGTCACCATTTGGAACTGACACTGACTTCTGTTATCACACGATCACCTGTGCCAGTCAGTGTCACAATATTAGAAGAATAAGACGCCTGAGTGGTTACCGGGGCCCAAATTGGGGTGTAAAGAATAGAACCACTGTTACCTTCCACGCATGTCGTAAGAGGCGACTAAGGAGGTTTGGCTGAAATCGGATGCATGTGTCCTAAACGTGTAGAAGTCTATGCGTTTAGGGGCCTATCAAACCAATATGCAACGTATACACGTTCTTGGCAAAGATCAAACATATCACAAAGAGTGATTAAAATTGGTCGTAAAGAACGAACACAAAGAAGAAGAAGAAAAGAAGAAGCTAGTGTTAAATTCTGTATAAGTATTGTTATTAGCCTCAGAAAGTAACCCAACATCATCACTGAGTACAGGATAAAAGGTTCTTACTGCAAAGGATTGACTTCATTGGAATGACGATTCTTCTTCTTCACCCTTCGCCCCTAGGGAAGCATAGGTCCGCAACCAAAGCCTTCCAAGCCTGCCTATCCAATGCCATCCTTTCCGGATCACTCCACTCTCTCCCCATTTTCTAGCCATCCGTCTCCAACTCCCGTCTCCAGGTGTTCCTGGGTTTTCCCTTACCTCTATTGGGAATGAGAAGTCACCAAGTTAAATTAAATACAAATAAGATTCAGACCTTTGTCAACAGATGTCTTCTGCAGATTCTCAGACTGAGATGATATGATAGAGTTGCAAACACAAACCTGTGGATAAGAACCGGACAGGAATCCATGATGACCCAGGTCAAGAGGAGAAAATGGCGATGGGTCGGGCATACCCTACGGAAGACACTGTCGAGTGTCCCTGGACAAGCACTTGAGTGGAACTCGCAAGGAAAACCAAAAGAGTACTCCTAAACAGACCTGGAGACAAAGTCTTCTTGAGGAACTAACAAGAGCTTGACTGTCCTTGGATACCATAAAGAAAACAGCCAGAGACAGAGAAGAGCGACAAGCAACCGTTGAGGCCCTGTGCTCCATGAGGAGCGAAGGGGAATAAGTCAAGTAAATCAGCAAGTCGCACATCATCATCATCATTGAGTACAGGATAAAAGGGTCTCAAGACAAATGGTTGGCTTCATTGGACTGGGTTTCCCATATAGCTCTCTCTCTCTCTCTGTTGGCAGAAATAGCACACAATCTACTGAGTGTTGTATAAAGCGCGAACTTTGTATCTCCAATAAAAATCATAGGAATCTCATGAAAAAATGTGTGACTCATTCTGGATTTATTTAAACACACAACCTTCAGAACGACATGTACACGTCTTAACCGCTTAGCCATAGAGACCCCCAAATCCCTGAGTGCAGGAAGTTGTGCTGAGAGATTGTCACTTATGCTAATAAATGTCCCACTACAAGAAAAAGAAGAAGAGGCTCATGCTGAATTCTGTATAAATATTATCCTCTATTTTAGAATGTCACCCATTACCATCACTGGCGAGAAGGAAATCTTCCCCCAAACTCCAAGTGTGTTGCTTGTAAGAAGACTTGCTGGTCATCAGAATGTTTGGCAGGGATGAGATGCGAGTGGTGCGGAGTTACGGTATGTATAAATATTATCTCCTTAATGCATATCCAACACAGTCTGTAATATGTCAATCTGTATGTGTTGTCATAATACATATCATCTGTGTGTTGCTGGAGCCTGCAAGGGAAGTAAAGAATAGTAACACTGCAACCTACAAGGTATATCGTAAGAGATGACTAAGGTAGGAACCTAGGGAAGCTACTCTAGTAAATAAAAAGCGTTGCAGAAATCGGATGTGCTGGCCTAATTGGCATAACTGGTACAACGTACAATCGCTCTTAGGATCAGATCACATGCAGATCACAAAGAGTGGTTTAACAGGTGATCGATATGGAGCGTTTGAAAAAGAAGAAAATGCACATAATAATATGACATTAGTTTTGACAAATAACATAGCAGAATCCTGTCTTAACGCTTTCCATGCAGAGTTATTTCCTCAATTTTTAAACAGTTAATTCAAGGGATGTTAAAAAAAAAAAATCCTAATACTCGTCAATAAATGAACATATATATATTATTATATACTAAATTGAAGAAAACTGGACAACCTAATAGAATAACAAGGTTGAAAAGTAGTAGAAGTAAAACAGTAGAAGTAAAACTAGAAAGACTTTTTATAAGGTAAGCAACTCTATGGCGCAGTGTGCGGCTAATAGCGTGCAGCGGACTTCGCTGTGACGCCGTGTGCTGCAGCGTGGAAAGAGTTAAAAAAACAAAATATCTATCACCCAAACTCTAATAAATGGATGCATTCTGAAAGTATAATTTTCATTTATGTCTACAGTCTCATGCCACTTGCTACCGGTCTCTTCCAGTGGAGTGTAAATTTGGAAGTTTCGAAAAACCTTCTACCATCAAGCTGTCTGACCATACCTCGGCTGGATGTTCCCATGGAAACCATCATGGGCATCAGTCGGAAATCAAGTAAGTTCGCGCACACACACACACACACACACTGATAACAAATCAGAAAGAGACGACATAGATTTAAATCTGACCTTTCTTAACGACACATCGCTTTGCCCCAAGAAATTTAACCCTTACAACCTGTGATCCTGATATTTTGGTATTGAATGTAAGCATTGCATATCCTGACGTCGAGAAATATCAGTCTGAGAAGACTCCATTTTTATTCAAATAAATTGTGTATAAATGTGACCTCAAATACAACCAATGTTTTCTACATGGTTTAGCAAGATGGTGCATGCTGTTGTGTGATATTATCTTCTTTCTTCTTCTTCTTCTTTTGTCGTCACACTTTTACCAGGTTATTGCCCAGTGTTGTGGTTTCTACATGGTTTAGCAAGATGGTGCATGCTGTTGTGTGATATTATCTTCTTCTTCTTTTGTCATCACACTTTTACCAGGTTGTTGCCCAGTGTTGTGGTTTTCTGTTTTTGTCTTGCACTCTTCTGGTGGCTTGTGTGATTGTTATATTTACTCTTTCACAGGATTCTGCTATGCCATCTAACCATCTTTTCCGTAGTCTTCCTCTTGCCTTCTTTCCCGATGTTCTGTTGTAGAAGGCTCTGTATACAGTGGAGTTTGGATGCATTCTTATTAAGTGGCCAAACCACTTCATTCTTTGTTTATCTATGTAATTCAAACACGGTTTTGTGCCAACTTTCTTTCTTATGCTGATGTTTGTGATTCTGTCTTTTCTAGTGTTGTTGGTAACTTTTTGCAGGCAATTCATTTCACATGTAGTCATTTTTTGTGACTGCGCTTTGCTCAATGTCCATGTTTGGCTCTGGTAACAAAAAGTAGGTATGAAAATGCTGTTGATCATCTGTTGTAGCTGCCTTTGAAATTTTTGGGTACCTTAACAATGGGGCTAGCTGGTAGGTTACAGCATTTGCTTTTGCACTCTAGCCTCTATCTCCCTATCTAGTCTTCCGTCTTCTGTGAATATGCTTCCTAAGTATTTGAATTCTTTCACTTGGTTGATTGTAGTGCCATTGACATGGATGTCTAGATTATTATGTTTTCTTCCCATATTCATTATTTCTGTTTTAGTGTTGTTGATTTTCATGTCATGATTTATACAATTTTGTTCAAGGTGTCAATATGATGTTGTAGATCTTGTTCATTTTGATGTATCAGGCACTGATCATCTGCAAAAAGCAGTTCATTTATTTCATCATTATCTGAATTTGACTCTTGAGTTATTTTATCCATATATGCAATAAAGAGTAGTGGTGAGAGGACACAACCTTGTCTAACACCTGATGTAATGGAGAACCAGTCGGTCATTCCTTCTGTTGTTCTTACTGTACTCTGGCTATCTTGATATAAGGCCATGATATTACCTAATAGTTGTCCCTGGACGCCATATTCTTCAAGGATCTTCCATAGTTTGCACCTGTTTACTCTATCAAATGCCTTTTCTTGGTCTATAAATATAAGCTATTTATTTTGATTGTATTGAATTGTTTCTTCGCAGATCTGTCTTAGTGTAAATATTGCGTCTGTGCAGCTCTTACCCCTCCTAAACCCAAACTGGATATTGCTTAACTGGGGCTCTAATATATGTCTTGTTCTTCGCTCTAATATTTTTGCAAACATTTTTCCTATATGGCTCAAAAGAGAGATACCCTGTATGTTTCACACTCTCTTTTGTCTCCTTTGTTCTTCCATATTG
Organism: Arion vulgaris; assembly: GCA_020796225.1. Taxonomy (NCBI): domain Eukaryota; kingdom Metazoa; phylum Mollusca; class Gastropoda; order Stylommatophora; family Arionidae; genus Arion; species Arion vulgaris. The sequence continues at coordinate 87,362,284 of CM036755.1, forward strand.
GGACTATGATAGCTCTCTGCCAGTAGTGTGATATTATAATTGCCGATAAGTTAATTAATCAAGAATTTTTATAACGAAAAGAAATGCTGAAAATTTTGTAAATGATCACTAAAGTACAACAGCAGAGCAAGCTGTTGTAATTTTTTTGAATGAATCTGAAGATGAATTAGACTTAGAACATGATTATTCTGATAAGGATATCGAACATGAGTGAGACGATCATTTAGGCGACAAAGAATTTTTGTATCAATTGATATTCAAGTTCTATATGTTCAATCTGGAGAACAAGGTACATTACCTGGGAGTATTCTTGGGGCGTGCAAATATATAATAAGCAGGAATAACGGAGATGATGGGGTAAGTCAATAACGAATTATAGAGCACTTAATTGTGTTAAATTATCGCATTTTAAATATCACTCTGTGTGCTGTTTTTGCTCAGGAGTTTAAGGAAAAGGTTTTTAGGGTACAGGTGGTCTAGTTTCAAGGTGTTAATTTGTGCTGTTTCTGATCAGCTGACACATCAAGTCATAAAGATTACTCATCTGGATATTTTTCCAGAGATCCCTGATCTTAGTGTAGGTGAGATCAAGTTCCTAGTCCTATTGTAGACAGATGATAAAACGTATGTCCCGTGTTCAATTTGAGCTAATCAAATAACACTTAGCAGTTCAAAATCAAGAAGAGCAGGCTGGAAAGCCACTGCCTGGGCAAAATTCAGTGGAAAAGATTATAAAATAAAATTCCTACAAAAATATTGTCACCATCTTCAAAATTACATTGGGGACCCTCGCCGGTGCTAGGAGTTCATGCTCTGCGCTGAGATCTTCCTGTGTAAGAAAGAGATCGAAGCACACATGGTTACTCACCGAAGTGAAATGATGATGATCCTATCAATCAATCAAACATAGCTCAATTTTTATCAGCTATCAGTTATATGAGTACTATCATAGCACTCCGTTTATCAGCTATCAGTTATATGAGTACTATCATAGCACTCCGTTTATCAGCTATCAGTTATATGAGTACTATCATAGCATTCCGTTTATCAGCTATCAGTTATATGAGTACTATCATAGCACTCCATTTATCAGCTATCAGTTATATGAGTACTATCATAGCACTCCGTTTATCAGTTATATGAGTACTATCATAGCACTCCGTTTATCAGCTATCAGTTATTACTATCATAGCACTCCATTTATCAGCTATCAGTTATATGAGTACTATCATAGCACTCCGTTTATCAGCTATCAGTTATATGAGTACTATCATAGCACTCCGTTTATCAGCTATCAGTTATATGAGTACTATCATAGCACTCCATTTATCAGCTATCAGTTATATGAGTACTATCATAGCACTCCGTTTATCAGCTATCAGTTATATGAGTACTATCATAGCACTCCGTTTATCAGCTATCAGTTATATGAGTACTATCATAGCATTCCAGACATGTCCATAGGTGCTATAATCTCTGCTTCAGCAAATCCAGCAGCGGCCCAACACACCAGTCCAATGTTGATTCATCAATCTCTTTGTATATTTAGTATGTTGTTCTTTTCGGGCTGCACCAATATTTAAACCCATCTCTTTCAATCTGGTCAGTGAGTGGGATTCACAGCCCTGAAACTCCTCTGTTCGGAAAGACTCTCTCAATGCGTGAAGAATGTCATTTCGATCCATGGGAGCTTCCTCTGATATTGTAGCCAAGTCAGCCGATCTATCAGCCTGTTCATTACCCCTAACTCCTGTGCGCCCAGGGACAAAAATGTAGGTGATTTCTCTGATCATTGTCTGTACTAGTACCTCCACCCAGTTGCATCTCACCATTCCTGGAGTTTACGAACCATTCTCATGGAGTCACTGAGTATGAAAACACAAGAGTAGTTGTGAGATGCCAACAATTTCACCACCTCCGTAACTCAATTTTTATCTCAGGGTAAGGCACTGTACCAGTTTTCTTCTATCATTTGATGTCAGCATCCAGGTTTGGCCTGATAGCATAATGTTGGAAAAAAGATTCTGTTGAACAATGCTCTTTTAGTGTTCATGGTGACATGTTTGCAGTTGAAAATTTGTGCTATTTGACTTATGATTTGATGTGTTTTATTGCATCTATGTTAGAGTGCGTTAGTTATTCTTCCATATGCGGAGGAATAAATGCTCACTAGGTATGTCAAATCTTTGACTTGTTTTATTTGATGTTTATATGATGTTGAGAACAGCAGAGATGACATGTCTATGCAGAATGCTGGGAGTAACAAAAAGAAACCAGTTTAGAAATGAAGACATCAGAAACAAATGGGGTACAGCATCATTACTGAACTTCATCAAGAAACAACACACATTAAATGGTTCAGCCACAAAGAGCAATGTTACTCCTCCTTCTTCGAATGTTCCATATTGACCACTTGTTAACTACTCTGTGTGATTTGTATGTGATCTGAGCCTAAGAGTGATTGTACATTGTGCCAGTTATGCGCGAACAAGTAGGCCAGCACATCTGCTTTCTGTGATGTATTTTATTAACGAGGGTAGCTTCCCTAGGTCCTACATCAGTTTCTTCTTACAACATGCCTTGTAAGTTGACAAGTGATACCATTCTTTGCTTCCATTGTGGACCCCGGCACCACACTAGCAAATGTTACTCCAATACAGTGAATCTCTGTGGTTAAGCCCTTTGCCTTGTGAGTCGGAGGTCGTGGGTTCGAGTCCGGACAGCGCCGTTCTGTTCACAAGTGCAGTTTTTTCCAGAAACCCCTAGGATTGTTGATGGAGCTATGGAGTTCGTGCTTTGTGCAAAACTCTAGGCAGGTGGCGTGCCATTTCTGCTGAGAGGGACTGAGCCATATGGAGTAAAACCCGGTGCAATGAAGTCAATCCTTGGCTTTAAAACCCTTTAAATACAGTGGATACAAAGCAAAAGGTGGATTTCAGATATAACAGTGGCGATGAAAGAGAATATTTATGAAGCGCACACAAAAATCCCATTGTAGAAATCTCTTCTTATCTTGATGCAGTGAGGTAAAACTGGATTGGAGAAAAGAAAGAAAGATAAAAGAACAAAGATAACATGTTATGATACTTGTTTATACAAAAATTGATTCCATATTTTTCTTTTTCATATCACACCTCATTCGTCTGTGCTCAACCTTTGACCTTACAGCTTTTCCAGGTCAGTACAAATTGTGTTCAGCTTGTGTATTATTATTGTTAAGTTCAGTAACTAATATACTTTGTCATTGCATCATCATTTAGTGTGCACAAGTACACACACATCATTGCATCATCATTTAGTGTGCACAAGTACACACACATCATTGCATCATCATTTAGTGTGCACAAGTACACACACAAAATTGCATCATCATTGAGTGTGCACAATTGCGATGCATACGAAAAGTTACCAACAACTCTAGAAATAATAGTCACCAATATCAACATAAGAAAGAAAGTTGGGATAGAACCTTGCTTGAATTACATTGAGAAACAAAGGATGAAGTGGTTAGAGTGCCTATAATGGGTAATGACTTCTTCACTTTTTTGGTATCCTTTGCTTGATAAATGTCTTTTGATCAAAATGTCGCTGTATATTGTTTTTGTACTTTGTAAAACTACATTAATTTGTTTTTACATGTTTCGTCATTTGTAATTTATGAAAATAATTGATATTCTCTCTCTCTCTCTCCTCTGGCGTTGTTCTTTGTGGCCATTTTTATCATTCTTATTGGGATATATAAACAACCTTTGCCAAGACCATTTTTTTACATCGCAGTCTTCAGTACCATTTGGAGCTCTAGTGCTTGTCCTTCAGCGATGTGTCAGATTTCAACCAGCATTTACTGGGTTTGCTCTCCGTTAGTCTTTGACTGTCCCCAGCTGACCTGCAAGGTATCAGGTTAATTGATATTCAAACACATTTTGTTAAGTATTCTCTTTCCCTCCCAAACAGCTCGCAAAATATTTGATATTCAAACACATTTGTTAAGTATCTTCCTCTTTCCCTCCCAAACAGCTCGTAAAATATTTGATATTCAAACACATTTGTTAAGTATCTTCCTCTTTCCCTCCCAAACAGCTCGTACTGTCTCAGAAGAGTGGTCCTCAAGTGGTGATTCTAAAACAGAGGATGAAGAAAGAGAGCGACGGTCTCCACGAGAGAAGGATGGAAGAGACAAAGATAAAGAAGACTGTAAGTAGTTGTTACATTTGTGTACATTGAGAGCAGCAGTAACCTAGTGGCTAGTGCACTTGCTTTGTACATCCAGGTTCAAATTCTCCAGTAGTCAGCATCATCAGGTGCCGTGCCGGCTAGCGTAGGCGATCATGGATCTCCACAAATCTTTGTCTCTAGTGTTTGCTATCATCTCAGATGTTGACACTCTTCCATGCCATGACGTCAGGCTATCCTAAATTTTCTCTCTCTGTCTTCCTCTGTCTCGTCTCCCCTTCGTTTTACCGGTTGTTACAATCTGTCCTAAACCTTCCTTTCTCATCACAGGCCGAAAAATTATGACTGCCTCTTTCTTATATTGATAATAATCTTTCTCTGTGTCTTGACCTCATTCAACACCTCCACATTTGTCATTTTAGCAGTCGATGGAATTCTCATCATTCTTCTGTAAGACCAATGGAAAATTCTATCATAACACATCATCATCAAATAGCTTGTCCTGAGCAAAACTTTGCCACCTTAACAGTCTATACAAATTTTTCTCTCTCTCATAGGCCAGATGGCCTGCCTCTGCAGCCGTCATGCTCAAATCACAAGTTACATCCCGAATCCATCTTTGCAGTGGTCTTCTTCTTGTCCTCTTTTCAGGAATGCCTCCTTCCATAATGGGCTTCTCCAACCCTTCATTTTTCTTTATTTATCCAAAATACTTTGAATACTAAACCTTGACTTCCGTCATATCCTTCGCAGTGGTCATTGATAGTGAAGTTAATAGCATGCTGCATTAGTGATCACATTTTCTGGACATTTCTGGGTTCGAGTCTAGCTTGGGCGAAAAATTTGCAGTGTGCTCACAGTACGGAGCAGGACTACAGGAAACCCTGATCCTTTACTTGGCAATCTATACCTCTAAAATCAGGGTAAGGCTCACCTGAATGACGAGGGACACTGGTGATAAGGAAAGCAAGCTTTCATGCAAAAATCCATCAGAGGTATAATATTATACACCATACCTACACCTGTAGTTATAGCGGACGAATGCAAAACAAAAAATAGATATACCATATAACCCCCCAATATAGCCCATGGTATGAAAATATCCTATTTTACTTTGGCGAAACACGTAAAAACAAAGTACTCCATATTATGGCTGTTCGGAATTTATTGTCCAATTCAATATGTAGTGTGCTGTGTAAGAAGTGAATATCTTCACTTCTGTTGTATCCTTTGCTTAATAAAGGCATTTTGGTCGAAACGTTGCTGTGTATTATTTTTGTTTTTAGAAAAACTACAGTACTTTGTATTTGCGTGTTTCACCATTGCTACATTTTTACTGCAGTCTTTCCTTATATTGATAATACTATTTTACTTGACATATCATAATCTTTGGATTTGTATCATTTTCACATGAATTATTTTTGTTGACAGGGGAAATAATCAGAGTGTTTGACGGCAACACCTCCCTCAAGAAGCGTCTGTACAGAACTATATCCGTTCCAAAGAACGCGACTGTACAGGCCATTCTGGTAATTTTTTAACTGGTTAACTTTTTGTTTTGTTTTATATTATAGTTTATTGTATGTACATTATCAATCAATCAAGTGCCATACCTGCCGATGTAGGCGATCTTGTCTCTCCACATTTCACTCTCTTTGGTGCAATTAATCATGTGACATCGATCTTTTGTTGAACCACAATGCTAGACCATCCAACATCTCTCTGTTTTCCGTGATCTCTCCTTCCCTGAATTTTATCCACTCCCACCAAATGTTCTAAACCTCCTCTTCGCTTATATCCCGAATAAACTTGTCTGATTCTTATTCTTTTGATAAAGTTTCTTTGTGTGCATGCCTGTTTTAAAACCTCTTCAGTTACTTTCTTCACTGTCCACAAAATTTTCAGCATTCCTCTGTAAAACCACATCTCTGTGGCTTCCTATGATTTTATTGATTGTTTGTTCATTGTCCATGATTCGCTGCCATACATAAGTATTGGTTTAATACAGCACTGTGGTACTCATCTCCGCAGTGTCATCATAGATACTTCATTTACCATTCTTGTTTAACTTTGCCATAGATTAGCTAGATGATCAACAGTATTTTAATTTCTACTCTGTGTTACCAGAGCCAAACATGCACAATGAGCAAAGCACTTCAAAACGTTACCAGAAAAGACAAGTCACCAACATCAGCATAAGATAGAAAGTTGGGACAGAACCTTGCTTGAATTACATTAACACTTTCACTGCCAGCCATTTTTCAACAAAGTCTGGCTCACTGCCACGCTATTTTTCGACATGATCAGTTTTCAGAGTGACAATTTTTAAAAATCGTAAAAAATAAACTAATAAACTTAGGACTTTTAAACTATGGAATGGTGTTCATATATTAATGAGCTACTAACCTGTCTGTATGTGGAATATATTCTGTATAATCCACAAGCTATTGTAGTAACTGATATCCCCATACCTATCCACAGTACGATATGCTGTCATTTTCGCGTTGGGTGTCTGTCATCTACTCATGTACCCCTGGGAATGTCTGCTATCGATCTATAAACATCGTCACGTGAATCACAGTTCAAATTCATATCACATTCATAGTTCGTTTTAACACTATCACTGGATAAAAAGTCAGAAAAAGAGTCATTTTGGACATCACTATTCATCAGCTCCGTCTTCCATTTTGAAAATTATTGTTTACTTACGAAAAATCACAAAAAAACGGACTTATACAGACGTTTACCATGTGTGTTAGATCCGCCATTTTGGAGAGCTCATCGGAACAATACGGAAGTAGTACGTCACGGGACACCCGTTTCTGCAAGCGATACACCCGTTTAAAAAAGACATTGTCGGCAGCAGTGAAAGGGAGTTGGTACTTCGCCGACTTTTGTCGTCAGTGGCAGCGAAAGTGTTAAGAAAGAAAGAATAAAGTAGTTCAGCCACTTAATAAAGGGAGGAGGAAAGGAACTCTTGTTATACCATATAGGGTATTACAGTGTTAGGCCTGTATTTTTCATTGACCGTTTGCACATGATGGGTGATGGGAACAAGATCACGCCTGCCACCTTTACTTCTCAGTGCTTTTCCTGGTACCCAATTGAGACTGCATCGATCTGGGAGCCCTTACGGTCTGTACACATTCCACACCACTTTATAAGAATGCAACCAAACTCTACTGTTTACAGTCTTCTACAACATAACATCCGAAAATAAGGCAAGAGGAAAACCACAAAAACGATGGATAGATGGCATAGCAGAATCCTCTCAAAGAGCAAAAATAACAATCACCCAAGCCACTAGAGCAGCGCTAGACAAAAAGCAGAAAGCAACAACACTGAGCAACAACACTGAGCAACAACCCGGTAGCAGTGTGACAACACTGAGCAACAACCCAGTAGCAGTGTGACAACACTGAGCAACAACCCAGTAGCAGTGTGATGACAAAAGAAGAAGATAAGAAGATAGATTGGCTCAGGATAGAAACCATTACGGGATAACATCAGAGCCATTTGATAGACACTTACCTCAGTACTGGAAGATTTGGATTATGCATGCAATATTAGTCTTTTGGCCAGCTGATGCAAGGATGCTCAAAGGAAAATAGGAACACTGTCCAGAACAGCTCAAACAATAGTAATTAACCCAACAGGACTGCAGAGCTGATATATCGGTTCAGAGTAATGTTCATGATGTCGCAGAACCGATATATCAGCTTTTGGATGTCTGTTCACGGAAACGAATGTATCTTCAGAACCCCTTTACTAAAATTTAAAAAATCTTCAGAAACGGAAAGTACATAGATGTAGGTACATTACTATCTCCATTTAACAAAGATTTGAAAGAGGGAAAGCAGTGTATTATTGTGTTCAAGTCGAGACTTTTTTAAACATTAATGTTTCCGACGATGTTTACAGTGTAATCTTGAGTACTGTTAGATCAAATTATAACTTGTGATAGTAATGAAGAAGATTTAATTGATGGTAATAATGACATTGGATTGTTTATGAAATACAGTAATGATAGTTGTAAGTCTAATGTAATAATTGCATCTAAAGAATGGGCGTTCCACATTCCATTTATTGACGTGTCCGCACTAAAAGTGAATATTATAAAAACTACTGCACCTAGTTAAATGAAACTTATAGAATATGTTCGCACATGGACTATCTTCATTTAACTGCTACTTCTAGAAACATCTATGAATATTAAGATGTAATACAAACCCGAGAGTAAAAATATTTTTATGATTTTTTTGTTTTTTCAAAATAGTCATGCTACAATAATCTAATTTTCTCAAACGTATATCATCTGATGTAAAATATTATTATATTAATGTATTCCACATTCAATTAGCAACAATTTAATATATAATATGTCATACTTTAGAGAAACAGTACTAGAGTTATAAAGGTTTAAACTAATTGACATTGAATGTTAAATTTGAATCGCAAAATAAATGCGTCCAGAGGTCAAAATAATACAGAGCGAAAGGATTAAAGCTAATATTGCAAAAATGAAAATAATGGAGAGAAAAAAATCAGAAATCTCAATTATATTACAAAATGAAATCATAGAGGAAGTTCAGGGTCTTGTTTACCTGGCGCCCGTGTGTTGTCGCGGCTCTCAAGGTGAGCAAAGAATAGTAACACGGTAACCTACAAGGCTCAATTTACTAGGGTACTTCCTAGGCCCCTACCTCAGTTCCCTATTCAGTAAGATGCAACTGAGGTAAGGGCCTAGGGATCTTACCCAAGTAAATAAAAAGTGTCTCAGAAATTGGATGTGCTGACCTACTTGTAGGCGCATAACTGGCACAATGTATAATTGCTCTTAGACTCAGATCACATACACATCACAGAGTGGTTTAACAAGGGGTTGATATGAAGCGTTCGAAGAAGAAGAAGAATATCTCACAAACATTTCCCCAAACTTTCTCTTTATATTTCTCTCACTACTCTTTATCTGTCTTGCACACATCTCATCACACGCTATTTTTTATCTATCTCACAGCCATTTTATCACTCTCTATCTCTCTCGCAGACATCTCATTGTACATCTCTTTACCTGTCTTGTACTTGATATTTCTAAAGTCTCATAACACTTCATATGTACAACAAATGTGAAAAACAAAGTACATGACGTCATCAAAAATGTGTTCCATAGTAAATTGTGATGCAATATGCAGTGAATGACTGTTGTCTGCTGGGGTCATTCTTTTTACTCAAACTATAATGATGTTTTCAACTGAAGAAAGAATATTTGACAATATGAAGAAATGTGTACAGACATATCTTGAAGCCAAGGGTGGATATTTCCAACATCTGCTATAATGAATATTTCATTTGTTCTTTCTAGTTTACCAAGAACAGCAGTAGACTATAGCAGTAACTATTGTGACTAATTTCACTACTTTGATTTAGCCCTTTTGTGGATGACCTCATGTACTTCATTTTTCAAGCTGACCTACATATGTGGTGTTATGAGCTTTACAAACACTCTGCACACATCTCATCACACTCTATCTCTGTGACACATAGACATTCTCATATGCACTCGCTCTCGAATCTACCCTTCATCTCATGCATTTTGTCTGTCTCATGCTTGTCTTCTCCCCACTTTCTTAAATGGCTCTGGTTCAGATCTCTCTGCCTCTCCTACTTATCTATCTATTAGGATACATGACTAACCAGTAATTGTCCATGTTTGTTGTTGATGTTCAAGTATTGTTCTAACCAATTCTTTCATGACTTGCAGGAGGCAGCTCTTAAAACATTCCACATATCTGATGATCCGAAAAATTATTATGTGACTGAAGCCTCCGAGTCCAGTCTAGGAAAACGTAAGTACCTACTTTCTAGTATTTTCTTGCAGTGATTTCTAGGTTGTAACATATGTTTCAAGTAACAGATTAGCAGGTGTGTAGCAGATTACCAGATATGTAGCAGATAAACAGGTAACAAAGGAATTGACAGGTAACAAAATGGTCAGGTAAGTAGCAAATCAGTTATTAATTCACAAGTTAGCTATTTAACAAATTAGTTAAGTAACACATTAGCTGTTACATAACACATCAGCTGTCGGGTAATAAGTAACAACTGTCAAGTAACAAGTGATAAGTAACAGCTGTCAAATAACAAGTGATAAGTAACAAGTGATAAGTAACAGCTGTCAAGTAACAAGTGTTAAGTAACAAGTGATAAGTAACAGCTGTCAAGTAACAAGTGATAAGTAACAGCTGTCAAGTAACAAGTGATAATTAACAGCTGTCAAGTAACAAGTGATAAGTAACAACTGTCAGATAATAAGTGATAAGTAACAGCTGTCAAGTAACAAGTGATAAGTAACAGCTGTCAAGTAACAAGTGATAAGTAACAGCTGTCAAGTAACAAGTGATAAGTAACAACTGTCAAGTAACAAGTGATAAGTAACAACTGTCAAGTAACAAGTGATAAGTAACAAATTGGGCCTCTGTGACTAAGTGGTTAAGCTCTTGTCTTGCAAGTCAAAGGTTGTGGGTTCGAATCCGGACCGCACCGTTCTGTTCACCAATGCATTTTTTCCCAGAGACCCCTATGATTGTTGCCGGAGCTACAGAGTTTGTGCTTTCCGCAATGCTCTCGGCAGGTGGCGTGCAATTTCTGCAAAGAGGGACCGAGTCATCTGAGGTAAAACCTGATGCAATGAAGTCAATCCTTCGGCTTTAAAATCCTGTTAAAAGAAACCAATAATCTGTCAACCTGTTTGCTAGAAATGATTGTTTAGTCCCTGAATGTATATATATATATATATTTGAGCAGGATAAATGTGGGCACATTGTAAGTTAGATCAAGTCAAATATGATATGCAAGTATGGCTCAAGTATTACTTATTGTATGTTCTACTAGTCTTTCCTGTTTGTTCTATCTTTTTGTTCTATCTTTTTGTTATGTTGTTTGTCTGATTTCTTGTGTTTCTTCTACTATTCTTCTCTGTTTGTTATACTATTTGTTCTCTGTTTGTTCAACTATTTGTTGTTTCTTCTATTGTTTGTTCTACTACTTGTTCTATTTGTTGTACTATGTGTTCTGTTTGTTCTATTCTTCCCTGTTTATTGTTTCTACTATTTGTTCTACTACTTGTGTTCTATTTGTTCTACTATGTGTTCTACTTATTTGTTCTACAATTTGTTCTCTGCAACATTCTGGGTTAGAGAATATGGGTTAGAGAAAGTCTGCAACAGATGAAGACAAGTATCACTCATCATCATCATCATGTGTCATGTCAGACAAATCTTCGTTTATCCTTCTCCAGGTGTATCCTCCAACCTTCAGCGCTGCCATAGTGACTCTCCTACATATGTTCCTTGGTCTCCTCCTCTTCCTTCTACCCTGCGGGTTCCGTGTCACTGCATGACAAGCTATGCCGGAGGTTGGTTCCCTCTGTGTCTGTCTCTCTGTATGTCTGTTTTCTCTTGCATACAGTGACATATTAGATTTTTACTTGTCTGCCTGTCTTCTCTTTTGTATAGTGACAAACTATTGTTAGTTCTCTCTGTCTGTCTTCTCTTTCATGTCATTACAAGTTAGGTTAGTTCTCTATCTCTGTATGTCTTATCTTTCATGTCATTACAAGTTAGGTTAGTTCTCTCTATGTCTGTCTGTCTGTCTGTCTTATCTTTCATGTCATTACAAGTTAGGTTAGTTCTCTCTATGTCTGTCTGTCTGTCTTATCTTTCATATAGTGACATATTAGATTATTACTTGTCTGTCTTCTCTTTCATGTCAATACAAGCTTTATTAGATTGTTATTTCTCTGTTTCTGTCTGTCTGTAGCGAGGAGAATAAGAAGTTAAAAGAACCTCTGGGGAAATACCAGAGTCATTGAATATGTTCTTCTTCACCCTTCGCCCATAGGGAGGCATAGATCTCAGGGGAAACACCAGAGTCATTGAATATGTTCTTCTTCACCCTTCGCCATAGGAGGCATAGATCTCAGGGAAACACCAGTCAATGAATATGTTTTTCTTCACCCTTCGCCCATAGGGAGGCATAGATCTCAGGGGAAACACCAGTCAATGAATATGTTTTTCTTCACCCTTCGCCCATAGGGAGGCATAGATCTCAGGGGAAACACCAGTCAATGAATATGTTTTTCTTCACCCTTCGCCCATAGGGAGGCATAGATTCCAGGGGAAACACCAGTCAATGAATATGTTCTCCTTCGCCCATAGGGAGGCATAGATTCAGGGAAACACCAGTCAATGAATATGTTCTCCTTCGCCCATAGGGAGGCATAGATTCCAGGGGAAACACCAGTCAATGAATATGTTCTCCTTCGCCCATAGGGAGGCATAGATTCCAGGGGAAACACCAGTCAATGAATATGTTCTTCTTCACCCTTCGCCCATAGGGAGGCATAGATTCCAGGGGAAACACCAGTCAATGAATATGTTCTCCTTCGCCCATAGGGAGGCATAGATTCCAGGGGAAACACCAGTCAATGAATATGTTCTTCTTCACCCTTCGCCCATAGGGAGGCATAGATTCCAGGGGAAACACCAGTGTCAATGAATATGTTTTTCTTCACCCTTCGCCCATAGGGAAGCATAGATCCCAGGGGAAACACCAGAGTCAATGAATATGATCAATAAATAAATAGTGAACAAGTATTAGGAGCTTCAAAACAAACCAAATAACCAAACACAGGATTCATGGTACCCATTGTCTAGCTCTAGAGACGAGCATTTTTAAGAACACAAACCAGCTAGCTCTCCAAAAAAAAAATCTTCACAGAGGAATGTCTTTCATAAATAGCAAATATACAAGCACGCAATACAGCTTATCTCATGTGTTTGTGCAAACAGTATGCTTGAATCTGACCTAATTATTCTGTGCTCAACAGACAATGCTGTTTATGAAAGACACTCCTTAGTAAAGCTCTTTTTTTTTAGAGCTACCTGGCTGTGTTCCTTAAAATGCTAGTGTCTTCTCTTTCATATCATTACTAGTTAGGTTAGTTCTCTCTGTCTTCTCTTTCATATCATTACTAGTTAGGTTAGTTCATCAATCTGTCTTCTCTTTCATATCATTACTAGTTAGATTAGTTCTCTCTGTCTTCTCTTTCATATCATTACTAGTTAGGTTAGTTCATCAATCTGTCTTCTCTTTCATATCATTACTAGTTAGATTAGTTCATCAATCTGTCTTCTCTTTCATATCATTACTAGTTAGATTAGTTCTCTCTGTCTTCTCTTTCATATCATTACTAGTTAGGTTAGTTCATCAATCTGTCTTCTCTTTCATATCATTACTAGTTAGATTAGTTCTCTCTGTCTTCTCTTTCATATCATTACTAGTTAGATTAGTTCTCTCTGTCTTCTCTTTCATATCATTACTAGTTAGGTTAGTTCATCAATATGTCTTCTCTTTCATATCATTGCTAGTTAGATTAGTTCATCAATCTGTCTTCTCTTTCATATCATTACTAGTTAGGTTAGTTCTCTCTGTCTTCTCTTTCATATCATTACTAGTTAGGTTAGTTCATCAATCTGTCTTCTCTTTCATATCATTACTAGTTAGGTTAGTTCTCTCTGTCTTCTCTTTCATATCATTACTAGTTAGGTTAGTTCATCAATCTGTCTTCTCTTTCATATCATTACTAGTTAGATTAGTTCATCAATCTGTCTTCTCTTTCATATCATTACTAGTTAGGTTAGTTCATCAATCTGTCTTCTCTTTCATATCATTACTAGTTAGATTAGTTCTCTCTGTCTTCTCTTTCATATCATTACTAGTTAGGTTAGTTCATCAATCTGTCTTTTCTTTCATATCATTACTAGTTAGATTAGTTCTCTCTGTCTTCTCTTTCATATCATTACTAGTTAGATTAGTTCTCTCTGTCTTCTCTTTCATATCATTACTAGTTAGATTAGTTCTCTCTGTCTTCTCTTTCATATCATTACTAGTTAGGTTAGTTCTCTCTGTTTAGATTACGAGTATTATTTTAGTCTTTTAAAAGCAATTTTCCTAGACAGTAGCTTTGCAGCCTACTTTTATCGATTTTTAACTGCCAAGAATTCTTTTAACTTAAACACAGGACTTAACATTTTATCGTCCGTCCCCAATAAGACTAGGAATTCGATCTCACCTACATTGATATCAGCTATCTCTGGGAAAATATCCTGATCTCTCCACGGAAAAAAATAAGTGCCTTTTTAGTGAGAGTTGAGCACATCACCTCAATGCTACAGATCATCATCATCAAATAGCTTGTCCTGAGCAGAACTTTGATTCTTTCCCCTTCCCTCCCCAACAGTCTTCCAGAATTTATCACTCTCATAGGCCAGATGTCCTGCCTCTGCAGCCGTCATGTTCAAACCATCAGTTGCATCCTGAATCCATCTTCTCTGTGGTCTTCCTCTTCTTCTCTTTGTCGGTATGCCTCCTTCCATGATGGTCTTCTCCATCCCTTCGTGTCTTTTTATATGTCCAAAATACCTCAATTTTCTCTTTCTTATTTGTAGCATCAGCCAGTTTTCTTTGATTTTGAATGCCACATATACCTCCATCAAAATGCTTAAATGCATTAGAAGTTGTATTAATATTTGTACACAAAGTATAGTACATTGTTTTGTCATTTTATGTATTCTCAGGGGAAAGAGAGCTGGAAGAAAATATGCCAGCTAGGTCACAGTTGAAAACACCCGATGGAAAACGACCTTCCATATTTTTGAGATATAAAGAGAAAAAAGATAGTGCTGTCATGAAAGTCTACCCAGGGGGACTGAGGTCAGTTTTGTTGTTTCAGTTTTTGTCTTCTAGTTCTGCATTTATGTTATTGATCATGTTAGATCATGGATATTATTATCTGAATAAGTGCATGGTCTTCTACAGACTCAAGTAGTAACATGTCTCTTGTGGAACATTGCTTTCATCACAGCACGTCTGAAAAACTTTCTGTCTCTAGCAAGTTCTCTGGCCTCCTCCAGCATCATGGTCAAAGTTTCTTTGATGTCCTGCTGCCACCTATGTCTTAGTTGTCCCTGCCTCGTACGTCAGGAACCATGCCTTTCATTATCATCCTCTAGAAACCAATGTGACATTTAATGTGGTTAAAATATTTCAACTTCCGGGACATGATGTTATTTATGAGCCAATGCTTCAATTTTGTTCTTGAATGTTTATGCTCTAGTCCACAATTCACATCCATATGTAGCCACAGGGAATATGCATGTTCTCAGAAGTCTTACTTTTGTTCCTTTCCTTGTGTCGTACCATAGTTTTTTCATGCTGACCACTCGCTGGAAAGCCATGGCTAGTTTTTTCAAACTTCATCCATACAATTACTATTATAATTACTATTACAATTACTATTATAATTACTATTATAAGAATAAAGGTTTGTATTTCTTCTTCTTCAAATGCTCATATCGACCACTTGTTAACCACTCTGTGTGATTTATATGTGATCTGAGCCTGAGAGCAATTGTACATTGTGCCAGTTATGCGCCTACAAGTAGCCCAGCACATCTGATTTCCTGCGATGCTTTTTATTTAATAGAGTAGCTTCCCTAGGTCCTACATCAGTCACCTCTTATGACATGCCTTGTAGGTCACAGTGTTACTATTCTTTACTCCCGTCGTGAGCGCCAGCAACACACAGTCTCATGTCCCAAACAAATGATGATTGCCTCTTTCTTATATTGATAATAAGTTTTATTGATGCTTTGATCTATTTCGACACATTAATATAATTCATCTTTGTTCAAGAGTGACTCATATTATTGAAGTGAATTCATGACTACACAATTGCTATTGTAACATTGTCTGCTGTTGTCATCTGTCAGAGTCAGCTGTGGTTATAAGAACATTGTAGTCAACAAAGATACAACTACAGAGGAAGTGATTCTAACTTCACTTCGCAAGTTTGGTGTTGAGGTGAGTCAGCAACTAGATAATGATTGTTGTTTGTTTTGACAAACTGTCATATTTGTCTGATGATGTTGTCTCTGTGTAAGTATGTGTGTATATGCTTGTCTTTGTGTGTGCTTGTATGTGTGTGCCTGCTTGTATGTATGTATGCATGTTTCTCCTGATGTAGAACTTGTGTGACTGGTGTTGTGTGTGTGTTTGTGCGTATGTATGTTTCTCCATATGTAGGACTTGTTTGGCTGATGCTATCTCTATGTGTATGTTATGTTATATTATTAGATCAACATAATGGCACATTGGGCATTCTTATGTATGCTCTCTGCTGTAGCAGCCATCTTAAAGTCCACTTGCTCACCGTACACATGAGAAGTTGATTAGTATACCTTCTCACTCTACCACGAAGACAACGCTGTTTGGCATGTCCAAACTCAACTCCTAATTCTCGGACTCGTTCCAGTGTCTGAGACTCGCCCATATCAGATAAATGAGTGCGTACACATTGATGACATCGGCTCTGTCCCTACTTCTGCCCGCTTGAATCAAGGATTTGAATGTAGTGATGTGTTATTACATTGTATTGCTTCTTCTTCTTCGTGTGATTCCTATATTGATGATTATACCATCATACTAGTTCTTATGATGAAATCAGCAGTTGTCTAGAATTCTTCTCTTTTGTCATGTAGTTTTGAATGTAATGTTGTGTTGTTACATTGTGAAACTGTCTTTACTGCCCGTGTTACCACTTTTTACATCAGTGTAGGACAGGGGGTACATGAGTCTGTGGAACGAACCCTAACTGAGCAGGAGTCTCTGCAGCACTAAGCATATCACTATACATCTAGAGATGTTGGTTTCTGCAGCACTAAGCATAGCACTACACATCTAGAGATGTTGGTTTCTGCAGCACTAAGCATAGCATTACACACCTAGAGCTGTTGGAGGTTTCTGTAGCACTAAGCATAGCACTACACATCTAGAGCTGTTGGAGGTTTCTGTAGCACTAAGCATAGCACTACACACCTAGAGATGTTGGAGGTTCCTGCAAGACTAAGCATAGCACTACACACCTAGAGCTGTTGGAGGTTTCTGCAGCACTAAGCATAGCACTACATACCTAGAGATGTTGGAGGTTTCTGCAGCACTAAGCATAGCACTACACACCTAGAGATGTTGGAGGTTTCTGCAACACTAAGCATAGCATTACACACCTAGAGATGTTGGAGGTTCCTGCAGCACTAAGCATAGCACTACACACCTAGAGATGTTGGAGGTTCCTGCAGCACTAAGCATAGCACTACACACCTAGAACTGATGGAGGTTTCTGTAGCACTAAGCATAGCACTACACACCTAGAACTGTTTGAGGTTTCTGGGTTTTAAAGAAAGCCGGGTGTCTCTTCCCCCTCCCATCCCCGCCCATTGCAGTATTGGAAAAATAGTGGAAATTCATAAATTTGAAGAAGAAGAGCCTGTGGAATTTAATGGTCGCATGGGTAGTGGATAGTGCAGTCACTGCAAAACTGTTCAGGCTAGGATTTTTTCTTTAAATTATGCACACAACAGAAAAAACTCCTTGGCTTTACCGGGGATTGAACCTGGGTCTCCTGAATGGTAGCCTGCGCTCTAATCCATTTGTACATTGTAATACTAACAACACATATCTCATCTGACACAATAAATGATTTTAATAATCTTGGATGCTGTATTTCTAGGATAAAGATCCAGAAAGCTTTGACCTCATCGAAGTCCTGCTGGATAAGGGTGTTGCAGAGAGAAAAGTTGACCGTCATGCTAAACCATTTCAGATCATTGTTCACAGCAGGAAGGTGGGTGCTTATACTTTCTCTTCTCATTATATTCTTATGTCATAGTGTTTGTCTTCTATTTTGATCATATATTATACTAACATTTATTTGCAAGTTTCTGTAGCTTTTTAAATTTCTTATGGTGAGGTAGCTGGCTTTATGCACAAGTCCTCCTTCTTTTTCATCCGGGCTTGGAACCGACATTGGCAGAGTTCACAGGAAATGTTAAAAAATCAATTATGGTATGAATTGCGCAAGGTATATCAGCTTTTAAAAGTCTAAATAAAATATGGAACTGCAGGTTATATAGTATTAAAACTAAATTACGAATTTTCAATTTAAATGTTGGATCAATCCTAACATATTCCAGCAAGAATTGGAAAATGACTAAAGATATAGAAAGCAAGTTGAATGCATTTGAAAATAGATGTCTGCGAAAAGTAATGAACATAAAATAGAATGAATTCAGAAGTGGATGAAATCAGAGAAATGTCTGGTCAACTACTACTACTAATAACTGTTATAAGTAAGAGAAGATGGAAATATGTTGGACACCTTGAGATGAAATGATCAATGAATATCAAAGCAGGCATTGAAGTGGGATGCAAAAGGTTCAAGAAAGAGAGGACGATCTAAGAAGACCCTGAAACGAACTTTGTTGAGAGAGACAAGAAATATCGGTCTCAGTTCCATGGAAGAAATTGAGTAAGTTGCCCAGGATAGAGCGGTGTGGAGAAATTGCTTGCAGCCCCTATGTAACGTATAACGGTACAAGAGGAATTATTATTATTAACATTTATTTGTTATTCCATTTAGTTATTCGATTTTTACTAAATATTTCATTTAATGAGAATGGAATACAACCAACCACCAATAACAGCATACCACAAAAAGTGATCAAGTACTAGAGTCAAGGAAAGACAAAGAAAAAGATAGACAATATCAAGACCACACTAGATAAACGTGGATATAACACAACAAGGACAATTCATCTAACCCTGGAACACAAATTTAAGCTCCCACCCCTATGCTTAATGGCAAAAGTGGACAACCGACTCTATCATCCACCGAGGGAAAGACAATAGACTAAAAATTTCTTTAGTCTTTCATTTTGTTATTTGATTTTTACTAAAGTTTTGTTAAGTATTCCATTTTGTTATTATTTGTCATCAATAGGAATCTCTGAGACAGAATCGAATGACCAGGTTTTACTTGCAACAGAAGGAAGACCCACATGGACCCAGCATATCTCTGTATGTTGGTAACCTGCCGACAGGTTTGTCACAGAGGCAGTATGAGAAGATTCTGCTGGATATCATTGGCAGAGGTATTTGCTTCTTGATTTTCATGTTTGTTATTTGTCATAGCAACAGTATCTGTATTTTAGGGTAGCAGGGTAGAGGTAAACCTCTATCAAAGGAGATGTAAGGTGCCTTCTTCCCTCCACTAATCTACAATACACCCTTGGGCAAGGTGGAGTACGCTAGACCCCGGCCAAACCTGCTGCTTTGCAGGTCGGCTGGGGACAGCCCAAGGCTGACGGAGAGCGAACCCAGTAAACGCTGACTAAACCGACACATCGCCAACAGATAAGCACCACAGCTCCAAATGGCGCTAAAGATGTGTGAAACATACCCATGCTAAGGCTGCATGAATCAGATTTTCACATGAATGAGATTTATGGGGAAATCTGGTGATCATGCGCGAGAGAGCAACTCCCTGGCAGGGTCACGTGGAGGCCATGGGAGCAGGTGGTGGATGAGTGTGGGAGCAGCGGACAGAGTGTCATGGTTATGGTCTCAAAACTCCTGACGGTAGGCAGATGATCTGTGTAATAGAGACAGTTGCTACGGTCATGGACCAGTATGGTGACTGCCAAGAAGTAAAGCAATGGCAGACTACCTTCCAAGAAGATGCCTAGAAAACTCAAACAATATTATGGAATACAACATAATAAAATCAGGATGTAACTGATGGTTTGAACATGACAGCTACAGAGACGGAACATCTGGCCTATGAGAGAGAGAAATTCAGAAGGACTGTTGGGGTGGCAAAGTTCTGCTCTGGACAAGTTATTTGATGATGAGGATCTGTATTTTGATGTTGCTGGTGTTTGTCTCTTACCTTATGTGTGTTGTTTGTCTCCTACCTTATGTGTGTTGTTTGTCTCCTACCTTATGTATGTTGTTTGTCTCCTACCTTATGTATGTTGTTTGTCTCCTACCTTATGTATGTTGTTTGTCTCTTACCTTATGTGTGTTGTTTGTCTCCTACCTTATGTGTGTTGTTTATCTCCTACCTTATGTGTTGTTTATCTCCTACCTTATGTATGTTGTTTGTCTCCTACCTTATGTGTGTTGTTTGTCTCCTACCTTATGTATGTTGTTTGTCTCCTACCTTATGTGTGTTGTTTGTCTCCTACCTTATGTGTGTTGTTTGTCTCTTACCTTATGTGTTGTTTGTCTCCTACCTTATGTGTGTTGTTTGTCTCCTACCTTATGTGTGTTGTTTGTCTCCTACCTTATGTGTGTTGTTTGTCTCTTACCTTATGTGTTGTTTGTCTCCTACCTTATGTGTGTTGTTTGTCTCCTACCTTATGTATGTTGTTTGTCTCCTACCTTATGTGTGTTGTTTGTCTCTTACCTTATGTGTGTTGTTTGTCTCCTACCTTATGTGTGTTGTTTGTCTCCTACCTTATGTGTGTTGTTTGTCTCCTACCTTATGTGTGTTGTTTGTCTCTTACCTTATGTGTTGTTTGTCTCCTACCTTATGTATGTTGTTTGTCTCTTACCTTATGTATGTTGTTTGTCTTCTAACTTATGTGTGTTGTTTGTCTCCTACCTTATGTGTGTTGTTTGTCTCCTACCTTATGTATGTTGTTTGTCTCTTACCTTATGTGTGTTGTTTGTCTCTTACCTTATGTGTGTTGTTTGTCTCTTACCTTATGTGTGTTGTTTGTCTCCTACCTTATGTGTGTTGTTTGTCTCTTACCTTATGTGTGTTGTTTGTCTCTTACCTTATGTGTGTTGTTTGTCTCCTACCTTATGTGTGTTGTTTGTCTCTTACCTTATGTGTGTTGTTTGTCTCCTACCTTATGTGTGTTGTTTGTCTCCTACCTTATGTGTGTTGTTTGTCTCCTACCTTATGTGTGTTGTTTGTCTCTTACCTTATGTGTTGTTTGTCTCCTACCTTATGTGTGTTGTTTGTCTCCTACCTTATGTGTGTTGTTTGTCTCCTACCTTATGTGTGTTGTTTGTCTCTTACCTTATGTGTTGTTTGTCTCCTACCTTATGTGTGTTGTTTGTCTCCTACCTTATGTATGTCGTTTGTCTCCTACCTTATGTATGTTGTTTGTCTCCTACCTTATGTATGTTGTTTGTCTTCTACCTTATGTATGTTGTTTGTCTCCTACCTTATGTATGTTGTTTGTCTCCTACCTTATGTGTGTTGTTTGTCTCTACCTTATGTATGTTGTTTGTCTCTTACCTTATGTATGTTGTTTGTCTCTTACCTTATGTATGTTGTTTGTCTCTTACCTTATGTGTGTTGTTTGTCTCCTACCTTATGTGTGTTGTTTGTCTCCTACCTTATGTGTGTTGTTTGTCTCCTACCTTATGTATGTTGTTTGTCTCTTACCTTATGTATGTTGTTTGTCTCTTACCTTATGTATGTTGTTTGTCTCTTACCTTATGTATGTTGTTTGTCTCCTACCTTATGTATGTTGTTTGTCTCTTACCTTATGTGTGTTGTTTGTCTCCTACCTTATGTGTGTTGTTTGTCTCCTACCTTATGTATGTTGTTTGTCTCTTACCTTATGTGTGTTGTTTGTCTCCTACCTTATGTGTGTTGTTTGTCTCCTACCTTATGTATGTTGTTTGTCTCTTACCTTATGTATGTTGTTTGTCTCTTACCTTATGTATGTTGTTTGTCTCTTACCTTATGTGTGTTGTTTGTCTCTTACCTTATGTATGTTGTTTGTCTCCTACCTTATGTATGTTGTTTGTCTCCTACCTTATGTGTGTTGTTTGTCTCTTACCTTATGTATGTTGTTTGTCTCTTGCCTTATGTATGTTGTTTGTCTCCTACCTTATGTGTGTTGTTTGTCTCCTACCTTATGTATGTTGTTTGCCTTCTACCTTATGTGTGTTGTTTGTCTCCTACCTTATGTGTGTTGTTTGTCTCCTACCTTATGTGTGTTGTTTGTCTCCTACCTTATGTATGTTGTTTGTCTTCTAACTTATGTATGTTGTTTGTCTTCTACCTTATGTGTGTTGTTTGTCTCCTACCTTATGTATGTTGTTTGTCTCCTACCTTATGTATGTTGTTTGTCTTCTACCTTATGTATGTTGTTTGTCTCCTACCTTATGTGTGTTGTTTGTCTCCTACCTTATGTATGTTGTTTGTCTCCTACCTTATGTGTGTTGTTTGTCTCCTACCTTATGTATGTTGTTTGTCTCCTACCTTATATGTGTTGTTTGTCTCCTACCTTATGTATGTTGTTTGTCTTCTACCTTATGTATGTTGTTTGTCTCTTACCTTATGTATGTTGTTTGTCTCCTACCTTATGTATGTTGTTTGTCTCCTACCTTATGTATGTTGTTTGTCTTCTACCTTATGTATGTTGTTTGTCTCTTACCTTATGTATGTTGTTTGTCTCCTACCTTATGTATGTTGTTTGTCTCCTACCTTATGTATGTTGTTTGTCTTCTACCTTATGTGTGTTGTTTGTCTCCTACCTTATGTATGTTGTTTGTCTTCTACCTTATGTGTGTTGTTTGTCTCCTACCTTATGTATGTTGTTTGTCTCCTACCTTATGTATGTTGTTTGTCTTCTACCTTATGTATGTTGTTTGTCTCTTACCTTATGTGTGTTGTTTGTCTCCTACCTTATGTGTGTTGTTTGTCTCCTACCTTATGTGTGTTGTTTGTCTCCTACCTTATGTATGTTGTTTGTCTCTTACCTTATGTGTGTTGTTTGTCTCCTACCTTATGTGTGTTGTTTGTCTCCTACCTTATGTATGTTGTTTGTCTCTTACCTTATGTGTGTTGTTTGTCTCCTACCTTATGTATGTTGTTTGTCTCTACCTTATGTGTGTTGTTTGTCTCCTACCTTATGTATGTTGTTTGTCTTCTAACTTATGTGTGTTGTTTGTCTCCTACCTTATGTGTGTTGTTTGTCTCCTACCTTATGTGTGTTGTTTGTCTTCTAACTTATGTATGTTGTTTGTCTCCTACCTTATGTGTGTTGTTTGTCTGCTAACTTATTTATGTTGTTTGTCTCCTACCTTATGTGTGTTGTTTGTCTCCTACCTTATGTGTGTTGTTTGTCTCCTACCTTATGTATGTTGTTTGTCTCCTACCTTATGTGTGTTGTTTGTCTCTTACCTTATGTGTGTTGTTTGTCTCTTACCTTATGTATGTTGTTTGTCTCCTACCTTATGTGTGTTGTTTGTCTCCTACCTTATGTGTGTTGTTTGTCTCTTACCTTATGTATGTTGTTTGTCTCCTACCTTATGTGTGTTGTTTGTCTCCTACCTTATGTATGTTGTTTGTCTCCTACCTTATGTGTGTTGTTTGTCTCCAACCTTATGTGTGTTGTTTGTCTCCTACCTTATGTATGTTGTTTGTCTCTTACCTTATGTGTGTTGTTTGTCTCCTACCTTATGTGTGTTGTTTGTCTCCTACCTTATGTATGTTGTTTGTCTCTTACCTTATGTATGTTGTTTGTCTCTTGCCTTATGTGTGTTGTTTGTCTCCTACCTTATGTGTGTTGTTTGTCTCCTACCTTATGTGTGTTGTTTGTCTCTACCTTATGTATGTTGTTTGTCTCTTACCTTATGTATGTTGTTTGTCTTCTAACTTATGTGTGTTGTTTGTCTCCTACCTTATGTGTGTTGTTTGTCTCCTACCTTATGTGTGTTGTTTGTCTCCTACCTTATATATGTTGTTTGTCTCTTACCTTATGTATGTTGTTTGTCTCTTACCTTATGTATGTTGTTTGTCTCTTACCTTATGTATGTTGTTTGTCTCTTACCTTATGTGTGTTGTTTGTCTCCTACCTTATGTGTGTTGTTTGTCTCTTACCTTATGTATGTTGTTTGTCTCTTACCTTATGTGTGTTGTTTGTCTCCTACCTTATGTATGTTGTTTGTCTCTTACCTTATGTATGTTGTTTGTCTCTACCTTATGTGTGTTGTTTGTCTCCTACCTTATGTATGTTGTTTGTCTCCTACCTTATGTGTGTTGTTTGTCTCCTACCTTATGTGTGTTGTTTGTCTCCTACCTTATGTATGTTGTTTGTCTCCTACCTTATGTGTGTTGTTTGTCTCTAACCTTATGTGTGTTGTTTGTCTCTTACCTTATGTGTGTTGTTTGTCTCCTACCTTATGTATGTTGTTTGTCTCTTACCTTATGTATGTTGTTTGTCTCTTACCTTATGTGTGTTGTTTGTCTCCTACCTTATGTATGTTGTTTGTCTCCTACCTTATGTATGTTGTTTGTCTTCTAACTTATGTGTGTTGTTTGTCTCCTACCTTATGTGTGTTGTTTGTCTCCTACCTTATGTATGTTGTTTGTCTCCTACCGTATGTGTGTTGTTTGTCTCCTACCTTATGTATGTTGTTTGTCTCTACCTTATGTGTGTTGTTTGTCTCCTACCTTATGTATGTTGTTTGTCTCCTACCTTATGTATGTTGTTTGTCTCCTACCTTATGTGTGTTGTTTGTCTCTTACCTTATGTGTGTTGTTTGTCTCCTACCTTATGTGTGTTCTTTGTCTCTTACCTTATGTGTGTTGTTTGTCTCTTACCTTATGTATGTCTTATGTATGTTGTTTGTCTTCTAACTTATGTGTGTTGTTTGTCTCCTACCTTATGTGTGTTGTTTGTCTCCCACCTTATGTATGTTGTTTGTCTCCTACTTTATGTGTGTTGTTTGTCTCTTGCCTTATGTGTGTTGTTTTTCTCTTGCCTTATGTGTGTTGTTTGTCTCTTGCCTTATGTATGTTGTTTGTCTCTTGCCTTATGTGTGTTGTTTGTCTCTTACCTTATGTGTGTTGTTTGTCTCTTGCCTTATGTATGTTGTTTGTCTCTTACCTTATGTGTGTTGTTTGTCTCTTGCCTTATGTATGTTGTTTGTCTCTTACCTTATGTATGTTGTTTGTCTCTTGCCTTATGTATGTTGTTTGTCTCCTACCTTATGTATGTTGTTTGTCTCCTACCTTATGTATGTTGTTTGTCTTCTAACTTATGTATGTTGTTTGTCTTCTAACTTATGTATGTTGTTTGTCTCCTACCTTATATGTGTTGTTTGTCTTCTAACTTATGTGTGTTGTTTGTCTCCTACCTTATGTATGTTGTTTGTCTCTTACCTTATGTATGTTGTTTGTCTCTTACCTTATGTATGTTGTTTGTCTCCCAACTTCTGTCTTTTGTTGCCCCACAAGTTCAACTTGTCCAATTTGTACATGCCTGAATGTGTATTTAAAGGTCTACCATGAACACATCCTGAAACTATGTTTACCTAATATTTCTATCTGTCTCCCATATCGCACACAGAAAACAAGTGGGAGAGATTTGATGGTATTTACTATGAGTATGGATCACTTGTGTTGATTTATACTATACCAGAGATTGCTACTACAGTCTTCAATATACTTCAAGAGTCTACATTTGATGACAAACAGATTCTAGCTTTGTTGTTACCAAATATACAGGTAAGTAATCACTCTGTACTCATTATCTTCGTCTTCTTTGGGCTTCCAGTTTAAAATTGTGAACGCCTTTTGTTTTCATAGTGACATGTTTACGTTTCAAAATTGGTGCCATTTGTCCAATGATTTGATTTGCTTTTTTTTTTTCTCCTATGTTGGATTTTGTTAGTTATTCTTTCATTTGCTGAAAAAATGCTCCATATGTATGTAAAGTCTTTAACTTGTTTTAATTGATGTTTGTCCGTGGAGATATTGGTAGCGTTTTCCTCTCAAACGAATATCATTACCATCAATCAATCAATCAATTAATCACTGATACACATCTATGAAATCTCATCGATTGTATATCTTTTAGCCCCACATGATTCCGGAGTATGTTAAACCTCTGATGATCTTCGTCAATGTTAAGAGCGGCGGTTGTCAGGGGCTTGACCTCATCACTTCCTTCCGGAAACTTCTCAACCCTCATCAGGTTTTCAACTTGGAGAATGGAGGGCCTCTGCCAGGGTAGGTCTGATCAAGTCATGTGTGGGGGTTTGTGTATGCATGTGTGGGTGTGCATTTATGTTTGGGTATGGGTGTATGTGTGCATGTATGGATGGGTGTGTAAACATGTTTAGGTATGCAAGTGTTGATGCGTGTGCATGGGTGGGTGGGTATGTGTGGATGTGTGGGTCTACATGTGTTGAGTGCTACAATATCAGAGGAAGTTACAATGGACCTAAACGACATACTTAACGCATTAAGAGTCTTTCCAAACGGAGGAGTTTCAGGGTTGTGAATACCAGTCACTGATAGGACCAGACTGAGAGAGATGGATGTCAATATTCATACAGCCCAAAAAGAATGACATACCAAATATGCAAAGAGATTGATTAATCAACATCAAACTGGTGTGTTGGGCCGCTGGATTTGTTGAGGTAGAGATTGGAGCGCCTATGCAATTGTCTGGAGTGCTATGATAATAGTCCTCTGATAACTGATGTTTTGAGTTTTTGTATGTTTGTGTGTATGCATGTAAGGGTGTGTGTGTGTGTACATGTGTAGGTGTATGCATACAGACGTGGGTATATAGATATACCATCATCATCATCAAGTAGCTTGTCCTGAGCAGAACTTTGCCACCTTGTCCTTTGCAGCCATCATGCTCAAATCGTCAGTTACATTCTGAATCCATATTCTCCGTGGTCTTCCTCTTCTCCTCTTTGTTGAGATGCCTCCTTCCATAATGGTCTTCTCCAAATCTGTGCATCTCCTTATACATCCAACTTACTTCAATTTTCTCATTCTTATTTGTAGCATCAACTAGTTTACTTTGATTTTGAGTTCTTTCTGAATAGACCTATTTGTTCTCTTCTATGTCCATGATATATGGAGGACTCTTCTGTAACCCTTATATTCTTCAGTAATCTCTGGTCATGCGTTTAGTTTACTGTGAACAACAAACTGGGTAGTCAGCTTTATGTTTGTGAGGTTTCCTCAAAGCTTAGTTTTTAGGTTGACTGAGTGTTGCCACATGCTGCTTCTCAGCTCATCCAGGTGAGAACAGTCTTGCAGGACATGCTCCGGTGTCTGTTCCGCCTGCTGACACTGGTAAAGAGGTGTTTGACTTATTCCTAGTCTATTTAAGTGTCTGTTGAGTCTGCAGACATATTTTGGACATATAAAAAGACATGAAGTGCTGTTCATCATGGAAGGAGGTATACCGGTAAAGAGGAGAAAAGGAAAACCATGAAGAAGATGGATTCAGGATGTAACTGATGGTTTGAACATGGCGGCTGCAGAGGCGGTACATCTGGCTTACGAGAGAGAGAAATTCGAAGGACTGTTGGGGTGGCAAAGTTCTGCTCAGGACAAGCTATTTGATGATGATGAGTCTGAAGTGTCTGGTACATAATCGAAGTATATATAAAAACACATATATGTTTTTTCACTGCCTTGTTAAATGTCCATGCTTCACACCCATATTTAGCTACTGGGAATATGCTCTTAGTATTCTGATATGTGTTTTCTTATCAATATACCCTTGGCGAGTCACCAAGTTAAATACAAATAAGAATCAGACCTTTGTCAACGGATATCTTTGGGGGATTGTCAGACTGAGATGATATGATAGAGTTGCAAACACAAACCTGTGGATAAGAACCAGACAGGAACCCATGATGACCCAGGTCAAGAGGAGAAAATAGTGATGTGTCCGGCATACCCTACAGAAGATACAGTTGGGTGTCACTAGACAAGCACTTGAGTTGAACCCGCAAGGAAAATGAAAAAGAGGATGCCCTAAACAGACCTGGAGACAAAGTCTTCTTGAGGAACTAAAGAATGCTCGACTATCCTGGGAAACCATAAAGAAAATAACCAAAGACCGAGAAAAGTGGCGAACAACTGTTGAGGCCCTATGCTCCACGAGGAGCAGAGAGAAATAAGCAAGTAAGTAAGTATAAATATACCATATGGTATGAAAACATGTTTTTTTAACAATTTTGTTTACTGTATGTTACAGGTTATATGTATTCCGAAATATCCCATACTACAAAATCCTAGTCTGCGGAGGTGACGGAACTGTTGGATGGGTCCTGTCCTGCTTAGATAATGTTGGCCAGGATGCAGAATGTCAGTCACCACCAATGGCTATTGTTCCTCTGGGCACAGGTAAAGTCATTCATCTCACCTTGTCTAAAAGTAACGGGCACAGGTAAAGTCGTTCATCTCACCTTGTGTAAAAGTAATGGGCACAGGTAAAGTCGTTCATCTCACCTTGTCTAAAAGTAACGGGCACAAGTAAAGTCGTTCATCTCACCTTGTCTAAAAGTAATGGGCACAGGTAAAGTCGTTCATCTCACCTTGTCTAAAAGTAATGGGCACAGGTAAAGTCGTTATCTCACCTTGTCTAAAAGTAACGGGCACAGGTAAAGTCGTTCATCTCACCTTGTCTAAAAGTAATGGGCACAGGCAAAGTCGTTATCTCACCTTGTCTAAAAGTAATGGGCACAGGTAAAGTCGTTCATCTCACCTTGTCTAAAAGTAACTGGTTGTTTTATACCAGCGGTTCTCAAACTTTGCATTACCGCGGATCCCCTTGTAAGTACATTTTGCTCTCATAGAGTGTGGCCTCAAAGAGAGTCGAAAGGATTGACTTCACTGCACCGGGTTCCCTATATGACTCCGTCCCTGTCAGCAGAGATGGCATCAGTTATCAGTTATATGAGGACTATCATCATAGCACTCTGGACATGTCCATAGGTGCTCCGATCTCCGCCTCAGCAAATCCAGCAGTGTCCAGCGGCCCAACATGCCAGTTTGATGTTGATTAATCAATCTCTTTGCATATTTAGTATGTCGTTCTTTTCGGCTGCACCAATATTGACACCCATTCCTTTTAATCTGGTCAGCGAGTGGATTCACAGCCCTGAAACTCCTCTGTTCGGAAAGACTCTCTCAATGGGTGAAGAGATGGCATGCCATCTGCCAAGAGCATTGCACAAAGCACAATCTCCGTAGCTCTGGCAACAATCCTAGGGATCTCATGAAAAAAATGCACATGTGCCTTGGTCCAGATTCAAACCCACAACCTTCAGTATGACAGGCAAACCACTTCGCCATTGAGACCTTTCCCCCTCCCATTTAAAAAAATAAGAGGATTTTCATTGAAACCAAGCCACATCAACTGCTGAATTGCTAGAGTTTGAATTGAGGATTGGAGTGGCAAGAAAAGAACAGCACAGCAGATATATGAGTAGACTGATCAATCAAAATCGAATTGGTACTGTTAGTCACTAGATGCTGTAGGAGATATTACGAAGGAGAGCAGAGCACCTATGGACATGTCTTCATTGCAATGAAGATATTTAAAACTGAAACTGAATTGAACATTGAATCTCTATGATATTTATGTACAAAGCTATAGAAAAACCATGCACTTATTCAGATAATAATATCGATGATCTAACATGATCTGTTTTCTACTTCTTTTATTGTCACACTGTTACCAAGTTGTTGTCCAGCGTCATGGTTTTCTGTTTCTGTCTTGTGCTGTTCTAGTGGCTTGGCTCATGGTTATTTTTGCTTTTTGACAGGATTCTGCTATACCATCTATCAATCGTTTTTGTGACCTTTCTCTTGCCTTCTTTCCTGATGTTGTGTTGTAGAAGACTGTAGACTGTGGAGTTTGGATACATTCATATTAAGTTGCCAAACCACTTCATTCTTTGTTACTCAATGTAATTCAAGCAAGGTTCTCTGCCAACTTTCTCTCTTATGCTGATGTTGGTGACTCTTATCTTATCTGGTGTTGTTGGTAACTTTTCGCAGGCATTGCATTTCACATGTAGTTATTTAACATACAGTTTGACTGTTTAGAAAGTACGAACGCTCTTTATACCTCGAGATATATAGGATAATACAGTGTTAGGCCTGTATTTTTTATTGACCATCGACACACGATTGGTGATGCGGTCAACATCGCACGGACCACGTTTACTTTCCAGTGCTTTCCTGGAACCCAATTGAGGCTGGGTCGACCTGAGAGCCATTGCAGTTGGAAAAAATTCCACGCCCACTTTGGGATTGAACCCGGACCACTAGCCTACATTGAAAGACAGCAAGTGCAGTGGTTTGAACAGATAATGAGAATGGAATACAACCAATCACCAGTAACAGCATACAATAAAAAGAGATCGGGTACTAGAGCCAAGGGAAGACCAAGAAAATATGGATAGACAATATCAAGACTACACTAAATAAACATGGATATAACACAACAAGGGCCCATCATCTGGTCCTGGAACGCAAATGAAAGCTCCTACGCTTAATGGCAAGAGTGGACAACCAGTTCCATCATCCACCTGGGGATAGACAATAGACCACTAGCCTAAGAAGTGAGTTCACTAACAACTGCTCTCCACAACTCCTTGTTTGATTGTATATCTTTGTTAAATGTAAAAAAACATATTTGAAGTGTATGATTGTATATCTCTACTGGATTGTACAATCTCAGATTGAGCTGTATTGACAAACACTTTGTTGATCACATTCAGGCAATGATCTGGCAAGAGTGTTGAGATGGGGACCTGGGTACACCGGAGGTGAGGACCCATTAAACGTACTACGTGATGTTATTGATGCAGAGGAGATCAAATTGGATCGGTAAGTGATTTTCTTCATATCCTTCCATCTATAAATAAATCAAATATTCCGTAGCCTTTTCAGACCCTTGAGGTATGAAGTCACTTCACATTTCTAGACCTTATTATCCAGGAAGTAGTTTGAGATTGAACTCACAACCCTCTTGTCTCCGAGTCAATAAGCGATGCATTACGCCAATCCACCCCACCATTTCTTCTACTCTCTGCATGTATCTCATAACTCTTGCACTCTATGTATGTCATGGCTGTCCCACTCTATGTATGTCATAGCTGTCCCACTCTGTTTCACAACTGCCCCACTCTGTGTGTCATAACTATCCCACTCTGTTTCACAACTGTCCCACTCCATGTATGTCATAACGGCCCACTCCAATTATATCATAACTGTCCTACTCTATGTATGTTGTAGCTGTCCCACTTTATGTATGTCATAACTGTCCCACTCTATGTATGTCATAGATGTCCCATTACAGTTATGTCATAGTTGTATATATGTAATATACACATTTCTAATCAGTACTACGATAATGAAATGTGTACATATTCAACTATACATATTTTGTAGTTTGAGAGTTGTGTGCATTGTTTTTCAGTTGGACTGTCATCTTTCACCCCAACGAGAAGGAACAGGATGAAACCAAAGTTGCCATTGCCAACGACACCAACAGCGCAAATACAACTGAGGATCCGACCAGCATCTTTGTCATGAACAACTATTTTGGCATCGGTATCGCCTGAGTTGTGTCTTGACTTCCATATGGCCAGGGAGGAGAAACCAGACAAGTTTAATAGCAGGTGAGTGGTTGGTGGTGGGTGGTGTGAGCAGTTGGGGGTGAATGGTTGGTGGTGAGCAGTTGTGGGGGATGGTTGGTTGTTAGTGGTTAATGGTGAGTGCTTAACAATGAGCTGTTTACAGTGAGCAGTTGGTAATTGATGATGTCTGGCTTATTAAAGAAGGAGATGTTTGGTTTGTTGGTTTCAGTTTGGAATATCTTCATTGCACTCCAGACTTGTCTATAGGTGCTCCGATCTCCTTCGCAATATCTTCAACAGCGTGCAGCGACTGACCGTACCAGTCCGATTTTGACTGATGAGCCTACTCATATACCGGTTATGCTGTTCTTTACTGGTCACTCCAATCTTTAAATCCAAGTTCTTGCAATCTAGTAGTTGACGTGTATTGGGTTAAATGAAAATCTTATTTGCGACCACACTCTATGAGGGCGTTCAAAATGTCAGCTCTATCCATTGGCTGACCCCTGATATGATGGCAGGGCCAGCCAGCCTGTCTGTCTGTCGGCATTGCCAACGACACCCATGTGTCCCGGAACGAAGATAAGTGTAATCCTCAAATTGTTGATGCCATTATCTGCGCACCGAACCAGTCTCCACCTTTCGGATCATACTCAGAATGCAAGCATGAGTGTAGTTTTGTGACTCCAGCCAGAGTAGTGCCTTAATCACCGCCAATACCACCATTATCACGCTACTTGTTATCATACTAAATGCAACACAGTCTTCCTTGACCATTCTACCACATGAGCTTGCAGAGAAGACCCATGCTGACTTTTGTGCTTACTACCGATCCATCCTGTAAATCACAACATCACCTTCATTGCAGTTTACATCAATGATGGTTTGTTGGTTGTGGATGGTGAAAGGATGATGGTATTTGTTTTTAGGGATTGTGTCTCTCCTTCCCTGAATTTTACCCGTTGTCACTTATGTAATATTCTATTTAAAATTATATAACAAAGTCATTACTGACATCAATTTCTCATGTAATATTCTCTTTCAGATTACATAACAAAGTCATTACTGACATCAATTTCTCATATAATATTCTCTTTCAGATTACATAACAAAGTCATTACTGACATCAATTTCTCATATAATATTCTCTTTCAGATTACATAACAAAGGTGTTTACTTGAAAATGGGTTTGCGTAAAATGGTAAATCGTAAAACCTGTAAGGACCTGTACAGGTACATCAAGGTGGAGATTGATGGCAAGCCCATAGAGCTGCCCCCAGTAGAGGGCATTATCATTCTTAATATACTCAGGTGAGATCTAGTACTGGTTTGTTGAGCTGTGTGACCTGAAAATGTATTTCTACCATGGGTCATTGACACTGTCTATTGGCAGAGGTCATTGGCACTGTCTATTGGCAGAGGTCATTGGCACTGTCTATTGGCAGAGGTCATTGGCACTGTCTATTGGCAGAGGTCATTGACACTGTCTATTGGCAGAGGTCATTGGCACTGTCTATTGGCAGAGGTCATTGACACTGTCTATTGGCAGAGGTCATTGGCACTGTCTATTGGCAGAGGTCATTGGCACTGTCTATTGGCAGAGGTCATTGGCACTGTCTATTGGCAGAGGTCATTGGCACTGTCTATTGGCAGAGGTCATTAACACTGTCTATTGGCAGAGGTCATTGACACTGTCTATTGGCAGAGGTCATTGACACTGTCTATTGGCAGAGGTCATTGACACTGTCTATTGGCAGAGGTCATTGGCACTGTCTATTGGCAGAGGTCATTGACACTGTCTATTGGCAGAGGTCATTGGCACTGTCTATTGGCAGAGGTCATTGGCACTGTCTATTGGCAGAGGTCATTGGCACTGTCTATTGGCAGAGGTCATTGACACTGTCTATTGGCAGAGGTCATTGGCACTGTCTATTGGCAGAGGTCATTGACACTGTCTATTGGCAGAGGTCATTGACACTGTCTATTGGCAGAGGTCATTGACACTGTCTATTGGCAGAGGTCATTGGCACTGTCTATTGGCAGAGGTCATTGGCACTGTCTATTGGCAGAGGTCATTGACACTGTCTATTGGCAGAGGTCATTGGCACTGTCTATTGGCAGAGGTCATTGACACTGTCTATTGGCAGAGGTCATTGGCACTGTCTATTGGCAGAGGTAATTGACACTGTCTATTGGCAGAGGTCATTAGCACTGTCTATTGGCAGAGGTCATTGACACTTTCTATTGGCAGAGGTAATTGACACTGTCTCCTGGCATAGGTTTCTTAAATTGACTCAGTTCTCAACGGGGTACAGAAGTTCTGTTAAGGGCTGCAGAAAGCCATCATGCAAAGAGGCATCCCAGCAAAGAAAAGAAGAGGAAGACCACGGAGAAGATGGATTCAGAATGTAACTGGTGGTTTGAGCATAACGGCTGCAGAGACAGGACATCTGGCATATGAGAGAGAGAAATTCCGAAGGGCTGTTAAGGTGGCAAAGTTCTGCTCAGGACAAGCTATTTGATGATGATGATGGCAGAGAAACACTGAGGCATAAAGCCGTTATTGTGTGCCACTTGTCAAAAGCAAATTTAAGCCTAACAATGTGTTTTCTTATATAGCCCATGGTATGAAAACAAGGGTTTTTTCCTTCATTTGTTTACTTGAAATAAGATCTCAGCTGTTCATGTATCATTCAAACATGATCTTGACTGTTGACTTATTTGTTGTTGTTGGTGTTGTTGTTGTCTTCAGCTGGGGCTCAGGGGCCAACCCTTGGGGTCCAGAGAGAGAGGACCAGTTTAATAAACCAACCCACTATGATGGCAACCTTGAAATTGTGGGGGTCACAGGAGTAGTTCACATGGGCCAGATACACAGTGGGCTGCGTCATGGCATTCGTATAGCACAGGGAGGACATGTAAGTAATGTTTGTCATGTCAGATATAGTTATAGTTATCTACCATTAGAGGATATTAGAGGACATTTGACATGCAAATCACCTGTGTGTTGCCGGGGCCCAAGGGAAGCAAAGAATAGTAACACTGCGGCCTGCAAAGCAAGTTGTAAGAATCAACTGAGGTAGGAGATTTATTTACCTAGTAAATAAAAAGCGTCACAGAAATCGGATGTGCTAGCCTAATTGTAGTCGCATAACTGCATACATGGCATAATGTACAATCGCTCTTACACTCAGATCACATACAAATCACAAGGAGTGGTTTAAGGTGGGAGACTCACCCAGAACAATGAATGTCCTTTTTAAAAATTAACAAACATATTATCATACAATTTGGCCACATATTGCAAAAGGCAATGTTTTTGATGATAAACAATATTTAGTGTATGCATTGTAATTATTTATTTTTAAAATAATTAATTTTCTTAAAAATGTATGTAACACACCCCCACCCCCTTCTCCCTACCCGCATCGTGCAGTGGATTTCACTAACATAAGAAGTACAAAGGATGTCAAACTAGCATATGATGTACATATCATTCATAAGTATAGAATGAACCTCCAGTTTTTGTCTGAACTATATAAGCAGAGTTATTGCTGTTATAATTTGAAATTATTTTTTAATTTGGAAGGGTTATATTGCAAGAGCCATATCTACAAAACCAATTGGGTTAGAGATTTTTTGGTTGATATGAAGCGTTCAAAAAAGCAGAAGTTTCTTCTAGAACATTAGAGGCACATAGACATAGAATATTAGCATCACATCATTCTTATACTGGTACAGTGATACTGGGAGTTTTAGTTTAGTCATCGGATCATCACGACTGCACATCAAACCACTTAGTCCATAAGTGCTCCGATCTTCTCCTCAATATGTCTCTCATAGTGTGACGACTAACGACCCTGGTTCTTTGTTGTTTTACTATTCTTCTTTGGCTACCAGCATAATGTTCTTGTCTACCTACATCACACTTGACACTTGGGAAAAGAAAGTCAAAATGTTGAAGAGAAACATGGAACCTACACCACACTTGACACTTGGGAAAAGAAAGTCAAAATGTTGAAGAGAAACATGGAACCTACACCACACTTGACACTTGGGAAAAGAAAGTCAAAATGTTGAAGAGAAACATGGAACCTACACCACACTTGACACTTGGGAAAAGAAAGTCAAAATGTTGAAGAGAAACATGGAACCTACACCACACTTGACACTTGGGAAAAGAAAGTCAAAATGTTGAAGAGAAACATGGAACCTACATCACACTTGACACTTGGGAAAAGAAAGTCAAAATGTTGAAGAGAAACATGGAACCTACACCACACTTGACACTTGGGAAAAGAAAGTCAAAATGTTGAAGAGAAACATGGAAAAGAGCGGTGGAAAAAGAGTTGAAAGATTGTGACCTGACTTGAGAAGGAATTAGTAGAAAGGCTAGGAGCATCTGGCCGAATGAATTAGAGTGTGGAGCATGAGCTCCCATTCGGAAGACCAGGGTTTGATCCCCGGTATGGTCAATGAGTTATTTTCTTTTGGGGTCATAATACAAATTTTTATTTTAACCAATTTCGCAGTGACTGTATTAGCCATGCGACCATTAAATTACTCAGGCTCATGTCCCCCCCTGTCCTACACAGCCCTAAAAAGCAGTAAAACAGGCAGTAAGAAC
The DNA here is from genome assembly GCA_020796225.1 of Arion vulgaris. Taxonomy (NCBI): domain Eukaryota; kingdom Metazoa; phylum Mollusca; class Gastropoda; order Stylommatophora; family Arionidae; genus Arion; species Arion vulgaris. The sequence continues at coordinate 87,398,414 of CM036755.1, forward strand.
AGGTTTTTTTTAACTGCCCTTTTAGTGTACATGGTAACGTGTTTGCATTTCAAATTTGGCACCATTTGTCTTATGATTTGATTTGCTTTATTTAATCTATGTTGTATGGATGTGTGTATACATTGTGTTCATTATCTCTGGATATGTTTGCAGCTACGAATTACACTGCTATGTGATATGCCAGTACAAGTAGATGGAGAACCATGGATACAACCTGCTGGACAGGTCATAGTGTTGAGATCAGCGCTCAAGGTCAGTGTCTAGCTATATTTATCTATTACTATATTAATGAAAGGGGGCATATTGATCTATTATCTATTACTCATCATCAAGGTGCGTATGCTTTATAGGAGGTTGCTCTCTTTGCAGCACATCTGAAATTCGCTCTTGTCTCTTGCCAGTTTACTCACTTCGTCGATGGTCATGTTCGTGGTTTCTTTAATATCTTGTAGCCATCTTCTTCTTGGTCTGCCTCTGCGTCCTGGGACCCTGCCTTCTAGTATTGTTCTTTCCAGGTCATCGTGACGCTTGATGTGACCAAAGTATGTAATTTTTCTGTATAATATGTTGTTTATCAGTCAATTCTCTTTAACATTTAGTTCTTTCAGGACATCAGTGTTCTTTCTTTTTCTGTCCATGGTATTCGTAGGATCTTTCTGTAGCATTTAGTTTCGAAGGACTGGATTTTCGTTCTTAATTTCTGTGTAATAGTCCATATTCACAACCATAAGTAGCCACTGGGAAAATGCATGCTCTCAATATTTTTAATTTTAGTATTTTGCTGGTGCTTTGCCACATGTTCTTCATTGTGTTTAACTTCTTGATTGCTCTTGATCTATTACTACAATAATGAAAAGGGGGGCATGAGAGTCTTGTCTCATCTTTAAGTTGGGGGGAGGAGGTGGGCGCCGGCTGAAAAGAAGTTGATAACCACAGCTCTTATGTTGCAGCCAACCAATATTAACTTGCAAAGCATGGATTCTTCTTTTGTCTGTTACTGGGTTGTTGCCCAGTGTCCTGGTTTTCTGTTTTTGTCTTGTGCTGTTCTGGTGGCTTGGGTGATAGTTATGTTTGCTCTTTGACAGGATTCTGCTATGCCCTTGGTCTTCCTCTTGCATTCTTTCCTGATGTTCTGTTGTAGAAGACTGTATACAGTGGAGTTTGGATTCATTCTTATTAAGTGACCAAACCACTTCATTCTTTGTTTCTCAATGTAATTCAAGCAAGGTTCTGTGCCAACTTTATTTCTTATACAGATGGTGGTGACTCTGTCTTTTCTAGTGTTGTTGATCGTAGACATTTCATTTCCTATGTAGTTATTTTTGGCGACTTATTTTTATGCATGAAAATCTGAAATGATAAATTAAATTACCTACTTAGTTACATACCTCTCTTTTGGACACTTGCTGGATTGTCTAGCCATGTGACCAATCATGTGACTATCATATCTACAGGCAACCATGCTAAAGAAAAGCAAGAACAAGATCAAGAGAAGGAACACAGAGCCCGGTATCTTCTTTCCAGAACAGGAACCATTGCAAGCATCCTCCCCAACAGAAGATTCTAGTGGACCTCTATAACTGGTGAGAAATGTGTGTCCTGTTGCTATGTTATCTTACATTGTATGTTATGTTATGTTATACGATCGACATCATGGCACATTGGGCATTCCCATTCGTGCTCCGTCCTCCGCTGCAACAGCCATCCCAAAGTCCATTTGCTCACCGTACCCATGAGAAACTTATTAGTATATCCTCCCTCTCAGCCACAAAGACGACTGTCTGGCATGTCCAAACTTAATGCCTAATTCTCAAACACGTTTCAGTGTATGAGACTCGCTCATGTCACATAAATGAGAGTAACGCATTGATGATATTGGCTCCGTCCATGTATCTGCCCGCTTGAGTCGGGCATTGTTTGCAAGAAAGTCAGCACACTCATTACCCTGAACGCCAGCATGTTTAGATGTTTACAGCCAAGTCATTTTCTTGAGATGTGATCTCCGTGCTTACATTGTATGTACACACATAGATACAGAAGATCAAGACTGGTTATGTATGAAGGCAGTTGATGCAATTAATACAAGACGTGACAATCCGAACACTACCTTCATCTTTGTCCTAGGTCATTCTGGGGTGAAGGGCATTGAGAGGCATTGTGAATTTTTTATGTTTCGAGCTCTTGCTCGGTGCCATGGACATTGTAACTCTTCGGTCGGTGCCACGAACATGGGGAATCTGTGGCTTTGTCTGCCATCCCGTGGAATTGAATTGCACACACAGAGGGATAGTCACCCGTAGTCCAACGCGCTACGAACATGCGGGGCAGACGGGCCAATGCTGTGAATGAGAATGGGCCTTCTATGAACAAAAGTGACATCATCAATGCTATAAGAGAAGACATATGAAGATTTCAACAAAGAAGATAAAGGGTATTCTCTATCTTGGTTGCGCAAGTTATGTATTCCGATATGTGCGGCAAGACAGGAAAACCATGCTAGAAATCCTAGTAGATACATCAACCAGCACAGAACGGGAGTTGTTAGTCTAAACCCACTCTCCTTCTTCTTTGCGTTCGTTCTTTACGACCAATTTTAATCACTCTTTGTGATATGTTTGATCTTTGCCAGAACGTGTATACGTTGCACATTGGTTTGGTAGACCCCTAAACGCATAGATTTCTACACGTTTAGGACACATGCATCCGATTTCAGCCAAACCTCCTTAGTCGCCTCTTATGACATGCATGGCAGGTAACAGTGGATCTATTCTTTACACCCCAAATTTGGGCCCGGTAACCACTCGGGCGGTCTAAACACACTGAAATACATGCCTGGGAAGAGATTGGACAATTTATGGACATGTCCGATGTGTGATGAAGATGATCCTCAAATGAGCAATATAGGAGAGCTGAGAACTTGTTGTGAGCAGAACTTTGCCACCCTAACAGTCCTTCAGAATATCTCTCTCTCATTGTCCAGATTTTCCACTTCTGCAGCTAATTTTTTTATAAATTTTGGGTAAAATTCCTCAAAATCTGGTCAAAAAAGCTGTTTTTGGGGGTATGTTTAACCAAAATTCATAAAAATGTAATATTTAATATATCCTAAAAATCATGTGTAATTTTTAGATATTACAATTGCTCACTTTAGAGTGAAAACAGAATTCATTTATATTCATTACTTTCAGAGCCTTAGGGATTTAAAATTTTGTGTTTGGTGGCCATTTTTATTGTTTCCATGGCAACGCGTTGACATATTTTGAAAACTAAACTTTTTCTACTCTTTTAAGTCATAATATCTCAAAATTGTAATACAAATTCTACATTAATGTGAAAGCAACGAAAAAAGTTTCCAGACCGGAATCCCCCCTTAACTCCTTTAACTTCCATATATTACTCAATGTAATAAATTTTCCCCATCCTTTTTGTATTTTTATCTTGACATCTGTGTTTGTTCCTCCGTCTGTCAAGGTATGTGTATAACTCTACATCCTGTAGAGCTGTTTACTCCAAAATAATCAGGTTTACATTTACTGCATTTATTCTCATGACAGTCTTTTCACCATGACCCTGTGTATTTTCAAACCTAGTTGCTGAGACTTATTATTTAATGTAGATAACTATTAATTGATATTTTCTTCTTGATATTATTTTTCAGGAAGTTAGCAGGGAGGTTTACCCTAGGTATGAAGCCAATCTTCCCATTTGCCATCAACTTGATCTCCCTGCATTGAGCAACTACATCTTAGATTAGTCAACAGTTCTTCAATGTTATTGTTGCTCTGGCTAGTTACTCTATACATATACCTACTTTTGCATGTTCTTTGTACTTTTGACAAAACTAACTATGGACAGGGGAGTACGTTGCTGATGGTAGCCTCAAGCTCTACGGGAGGCGAAGATGATGATGACAGCAGTTTCTTCTGAGATTTTCTTGAGGAGAGTTTCACAGAAATGTTGTCAGAAATGTTGCTGTCATGAATTTGTAGGATGTAGGAACAATTCAGTGTTATTCTAGACCGGCGATTCTCAAACTTTTTGAAGTCGGGGCACACTTGGAGTCCTACAAAAAATCGTAGGCGCACTATACACAAAAACTTAATAAATAAGATGCAAAAAGCAAAATAAATAGATAAATAATTATTCATCATTTAATTTCTGCCTATGAGAAGCATGGACCTGATGTGTCTTGGCTATTTTTTACCCTTGTGCCCGCTGGCACTTTGTTGAAGACCCCTGATCTGAGATTTCCTAGGAATGTCACCAGAACCGGGTGCACCTGGGCACACCCTCTGAGAACCACTATTCTAGGCTGGGACATATATATGTGGGGTTTATTTTTTAGAAGGGTGGGGTTTTGTTGTAATCAGGTGTTTTTAAAATTGAATGATTGTTTTTGTGAGGGTGGGAGAGATGTGGATGGATTCAGTATTAAGTTGGCATTTTTATTTTTACTTATGGAGGGGGGCTTAGTGGTTGTTCTCGATCAAAAGGTTTTGTAAGGGGGAAGCCAGGGTGTACAGTTTATAGTTCTGTTGGGATATACAGCCAGGTTTAGCTATATTGTCTATATCTTAATATAGTGAAACAAAGGGAGCTAATTTGTGTTGATATACTGGGATCAAGCTTATCACAGATAACTCTAATATGTTGACAACATGCTAGTAATTTGTATCAAATCTTGCTACATGGCGGAGACCAACTGTGATGGTACATTCAGACAGTGGTTGATCAACTTTCTTCATCAATGGATTCAACCTGACCCATGTTTTTCCCCAACATCTCTCTTCTGTCTCATTCCTTTCTGTTCCCAATGAAGCATAGGGGTGCAACTTTCACTAGCATTTATATTAGTTTTTCAATGAAGTCATTTCTTTCGTTTGTTTGAAATATTGTCTATATATTCAATATTGTTTCTTGTATAAACTTCACTGTCTTTTATAGCTCACACAGAAGTCTGTGTAGTTTTATTTCCATTGCTATTTCATTAAGCCAGTGAGTTTGCCTCAGTATATAAAATTTGGTGCAGTCTTGAAGTATGTGCTTTGCAATCTGGGGGGGTATGTACACATGGCTGAATTGTTAATCTGGAATTTTATATTCATGTTGTTGGGGAGTGTGTCCTGTTCTGAGGCACAGAATGACAACTTGTTCTAATCTGCTCATAATATAGCAGTAGTATTGACTAGCAATATGACCGCTAACTTCCTTGGGCCTTCTACAACAGGTTGTTGAAACTTGGGATCTTGGCTCTGATGAGGATTTCACTATCTGGGAATTTTGTCCTGTCAGTATATTTTGAGTAGTCTGTGTAGACAGCTTGTGTGGAAGTTGTTTAGTTTTCTTGCGTGTCTGCTATACACTGTCTATGTCTCACTGGCGTACAGCAGCGTGTTTAGCACTACCGCCCGGTACACTTTCCGTTTTTATGGCTTCGCTATTGCCCTTCTGCTCCCACATAGTAACACACAGCCTTCCAACTACATCAATGGCTATGTTGTTGTGTAAACATATAGACAAGTACAATTCTCTAGCTGTTCTTCAAGCTCGGTAAACAAGTATGTCTACACTCTGCTTCTATGTCTATCTACGTTTCAGTCATCTTTAACCACCTCACAACCATCTCATTATATTCTCATCAACCGTGATCTACTCTCATCAACCGTGCAATATCAATCTTCTTGACATATGTTGTATTTTTTTGTATTTTTTAATCATTTTTATTAGAAAATAGGCTTGTGTGTTGCGGGGCTCACAAAGGGAGCAAAGAATAGTAACACTGCAACCTACAAGGCAAGAGGTGACTATGGTTGTGGTCTAGGGAAGCTACCCTAATAAATAAAGCAGAAATTGGATTACTACTCTACTAACTCTACTTTATTACCTACTTCTTGGCTGTGATTACTGGTTAGATATGTTTACCTGGTGACATGTTTACCTGGTGACATGTTGTGATGAACTTTATCTGAATATGTTACTCCAAACTTGTCGAGTTATTTTGATTTTGGTTGGAATGGTTCATTTGAGTTGTGACTCATTTCTCTTAACTGGCAATACTAAACGGTTATACAGATTAGTATGTCAGAATTTTCATCATCTGCCTTTTTTTTAAAATTATTTTTTAAAATTTGTTTTAAAAAATCAATAATTCTTATCCAGATTTTTCCTTCCTGTTTTATTTATCTCTTTCACTCCGTAATTATTTTTTGTTCCTATATCCGGACACAGTTATCAGTTATAGGAGGACTATCATCATAGCACTCTGAACATGTCCATAGCTGCTCAGATCTCTGCCTCAGCAAATCCAGCAGCGTCCAGCAGAAGAAACACGCCAGTACGATTTTGATTAATCAATCTTTTTGCATGTTTGATATGTCTGGGTTTTTTTTGGCAATACCAATATCAACACCCATCTCTCTCAATCTGGTCAGCGAGTGGAATTCACAGCTCTGAAATCCTTCTGTTCTGAAAGATTCTCTCAATGAGTTAAGAATCTCATTTCGGTACATGACAGTCCCCTCTGATATCATAGCCATACTAGCCAATCTATCAGTTTGTTTATTACCACTGACTTCTTCTGCGTGCCTAACGACAAAACTGAAGGTGATTTCAATCCGGTGAATTTTCAATTTAAATATTGTATCAATCCTAACATATGCCAGCAAGATTTAGAAAATGACTAAAGATATAGAAAGCAAGTTGAATGTATTTGAAAATAGATGTCTGCAAAAATAATGAATATAAAATGGAATGAATTCAGGAGAAGTGAAGAAATCAGAGAAATGTCTGGTCAACCACTAGTAACAACTGTTATAAGAAAGAGAAGATGAAGATATGTTGGACACACCTTGAGAAGAAATGTCTGGTCAACCACTAGTAACTGTCATAAGAAGGAGAAGATGAAGATATGTTGGGCATACTTTGAGAAGAAATAATCAAAGAATAACAAAGCAGGCAAGGAAGTGAGATGCAAAGGGTTCCAGAAAAAGAGGACAACCTAAGGAGACCATGACATGAAATTTACTGAGAGAGGCAAGAAATATCAGTCTCAGTTCCATGGAAGAGATTGAGCGAATTGTCCAGGATAGATTGGTATGGAGAAATTACTTGCAGGCCCTATATAACATATAACAGTACAAGAGGAATTATTATTATAATGGCTATGTTCCATCTTAGAAAGTATCTCGAGCCAGTGTAACAGCTCAGAAGAGTGAAAGGGTTAATCCAATCTTTTCTTCTCTACCCCCACACCTTCTCTATCATTCCGTACCTTTCTTTCTTCAAAATATCCTCTCATATATTTATTCTGTTCATAAATTTGTCGTAAGAAAAGCAGGAAAACAAAATTATTATTCACAGAAAAATTATATCCTCCAATTTTTTGTTATTTCCAAATGTTTATTCCTTTTTTTTGTGATTGACTATTGTTGATATAATTCTTGTACTTGAGGTTAATGCCCATGCATTTTGAGGACATGAACCAACAAATGTTGATTTATGGCACATGATGGTGATAATTATATTTCAACATTTACGATAGATATTTGTACATTTCAGAAATTGTACCACTTGATTTTTTTCTTCTTATGTTGCGTACATTTTTTTAGTAGAATCCATGTGATATTCTAAATCTTGGTAAATATTTTTCAAATGTTATCACATCTTATGATATCATATTTGATGACATCATATCTTATAGTTTATGAATACTGCAATATTTCATGATTTTGTCAAATGTTCATCATCATCTTGTGCTTAGTATGCCTGCTGTGATATATATGTGGTCGTTGTTTGTAAATCAGGCCGGAGATGATTCTGTAACGGCCAAAGAAGAAAGTCTAATATGATTGTTAGGAATTTACTGAAGATGTTGCGAGCCTATGTGGTGAGGTTTTTAGTTGTTTAATATTTTTCTTGTGTATAGAAATGTGGGTCTGTGCTAACAGTACTTGGCTCCAACACTTTTATAATGTGGTTAAATCATAACCTTTTCACACTGTCATCTGTCTCTTGCACCACTACCACTGCCATCTGGATTCACAAGCACTACCATCTAGTTTCCCCACCACTACCATGACCACCATATGGCTTCCTTTACTAGCACTACCATCTGACTTTACCACCACCACCATCTGCCTGCATCACCACTGCAGTTTGATTCCCTCACCACCCACTACCATCTTTCTTTACCATCGGTCTCCACCATCGTCCACTACAAAACTATCTCTCTCTACCACTACTACCATTTGCCTTCTCCACCATCACTACCATCTATATCTACCGCCATCATCAATCATCCATCACTACTACTATCAATCTGCACCACCACCACTAGCTGTCAATGTTCAACATTACAAGGTTTTGTATAGAAAATATAGATCTAAATTGTCACTCTGTGCTATCTCCCATTAGTTATCCATATACTGCATCCTAAAGTATGTCTGTATGTGTAAGTGTACTTGAAAATCGACCAGAATTTATACTTAACTTAATCAATTTCAACTTAGTTGACATTATCTTATTCTGTGTTTAGTTTAGTTGTCTGAAAATCATCATTCCACATCAAACCAATTAGTCCATAAGTGCCCCTTGATCTCCTCCTCAGTATGTCCATCAGTTTAGTTTAGTTTAGTTTAGTTTAGTTTAGTTGTCTGAAAATCATCACTCCACATCAAACTAATTAGTCTATAAGTGCTCCGATCTCCTCCTCAGTATGTCTATCAGTTTAGTTTAGTTTAGTCGTCAAAAAATCATCACTCCACATAAAACCAATGTCCATAAGTGCTCTGATCTCCTCAGTATGTCTATCAGTTTAGTTTAGTTGTCAGATCATCATCACTGCACATCGAACCAAGTAGTTCATAAGTGCTCCAATCTTCTCCTTAGTATGTCTCTCAGTTTAGTTTAATTGTCAGATCATCATCACTGCACATCGAACCAATTAGTCTGTAAGTTCTCTGATCTCCACAGTATGCATCTCAGCATGTGGCGACTAACGACACCAGTTCTTTGTTGGTTTACTATTCTTCTTTGGCTACCAGTATCCAGTAGGCTTCTGAAGAAATGGTGCGTAACTTGCCTAGAGTATTCCACAAACTCTGTAGCTCCAGCACATTAATAATTATACAGGATGTGTAAGGTAAAATATACACTTATGATCATAACGACAAATTCTGAATTCAATCCTATAACCGTTATAACACAAGGCAAAAGAGTAATCACTTTGCTGCTGAGAAGTGAGCCCTCTCTTTCTCCGATCGTGTGCTTCCAAGCTTTGTTATTAATTCTTTCCACGCTTTGCCGACACTGCGCTACAGCGGAATTCGTTGACGGCATTCGCGAACACTGCACCATTCGAGCTTCTTCCCTTATAAGAAGTCTTTCTAGTTTTACTTCTACTATTTTACTGCTACTACTTTTTCAACCTTGTTATTCTAATAGGTTGTCCAGTTTTCTTCAAATTAGTATGTAATCAGATATATATATATATGTTTATTGCGAGTAGATATGATTTTTTAAAATTGCTTTTTTGCCTGTCTTGAATTAGCTGTTAAAAATGAAGGAAATAACTGAGCATGGAAAGAGTTCAAGAAATGGACCAGTCAAACAAACGAGTATGGGTTTTTTGGGGGGTTGGGTTTTTTTCATTTTATTAATCTTGTTTAACTCTTTTCCATGCGCAATTATTTTCTCAGATGTTTTAACATGTAATTCAAAGAGGCAAAAGAAAGCAAATTTAAAAGAATAAAATCATAACTACTCGTCAATAAACAAATGTATATATATATATCTGATTATATAGTAATTTGAAGAAAACTGAACAATCTATTAGAATAACAAGATTAAAAAAGTAGTAGAAGTCAAATAGTAGAAGTAAAACTAGAAAGACTTCTTATAAGGGAAGCAACTCGAATGGCGCAGTGTATGGCAAATGGCGTTCAACAGAATTCCACCGTGGCGCAGTGTACTGCGAAAAGCATGGAAAGAGTTAACCCTCTCACTTCGTCATTTTATTTTGTACTTCCGGGCAGTTATATTTAGGTGTATAGTGAATTAGCTTACTGGCTTTGTGTCATCTTACCAAATATTACATCCCTGTATAACAGCTTGGAAGGGCAAATGGGTTATATTGCTAAAATATAGTTAAGTTTTTTTGTTGCTGATATTTCACAGAATGACTTTAGATACATCGTTGTGTGTTTTTTTTCAATTTTAGATTTTTTTGTGTGTTTTCAATTTTTTTTTTAAAAACAAAAAAGACTTATTTGGATACAACATGTTAACACGCACATATTTGCTTGATTTTTATTGAATATTTTAGTCGCCTTGTTGCTTCCATTTTTGTTTGGTCTCTAATATCGCTGTAACATGTCCATTGGTCAGGTCTTCCAAATTCTTTATCAATTACCAAGCGTAATCAATTTCTGAAGCAGGCACATATTGACATCATCATTTTCTCACAAACTGATAGGATCACCTAGACCAGCGTGTCCCAAACTTTGCATTACCTTGGATCTCCTTTGAAATACATTTTGCTACTGTGGATCCATAAAGTTTCTATATATGAAAATTTTCTAACAATGGAGTTATTAGTTATTACACCACACCAACAGTCTAGCTGGCTCCAATTTCTCAGACTGCAGGAAACTTCAAATAATCTTTCATTTTGTCCTCTCAGATATTTAGACTCCGGTCTGGTCCGGGTACTTTGATTTCACAGTGGAACTCGTTTACCACTGTTTTTATACATGTTTTTCAAATGTATTTTTCTGCTTGAAATGTCAAAGATCATAATATTTCTTCAAGTGCTTGAGGACCCCTTGTGAGTACCTTGCGGACCTCCGGACCCCAGTTTGAGAACCTCCGGACCCCAGTTTGCGGACCTTCGGACCCCAGTTTGAGAACCTCCGGACCCCAGTTTGCGAACCTCCGGACCCCAGTTTGCGAACCTCCGGACCCCAGTTTGCGAACCTTCGGACCCCAGTTTGCGAACCTCCGGACCCCAGTTTGCGAACCTTCGGACCCCAGTTTGCGAACCTCCGGACCCCAGTTTGCGAACCTTCGGACCCCAGTTTGCGGACCTCCGGACCCCAGTTTGCGAAACACTGACCTAGACTGAGGGACTGCCATCTGTTTGTTCTACCATTAAAAGTTGTGAAAATTATCGTGAAATAGATCAAAGATAGAACTTCAATAGACTGCCATCTGTTTGTTCTACCATTAAAAAGTTGTGAAAATTGTACGTGAAATAGATCAAAGATAGAACTTCAATAGACTGCCATCTGTTTGTTCTACCTTTAAAAAAGTTGTGCAAATTGTCGTGAAATAGATCAAAGATAGAACTTCAATAGACTGCCATCTGTTTGTTCTACCATTAAAAAGTTGTGAAAATTGTACGTGAAATAGATCAAAGATAGAACTTCAATAGACTGAACAACTGCCATTTGTTTTTTCTATCATTGAAAAGTTGTGAAAATTACATTGATCAAAGATAGAACTTCAATGGACTGAAATCTGTTTGTTTTACCATTCAAAAGTTGTGAAAATTACATGTGAAATAGATCAAAGATAGAACTTGAATAGACTGAAGAACTGCCATTTGTTTGTTCTATCATTGAAAAGTTGTGAAAATATTGAATAATAAGCATCATAGTTCTCTATTTATGATTTTTGTTGACATTGGCTGTGAGATATTTTATTATATCATATATATATATCTTCTTCTTCTTCTCTTCCACCATTGACTTCTTTATAGAAGTCTTGGGGAGGGGGAAATGTAGTCATCTTGTGTGTGCTTGTTCTAATGCACTTTGTCAGCTGTTATTCATTTTATATATATATATTTTGGTTGTTATCCTTGTTGCTGTTATTGGTTATACCTCGGTTTCTCCATCTATTTCTGCTGTACTTGTCTCATTTTAAAATTAATATGTTTATTTTTGTGCAAAGCTGGGTGGTCAAGTTGTTAGAACACTTCTGTATTGATCATGAAGGCAAGAGTTTTATTTCTGGTCAAGCTGGGGTTGATTGGTTAGATATAGACAATTTGTTTTAAATTTCTAAACTGCTGCATTGCGACAGTCTGAGTTCAAAGACTTCATATCTGAAGATATGCTATCGTGGATGTTTATTTATTCAACTAACACAAATATATAACTGGCTCACATACCTCCTGCATACTTGGGATTAGTTATGGGAACAGATAGATATTTCATACCCTACGGTTTACAAAAGTTTACAAACATTTTCAAGTCGAACATTGATATTATCTCTTCTTATTCATGGTCTTACAATTGTATGTTATCTGCTGGGGTGGAAGCTAGTACACAATGGCAAACAGAGACTGTAGTAGTTAAGTCTTCTTCTAACTCTCCATATCAACCACTTGTTCAACCTCTCTTTGTGATTTCTATGTGATCTCAGCCTAAGTGTGATTGTATGTTGTGCCAGTTATGTGACTATAAGTAGGCCAGCACATCTGATTTCTGCTATGCTTTTTATTTACTAGAGTAGCTTCCTAAGACCCTACCATATGCCATGCCTTGTAGGTGCAGGCGTTACTATTCTTTGCTCCCTTGTGAGTCTCGGCAATACACAGATGATCATGTGCTGTAAACGATTAGGTCTCCACAATTTCCTGTCACAAATCTCTTCAACCATTTCCGTAGTTGACTTTCTTTTATGCCATGAGGTTAACCTACTCACTATCATCCTTCAACCATTTCCATAGTTGATTTTCTTTTATGCCATGAGGTTAACCTACTCACTATCATCCTTCAACCATTTCCATAGTTGACTTTCTTTTATGCCATGAGGTTAACCTACTCACTATCATCCTTCAACCATTTCCATAGTTGACTTTCTTTTATGCCATGAGGTTAACCTACTCACTATCATCCTTCAACCATTTCCATAGTTGACTTTCTTTTATGCCATGAGGTTAACCTACTCACTATCATCCTTCAACCATTTCCATAGTTGATTTTCTTTTATGCCATGAGGTTAACCTACTCACTATCATCCTTCAACCATTTACATAGTTGACTTTCTTTTATGCCATAAGGTTAACCTACTCACTATCATCCTTCAACCATTTACATAGTTGACTTTCTTTTATGCCATAAGGTTAACCTACTCACTATCATCCTTCAACCATTTACATAGTTGACTTTCTTTATGCCATAAGAGTTAACCTACTCACTATCATCCTTGTTATCCTCATCCCCTATCTATTTTGTTACATATTTTTATACACTCTAGCCATACACCTCTCATTACATGTCCCTACATCTGTCCTATCTCATAACATGTCCCTACATCTGTTCTATCTCATTACATGTCCCTACATCTGTCCTATCTCATTACATGTTCCTACATCTGTCCTATCTCATTACATGTTCCTACATCTGTCCTATCTCATTACATGTTCCTACATCTGTCCTATCTCATAACATGTCCCTACATCTGTCCTATCTCATTACATGTCCCTACATCTGTCCTATCTCATTACATGTCCCTACATCTGCCCTATCTCATTACATGTCCCTACATCTGTTCTATCTCATTACATGTTCCTACATCTGTCCTATCTCATTACATGTCCCTACATCTGTCCTATCTCATAACATGTCCCTACATCTGTCCTATCTCATTACATGCCCTACATCTGTCATGCTTGTGTTAAGTATAGCAATTTTGGACGACAAATGAATTTATTTCAAACAGCATTATTCTACTTGAGTTATTTTATTTTGAGTTGTTTTACCTTGAGTTGTTATTTTTATCTTTAGTTGTTATTTTATCTTTAGTTTTTATCTTTAGATATTATTTTATCTTTAGATATTATTTTATCTTTAGATATTATTTTATCTGAGTTGTTATTTTATCTGGAGTTGTTATTTTATCTTTAGTTTTTTAATTTTATCTTTAGATATTATTTTATCTGAGTTGTTTTACCTTTAGATGTTATTTTACCTTTAGTTATTTTATCTTGAGTTGTTATTTTATCTTGAGTTGTTATTTTATCTCCAGTTGTTATTTTATCTCCAGTTATTTTATCTTGAGTTGTTATTTTATCTCCAGTTGTTATTTTATCTTGAGTTGTTATTTTATCTCCAGTTGTTATTTTATCTTGAGGTTTTTTTTATCTTGAGTTGTTATTTTACCTTTAATTGTTTTTTTATTTTGAGTTATTTTACCTTGAGTTGTTATTTTACCTTGAGTTGTTATTTTATCTCGAGTTATTTTATCTCCAGTTGTTATTTTATCTTTAGCTGTTATTTTATCTAGAGTTGTTATTTTATTATGAGTTATTTTACCTTTTTTCGTTATTACAAATTTTTTGTTTCAAATGTTCATGTTTTTATCTCCAGTCAAGGAGATGATGATGCTGAATATCTTTTGGCTTTTTATTTACCCTTAATGTTTTTGTTTTTTATAAAATGAAGAATCATGACCTCAGTCTCCTTGTAGGAACCCTGCTCCAAAGTTTGTATGTTATCTTACTATGGTGACATGTGTAACAATTTATTTTATATAATAACAGTTGTTAAACCCCCATTTACAACCCTCCTCAGTCACTTTACATGACCTTTGATACAGTGCTACTAGCTTCTGCTCTTTCAAGTTCAGTCCACAGTACCCACACATCCACATACAAGTTAGTATATACACACCAGTCCACAGTACCCACACATCCACATACAAGTTAGTATATACACACCAGTCCACAGTACCCACACATCCACATACAAGTTAGTATATACACACCAGTCCACAGTACCCACACATCCACATACAAGTGAGTATATACACACCAGTCCACAGTACCCACACATCCACATACAAGTCAGTATATACACACCAGTCCACAGTACCCACACATCCACATACAAGTTAGTATATACACACCAGTCCACAGTACCCACACATCCACATACAAGTTAGTATATACACACCAGTCCACAGTACCCACACATCCACATACAAGTCAGTATATACACACCAGTCCACAGTACCCACACATCCACATACAAGTTAGTATATACACACTTTTTTTTGTTGGCAAGTCCTTGGATTTTGCTATTTACAGATCAATATTTTTATCGTTGAGACATGTCTCTCAATCTCAAGATATATCTCTCAATATCAAGTCATGTGTCTTGATGTCAAGACATGTGTCTCAATGTCAAGATATGATGTTAGTGGCTGGTATATTTGAATTAGCTGTGTGGGTGTGTCCAAATGTTGAGTGACATGTTCTATATCCATCCCATGACTTGCATGTACAAATCATATTTCTGTGATCATTTATGAATGTTGAGATCTGATGTAATATGTCTTGCTGCTACTGCTGACCCACAACCATGGCTACAGATTCAATAGGACTCATACGCTATAAGCACTGTTGGAGGTATTATATATGGTCCTTTTTCATCTTTACAGATGGTCAATTGGCTAGTGTCTTACTGTGACAACTTCTGCAATTTTGCTTGTCTCTCTTGTCCTTACAGACGATCAATTGGCAAGTGTTTTACTGTGACAGTTTCTGAGTTTTTTCTTTTCTCTCTTTTCGCTCAGCTCATCCCATCTAGAGGTATTACGTGACCTAAAACCAGTGTGCAATTAGATGGTTTAACAGTCTTGCAGTGGGGAAGATTAGCGTAATGCATAAGTGTTCGCTTGTCGACTCAGACACAAGAGGGTTGGGGTTTCAATCCCACACTTGATGTTTCAAATATGAGGAAGGGGATTGTCTCTCCTACCTCCTGCACACTAGGGCCTACAAATGGGAAATGACAGGCATGTTCTACCCCACCCCTAGTTGATGCTTGAATTGGTAATCCAACTCTCTACCTTGATAAAGTCAATGATATCTTCACTCCCAGGGAGGCACCCCTAGGGAGGCACCCCTAAGGAGGCATAGGTCCACAACTAATATCTTCCAAGCACCCCTATCCAAGATCATCTTTTCCAGATCTCTCCACTATGCCCAATTATTTGAATTCCATCTTCAACACTCTCCTCCAGGTGTTTCTGGGTCTTCCCGTACCTTTATTACCCTGGTAGTTCCATCGGAGCGTCTGTCTTGTGATGCTGTCAGGGGGTCTCCTCATTGTGTGTCCTATCCTTTGCCACCTTCAACCCCTTATTTCTGGTTCCACTTGCCGTAGTCCCGCTCCACTTGCCGTAGTCCCGCTCCACTTGCCGTAGTCCTGCTCCACTTGTCATAGCCCCGCTCCACTTGCCGTAGCCCCGCTCTATCCCACAGTTTCCTGTTTGTAGTCCTGTCCTACCATCACAGATGGAGTATCCTGGGCAGGCATCTATTGATGAACGTCTGTAACTTGTCAATTACATCTAGAAGATTAATAATTCATTTTTTAAAACCAGAAAACATTGTCTGATGCATTGAGTTTGTAACAATGGTTTGGGCTTGCAAGCAGCATTTTACAAAACTTTCTCGTAACGTAACTACGAGACAGCCTGTTTCATAACTTACTCAGTAACGTAACTCGAGACTGTCTATTAAATAACCTTCTCGTAACATAACTACGAGACTGTCTCTTACAAAACCTTCTCGTAACATAACTATGAGACTGTCTCTTACATAACCTTCTCGTAACATAACTACGAGACTGTCTCTTACATAACCTTCTCGTAACATAACTATGAGATTGTCTAACCTTCTGTTAATATAAATCAACATATATTTGCATAATTAATATTCATGTGATGACATCACCTGTATACATGCTCATTTATTAGCATAAATTACGACCATGTACGGATGATAATTGTTGTAATGGTTTTCTTCTTTATATAGTTGTATTTATAGATCAGAAACAACTGTACATCATTTAATAAGTTGTATTTATTGTACATGAAATGTTGCAGGTTTTCCTCATCTTTTTTTTTTTTGTTGGTCTTTGTTGTCATATTTTTCTAGGAAACAGGTAAATAACGACTGAACAGGTGTGTGTATATGATCTGGACAGGTGTGTGTGTGTTATTTGAGTGTCTAAACGTATTATCAGTGCCAGATTTGAATCTAGGTTCCAACACGACAAGAACCCATGATGACCCAGGTTAAGAGGAGAAAATAGCAGTGGATCGGGCATACCTTATGGAAGACACAGTCGAGTGTCACTAGACAAGCACTTTAGTAGAACCCGCAAGGAAAACAGGACATCCTAAACAGACTAGGAAACAAAGTCTTCTTGAGGAACTGAAGAGTGCTCAACTATCCTAGAAGGCCATAAAGAAAGTAGCCAGAGACTGGGAAAAGTGGTGAACACCTGTTGAGGCCCTATGCTCCATGAGGAGCGGAGAGGAATAAGTTAGTAAGTAAGTATGTTATTTGAATAGATGTGTATGTCATTTTCACATATGTACAAGAACTGACTATTGACATAGATATGTGAAACTGGCATACATACAGTTTGACGTATGTCATGGTGATTCCCCAGGTTTGGTTTGAATATTGTGTCACTGACATTTATGTCCACATCCTAGAATGCTAAATGTCAGGTGTCATTGACATCCGACAGTGCTTGTGGTCCATACTAATTTGAATGCTTATTGTGTATTGCCTCATTGTCACTGGGATGATTATCATTGGGTTTCATCCACAGTGGCTGGGATGATTGTCATTGGGTTTCATCCACAGTGGCTGGGATGATTGTCATTGGGTTTCATCCACAGTGGCTGGGATGATTGTCATTGGGTTTCATCCACAGTGGCTGGGATGATTGTCATTGGGTTTCATCCACAGTGGCTGGATGATTGTCATTGGGTTTCATCCACAGTGGCTGGGATGATTGTCATTGGGTTTCATCCACAGTGTCTGGGATGATTGTCATTGGGTTTCATCCACAGTGGCTGGGATGATTATCAATGGGTTCATCCACAGTGGCTGGGATGATTGAGGGCACGATTGAAATCGTAACTAAGGAATGACACAAGTGTATGTGTGTTTATTTAAAGACCTTTCTGATTTGTGTCAGGGACATGTTTCCTAGTAGATGATAAGACAGACTAGAAGTACATGTCTTAATACTTGATATCCGTAAGGCCCCAATTTCTCAGTGTTCCAGCTTGTCTTGTATCTCTCAGTGTCCCAACTTGTATCTCTCAATGTCACAATATGTCTTGTATCTCTCAATGTCACAACTTGTCTTGTAGCTCTCAATGTCACTTGTCTTGTAGCTCTCAATGTCACAACTTGTCTTGTATCTCTCAGTGTCCCAACATGTCTTGTATCTCTCAATGTCCCAACATGTCTTGTATCTCTCAATGTCACAACTTGTCTTGTAGCTCTCAATGTCACACCTTGTTTTGTAGCTCTCAATGTCACAACTTGGCTTGTATCTCTCAGTGTCCCAACATGTCTTGTAGCTCTCAATGTCACAACTTGTCTTGTATCTCTCAGTGTCCCAACATGTCTTGTATCTCTCAATGTCACAACTTGTCTTGTAGCTCTCAATGTCCCAACATGTCTTGTATCTCCCAATGTCCCAATATGTCTTGTATCTCTCAATGTCACAACTTGTCTTGTATCTCTCAATGTCCCAACTTGTATCTCTCAATGTCCCAACATGTCTTGTAGCTCTCAATGTCACAACTTGTCTTGTATCTCTCAATGTCCCAACATGTCTTGTAGCTCTCAATGTCCCAACTTGTATCTCTCAATGTCCCAACATGTCTTGTAGCTCTCAATGTCACAACTTGTCTTGTATCTCTCAATGTCCCAACATGTCTTGTAACTCTCAGTGTCCCAACTTGTATCTCTCAATGTCCCAACATGTCTTGTAGCTCTCAATGTCACAACTTGTCTTGTATCTCTCAATGTCCCAACTTGTATCTCTCAATGTCCCAACTTGTATCTCTCAATGTCCCAACATATCTTGTAGCTCTCAATGTCACAACTTGTCTTGTATCTCTCAATGTCCCAACTTGTATCTCTCAATGTCCCAACATATCTTGTAGCTCTCAATGTCACAACTTGTTTTGTAGCTCTCAGTGTCCCAACTTGTCTTGTATCTCTCAATGTCACAACATGTCTTGTATCTCTCAATGTCCCAACATGTCTTGTAGCTCTCAATGTCGCAACATGTCTTGTAGCTCTCAGTGTCCCAACTTGTATCTCTCAATGTCCCAACATGTCTTGTAGCTCTCAATGTCCCAACTTGTATCTCTCAATGTCCCAACTTGTCTTGTATCTCTCAATGTCCCAACATGTCTTGTATCTCTCAATGCCCCAACATGTCTTGTATCTATCGATGCCCTACCCTATCTCTTTACATATAGCGCATGTGTTGTAGCTCTCAGTGTCCCAACATGTCTTGTATCTCTCAATGTCCCAACATGTCTTGTATCTCTCAATGTCACAACATGTCTTGTATCTATCGATGCCTTACCCTATCTCGTTACATATAACGCATGTGTTGTATCTCTCAGTGTCCCAACATGTCTTGTAGCTCTCAATGTCACAACATGTCTTGTATCTCTCAATGCCCCAACATGTCTTGTAGCTCTCAATGTTCCAGCTTGTCTTGTATCTCTCAATGTCCCAACTTGTCTTGTATCTCTTAATGTCCCAACATGTCTTGTATCTCTCATTGTCCCAACATGTCTTGTATCTCTCAATGTCACAACATGTCTTGTAGCTCTCAGTGTCCCAACATGTCTCGTATCTATCGATGTCCTACCCTATCTTGTTACATATAACGCATGTGTTGTAAATGTGAGGATAACGATAACATTGTGATAACTGTTGTTAACGACAGACCAGAAAACTGACACGTGATGATGCTGACAATATAAACATATCCATCCGTTTTTCTTCTTAACATTATAATATTATTAATTAATTAATTATCATAATTTATTTCACAGTATGAGTCAATGTTAGATTACAGGATTTGTTCATGTGATCGCCTACTTGGTAACTATGTCAACGAGACTCACTACTAATTGGTCAGTTTTGGTGTTTACGCAGTCTCATTTGCATAGTTACGAGGTAGAGCATAACAAATGTATGGTGAGGCACACTCGGCCAGATTGTATTAAAAATAAGAAATTATTGCTTGTGTGTTCTTTCCCATCATTTATTTATGTGACGTCTGGTATGGTTAAGTTATTCAAATCTCAACTGAGAAAGATAGTCATTTTATGAAACAGAAATAATGAACAATGATAATATATACAAGAATACTTTTTTTAACTGTCCCAGTGTGGCAGTTCAGAAATACATCAGAGGGAGAATGGGCCTTATTGGAGAAGATCATGGAAGAGATGGAGAAAGTATAAGCATGCCTGATTGTGGGAGATTGATCATGTCTGATTGTGGGAGATTGATCATGCCTGATTGTGGGAGATTGATCATGCCTGAGTGTGGGAGACTGATCATGTCTGATTGTGGGAGATTGATCATGTCTGATTGTGGGAGATTGATCATGTCTGATTGTGGGAGATTGATCATGCCTGATTGTGGGAGATTGATCATGCCTGAGTGTGGGAGACTGATCATGTCTGATTGTGGGAGATTGATCATGTCTGATTGTGGGAGATTATCATGTCTGATTGTGGGAGATTATCATGCTTGATTGTGGGAGATTGATCATGCTTGATTGTGGGAGATTGATCATGTCTGATTGTGGGAGATTATCATGCTTGATTGTGGGAGATTGATCATGCTTGATTGTGGGAGATTGATCATGTCTGATTGTGGGAGATTATCATGCTTGATTGTGGGAGATTGATCATGCCTGAGTGTGGGAGACTGATCATGCCTGATTGTGGGAGATTGATCATGTCTGATTGTGGGAGATTATCATGCTTGATTGTGGGAGATTGATCATGCCTGATTGTGGGAGATTGATCATGCCTGATTGTGGGAGATTGATCATGTCTGATTGTGGGAGATTATCATGCTTGATTGTGGGAGATTGATCATGTCTGATTGTGGGAGATTGATCATGCTTGATTGTGGGAGATTGATCATGCCTGATTGTGGGAGATTGATCATGTCTGATTGTGGGAGATTATCATGCTTGATTGTGGGAGATTGATCATGCTTGATTGTGGGAGATTGATCATGCCTGATTGTGGGAGATTGATCATGCCTGATTGTGGGAGATTGATCATGTCTGATTGTGGGAGATTATCATGCTTGATTGTGGGAGATTGATCATGTCTGATTGTGGGAGATTGATCATGCCTGATTGTGGGAGATTGATCATGTCTGATTGTGGGAGATTGATCATGCCTGATTGTGGAAGATTGATCATGCCTGATTGTGGGAGATTGATCATGCCTGATTGTGGGAGATTGATCATGCCCAATTGTGGAAGAACGATTCATCATGCCCGATTGTGGGAGAACGATTCATAATGCCTGATTGTGGGAAAACGATCGATCATTAGTTGCAATATTTATCACCCCCTGTATGATACTAAGACATCGATAGATTAGCAAAAGAAAATGTCGTCTTGAACATCTTTCCAACAACATACTTTCACAAATAAATGCAACTCAAATCTTTGACACAAAACAACACTAAAAAACAACGACATTTGTCAACCTGCTTTCAATTTTTGTTTATTGAGCGGAAGAGAAAAAAAGATAACATGAATAGAACTTCAACGTAAACAAAACAATTTTATAACAAACAATTATATAACAAATCATTTATCATGAAAGAGATAGAACAAGTATAAGCACTTTATCATCCCTGAATATGTACATATAGTTGAGTGTATTGTATTTATGGAATACTGCCAGTAACATGGAATTCTATGTTTCAAAGTGTATATATATTTTTTCTGTTTGCCCACTATGAATTCAGGTCAAGTCATGTTATGTTATGTTATGCGATTGACGTCATGGCATATTGGGCATTCCCATTCGTGCTCCGTCCTCCGCTGCAGCAGCCATCCCAAAGTTCATTTGCTCACCGTACCCATGAGAAGCTGATTAGTATATCTTCTCTCTCTACCACGAAGACAACACTGTCTGGCATGTCCAAACTTAATGACTAATTCTCGAACGCGTTCCAGTGTAAAATACTCACTTGTGTCACATAAATGAGAGTGTACCGCATTGATGATATTGGCTCTGTCTATACTTCTTCCCGCTTGAGTTGGGGCATTGTTTGCAAGAAAGTCAGCAGAGTCATGGCTCCTAATATGGCACCTCTGATTTTTGCGTGAAGGCGTGCTTTCCTTATAACAAGTGTCCCTCCCTATTCAGGCGAGCTTTACTTAAACTTCTGAGGTACTTGTAATGTAGATCTGGCTTCAAAGCTGCTCTCCAGGCAAAATTAATTCAAATAATTAATAAACAAAAATTCATACTAAATATTTTTACCATCTTATAAATGACACTGGAGCCCCTCGGAGGTGCTACGGAGCTCACGCACTGCCGCTGAGATGTTCCTGTGTAAGAAAGAGATCGGGGCACACATGTTTACTCACCAAAGTGCAATGATGATGGTCCTATCAATCAATTAGACGTACTTGTAATTTATATCTCCAAGTAAAGGATCAGGAAACATGTAGTGAAAACATACACCCTGTGTACACCAACATTTGTAGCGCTCAAGTTGGCCTCTAACCTCAGAATTAGCATGACATGTGGTTACTAGCGCAGCACTCAAGTTGACCTCTAACTTCAGAATTTGCATGACTCGTGGTTACTAGCGGAGCGTTTTATTGACTTTGCTATTAGCGCGCATGTGTATATGTGAGTCACGCAATTGTCTTGGGCTAACATACGACTATTCAACAGCACATTATGGACATTATTATGTTATTATAAAAGGCACATTAAACGAGGAATGTCTGATCGAATGGATTAGAGCGCAGGTTCCCATTCAGGAGACCAGGGTTCAATCTCCGGTATGGTCAATGAGTTTTTTCTATTTGGAGCATAAATAAAAATCCTAACCTGAACAGTTTCGTGGCGACTGCACTAGCCATGCGACCATTAAATTCCACAGACACCTGTCTCCCCCTCCCTGCCGTACACCAATCTAAAACATGGTATTACCAGCAGTAAAGATAGTTTTATATGGATTTTTTATTTAATAAGGCACTAAAGTGTTATTACCAGGCACTAGTGTTATCAGTACTACCTTGCTGAGAGTATTGCACAAAGCATGAACTCCAGAGCTCTGGCAACTATAATAAAGGCTCTCAAAAATATTCACTCGTAAACAGAACGGCGCTGTCCAGATTCGAACCCATGACCTTCAGAACGTAAGGAAAAGGCTTAACCACAGAGAACCGCCCAATCACAAAAGTGTTCTAATAAAGTCTTCATACATTACAATGATTCCGTTACTTTACTTAAGCAAACAAGACACGAATGATAGTACTACTTTCTTAATATATTACAATGGTTCTGTTACTTTACTTAAGCAAACAAGACATGAATGATAGTACTACTTTTTTAATATAACAATAATAATATCAGCTAAAAATAATATGATAAAAATAATAATATAAAAAATATACGGTGATGCCAAATAAATACTGAAATCTTGAATTCTCCACAAGAAGTTAATTCTGACTTTTCATGTTTGTTGGCCTACAAGCTCTGATATAACCTTCTCAGCCATTTGGCTGAGATCAAAATGTAGTCGCCACTTGACTGCGGCCAAAGTGTGGGAGCCTTTATTGGGAGCCAGATCGCACGGTAAAACCCACTAGGACAAACTTCTAGCGGCTCTCGTTCAAAAGAATGATGCTCAGAATTTTACACGTTCAATCGTACTTGGTTTACTCATTGAGGCACCTCTAAGTGAGGTCCAATATAAAAATTTTAACAAATTCTAGTGTAGAGCCCACTTGATCGCAGTCAAAAGGTGGAAGCCTTTATAGAGCCAAAAGGCAACTAAATATAGTTTTAAAATTCCGAGCAGCTCTCATTCGAAAGAATGACATCACTTCAATTGTTATAAGTTCAAACGTAACTGGGTCCACCTGCTGTGGCACTAACGGGTAAGGCCAAAGGCAAATTTAAAAAAAACAATTGAATGGCACAAATAAACAAACAAACTCTGAGCAGCTCTCATTCGAAAGAATGACGATGCTCAGAGTTTACACTTTCAATCGTAATGAGTCTTCTCGTTGTGGAACTTCCTAATAGGACCCAACATAAAAATAAAAAAAGCTCCATGCTTAGGTTGAAAGAGCGTGCCTCAGAGGCTTTAAGCTCCTATATAACAAATTAAACAATATGTCAAACAATGAATAGCAACAAGAAAATTAACAAGTCCCTGCTTGGATTGCCAAATGTCTTAGAAATATGCTTGCCTTTGTTAGCTAAAATTTCACTGCAAACAAAACACAACAAGATTGAGGAGAGGACAAATTTGGCCTAATCGGAAACTATTTTCCTCTTGCGACTATTTTTCCCTCGTGATTGCAATTTATGTCCCTTTGATGATTTAGCTTCTTCTTCTTTGTAGCGTCCGTACAGATAATAAAACACATACAAGATGGCAGCAGGCAGTAAAAGAAATTTTCCAAGTTGCAGAAGAGATTGTATATCTCCTAAATTACTTCCGAATCCTTGTTTGTTAAGACCGAGTAATGTGACTTCAAACAAGAGTGTGGCATCGGCTGCGGAGAGAAAGAAAAATGTCTAAAAAATGTGCAGTCTTAACTTTCTGACTAAAATTGTCAAATTAACTTACAACAAAATATACATCATTATTTGCTGTGCTGACTGGCATGGACAACCATGAATCTGCACAATCGTTTCACACATTGACTATCTTTTCTTATTATATGCACCACCAAGCAATGATTACAGTTTCTTGCCTGATTTTTAAGATAAGTTTCTTTTGTGTACTAAAAATTCAGCTTCCACATTTCTCCCTCAGAGCATCCTTTGGTCTCCCTCAGCACCTCTGCTGGTCTCTCTTAGAGCTCCTCTGATCTTCCTCAGCACCTCCTCTCATCTTTCTCAGAGTTTTCTATGGTCTCCCTCAGCACCTTCTCTGGTCTTTCTCAGAGACTTCTATGATCTCCACCCTCATCTATTCTGACTTTCCTCAGCATATAATCATTAGTCTTCATCAACACCTAAAATTGTCAACGAGTCTTCAACCAGGAAATAATACTACTACACTGAATAACCAATATGGCTTCCAGGTTGCTCTTCTTCTTGATTCTCTAATCCTGGGTTGTCTCTCTCATAGCATCAGGATATGAAGAGATTACTAGAACTGGCTCTTTTGTGGACTTTATACATGATGTCTTTCACTGCCTGTTATTTTCTTGCTCCACCTTTTCTCTTATACCCACTGTATTTGAATAGCATTGTTCTCTGAAGTGCACTGTCTGTTAGTAATCTGCTTATGTGGCCAAACCATTCGATTAGTTGTATCTTGATGAAGTTTAGTACTGATGTTGTACCAACTTTTTCCTGATGTCTTCATTTCTAAACCGGTCTTGACTATGTCACTACCACTGTCAACAATGTCACTACCACTGTCAACCATGCCACTACCACTGTCAACCATGTCACTACCACTGTCAACCATGCCGCTACCACTGTCAACCATGTCACTACCACTGTCAACCATGTTGCTACCACTGTCAACCATGTCACTACCACTGTCAACCATGTCACTACCACTGTCAACCATGTCACTAACACTGTCAACCATGCCGCTACCACTGTCAACCATGTCACTACCACTGTCAACTATGCCGCTACCACTGTCAACCATGTCACTACCACTGTCAACCATGCCGCTACCACTGTCAACCATGTCGCTACCACTGTCAACCATGTCACTACCGCTCTAAGCAGTGTTGCTATCGCTCTCGGTTATGTTGCTGTCACTCTCAGAATTGTTGCTACTACTTTCAGCCATGTTGCTACTACACTCAACCATGTCATTCTATTAGTACTACAGAACAAGCTTACTGCTTCTGACTATGCATGAACACAACATATAACTAAATAAGGGCTGTAGTAAAGTTGGAATTTTTTTATTTATGTCACAGTGTACACCATTTAAAAAGTGGAGAACCACTGTAGTGAAAAAACTTACAAGGAATAACAGGTGGGAATCCAGTCTTGCCGTAAGCGAGATCTGGTGGGATAATCAATCGTCTCTTTTCACTGTAACAAATAACAAGATGGTCACTTCAAAAAGTAATCAAGTAAAAGGAAATAAAGAAAAACCTAGGACCACAATATATACAAAATTACATAGTAGCGCAACTTATAAAAGTATCTAGTACAGCATTACTTTACATAGTTAACAAAAGACATATTTTTATTAAAATAACTTAGCACCAACATATAAACAACAGACATGACCTTCATCACACATTATAGTCTCTTCTTGTTCTAATCTGTGCATATTTTGTTAAATCGTCCTGTATTAGTGTTAGTCATCATCCTGTGTTTTATTGTTGGTCATCGTCCTGTGTTAGTGTTGGTCATCGTCCTGTGTTAGTGTTGGTCATCGTCCTGTGTTAGTGTTGGTCATCGTCCTGTGTTAGTGTTGGTCATCGTCCTGTGTTAGTGTTGGTCATCGTCCTGTGTTAGTGTTGGTCATCGTCCTGTGTTAGTGTTGGTCATCATCCTGTGTTAGTGTTGGTCATCGTCCTGTGTTAGTGTTGGTCATCGTCCTGTGTTAGTGTTGGTCATCGTCCTGTGTTGGTCATCATCCTGTGTTGGTCATCGTCCTGTGTTAGTGTTAATCATCATCCTGTGTTAGTGTTGGTAACACAAGTTGACTCATTGATCCATGACTTCATAGAACAAAACACAGCCTTGAGATTCTGACCCCTCTTCTTCTAATAAAGTTCTGTATATTGTTCATTTGAGGATCATCTTAATCGGATATGTACATAATTGCTCCAATCTCCTCCCAAGCATGTATTTCAGTGTGTTTAGACTAACAACTCTAGTTCTGTGTTCATTCATGTATCTACTGGGGGTTCTCTCATAGTTTTCCCGTCATGCAGCACCTATCGGTATTCATAACTTGCGCAACTGAGATATAGAATACCCTTTATCTTCATCGTTGAAATATACTGAGAGAAAAAAAGTTCTGTGTAACAATCAATTAACAAGAATCTCTAAGATGGTATCCAACACAATACATTTATCAGGAACATTTCATCACAAACAACTCAGTACATGACATCAACTCCATGATCTAAACATGTTCTCTCAAATAGTGTCAAGGAGTTGGAACATCTAATTCAGTCTGTCAAAAAACACAACGAAGATCAGAACGTTTTTCTGTATACAAAGAAAACTAAAATTATGTCCAATGACAAAGCAAAATCTCAACCCAAAATGACCATCAATAATGAAGACATTGAGAATGTCACATATTTTTGAATATCTTGTCTCTATAATCAACAACAATAGAGGTTGTACGAAAGAAGTTAGAAGAAGACTAGTGATGGCTTTCCAGAGGGTGGTCAGCATGAAGAAACTACGGCACGACACAAGCAAAGAAACAAAAGTAAGACTTCTGAAAATATGCATAATCCCTGTGGCAACATATGGATGTAAATCATGGACCATAACACAAAAATTAAAGAATAAAATGAAAGCTTTTGAAACAAGGTGCTACAGAAAAGTTCTTAGAACATCCTGGACAAAGAAAGAAAAACATCCTATGAAACCTGCACATTGCGGCGCATTAGCTCATAAATAACATCATGTTCAGGAAGATGAAATATTTTGGCCACATTAAACGTCACAGTGGTTTGGAGAGACTGGTAATGGATGGCATGGCTCCTGGAGTACGAGGCAGGGAACAACCAAGATGAAGGTGGCAGCAGGACATCAAAGTAACATTGAACATGACACTAGATGAAGTGTGAGAACTTCCTAAAGACAAGAGTTACTCAGGCGGGCTGTGATAAAAGTGAGGTTCAGACAAGAGTTACTCAGGCGGGCTGTGATAAAAGTGAGGTTCCGCAAGGTACAAGCTGCTGCTACTACTTGAAGCATATTTGAACATAATTACTAAGTCTACGATGTGACAAGTACTCACCCCACACACATGTTCAGCAGACCTTCGTCCCAACCTGTGAGAAAATGTGGGAATTAATATCAGAGATTGATCAATATTATTGTTTAGTCAGTATCATGTGTGTGTTCATCTATCATATCTGAGAATGAGAAAGACAGACAGTCTGAGAGTAAGACAGCAAGTCTGTGTGTCTGACATATGAAGTCTGAGAGAGACAGACAGTAAGTTCGACATTATATATATTACTCTCGCACCGTTATACATTACATAGGGCCTGCAAGTAATTTCTCCATATCACTCTGTCCTGGGCGATTCGCTCAATCTCTTCCATAAAATTCAGCCGAGATTTCTTGCCTCTCTCAGCAAAGTCTGTTTCAGGGTTTCCTAAAGCATCCTCTTACTTTCTTGAAGCATTTGCCTCCAACTTTAATGCCTGCTTTGGTATTCTTTGATCATTTCTTCTCAAGGTATGCCCAACATATCTCCATCTTCTCTTTCTTATAACAGTTGTTACTAGTGACCAGACATTTCTCTGATTTTATCACTTCTGAATTCGTCCCATTTTTTTTCCATTATTTTTCACAGACATCTATTTTCAAATGCATTCAACTTGCTTTCTATCTTATCTTAACCACATTTGCAGTGAAGTGTCGCGGGGGATTTAGTTTTTATCTTATGCCAGGTGTGTTGAGCTTGACGTTGCCAGTCCATGCTTTCGCAGGGACTCTGAGATGTTATCTATCCATCGTATTCTTGGCCTGCCTCGTGCTCTGCACCGAGTGTTGATTATTGTAGGCATGTGATGGTAGTGAATGTGGTTTCCTTCTATTGCTTTCTATATCTTTAGTCATTTTCTAAATCCCACTGACATGTTAGGACTGATCAGTCATCAGAGGACTATCATATCACTCTGGACATGTCCATAGGTGCTCCGATCTCCTCCTCAAGAAATCCAGTAGCAGCCCAAGACACCAGTTCGATGTTCATTAATCAATCTCTTCGCATATTTAGTATGTCAATCTTTTTGGGCTGTACCAATATCGACACCCATCTCTCTCCGTCTGGTCAGCAAGTGGAATTCACAACCCTGAAACTCCTCTGCTCTGAAAGACTCTCTCAATGTGTTAAGTATGTCATTTCGGTCAATGGCAGCTCAATTTGATATTGTTGGACTGATACAACATTGGAATTGAAAATTCTTAATTTATTTTACAACTATATAACTTGCAGTTCCATACTATGTTTAGACTTGTAAAAGTTGATGTAGCTTGGACAAGTTTAACATTAAGATAGACAAATTGCTGTTATGTTATCATAGAACATACCTCGGATTACTTGTTTGCTGCCTAGTATAAATGTGATCGGATCTTTCCCAGAAGTCTCAGACGAGTCAAAGATTTCTCCTGTTTCCAGGTAACCCTACATAAATGATGCCAAAATAAACATTTCATAATTGAATTCATTCTTGAGACTGTAACAAATTATTCTAACACATTCTGGCAAATACAACCATTTTATTTAGCAGAAAGTTGGCAAATAGTTCATGTTATTTAGCAGAAAGTTGGCAAATAGTTCATGTTATTTAGCAGAAATCTGGCAAATAGTTCATGTTATTTAGCAGAAAGTTAGCAAATAGTTCATGTTATTTAGCAGAAATCTGGCAAATAGTTCATGTTATTTAGCAGAAAGTTGGCAAATAGTTTATGTTATTTAGCAGAAATCTGGCAAATAGTTCATGTTATTTAGCAGAAAGTTGGCAAATAGTTCATGTTATTTAGCAGAAAGTTGGCAAATAGTTCATGTTATTTAGCAGAAATCTGGCAAATAGTTCATGTTATTTAGCAGAAATCTGGCAAATAGTTCATGTTATTTAGCAGAAAGTTGGCAAATAGTTCATGTTATTTAGCAGAAATCTGGCAAATAGTTCATGTTATTTAGCAGAAAGTTGGCAAATAGTTTATGTTATTTTGCAGAAAGTTGGCAAATAGTTCATGTTATTTTGCAGAAAGTTGGAGCAGAATAAGAAAAGCTAGAGAGATGGAGGAGAATACAATTCTTACAAATTCAGGAGAATATGATAGAAAGAAAATTCTATAGAAAGAATGAAAAGAAAAATTTCTTGAGAGAGGCCAGAAATATCAGACTTGTAAGAAGGTCATATCCACTGCCAGCAAGATGGTGGCTGAATTTTGAACCGTTAGAATCAGTATGTAACATTCTGTAGTTTTTGGGTCATTTTCTAAATGGCAGCCAGATTCAATCCAAGCTCAAAGTGTGTTCATGTGCTGAGGGGCTGTATGGCTGAGGATCTATTTAGCCTTTGACGTGAATCAGGACTTCTGGCCATGCTACAGAGAATCGTGCACAAGTGCCGGAACCCGTCATAACAAAAACATTGCGTTCAGCAGTACAAACGAATGTGAAAGAGATTGATAAACCAACATCAAGCTGGTGTGTTGTGCTGCTGGATTTGTTGAAGCGGAGATTGGAGCACTTATGGACATGTCCAGAGTGCTATGATGATAGTCCTCATATAACTGATATGCCAGTGTTGTCAGGGCTTGCAAGGGGAGCAAAGAATAGTAACATTGCAACCTACAAATAAGAGGCAACTGAGATAGGGGCCTAGGGAAGTTACCCTAGTAAATAAAAAGCATAGCAGAAATTGGATATACTTGTAGGCGCATAACTAGCACAACATGCAATCACTCTTAGGCTCAGATCACATGCATATCACACAGAGTGGTTTAACAAGTGGTTGATATGGAGCATTAAAAAAAAGAAAAGGAAGATATAACTTCTTCTTGAGTTCACCCGCTATGAATTCAGGCATAGCCAGGGCACCAGGTATAGCAATTCTGACTGATTTTTGCGTGAAGTCCTGCTTTCCTTTCTACCAGTGTCCCTCACCATACAGGCATGCCTTCTCCAACTTCAGAGGTATTGATAACTTCTTCTTCTTTGCATTCGTTCTTTACTACCAATTTTAATCACTCTTTGATACATTTGATCTTTCCCAAGAACGTGTATACGTTGCACATTGGTTTGGTAAGCCCCTAAACGCATAGACTTCTACATGTTTAGGACACATGCATCCGATTTCAGCCCAAGTATTGATAACTGATATCAGACTCAATTCCATAGAAGAGGTTGAACGAGCTGTCAAAGATAGAGTTATGGAGAAATTGCTTGCAGGCCCTATGTGACTGATAACAGTACACGAGAAATGTAATACAACTCTTACAGTGTAATGCACTTGTACTTCATCCTGATTCTCTGTCAAAACATTACAATCTTCCGGTTTGCTCTGTAATGAAGAATAAAAACAAAGCTGATTTGACAAAACACACAAAAATGTTGATTCAAAAAGTGCATGCATTTAAACCTATCTTTGTTTGTGCTGACAATGTCATTTCTTGAGTGCATACATTTAAACCTATCTTTGTTTGTGCTGACAATGTCATTTCTTGAGTGCATACATTTAAACCTATCTTTGTTTGTGCTGACAATGTCATTTCTTGAGTGCATACATTTAAACCTATCTTTGTTTGTGCTGACAATGTCATTTCTTGAGTGCATACATTTAAACCTATCTTTGTTTGTGCTGACAATGTCATTTCTTGAGTGCATACATTTAAACCTATCTTTGTTTGTGCTGACAATGTCATTTCTTGAGTGCATACATTTAAACCTATCTTTGTTTGTGCTGACAATGTCATTTCTTGAGTGCATACATTTAAACCTATCTTTGTTTGTGCTGACAATGTCATTTCTTGAGTGCATACATTTAAACCTATCTTTGTTTGTGCTGACAATGTCATTTCTTGAGTGCATGCATTTAAACCTATCTTTGTTTGTGCTGACAATGTCATTTCTTGAGTGCATACATTTAAACCTATCTTTGTTTGTGCTGACAATGTCATTTCTTGAGTGCATACATTTAAACCTATCTTTGTTTGTGCTGACAATGTCATTTCTTGAGTGCATACATTTAAACCTATCTTTGTTTGTGCTGACAATGTCATTTCTTGAGTGCATACATTTAAACCTATCTTTGTTTGTGCTGACAATGTCATTTCTTGAGTGCATACATTTAAACCTATCTTTGTTTGTGCTGACAATGTCATTTCTTGAGTGCATACATTTAAACCTATCTTTGTTTGTGCTGACAATGTCATTTCTTGAGTGCATACATTTAAACCTATCTTTGTTTGTGCTGACAATGTCATTTCTTGAGTGCATACATTTAAACCTATCTTTGTTTGTGCTGACAATGTCATTTCTTGAGTGCATACATTTAAACCTATCTTTGTTTGTGCTGACAATGTCATTTCTTGAGTGCATACATTTAAACCTATCTTTGTTTGTGCTGACAATGTCATTTCTTGAGTGCATACATTTAAACCTATCTTTGTTTGTGCTGACAATGTCATTTCTTGATATTTTTCCAGAGATCCCTGATCTCAGTGTAGGTGAGATCAAGTTCCTAGTCCTACTGGAGACGGATGATAAAATGTAGGTCCCGTGTATAATTTGAGCACATAAAAGAACCCTTGGCAGTTCATCGAGAAGAGCATGCTGGAAAGCCGCTGCCCTAGCAAGATTCATTAGAAAAGATTTTAAATAAAAATTCCTACACAAATATCTTTACCATCATATCAAGGGCCCTCGATGTTGCTAAAGAGTTTATGCACTGCAGTTGAGATCTTCCTGTGTAAGAAAGAGATCAGAGCACACATGATTACTCACCGAAGTGCAATGATGATGGTCCTATCAATCAATCAATGACATTTGTCCTGTTGTGTTACAGTTGTTCATCTGAGTTTTTCAACATGACACACCTATTTTCAATACAGTATCTTACTCTCAATGAACAAGCAATTAATACAATCGCTGATAGCCAGAGAGATGAGGTTTTACAAAAGAATGCTGAAAATTCCATAGACAGCGAAGAAAACATGATGAGATTTTAAAACAAGCCTGCACACAAAGGAACCTTATCAAAAGAATAAGACAATCAAGGTCCTTTGCGCATATAATGCGAAGAGGTGGTTTAGAACATTTGGTGACAACAGCTAAAATTCAGAGAAGAAGAGATCGTGGAAGACAGAGGGAGAAGATGTTGGATGGTCTGGCATCGTGGTTTGACGAAAGATCAAGGTCAGAACTGAGTAACTGCACCAAGGGGGAAGAGAGTTGTGGCGAGAGACATGATCGCATGTGCCGGCTGGCATGGCACTTGATTGATCTCTCTCCCTTGAGCCTTTCAAACCCTGATTGAGGCATAAGCTCTAAGCCAACTCATGTCAAGTCTTCTCTGTCTTTAACTATTTCTTGCAGCTCCTTCCAACTCTTTATTTATTAACTTCCTTGTTCATTGTTGGTTGGATTTTGCAGCTAAAATTGTTGTCTACCAGATGAAGTAGCCAGCCCCGAGCCAAACCTGACCTTGTAGGTCGCAGTATTACTATTATTTGCTTCCCTTGCGGTCCTCAACAACAGTGTCAACAGACGGGCAATGGTATCTTTACAGAACGTAAAAATTTTCTCTGCTATAAGATATGCAGAAGTTCACCTGTAGTGAATTTCATCAGAACTTTCTCTGCTATCAGATATGCAGAAGTTTACCTGAAGATTCCATCACAACTTTCTCGGTTATCAGATAGTGAGATATGCAGAAATTCACCTGCAGGGGATTCCATCTCACTGTGTGGCATTGAAGGAAATGAGAGTGATGCCCGTCGATGTTTTGGACGCCAATTTTAACATATTATTTATATTATATATAACATATATGATGTAGTGAACTAACACTGAACATAGGAACATTGGAGATGCAGCAGCATTTACGTACCATTTGAAGTGTAACCAACTTTTTCTGCTTCAGTTTAAGAAGTACTTCCTCATCTTCGATTTCTTTGATGCGTTTAAATTTTGATTTCTTAGGCTCCTGACTTGCTACTAAAACTACTAAACTAAGAAGCGGTAGAGCAAATAATATTTGAAATACTTTAACATGCATTTTGATATGCAGATGACTGTTTGCTATAACAGCATGCAAACAATACCAGAAAACTGTTTCTAATATAAAACAATCACAACACGACACGTCGGCAAACCGCAACGGACGCAGGTGTGAGCGTGACGTTCTACAGCCTAGAAAAAACAAACACTAAAACAGTAGTGCAGTTGATCCGTGATAGATAACAATTCGTAAACAAATAATGTTTACACTTTATCTAATTCCGTTCGAGAAAATCTGATCAAGCGTACAATTGAAATGTTCCATTGCTTCTAAGATGTGCAAAGCTCTAGTACAAGCAAAATAATATTGAAATACGAGTCCGAAAACGCATCCAAAAATTGTTGAAGGATCGTCGTTAAACTTTTCACTTTTGTATTCTTGTCTATTTGTAAACTTTACGAAAGGGAGATCTCAACGAGCGATAACCGGTTATTTCGATATTCGACGACTTCTCTCTTTTTTTTTGTTTGTTAAGATTTATTGATTAATTGATTGATTGATTGATTGGAACATCATCATTGCACTTCGATGAGTAACCATGTGTGCTCCGATATTTTTCTTACACAAGAAGATCTTAACTGCAGTGCACGAACTTTGTAGCGCCGGTAAGGTTCCCGATGTAACTTTGAAGATGGTGAAAATATTTTGTAGGAATTTATATTTATTTTTCTAATGAATTTTAACAAGGCAGTTCCTTCCCAGCCTGCTCTTCTCTATTTTTTTTTAAACTGCCAAGGGTTCTTTTACGTGCTCAACTTGAACACTGGATCTACGTTTTATCGTCCGTCTCCAATAGGACTAGGAACTCGATCTCACCAACACCGAGATCAGGGATCTCTGGAAAAACATCTCGATGGCTCCACAAGGGAGGGAACCGAGTACCATTGGAACGAGAGGCGAGCACCTAACCTCTACGTCACAGAGAACTCTTGTTTGTTATAGGATTCATTTCTCTTTAAGCCGAGGCACGTACTTTCAACCTAAGAAGAATTTTGTAGTTGCTAATATCAGAACGTGTAGGCCAACAAACATTTTATTAAAATTGAAATTAACTTCTTGAGCAGAATCCCATGACTAACCAATTAGTCCATATGTGCTCCGTTCTCCTACTCTGTATATCTCTCAGTGTGTGGCAACTAAAGACACTAGATATGTGCTCCGTTCTCCCCCTCTGTATATCTCTCAGCGTGTGGCAACTAAAGACACTAGATATGTGCTGGTTTACTATTCTTCTTTGACTTCCAGTATAGTGTTCTTGTCTAGCTATACCACATTTGACTTGGTATTCTTGTAGTCTGGTTAAGGTTGTAGATTCACCACTATTACTTGAATCATGTACATGCCCTCTCTACTTTACGGAATTCAGAATATCGCCTGATTTTTACAGCAGCTATACCTGCAAGCCTATCGGCGCGTTCTTTTTCCCTTACACATGCATGTCCTGACACCCAAAAAATGTTTCCCGATGGACAAGTCTTCTAACGGTACAGCGTACACTTCAATCGCATATGCCTTGGGGACCAGGTCGCTGCATCTGTGGGTCACCGAATAAGTCAACGGAGCACATCTTGCAAAACTGATTCAATTTTGTCAGTGTGTGAACGGAAATCTAACCAACAGGTACAACTCTTGAAAATAAACTGTGGGAACCGACGAAGACGTCAAGCGCAGCACCCAGTTTATGATCCATACCAGGATATTCGCATAGCAGAAGTTGATGGCAGAAGAAGATTACTGAACCGATGTCATAACAATCTGGGTAGACCAATACATCGCTCGAGTGGTACCAGGGCCGAAACTGAGGTGTAAAGAATAGAACCACTGTTACCTGCCACGTATATTGTAAGAGGTGACTAACGATGTTAGGCGTCGGGCTAGCTACCCCACACCGTAAAAAAACACTAGATGGCTACAGAACGGAGAGCGAACCGAGTAAACGCTGGATGAAACCGGACACATCGCCGAAGGATAAGCACCAGAGCTCCAAATGGTGCTGAAGATGTGACGTAAAACACACCAATGCTAAGGCTACATGAATCAGATTTCCACATTAATAGAATTTATGGGGAGGTCTGGTACATCGGTCTGGGCGGTGATCGCAAGAGAAAGAGAGACCAATAGATACTCAATAGCTATCAACAGATGTTGGAATGTACGCATTCTGACGAGTTCCATAGATCGCTAGTTAATTGCTAAAACACGTAATCACAAAGTACTGTAGTTTTACAAATTACAAAAACAATGACAAAATACAGCAACGTTTCGACCAACAAGGCCTTTATCAAGCAAACGAACAACAGGAGTGACAAATTTAAAAAAACAAATGGACGACCAAAAACAAACGTTTCTAATGAAAATCAAACTAGTTAATTGCTCCACTGGCGTCCAGTCCTGTTCGTACATCTTGTGATTCTATTCTCATTAAAACGATGTAGCCTACAGATTCAGCATCGTCTGCAGTGTTCTCATCCAATAGGATTAGAACAAAGAGTGTTTTTTTTTTTTTTTGCAAGAACCCCAGAGGAAGCAATGGAAGCAAAGATTATGATCAACAAATAAACAATATACAGGTATTAAGTGCTTCCGAAAAAAACAAATAGACAAACACACGATTCGAACCACTTACCATCATTTCTTACGACACCCATCGCTTAGCCTAGCAATACGAGCGTCCTTACGACACCCATCGCTTAGCCTAGCAATACGAGCGTCCTTACGACACCCATCGCTTAGCCTATAGTCTGTCCATTAATTCGTGAGCACGTTTGAAATTGATTTTCTCGAAAACTACCTGTTGGATCTCAGTGATTTTTGCATGCAGCCTTAGAATATCCATGACGCTAGAGAAATATTTTTTCCAAGAAAATTTGATGTAGTTTGAAATATTTCTTCTTCAGGTTATACTAAAATCAACCTCACCGGATTGTACACAATAGTAACAGATCTACGGTACACAGACGCGTTGTTCTAAAAATACATTATGGTAACAGAAATATCGTGAGTATACAACAATTTCACGAAATCCCGTGCACCTAACCCAGTCGACTTTGAAAGCGGAAAGCATATGACGTTATAATTGGGATACCGTTGTATAGTTATAGGCGTATCTCGCTATTTGTATGAAGCTATTGTATCATATTTGTTGGCTTATCAAAACTGACATTGATATCACATTCATAATGAGTCTGAAGTGCACATTTATAACAATGCAGAAGGTTACAGTTTTACTATACCAACACTTCCGTAGGGAATCTAAGAGAGGTCATCTATATTGCGATATTCATAACCCTGAGAAACGAGCGCAACTGGCGCTTGGTCTGAATAGAGAATCCTTTTCCCGATGGATTAAACAGGACACAAAGTGCACTAATGTCAAGCAAGGACGGAAAAGAACAATTGACGACTTTGACATAGATGTCATAAGACGGGAGCTCTTGAAAATGTTTGCGACAAATCAACTTGTTACTCTCAGGAAACTGAAATTAAAACTGCAACATAGACAGAGATTGCAGCATAGACATTTCTAAAAGTACTCTATGAAAAATTGTAAGAGCCGCCGGCTTCACCTTCAGAAAAAATATAGGCGGCAGGAATATTATTTGTGAAAAGCCACATTTAATTGCTGCCCGAAGTAAATACCTGAGGCAGATCCGTGAGCGGCGGAGGCAAGGCTATGATATTGTATATTTGGACGAATCCTGGGTCAATGCTCACCACACCAATGCTAAAGAATGGCAATCAGTAGACGGTGAACAGAGAAGAAAAATACCAAGCAGCAAAGGCCAGCGTATTATACTAACACATGCAGGAAGTAGTAAAGAAGGTCTTGTCCATGACGCTGGACTTATTTTCCAATCAAAAGTACCGACGGTAGGGACTACCACACAGAAATGAATGGACATATTTTCAGGCACTGGATGGAGAAAGATCTACTTCCAATTCTAAACAGACCATCATGCTTGGTAATGGATAATGCATCCTATCACAACGCAGTATCAGCGGAAGACAAAGTACCAACTGCATCAAATACAAAAGATCAAATTAGGACTTGGCTTGCTAAGGAAAATGTCAGCTTCGATGATACATATTTGAAACCCGAGTTGCTGCACCTGGTGAGGATGACAAATAAGACAAAGGTGTTTCATATTGACAAAATCATTGCGGAATACGGCCACACGTCTTTGCGACTACCTCCATATCATGCTCACCTCAATCCGATAAAGCTTGTCTGGGCTAAAGTAAAAGGGCAAGTTGCCGAACAGAACAGGACGTTTAAAATGTGTGATGTTGAAGTTCTGACACGTGAGTCCTTCTCAATGATAGACATGCAGTTCTGGAAGAAGTGTGTTGAACATGTGCTCCGAGAGGAAGACGAGTACTGGCACCGAGATGGATTACAATTTGTCCAGCCAGTAACAATTATCAACCTCATGGAATCGTCAGATTCGGGATGATACAAATCATATTTTGATTACAGACTGAGAAATAGCAACGTATACATTTCCATATCCAAATGCGTCTACCATCATACAATTTGTGGTGAAGTTAAGACACCCTGGGGTCTAATGGTGACCGAAGGGAGGACTAACTGTTGCATACTGTATCCAAGTTCACGATTGCACATAAAGGGCAACACACTTAATTACTTGACCTATCAAGTTAATATGGAGATACACCTATGAATAGAATTGACATGGACAAATTCTAGGATACTGTAAAATCTAAAATTTGAGCCGCCGTATTTGCAATTGTCATAAAAGATCAAAGGAATTTGCCGATGTGCAAAATCCGTAGCATCTACGGACTACTGGTTAGCTTTATTTTAGCGTCATGGATATTCTAAGGCTGCATGCAAAAATCACTGAGATCCAACAGGTAGTAGTAGTTCATCTGCTTGAATATGTGCCCTTTTAGAGTTTGTAAAATCTTACTAGTAGTTCATCTGCTTGAATATGTGCCCTTTTAGAGTTTGTAAAATCTTACTAGTAGTTCATCTGCTTGAATATGTGCCCTTTTAGAGTTTGTAAAATCTTACTAGTAGTTCATCTGCTTGAATATGTGCCCTTTTAGAGTTTGTAAAATCTTACTAGTAGTTCATCTGCTTGAATATGTGCCCTTTTAGAGTTTGTAAAATCTTACTAGTAGTTCATCTGCTTGAATATGTGCCCTTTTAGAGTTTGTAAAATCTTACTAGTAGTTCGTCTGCTTGAATATGTGCCCTTTTAGAGTTTGTAAAATCTTACTAGTAGTTCATCTGCTTGAATATGTGCCCTTTTAGAGTTTGTAAAATCTTACTAGTAGTTCATCTGCTTGAATATGTGCCCTTTTAGAGTTTGTAAAATCTTACTAGTAGTTCGTCTGCTTGAATATGTGCCCTTTTAGAGTTTGTAAAATCTTACTAGTAGTTCATCTGCTTGAATATGTGCCCTTTAGAGTTTGTAAAATCTTACTAGTAGTTCATCTGCTTGAATATGTGCCCTTTTAGAGTTTGTAAAATCTTACTAGTAGTTCATCTGCTTGAATATGTGCCCTTTTAGAGTTTGTAAAATCTTACTAGTAGTTCATCTGCTTGAATATGTGCCCTTTAGAGTTTGTAAAATCTTACTAGTAGTTCATCTGCTTGAATATGTGCCCTTTTAGAGTTTGTAAAATCTTACTAGTAGTTCATCTGCTTGAATATGTGCCCTTTTAGAGTTTGTAAAATCTTACTATTAGTTCATCTGCTTGAATATGTGCCCTTTTAGAGTTTGTAAAATCTTACGAGTAGTTCATCTGCTTGAATATGTGCCCTTTTAGATAATACTCACCCATGTGTTGTCGGGGCTCGTAAGGGGAGCAAAGAATAGTAACACTGCGACATACACGGCATGTCGTAAGAGACGACTGAGGTAACACTGTGACTTACACGGCATGTCGTAAGAGACGACTGAGGTAACACTGCGACATACACGGCATGTCGTAAGAGACGACTGAGGTAGGGGCCTAGTAAATAAATAGCGCAACAGAAATCGGATTACTGGCCTGCTTGTATACGTATAACTGGCACAATGTACAACCGCTCTTAGGCTCAGATCACATAAAAATCACAGAGTGGTTTAAGAAATGGCCGATATGGAGCGTTTGAAGAAGAAGACAGTACTTATGCAAATCTCAGTGGTTGGAAAGTAGAAGACAGTACTTATGCAAATCTCAGTGGTTGGAAAGTAGAAGACAGTACTTATGCAAATCTCAGTGGTTGGAAAGTAGAAGACAGTACTTATGCAAATCTCAGTGGTTGGAAAGTAGAAGACAGTACTTATGCAAATCTCAGTGGTTGGAAAGTAGAAGACAATACTTATGCAAATCTCAGTGGTTGGAAAGTAGAAGACAGTACTTATGCAAATCTCAGTGGTTGGAAAGTAGAAGACAATACTTATGCAAATCTCAGTGGTTGGAAAGTAGAAGACAATACTTATGCAAATCTCAGTGGTTGGAAAGTAGAAGACAATACTTATGCAAATCTCAGTGGTTGGAAAGTAGAAGACAGTACTTATGCAAATCTCAGTGGTTGGAAAGTAGAAGACAATACTTATGCAAATCTCAGTGGTTGGAAAGTAGAAGACAATACTTATGCAAATCTCAGTGGTTGGAAAGTAGAAGACAGTACTTATGCAAATCTCAGTGGTTGGAAAGTAGAAGACAATACTTATGCAAATCTCAGTGGTTGGAAAGTAGAAGACAATACTTATGCAAATCTCAGTGGTTGGAAAGTAGAAGACAGTACTTATGCAAATCTCAGTGGTTGGAAAGTAGAAGACAATACTTATGCAAATCTCAGTGGTTGGAAAGTAGAAGACAATACTTATGCAAATCTCAGTGGTTGGAGAGTAGAAGACAGTACTTATGCAAACCTCAGTGGTTGGAAAGTAGAAGACAATACTTATGCAAATCTCAGTGGTTGGAAAGTAGAAGACAATACTTATGCAAATCTCAGTGGTTGGAAAGTAGAAGACAATACTTATGCAAATCTCAGTGGTTGGAAAGTAGAAGACAGTACTTATGCAAATCTCAGTGGTTGGAAAGTAGAAGACAATACTTATGCAAACCTCAGTGGTTGGAAAGTAGAAGACAATACTTATGCAAATCTCAGTGGTTGGAAAGTAGAAGACAATACTTATGCAAACCTCAGTGGTTGGAAAGTAGAAGACAATACTTATGCAAATCTCAGTGGTTGGAAAGTAGAAGACAATACTTATGCAAATCTCAGTGGTTGGAAAGTAGAAGACAATACTTATGCAAATCTCAGTGGTTGGAAAGTAGAAGACAGTACTTATGCAAACCTCAGTGGTTGGAAAGTAGAAGACAATACTTATGCAAATCTCAGTGGTTGGAAAGTAGAAGACAATACTTATGCAAATCTCAGTGGTTGGAAAGTAGAAGACAATACTTATGCAAATCTCAGTGGTTGGAAAGTAGAAGACAGTACTTATGCAAACCTCAGTGGTTGGAAAGTAGAAGACAATACTTATGCAAATCTCAGTGGTTGGAAAGTAGAAGACAATACTTATGCAAACCTCAGTGGTTGGAAAGAAGGCAGAATGATATGAACTAGATTTGAGAATAGAGAACCAATATGAGCAGCTTTCTGACGGCTGACATTCATCATTTATGTGCAGTGATTCAGGATGTGCTGTTCTGCAGTTTTTTTTAAGTTCATTAAATCCTTCATATCTGCCCCGTCGAGCCGAGACTCATGAAAGACATATTCTTCAGTTTCTAAGTTGAGTATGTAAGTTCATAGAGTCCCTGATATCTGCCCTGTCGAGCCGAGACTTGACGGTTGTGTTCTACTGTTGTATTGTGTTCTATGGTTGTGTTCTACTGTTGTGTTGTGTTCTATGGTTGTGTTCTACTGTTGTGTTGTATGGTTGTGTAACTGTCGTTACTGCCTGTAGTACCGCTTTTTAGGGTCGTCTAGGAAAGGTAGGACAAGAGCTTGAGGAATTTCCGACAGAATTTCCATTACCGCAAAGCTGTTCAGATTAGGATTTCTCATCTATGCCCACAACAGAAAAAATCCTTGACCTTACCATGGATTGAACACGGGTCTCCTGCATGGAAGCCGCGCTCTATCTAATCCATTCGGACAGACGCTCCTCCCAAGCCTCATTAAAATAACATTTGGGACCACAGAATTAGATACTTTCTCACTTAATATGGACTTTTTCTTGTCAGCACACTGTTACCGGGTTGTTTACCCAGTGTCGTGGCTTTATGTATTTGTCTTGTGCTTCTCTGGTGACTCGTGTGATGGTTTTCTTAGTCCCCTTGATATGGAAAAAAAAAAGAAGAAACAATCTCTCTCGCGCAATCACCGCCCAGACCAATGTACCAGATCTCCCCATAAATTCTGTTCATGTGAAAATCCGATTCATGCAGTCTTAGCATTGGTGTGTTTTATGTCACATCTTCAGCACCATTTGGAGCTCTGTTGCTTATCCTTCGACGATGTGTCCGGTTTCAGCCAGCGTTTACTCGGTTTGCTCTCCGTTCTATAGCCATCTAGTGTTTTTTACGGTGTGGTGTAGCTAGTCCCACGTCCAACCTCCTTTGTCGCCTCTTACGGCATGCGTGACAGATAACAGTGGTTCTATTCTTTACACCCCAATTTGGGCCCCAGTAGCCACTCGAGTGAAAAGAAACAATTAATAACCTATACTAAATCTATAGAAGAAAAAACAACATAAGTTATATACTAAATCTATAGAAGAAAAGATAACATAAGTTATATACTAAATCTATAGAAGAAAAGATAACATAAGTTATATACTAAATCTATAGAAGAAAAGATAACATAAGTTATATACTAAATCTATAGAAGAAAAGATAACATAAGTTATATACTAAATCTATAGTAGAAAAGATAACATAAGTTATATACTAAATCTATAGAAGAAAAGATAACATAAGTTATATACTAAATCTATAGAAGAAAAGATAACATAAGTTATATACTAAATCTATAGAAGAAAAGATAACATAAGTTATATATTAAATCTATAGAAGAAAAGATAACATAAGTTATATACTAAATCTATAGAAGAAAAGATAACATAAGTTATATACTAAATCTATAGAAGAAAAGATAACATAAGTTATATACTAAATCTATAGAAGAAAAGATAACATAAGTTATATACTAAATCTATAGAAGAAAAGATAACATAAGTTATATATTAAATCTATAGAAGAAAAGATAACATAAGTTATATACTAAATCTATAGAAGAAAAGATAACATAAGTTATATACTAAATCTATAGAAGAAAAGATAACATAAGTTATATACTAAATCTATAGAAGAAAAGATAACATAAGTTATATACTAAATCTATAGAAGAAAAGATAACATAAGTTATATACTAAATCTATAGAAGAAAAGATAACATAAGTTATATACTAAATCTATAGAAGAAAAAACAACATTAGTTATATACTAAATCTATAGAAGAAAA
The DNA here is from genome assembly GCA_020796225.1 of Arion vulgaris. Lineage (NCBI taxonomy): Eukaryota > Metazoa > Mollusca > Gastropoda > Stylommatophora > Arionidae > Arion > Arion vulgaris. The sequence continues at coordinate 87,441,950 of CM036755.1, forward strand.
GATAACATAAGTTATATACTAAATCTATAGAAGAAAAGATAACATAAGTTATATACTAAATCTATAGAAGAAAAGATAACATAAGTTATATACTAAATCTATAGAAGAAAAGATAACATAAGTTATATACTAAATCTATAGAAGAAAAGATAACATAAGTTATATACTAAATCTATAGAAGAAAAGATAACATAAGTTATATACTAAATCTATAGAAGAAAAGATAACATAAGTTATATACTAAATCTATAGAAGAAAAGATAACATAAGTTATATACTAAATCTATAGAACAAAAAACAACATAAGTTATATACTAAATCTATAGAAGAAAAGATAACATAAGTTATATACTAAATCTATAGAAGAAAAGATAACATAAGTTATATACTAAATCTATAGAAGAAAAGATAACATAAGTTATATACTAAATCTATAGAAGAAAAGATAACATAAGTTATATACTAAATCTATAGAAGAAAAGATAACATAAGTTATATACTAAATCTATAGAAGAAAAAACAACATTAGTTATATACTAAATCTATAGAAGAAAAGATAACATAAGTTATATACTAAATCTATAGAAGAAAAGATAACATAAGTTATATACTAAATCTATAGAAGAAAAGATAACATAAGTTATATACTAAATCTATAGAAGAAAAGATAACATAAGTTATATACTAAATCTATAGAAGAAAAAACAACATAAGTTATATACTAAATCTATAGAAGAAAAGATAACATAAGTTATATACTAAATCTATAGAAGAAAAGATAACATAAGTTATATACTAAATCTATAGAAGAAAAGATAACATAAGTTATATACTAAATCTATAGAAGAAAAGATAACATAAGTTATATATTAAATCTATAGAAGAAAAGATAACATAAGTTATATACTAAATCTATAGAAGAAAAGATAACATAAGTTATATACTAAATCTATAGAAGAAAAAACAACATTAGTTATATACTAAATCTATAGAAGAAAAGATAACATAAGTTATATACTAAATCTATAGAAGAAAAGATAACATAAGTTATATACTAAATCTATAGAAGAAAAGATAACATAAGTTATATACTAAATCTATAGAAGAAAAGATAACATAAGTTATATACTAAATCTATAGAAGAAAAGATAACATAAGTTATATACTAAATCTTTAGAAGAAAAGATAACATAAGTTATATACTAAATCTATAGAAGAAAAAACAACATTAGTTATATACTAAATCTATAGAAGAAAAGATAACATAAGTTATATACTAAATCTATAGAAGAAAAGATAACATAAGTTATATACTAAATCTATAGAAGAAAAGATAACATAAGTTATATACTAAATCTATAGAAGAAAAGATAACATAAGTTATATACTAAATCTATAGAAGAAAAGATAACATAAGTTATATACTAAATCTATAGAAGAAAAAACAACATTAGTTATATACTAAATCTATAGAAGAAAAGATAACATAAGTTATATACTAAATCTATAGAAGAAAAGATAACATAAGTTATATACTAAATCTATAGAAGAAAAGATAACATAAGTTATATACTAAATCTATAGAAGAAAAGATAACATAAGTTATATACTAAATCTATAGAAGAAAAGATAACATAAGTTATATACTAAATCTATAGAAGAAAAGATAACATAAGTTATATACTAAATCTATAGAAGAAAAGATAACATAAGTTATATACTAAATCTATAGAAGAAAAAACAACATTAGTTATATACTAAATCTATAGAAGAAAAGATAACATAAGTTATATACTAAATCTATAGAAGAAAAGATAACATAAGTTATATACTAAATCTATAGAAGAAAAGATAACATAAGTTATATACTAAATCTATAGAAGAAAAGATAACATAAGTTATATACTAAATCTATAGAAGAAAAAACAACATTAGTTATATACTAAATCTATAGAAGAAAAGATAACATAAGTTATATACTAAATCTATAGAAGAAAAGATAACATAAGTTATATACTAAATCTATAGAAGAAAAGATAACATAAGTTATATATTAAATCTATAGAAGAAAAGATAACATAAGTTATATACTAAATCTATAGAAGAAAAGATAACATAAGTTATATACTAAATCTATAGAAGAAAAGATAACATAAGTTATATACTAAATCTATAGAAGAAAAGATAACATAAGTTATATACTAAATCTATAGAAGAAAAGATAACATAAGTTATATACTAAATCTTTAGAAGAAAAGATAACATAAGTTATATACTAAATCTATAGAAGAAAAAACAACATAAGTTATATAACTCATTTGTTATTTCTTCTTTAGTCTTTTATTATTGTTGACAAGTGTTGTTGATTTTAAGTAATCAAGTATTTCCTGAAAGAAAAATGTAGTCTTTTATTATTGTTGACAAGTGTTGTTGATTTTAAGTAATCAAGTATTTCCTGAAAGAAAAATGTAGTCTTTTATTATTGTTGACAAGTGTTGTTGATTTTAAGTAATCAAGTATTTCCTGAAAGAAAAATGTAGTCTTTTATTATTGTTGACAAGTGTTGTTGATTTTAAGTAATCAAGTATTTCCTGAAAGAAAAATTGTGGCATATCCTTTACAGGACATCGCCATCAAACAAAGTCAACGAGTCATTGATTTTCTAGGCACCACTTATACGTTCAGTAGTTTGCCAATGTTTTCTGAATGGTGAGGTCTATTTTCACCGTTGTAAAAATCACGGGAAAAAATTTTCTTCCAAAACTGCCCAGCGCAGTTTCAAGAAGGTAAGCTTGGTTTGTGATCTGGCTCACTACCGCTTACGCTAGAGATGCTCACTGAAATAGGTTGATTAACAATTGAAGATTGGTCAATGCACAAGAAGAAAAAAGTTCAATATCAACATAATTCTTCTTCTTGGAATGCTCCATACCAACTACTTATCAAATCCCTCTTTGTCATTTGTATGTGATCCGAGTCTAAGAGTGCTTGTATGTTGTGCCATGATGATGTGCCAACAAGTAGGCCAGCACATCCGATTTATACATCTTTTATTTACTAGGGTAGCTTCCTTAGGCCCCTACCTTAGTCACCTCTTACGACTAGCCTTGTAGGTGGCAGTGTTACTATTCTTTGTTCCCCTTGGGAGCCCTAGCAACACACAGACGATATCAACAAAAGAAAGATCCAATCTTCATTTTTCAGATATGACTTGAGTCAAGAAGGTTTAGAACACACAATGACAACAGGTAAAAGTCAATGGTAGGTGAGATGGAGGACGGCAGACAGATTACAATTCTGTACAGCCTAACCATGATATGGTTTAAAAAAAACAGCTCTAACCAGAGATAATATTTGTGAACATTTTAAGAAAAAACAGCTCTAACCAGAGATAATATTTGTGGAAATTTTTAAAAAAAAGCTCTAACCAGAGATAATATTTGTGAAAATTTAAAAAAAGAACAGCTCTAAATAGAGGAACAAAAGAACATCTTACAAACACATACAGATACCACTACATAGCAATGGGTCGAAGGTCAAGAGCTCAAGTACTGTTGGATCATTGAAGAAGCAGAACAAGACATGTTAAAATTATACATCCCAGATAAAAGATATGTTAAAATTATACATCCCAGATGAAAGATGTTAAAACTATACATCCCAGATAAAAGATATGTTAAAATTATACATCCCAGATGAAAGATATGTTAAAATTATACATCCCAGATAAAATATATGTTAAAATTATACATCCCAGATGAGAGATATGTTAAAATTATACATACCAGATGAAAGATATGTTAAAATTATACATCCCAGATGAAAGATATGTTAAAATTATACATCCCAGATAAAAGATATGTTAAAATTATACATCCCAGATAAAAGATATGTTAAAATTATACATCCCAGATAAAAGATATGTTAAAATTATACATCCCAGATGAGAGATATGTTACAATTATACATCACAGAAATAATTTGTTAATATTCATTGGCCTCTTTGTCTCAGGATACAATGAGTTTTGTGTTCTCTGCAGAGTAACATTGTCTGTTGTGGCTGTGACCTCTTCTGCCTGAGCAATTTTTATGGAGTAGCTGAGTTGCTCAAGTGCTGACTACCCCCTCTTGATTTCCCTGATATGCTAACCCGAAACAAATGCTTGCAGAAAATGGATGCACCAGGCCGTAAGGCACATAACATGGTGCAACGACCCCCACAATGAGGAATAGGATAACGTTCTCGGCCGCCAATCTGCCTCGGAGATTTAGCCACGCAGTAAGAATGTCAGACCTACCATCACGAGGGTGGCCAAAACTTACTGCGGGAAGAGGTCAGCACAAACGGAAACAGAAATCATAGGAATTATATCCTAGAGAACTGTCCCCAGTATGCAGACTTGAAAATAAAGAGGTGGCCCACTTACACCTTAGTCCATGACAAACTGTATGGCGTGGCTGATAATCTGAGGCAGATGGCTGCCTTTATTAGAGAATCCGAAATCCCAATCTAGTGAGAATGCAGAAGAAGATTTCCCTGATAAAGAGTCTAGAGGAGTGCAAGCTTGATGACTGGTATCAGTTTGGTTGCAGTAGCTGTCGGTAGGGTATCATATGATGCCTATCCGACTTAGGGGTTCCACTCTGTATTTTCTATTTGGGTTTACTTTCATAACCTTTATCTCTCCTCAGACTTCCACAAGACTGTAGGTCTATTTTTCCATAGCTGGGAGTCTGATTCTTGGATATCGGGGTAAATTCACACATGGATTATCTCCATAACACAAATCTTAGGATCAAGAACGCTTCCAAGATTTGATGATCCCTTATCGGACAGTAAAAAAAAAACCTAACACAGAGGAGTCCATCCCCCTGATCAAGCCAGAACCCCACTAGGTTTTGACCTCACAATCAAAGTTTCTTGGTCTACACCACTGGGATGTGTGGTTGACTTGTGGGTTCTGGGTCATCGACAGGCTGCCAATTTTCACTTTTCATTCCTCCTAAGATAGTTGTTTAATTTTTAGTTGTCAGATCATTATTATTGCACGGTGAACCAGTCAGTCCATAAGTGCTCCAATCACCTCCTCAGTATGTCTCTCAGCATGTGGCGACTAACGACACTGGTTCTTTGTTGGTTTACTATTCTTCTTTGTATACCAGCATAGTGTTCTTGTCCAGCTACACCACATTTGACTTGGAATTCTTAGTCTAGTTAGGGTTGTAGATTCACCACTATTACTTGAATCATGTACATGACCTCTCTCCCTTAGGGAATTTATAATATCAGCCTGGTCCATTGCTCACCCACTTTTGTTTACAAAAGCCATACCTGCAAGCTTATTAGCATGTTCATTTCCCCTTACACCTGCATTCCTGACACACAAAAAAATTCTTCCAAATAGAGACTAGCCAATCCCAACTCTGCTGGATACTGAGTCAGGTATAGAGCACACCTTCTAGACAAAGCAGATTACATTTTGTTAAACAGTACAGTTAACATTATTATGAGATTACAATTGAGAATGTTCCTAATCCAGAAAATAGATTAAATAAATGCTCCAATTAATGACTTAAAAATGATAAATAAAGAGTATTGGACATCCGATGCACACAAAAAAACACCACATAAAATATACAGGACTGTCAACTCAGACAAACCCAAACATTTTCTTAAACCAAAATTGTCAGATGCGCGTGCCCTACATGCATAAGAGCCTAAGAACCGAGCGAGGCACAAAATATTTCCATTCTATACACAAATCAAACAAACCACACAGAAGATATATCCGAAGATAAGGAATTATAATAATCAGAACAACAATGTTGTAGATAATATAAATATATTCAGGACTGGTGAGATGAAACTGGGTGGAGGTACTGCTACAGATAGGGATCAGAGAAATCACCTTCATTTTTGTCCCTGGGCATGCAGGAGTCAGTGGTAATGAACGAGCTGATAGATTGGCTGGCATGGCTACAATATCAGAGGGAGCTGTAATGGATAGAAATGACATTCTTAATGCATTGAGAGAGTCTTTCCGAGCAGAAGAGTTTCAGGGTTGTGAATCCCACTCGCTGACCAGATGGGTGTCGATATTGGTACAGCCTGAAAAAAAACGACATACCAAATATGCAGAGAGATTGATTAATTAACATTGAACTAGCGTGTTGGACTGCTGGATTTGTTGAGGCGAAGATCGGAGCACCTATGGACGTATTCGAAGTGCTATGATGATAGTCCTCATATAACTGATACCAAATGATGTTGAAATACTTCTTTTCATTTGTCGTCAAACTGCTACCAGGTTATAGCCCCAATATTGTGAAATATACATACAATACACTGTTTGATAGATTTAGATAGTCCTGTAATTTTTTTTAAAATGTTCTCCAGATATGAATTTAGTTGTAGCCATGACACCTAATATGGTGTCTCTGCCTAATTTTTGCGTGTGACTTGCTTTTCATCAACGTCCCTCACCTTTCAGGCAAGAATTATTCTGACTTAGAGATTTCTAGTAATAAATTTAACCCTTTCACCCTGTATTATTTTGATCTCTGGACGCATTTATTTTGCGATCCAAATTTAACATTCAATGTCAATTAGTTTAATCCTTTATAACTCTTGTACTGTTTCTCTAAAGTATGACATATTACATATTTAATTATTGCTAATTGGATGTGGAATACATTAATATAATAATATTTTACATCAGGTGATAAACGTTTGAGAAAATTCGATTATTGTAGCATGACTATTTTAAATAAACGAAAAATCATAAAAAATATTTTTACTTTCTGGTTTGTATTACATCTTAATATTCATAGATGTTTCCAGAAGTAGTATTTAAATGAAGATAAACCATGTGGGAACATATTCTATAAGTTTCATCTAACTAGGTGCAGTAGTTTTTATAATATTCACTTTTAGTGCGGACACGTCAATAAATGGAATGTGGAACGCCCATTCTTTAGATGCAATTATTACATTAGACTTACAACTATCGAAACTGCATTTCATAAACAATCAAATGTCATTATTACCATCACTTAAATCTTCTTTATTACTATCACAAGTTATAATTTGATCTAACAGTACTCAAGATTACACTGTAAACATCATCGGAAACATTAACGTTTAAAAAAGAAATCTAGACTTGAACACAATAATACACTGCTTTCCCTCTTTCAAATCTTTGTTAAATGAAGATAGTAATGTACCTACATATATGTACTTTCCGTTTCTGAAGATTTTTTAACTTCAGTAAAGGGGTTGTGAAGATACATTCGTTTCCGTGAACAGACATCCAAAAGCTGATATATCGGTTCTGCGACATCATGAACATTACTCTGAACCGATATATCGGCTCTGCAGTCCCGTTGGGTTAATGTTTCAATTAAAACACCTTTATCAAACAAAGAAATATGCATCATGAAATATGAACAATAAAATTATTTCATGAAATATGAACGATAAAATTATTTCATGAAATATGAACGATAAAATTATTTCATGAAATATGAACAATAAAATTATTTCATGAAATATGGACAATAAAATTATTTCATGAAATATGGACAATAAAATTATTTCATGAAATATGGACAATAAAATTATTTCATGAAATATGGACAATAAAATTATTTCATGAAATATGGACAATAAAATTATTTCATGAAATATGGACAATAAAATTATTTCATGAAATATGAACAATAAAATTATTTCATGAAATATGGACAATAAAATTATTTCATGAAATATGGACAATAAAATTATTTCATGAAATATGGACAATAAAATTATTCCCATGAAATATGGACAATTACATTATTTCATGAAATGTGGACAATAAAATTATTCCATGAAATATGGACAATAACATTATTTCATGAAATGTGAACAATAAAAGTATTTCATGAAATATAGACAATAAAATTATTTCATGAAATGTGAACAATAAAAGTATTCCATGAAATATAGACAATAAAATTATTTCATGAAATATGAACAATAAAATTATTCCATGAAATATGGACAATAAAATTATTTCATGAAATATGTCCAGAAAATCAATCCATAAAAATATGCACAATTAAATTGATATGCAAAAATGCACACCAAAAAAACCAACAATTATTCCATGAAATATGCACGATTAAAGTATTCCATGAAAATATGCACTATAAAATTATACAATTAAATAATAAGCATTAAAAAATTATTACAAAAAGAAATCAAATGCAAGTGTCAAAACAGCAAGTGTCAAAACAGCAAGTGTGTCTGTTGCTATACTTTGTAAAATGTCATTGTTTCTATTTCTGTACTTGTTGCAATTAATAATCAGTTTGACAGTATTCTGTTATGTTAATAGTTGGTAGGAATGTGTAGAAAAGTTTGCACAGATTAAAAAAAATATAATTTAATTGAAAAGATTAATAAAAAGAATACATGATAAGTTTTCATGTTGTGACTAGAATATGAGGTTAAGCCTGTTCTCTTGTTCTTGACTGACTTACATATCACAAGGATAAGATGAGATTCAGAATGCTATGAAGGTATCAACTTGTTATATATGACAATTGTCAGAACTACAATCCCTATTGTACGAGCTGTGCAACCCCAGCAAGGCCATCTTGCAGTGGATACCATCTCAATGTGGAATACCATGAAATGAAATGGCAGACTGACTGGTTAAAGGATGATTAAATCAATCAGAAAGTTACCAATACCAAGAAAAGACAACTCCTATAATATGAGCAGATTAGAACAAGTTGTCCTTCTGTGCCTTAGAACAGGACACAATCAACTCTGCAGCCACATGTATTAAAATTTAAGATTGGCAATTCAGCCATGTGTCCAAACACTCCAGATTACAGAGAACATACATAACGACTGTCCTGTATATGATATACTGACGAAAACTCACTGGCTTAGTGAAATGACAAAGGAAAGAAAACGTCACTGACTTATGTGTGAGCTACAAAAGATGGTGAAGTTTATACAAGAGACAACATTAAATATATATAGGCAATAGTTGAAGCGAACGAAAACAAAGAAATAATCAACTTTCTGGCATTCAAACATGTCTCTGCATGCAACATACACATTTCAACCTATATTCACAGCTATCTACTGTGTTCACGACTGTCCGCTGTGTTCACGACTGTCCGCTGTGTTCGCGACTGTCCCCTGTGTTCACAACTGTCCAGTTACTGATCAGACATCAATGACCTGTCAACAAACTCAACTCAGATAACATTTGATCAGACTCTCTCAAAGCTCGCTCCAACTTTTCGTTGTATGGATCCTCCTTGTTCTCATTCTGTTCTGCAATATCAACATCTCTGGCTGGTCGATGATGTTGTGTAGCATTCAGCGCAAAGTTGGCTTGAGAATAATCTTCATCCCCTTGTTGTGCAATCAAAAATGCCAAAGACTCCAAATTGAGTTCCGCCTTATCCAGGATGCTGTCTAACAAGTTCATTGTCTTTAATCTAATAATCTCTGTCTCACGATCTATACAATCTTCCTTGCAATCATCATCTAAATCTACCTCATCTTCCTTGGAATCTACCAACAACCACAGATTTTCACTGCCCAGGTACTGGTTGTGTCTCTCGCTATTCAATATTGGTGAATGATGGCATTTCACCTTTTCTGGATCTAACTGAATATTGGCTACTTCTATGACAGGAGAGTTACTCTTTTCAGTTACATGCTTGTGAACTTTTTTCTTAGAGGAGAGCTCTTTAGAAGTAAAGTTGTGAAGATTATTGCCTAGCTTGTCTTCATTTAACACATCTTCTTGGGAGAACCTGGCACAGTCCATGACTGCCATTATGGCTGAAAATGGACTGATGGCTGAAGAATCCATATTTGAGGATGAGCAGAAAGTTTGATCAAGAGAAGGTGTGGGTGTACACATCATCTTTTGATTATTCAGAACTTCAGTTGATTTTAAAATTGTCTGGGAACATTCATCAACAGAAACCGGAGCAAGTAATTCATTGACAGACTGATGTGTTTTGTTGTTCAAAGTTGCAGAATATGAAACTTTGTTGCTTGTATTTCTTGTATCTGTTATGGTATCATCAGATGCCATCTCTGAGTCATGGCTAATGGTAGTTAGGTCTGTACTAAATTCTTCTTCTAGCTTCTGTCCATCGGAAACTGATGTCACACTCTTCGGAACTGAGCTAGAGTCTGACAGATATTGTTTAATCTTACAGTTCTTTGACATGGGAGTTGTCTTAGTGTTTCCTACAGAACTTTGTATAATCTTGACTGGGACTACACTTGGGATTTTCTTTGAAGTAAATGTAGGATCTACAGTCTGTTCTTTATCGTGTTTGTTCTTGGGGGAGCCTGCTGTTATCCTTCTATCACTAGATATTCCACATTGCATTTTGTTTGAAGTAGCAGATTTTGTACACAACGAAATGCTTTGTTGATCAAACTTTTTAACACACAATTTTAAAGTTGTGTTTTGGATGTTGTTGTTAACTGGTTCCTGGCTAGAGAGAGAGCTTGAACGGTTTGCCAGATTGACTGTTTTGATTTTCTTTCGGCCACACAGGGTGTCTGATGCTGCTTGAAGAGTATGTATTAGATTTGATTTGAGGGATTGGCAGACAGTGGAAGGTGGCAGAGATGAGCAGACAGGTAACGATGCAGACAATCTGCTTCCTAATTGATGTCTGAGTTTGCCAGGGCTGGACATAGTGGTTGTAATGTGCTTGGGTGAGACATGACTAGTTTTACATTGACCAGAAGTAGCATTTGTAATATGCTGAGGTTTTGGTGAGACCATTTTACACTGACTAGAAGTAGTATTTGTAATATGTTTTGGTGAAACCGTCTTACATTGACTAGAAGTAGTATTTGTAATATGTTGAGGTGAAACCTGACTAGCCTTAGACTGAATGAAATCTACCTCCATTATATCTCTTTCAGTCTCTTGGGCTAGAACTTCCTGAATGATCTCTCTTTTCCGATGGGAAATGAAGTATTTCTCTACCTCATGAAACCTATTCTTGGATTCCTTAATCTTCTTTAGATTTTCCTTGTTATCTGCCACAAAGTTCCGCACACAATTTCCTAATCTTGGTGAGGAGCTGATAACATTCTTTTCTCTGTCCACTTTTGAAGCTATCCTTGGACTATCACCACCAGGATTAGATGAGAAACTGCAAGGATGTTCACCTGAAAAAGTCAAGATTATAAAATTAGTTTTTGTCTTTTTTGTACCCACTATGAATTCAGACTAGCCAGGGCGCCTAATATGGCACATCAGCTTTATTTTTGCATGAAGGCTTGATTTTCTTATCACCAGTGTCTCTTGCCCTTCATGTGAGCCTTACTTCGACTTCAGAGGTACTTGTAATTTATATCCCCAAGTAAAGGATCTACTAGAGCCAAACATGGACAACACAGTCCCTGGAGTCCAAGTACAGTCCCCAAAAAATAGCTGCATATGAAATGTGATGCCTACAAAACGTTACCAACATCATAAAAGAATCAACAACATCAGCATAAGAAAGAAAGTTGAGACAGAACCTTGCTTGAATTACATTCAGAAACAAAGAATGAAGTAGTTCGGCCAATTAATAAGAATGCAACCAAACTCCACAGTATAACAGTCTTCTACCACAGAACATTAGAAAAGAAGGTGAGAGAGAGACCACGAAAAAGATGGATAGATGGCATAGCAGAATCCTGTCAAAAAGCAAAAATAACTATCATCCACACCACTAGAGCAGCACAAGACAAAAACATAAAACCACGACACTTGGCAATAACCTGATAAAAGTTTGACGACAAACAAAGAAGAAGTATAGAACAGGGTTTCCTCTAGTTCAACCGTGTACTGTGTGTACAATGAGAAATGTTGGCTTGACCCCAGGAATTTCCAAGAGGTCACTAGTGCAGCATGTTATCAACTTTGGTATTGGCAACCACAATGACATCAAATAAATCCTCTTTAGTGAGCAATATGTGTGTGCCTATCATCAAAACTACAAAAGACTTTCATAAATTGACATTTGTGCGAATTAGAATGAATGAAGAGGTATATCGTACACCATGTAGGCCTGCGGTATGCACACAAGAGCCGTTCTATAATTCTCTTCGTATCATGAAACTGTGACGTGAGGTAAAGTATAATTAAAGAAAGAAAACAGTATATGTGTATTTTTGACCATCCATATACTATTTTTTCCCATCTGCCATAATCTGTAAACATATGTTCTACTGTCTTATATTGTAAATGTTTACTTGCTTCAGTAGTTCTCCATGTATTTTTATTTTCTGTTCTCCCCTTCTTTGTCTATAATCATCCATAGTCAATAAGCGATCATCATTTAAAATATATCAAAGTACTATGATTAAATCATAGGGGTAGTCATATGTGATACTCTATGTGACCGTCCATTGATAGTGTTTTCAATTCAGTTTTGTGTTCATTTTGGATATATCTATCATCCATATTCCTTTGCTAGTTTAGCCTACTTGGTCTACTAGTTTTGCGAGCTAAATATTGAATCATAAATAGTAAGAATGTGACCGATGTGACATAAGTCCTATACAAACTGTTTATTATTATATATAATAGTTATATAGTATTATAAGTATATAGATTACCGTCCATTATTGATTACAAGGGAGTGACTCTCAGTTGAGTGTGAGTCGTAAGTACACTCGAACATGACTAGAAATATAAACTATAAGAATGCAAAAAGATATCACACAAGTAGGTCAATTTATACTTCATAATACATTTTTCTATTAAACGTCCAATGCAAGCCTACCTTGAACAACAGCAGGTTTCCCAGCTGTCTTTTCACAGGCAGACACTTTTCGTTCTGCTACGATATGTTTCTGCTTGGTAGCCATTTGGTTCACGGAGACGCTCCGTACTTTGATAATTGTGCACTGTGACGTTTAATAGGGGATTGTTTGTTTGTTTTCTATCCCCCGGGAAGTATGGGATTATTTCGTCTTTTCGCCTGTTTTGTGTGAGGGAGAGTACTTGGCTTTCTTTAAGACCCAGGAATCTCCAACAAGTTTAGGCGTATGGTGCTATGCTTAGTGTCGTGGAGACTCCTACACAGGTAGAGTTTACTGGTGACCACTGCTGTACTCTCTTTTCTAGCGCAGCAGTTGCTCTATAAACATCACTCATTGACCACGTTGTGCAATAATAATAGCCGTCCATCGCAAGCGATGATGACAACAATCTCAGACGTGTGCTGCTGCACCTTCCTAGTGTGTGCAGAGGTGACTGTAGAGTTCAATCCTATAACAGAATCCCCTACCACAGGTGGGGCATACATGATCAATGTTAGACATGTGTGTGTTGTGTGCTCTGTCTTTCGCGCAGCTCGTTTTCTCTGTGCCTCAACAACACGATGGTTCTCAGCTATGTGGGTTCCTCTTTTGTTGCTACAGCGCCACAATTGGCGATCTTGCGCAAGGGATTCCAAGCACGTGGTGTCTATATCGGAGCATTTCAGAGACACTTTAAGAGTGTTTTTAAAGCGTTTTTTCTGTCCACCAGCTGAACGTCTGCCCCTTCAAGTTCGCCATACATCAGCTGTTTTGGGATGCGTTTATCAGGCACAAGCAACATCCGAGCAACATGACCGACCCATATCATTTTGGCCTTCTGCAACAGGGTGTTGACGCTTGGGATCTTTGCTCTTGTGAGGACTTTGCGGTCTGGAGTTTTGTCCTGCCAGTTTATTTTTAGTATTCTGCGTAGACAGCTTGTGTGGAAGTGGTTTAATTTTCTTGCGTGTCTGCTATACACTGTCCATGTCTCGCTTGCGTACAGAGCGTGGTTAGCACTATGGCCTGGTAACCTTTCAGATTTGTGGCTATGCTTATCCCCTTCAATATTCCCTGCAATCCCCGTGCAATATAAACGTGATTATAATCAGGAGCTACTTCCGCAATTGTTCTAGAACGACCACTCGTTGACCACTCTATGTGACCGTTGTGTGAGTTTTGCCAGAGAAGGTACTGAGCGATCACCTTTACGGACAGATGAATTACGTTCGCTCAAAACGATCAATTTTTGCCTTTTGATCTAAGCCAAGCAGCGTTCGCAATTCTGGACGTCAAGATGCTCAATAAAGGGCGATCGCGTCTGGAAAAGCATCGGACTTCGCCAATGTGTGAGTTTATACGACAAGACAAAACATCTACATTATCGGCTTTAATTTTCTAGCCACGGTGAGTTTACTCCGGAATAGGAATATTCTCTGCTAGCCGTTTCGAGACTCGAGTCGGCACTTGGCAATATCTACTCTACATGTTTCCCTGACCCCAGGAAACACTGGCTGTTGCTGCACACAGACAATCCAGAGGGTCTTTTCATTAGGCGCTAACAGCGCAACTTAAATTTTGTGCTCGCCAACATCACTCACCCCAGTCCTTACAGGGATTTTAGTTTTTCAAGGCATTAAAATGTAACTACGTTTTGCATTCGTCGTGCAACAGTACCTTGCTCGGTTGTCCCAGGGAGGACAGTTTCGTTCAGCACAAGAGCACGACCTTAGGTTTTGCGCTCGGCCAATAAGTAGGGGATTAAAGTCTTTGAAATCAACAAAGAAAATTGATAAGAAACTGGACAGCTTTGAGAATAAATGTCTCCGAAAATTATTAAAAGTAAAATGAAGTGATTTCGTTTCTAACAACACAGTGAGAGATAGAACACAGCAACAACCCGTATCAAATATTATAAGGAAACGAAGGTGGAAATATTTAGGTCATGTTCTTAGTTCAGATGAAAAGAGACTAAATCAACAAGTCCTTATGTGGTCACCAGTTGGGAAAAGAAAACGTGGAAGACCTAAAACCTAAGAGCACTCTTCGAAGAACAATCCTACAAGAAAGTAAACTATTGGGATGTAAAACCATACGAAATCTCCACTGCTAGCAACGAACCGAATCACATAGAGAAAAACCTCTGCCTTTAGCACGAAAGGAGCAAACTAAGCCGAGGCACGAGCTCTCAACTGAAAGTAAACCTTGTTTTGGTTATATCAAAGCGTGAAGGCCAACAAACATGAAAAATAAAAATTAACCCCATTAGGAGAATCCGAGTTAATTAGACACGTTTTGGAGTTGCTGTTTTATATATATATATATAAATGTTGGTTTATTTTGTCTGTCTTTTCATCAAAATGTGTTACGGCGGGTGTTACGGAGATTGAGCACTGGGTCCTATAGGGCCTACATCAGTCAGCATCGATTGTTGGGGAGTTTAGGATGGATAAGGGGATGTTCTTCGGTCTCATGGTGACCTACTGTTGGATGATGACAATACAATTGATGCTGAATCAATCCATCGAAGAAGAAGATAAAGGGTATTCTCTATCTCGGTTGCGCAAGTTGTGCATACCGATAGGTGCGGCAAGACGGGAAAACCACTAGAGAAAACCCAGTAGATACATCAATCAACACAGAACCGGAGTTGTTAGATAAAGCACACTGAGATACATGCTTGGGAGGAGATCGGAGTAATTATCGACATGTCCGATGAAGATGATCCTCAAATGAACAGTCCATCGATTTATTGGATGCTTGAGGGGCCGTGAGAGGAGTGTGTTTAGCCAGCGATCCACAGGAATCATCAGTATACATAAACTTTCGATCTCTCTCGGGGAGACTGAGCATCTATGGGTCTTCCTGGAATGCTGTGAGATCAGTTCAATAACCAATACATCAGTCAGATCGATGTTTGACATCATAGCATAACAAGTATGTAGACAAAGAGGGAGGACATATAGAGATGTCAGAATAAAAATACAAAGGGCAAGAGTGGCTTTCATGGCACTAGAAATCCTCGCCTCTGCAGTGAGGACGACGATTTTCTTGATAGAGCTCATGAGATGCTTGATTTCTTCCGCCAGCGCCTATACCCGGAGAATGTGCTTACATCTGCCATGCATCGGTTTCAGCTAATTGCTCGCCAGGAGGCCCTCTCTCACATACTTAGAACCCCAAAGTCTGACAGGGTTAAACTTATCTTAACTTTCCACCCTCATAGTTCCCTGGTGAAAAGGTCTTATTCCATCATCTCCTATTCTTCAGTCTGATCCTGAGACACGTTCAGTCTTCCAACACTATCCTTTGGTGGCGTACAGACGGGACAGAAGCCTCAAGGATTTGTTGGTACACAGTCGCCTCAAGCCTAACATCCAGAGTCACTTTGGCACCATCCAATGTGGCCGTCGGCGCTGTAATACATGTGCTTATGTAATACAGACCCGTACTGTCTCTTTTCCAAAAGCTACCTATACCATTCAAGACAGTTTCACGTGTGAGTCCCGCAATATCATCTATGCTATCACCTGCAAACGATGCCATAAGGCCTATATTGGTGAAACCGGTAAGAGGCTCAGTGACCGATTCGCCCAACACTTACGCGATATTCGCCAATGCTCTTTGACTCCTGTGGCCACTCATTTCAATGATACTGGCCATTCAGGAGTTGACGATGTCCAGGTCACAGCCATCCGATCATGTTCCTCCGATGATCGCAGTCGATTCGCCCTGGAGAACCGTTTTATTTCATTCTATGGCACTTTGCGACCTCTTGGACTCAACGCATTACATTCCTATGCTTCTTAGTACTGTCTTATCTCGTGCCTTGTTATCTATATGTGTGTTTGCTCCATATATGTGTCATTTATCCACTATATGGTTTATTGTTCCTCTCCTTTTCCACTTTCGGTTTTTGTGTTGCACTCATTTCGTTGTTCGTTTTTATTCCCATTTTTCATCAGATAGGTTTATGTTTCCACATGTAATCGTCCATTTGTAGTGTTCCTCGAATTCGTCATTCTTGTTGTATTGTTTGCTTGATAAAGGCCTTTTGGTCGAAACGTTGCTGTTTATCGTCACTGTTTATGTATTTTGTAAAACTGTAGTACTTTGTTTTTACGTGTTTACCTAGAAAACATAGAAGTTTAAAGAAATCAAATCTAGGATCAAAATTATAATATTTAACTCCAGTGCTAAAGCAATTCTGCTGTACGGATCAGAAACACGGAGAATGACTACAGCAATCACTCATAAATTCCAAACATTCATCTACTTGTGTCTGCGCAGAATAGAGAGACTGAGATGGTGTAATAGGGTCACAAATGAGGAACTTATGGAGAGAACAAGACCAATTCCAGTAAATCAAGAGGTGAAGAAAGGTCGCTGGTTCTGAATAGGATAGACCTTGAGAAAGTTCGAGGGAAGTATAACAAGAAGTGTCGTTTCCTGGAACCCACAAGAAAATCGAAAGAGATGAAAGTCTAGAAATACACGGAAAATTTATTTGGAGGCAGAAATTAAAGATATACAGACGAGCTGAAAGAGATAGCTAAAGATATACAGACGAGCTGAAAGAGATAGCTAAAGATATACAGACGAGCTGAAAGAGATAGCTAAAGATATACAGACGAGCTGAAAGAGATAGCTAAAGACAGGAAAACTGGCATGAGTTGGTTGATGGTCTATGTCACAGTCGAGACTTAAAAGGCATAAGTGAGTGAGAAAGAGCATAAAGGGCTAAGTGTAGAGACAAGAAATATTAGGAGCGAGACTTTACAGAAATATTGCGTAACTTGAAGACGCTTGACACAAATACATAAGACTGGGAAAAGTTGCCAAAGACAGGTTCAGCTAGAAACAGGTTCTGAAAACTGATCTGAGAACCGATGAAGTCAGATTAAGACAGTTCGCTGACATAGAAACGTGCCAGAGAAAGTAGAAACTGAAAAATATCCTACTTTGGCACTACTTCCATCATCTCTCGAGGCTGACAGGATGCCATCACATTAGCACTTGTCACTTTTGTTTGTGTAAGAGCACAAGGAGTCTAACTCGCAGCTGATGCTGTGGTCTTGCTTGAACAGCTATCATTTTGTTCAGGGAGAGAAAATAGAAAATGTGAACAGTTTTGAATATCTTGGTTCACTGCTAACAAGAGATGGAAATGGAATGATATAATTTAAAAGAAAAAACAAACATAACGATACACAAAATTAAGTGCCAAACCTGGACTCTGACATCAAACAATAAAGAAAACTAGTCCTGACAGAGATGAAGTGTCTATGCAGAATGTTGAGAATATCAAGAAGAGATTTGTTTAGAAATGTTTGTTTCTTTGTGAAGTTCAGTGAAGATGGTGTACCCACTTTTTTCCTGATGTCTTCATTTCCAAACTGGTTTCTTCTTGATACTCCCAGCATTCTGCATAGACACTGCATCTCTGTCGTGACTAGCTTTCTTCTATTGTTTGATGTCAGCGTCATTGTTTGAAACTGATAGCATAATGATAGTAGATTGTGTAGAGTATGTATAGTGATTGTCTCCATTGCATGCTTGTTATATGTGTGACTCAGTCCCCCTTTGCTGATCATTCCCACACTTGATTCAAAATTTCTGCAATCTTAAGGTTGCTAGTTCTTCTATTACAATGTCATACTTCAGCAAACAATCATTGATTGATCTTAAGATTAGAAAGGTGAACCGGAACAAAAAGCATGCAGAAAACAGATGTGCTGGTGAGTTTGTAGGCGCCTAACTGGCACAACAAACCCAGGCTCTTAACTCCTTGTAGACCAAATGCCACACTATGTGGTTTTGGGTTGACGCCTTTTACCACAAGCAACACTAAAGGGCGTATTTTATTTTAAAAACAAATGGCTGGTAAAAACATGACTTTCTCCCTGGTCCACTAAAAGTTAAGAGCAAATCACATACAGACCACAAAGAGTGGTTTAACAATTGGTTGATGTAGAGCTTACGGAATAGTAGATCCATGCAAGTTCCTGAAGCAACTTTCGTGGTGGTCTTCTAACATCATGTTCAATGTTTCTTTGATGTCCTGATGCAACTTTCATGGTGGTCTTCTAACGTCATGTTCAATGTTTCTTTGATGTCCTGCTGCAACTTTCACTGTGGTCTTCTAACGTCATGTTCAATGTTTCTTTGATGTCCTGCTGCAACTTTCGTGGTGGTCTTCTAACGTCATGTTTAATGTTTCTTTGATGTCCTGCTGCAACTTTTGTGGTGGTCTTCTAACATCATGTTTAATGTTTCTTTGATGTCCTGATGCAACTTTTGTGGTGGTCTTCTAACGTCATGTTCAATGTTTCTTTGATGTCCTGATGCAACTTTGGTGGTGGTCTTCTAACGTCATGTTCAATGTTTCTTTGATGTCCTGATGCAACCTTCGTGGTGGTCTTCTAACGTCATGTTTAATGTTTCTTTGATGTCCTGATGCAACTTTTGTGGTGGTCTTCTAACGTCATGTTCAATGTTTCTTTGATGTCCTGATGCAACCTTCGTGGTGGTCTTCTAACGTCATGTTTAATGTTTCTTTGATGTCCTGATGCAACTTTTGTGGTGGTCTTCTAACGTCATGTTCAATGTTTCTTTGATGTCCTGCTGCAACTTTTGTGGTGGTCTTCTAACGTCATGTTCAATGTTTCTTTGATGTCCTGATGCAACTTTTGTGGTGGTCTTCTAACGTCATGTTTAATGTTTCTTTGATGTCCTGATGCAACCTTCGTGGTGGTCTTCTAACGTCATGTTCAATGTTTCTTTGATGTCCTGATGCAACCTTCGTGGTGGTCTTCTAACGTCATGTTCAATGTTTCTTTGATGTCCTGATGCAACTTTCGTGGTGGTCTTCTAACGTCATGTTCAATGTTTCTTTGATGTCCTGATGCAACTTTCGTCGTGGTCTTCTAACGTCATGTTCAATGTTTCTTTGATGTCCTGCTGCAACTTTTGTGGTGGTCTTCTAACGTCATGTTCAATGTTTCTTTGATGTCCTGATGCAACTTTTGTGGTGGTCTTCTAACGTCATGTTTAATGTTTCTTTGATGTCCTGATGCAACTTTTGTGGTGGTCTTCTAACGTCATGTTCAATGTTTCTTTGATGTCCTGATGCAACTTTTGTGGTGGTCTTCTAACGTCATGTTCAATGTTTCTTTGATGTCCTGATGCAACTTTTGTGGTGGTCTTCTAACGTCATGTTCAATGTTTCTTTGATGTCCTGATGCAACTTTTGTGGTGGTCTTCTAACGTCATGTTCAATGTTTCTTTGATGTCCTGATGCAACTTTTGTGGTGGTCTTCTAACGTCATGTTCAATGTTTCTTTGATGTCCTGATGCAACTTTTGTGGTGGTCTTCTAACGTCATGTTCAATGTTTCTTTGATGTCCTGATGCAACCTTCGTGGTGGTCTTCTAACGTCATGTTTAATGTTTCTTTGATGTCCTGATGCAACTTTTGTGGTGGTCTTCTAACGTCATGTTCAATGTTTCTTTGATGTCCTGCTGCAACTTTTGTGGTGGTCTTCTAACGTCATGTTCAATGTTTCTTTGATGTCCTGATGCAACTTTTGTGGTGGTCTTCTAACGTCATGTTTAATGTTTCTTTGATGTCCTGATGCAACCTTCGTGGTGGTCTTCTAACGTCATGTTCAATGTTTCTTTGATGTCCTGATGCAACCTTCGTGGTGGTCTTCTAACGTCATGTTCAATGTTTCTTTGATGTCCTGATGCAACTTTCGTGGTGGTCTTCTAACGTCATGTTCAATGTTTCTTTGATGTCCTGATGCAACCTTCGTGGTGGTCTTCTAACGTCATGTTTAATGTTTCTTTGATGTCCTGATGCAACTTTTGTGGTGGTCTTCTAACGTCATGTTCAATGTTTCTTTGATGTCCTGATGCAACCTTCGTGGTGGTCTTCTAACGTCATGTTTAATGTTTCTTTGATGTCCTGATGCAACTTTTGTGGTGGTCTTCTAACGTCATGTTCAATGTTTCTTTGATGTCCTGCTGCAACTTTTGTGGTGGTCTTCTAACGTCATGTTCAATGTTTCTTTGATGTCCTGATGCAACTTTTGTGGTGGTCTTCTAACGTCATGTTTAATGTTTCTTTGATGTCCTGATGCAACCTTCGTGGTGGTCTTCTAACGTCATGTTCAATGTTTCTTTGATGTCCTGATGCAACCTTCGTGGTGGTCTTCTAACGTCATGTTTAATGTTTCTTTGATGTCCTGATGCAACTTTTGTGGTGGTCTTCTAACGTCATGTTCAATGTTTCTTTGATGTCCTGATGCAACCTTCGTGGTGGTCTTCTAACGTCATGTTTAATGTTTCTTTGATGTCCTGATGCAACTTTTGTGGTGGTCTTCTAACGTCATGTTCAATGTTTCTTTGATGTCCTGCTGCAACTTTTGTGGTGGTCTTCTAACGTCATGTTCAATGTTTCTTTGATGTCCTGATGCAACTTTTGTGGTGGTCTTCTAACGTCATGTTTAATGTTTCTTTGATGTCCTGATGCAACCTTCGTGGTGGTCTTCTAACGTCATGTTCAATGTTTCTTTGATGTCCTGATGCAACCTTCGTGGTGGTCTTCTAACGTCATGTTCAATGTTTCTTTGATGTCCTGATGCAACTTTCGTGGTGGTCTTCTAACGTCATGTTCAATGTTTCTTTGATGTCCTGATGCAACTTTCGTCGTGGTCTTCTAACGTCATGTTCAATGTTTCTTTGATGTCCTGCTGCAACTTTTGTGGTGGTCTTCTAACGTCATGTTCAATGTTTCTTTGATGTCCTGATGCAACTTTTGTGGTGGTCTTCTAACGTCATGTTTAATGTTTCTTTGATGTCCTGATGCAACTTTTGTGGTGGTCTTCTAACGTCATGTTCAATGTTTCTTTGATGTCCTGATGCAACTTTTGTGGTGGTCTTCTAACGTCATGTTCAATGTTTCTTTGATGTCCTGATGCAACTTTTGTGGTGGTCTTCTAACGTCATGTTCAATGTTTCTTTGATGTCCTGATGCAACTTTTGTGGTGGTCTTCTAACGTCATGTTCAATGTTTCTTTGATGTCCTGATGCAACTTTTGTGGTGGTCTTCTAACGTCATGTTTAATGTTTCTTTGATGTCCTGATGCAACTTTTGTGGTGGTCTTCTAACGTCATGTTCAATGTTTCTTTGATGTCCTGATGCAACTTTCGCCGTGGTCTTCTAACGTCATGTTCAATGTTTCTTTGATGTCCTGATGCAACTTTTGTGGTGGTCTTCTAACGTCATGTTCAATGTTTCTTTGATGTCCTGATGCAACTTTCGTCGTGGTCTTCTAACGTCATGTTTAATGTTTCTTTGATGTCCTGATGCAACTTTTGTGGTGGTCTTCTAACGTCATGTTTAATGTTTCTTTGATGTCCTGATGCAACTTTCGTCGTGGTCTTCTAACGTCATGTTCAATGTTTCTTTGATGTCCTGATGCAACTTTCGTCGTGGTCTTCTAACGTCATGTTTAATGTTTCTTTGATGTCCTGATGCAACTTTTGTGGTGGTCTTCTAACGTCATGTTTAATGTTTCTTTGATGTCCTGATGCAACTTTTGTGGTGGTCTTCTAACGTCATGTTCAATGTTTCTTTGATGCCCTGCTGCAACTTTCGCCGTGGTCTTCTAACGTCATGTTCAATGTTTCTTTGATGTCCTGATGCAACTTTCGTCGTGGTCTTCCCTGCCTCTACCCCGGAGGCAACCATACAAACATTATTTATAAACAACAAACAAGAATCATATATAACATTTATCTAATGTCTTTATTTCAATTAGTTCTCATACAAACACAAACATATAACAAACAAACATGTACAAACAACAAACACTTATCAAACAAAATATTGCATATGGGATCAAAGTCTGAGACAAAATCATGAGTTTAGAACACTTGTGTAGTCAATTAGTCACCACAGAGATGAAGTGTCTACACAGAATGCTGGCAGTATCAAGAAGAGATTAGTCACGACAGAGATGAAGTGTATACGCTAAATGCTGGGGGTATCAAGAAGAGATCGGTTGAGAAATGAAATCAGGAAAAAAGTGTACAATATCAGTACTGAACTTCATCAAGTAACAACAAGTTAAATGGTTCTGCCACATAAGCAGATTACCAACAGACAGTGCATCTCAAAAGCAATGTTACTCCGATACTGGGTATACAAAGCAAAAGACCGACCACACAAAAGGTGGACCTCAGAGATAACAGAGGCGACAAAAACACTGTTTATGAAGCGCACACAAAAGCCTGCTCTAGAAATCTCTTCTTATCCTGACGCTGTGAGGCAAAACAGGATTGGAGAAAAAAAAAAGAAAAGATGTAAAGTGACTGCAAGAATTCCAAGTCAAATGTGGTGTAGCTAGACAAGAATTCCAAGTCAAATGTGGTGTAGCTAGACAAGAATTCCAAGTCAAATGTGGTGTAGCTAGACAAGAATTCCAAGTCAAATGTGGTGTAGCTAGACAAGAATTCCAAGTCAAATGTGGTGTAGCTAGACAAGAATTCCAAGTCAAATGTGGTGTAGCTAGACAAGAATTCCAAGTCAAATGTGGTGTAGCTAGACAAGAATTCCAAGTCAAATGTGGTGTAGCTAGACAAGAATTCCAACTCAAATGTGGTGTAGCTAGACAAGAATTCCAAGTCAAATGTGGTGTAGCTAGACAAGAATTCCAAGTCAAATGTGGTGTAGCTAGACAAGAATTACAAGTCAAATGTGGTGTAGCTAGACAAGAATTCCAAGTCAAATGTGGTGTAGCTAGACAAGAATTCCAAGTCAAATGTGGTGTAGCTAGACAAGAATTCCAAGTCAAATGTGGTGTAGCTAGACAAGAATTCCAAGTCAAATGTGGTGTAGCTAGACAAGAATTCCAACTCAAATGTGGTGTAGCTAGACAAGAATTCCAAGTCAAATGTGGTGTAGCTAGACAAGAATTCCAAGTCAAATGTGGTGTAGCTAGACAAGAGCACTATACTGGTAGTCAAAGAAAAATAGTAAACCAACAAAGAACCGGGGTGTCATTAGTTGCCACACGCTGAGAGACATACTGAAGGGGAGGAGATCGGAGCACTTATGGTCTAATTGATTCAATGGACATTAATGAGGACCCGATGACTAAACTAGACGTAGTAAAGTGGTCACAATGTTGGCATAGTAAAGTGGTTCAGGTGCTGGCATAGTCAAGTGGTTAGGGTTCTGGCATTGTCAAGTGGTTAGAGTGCTGACATAGACAACGGTTAGAGTACTGACATAGACAAGTGGTTAGAGTACTGACATAGACAAGTGGTTAGAGTACTGACATAGTCAAGTGGTTAGAGTGCTGACATAGTCAAGTGGTTAGAGTGCTGACATAGTCAAGTGGTTAGAGTACTGACATAGACAAGTGGTTAGGGTGCTGGCCTAGCCACGTGGTTGGAGCACACTTGAGTATTTTGTAAATAAAGAAAAGTTCAACTTTAAACAATCAAATCTCCATAGAACTAATCCTGAAGAAAGCACTGATGACAATCACAACAACTTTATTTTCTCATTGTATGTTGAACATTTCTCTAATACTATTTCAAATTAAAGTTATAACAAAGATATTTAATAACAAATTTGTGTTAATCCTTGATAATAATTTCTATTAATTTGTCTTTCGTTGTCTCTTGTAGCTTTTCAACATGTCATCAACATACATCTTGTTTTGACCAGGAGATCTTTCCTATTTTGTCCATTCTGGTTTTCGTTTGTGAATAAAAGCATCAATGCCTTCCTGGCCATCCACCAGAGTCAGATTTTTAACCATCATTTTTTCAGAAAATCTGGCAAATAAAACAAAAAACAGTTGGAATGTTGAAATTAATGATTGAATCTAAATATTGACAAGAACTAAGAACAACTAACAATGACATAGCACTGTTGGCACACATATTGTTTTGTCTCATACATCATCATTCTCAAGTAGCTTGTCCCTTCTAGAATTTGGCTCCCATGACAGCAGTCCCGAAAAATTATGTTCTGTGCAAGTTCTCAGATCGTCAATGACATCTTGCACCCATCATCTTCTAGTTCTTCCTCTCGTTCTTCTTCTAGGCACCATTCCTTCCAAAATTATCTTCTCTAGGCACTCATGTTGTTTGATGTGTCTGAAATATTTAATTTTCCTTGATGTTATGCTCTTTAATAGCCAACTCTCTTTAATATGAAGCTGTTGTAGAATACAAGCATTTGTTCTTTTCTCTGTCCATGATATTCTAAGTACTCTTCTATAGCTTATTGCATGTGTGTGTGCATGTACTGTTAGAATCTGACCTGACTTTCTGTGTTGTGTAATCAATGCTGTTTAAAAGACATGGCAATGTGAAGCTCTTTTTTTAAAAATATCTAGCAGGTTGTGCTAGTTTTACCAATGATAGTGATGAATCTACAACCCTAACCAGACTGTAAGAATTCCACGTCAAATGTGGCATAGCTAGACAAGTGCTCTATACTGGTAGCAAAAGAAGAAGAGTAAACCAACAAAGAACCGGGGTGTCATTAGTTGCCACACGCTGAGAGACATACCGAGATCAAAGCACTTATGGACTAATTGGTTCGATGTGCAGTGATGATGATCCGACAATTAAACTAAACTAAACCTAAACTGTTGGCATATTAACGAGGACACACAGGATAAAACAGAGTAAGTAGACGCGTGACCAAATCAGTATGTCTAAACATTAATACTAATAACAGAAAGGTAATGAGAATAAATGCAAAAAACACAGAGCAGATTATGATGGAGGTAGGAAAGCTACAAGAAGTAGAAGAATTCAAATATTTGGGAAGCTGTGTAACTATGCATGGGGGATGTAGGAAAAGAAATCAACACAAGAACTGTAATGGCACCTGTAACATTCAAATCATTAGACAGCATATGGAGATCATCATCTTACAAGATACAGACTAAATTCAATATGTACAAATCGAATGTGCGCTCAGTCCTACTCTATGGATCAGAGACATTCTTCTTCTTCGAACGCTCCATATTGACCACTTGTCAATCACTCTGTGTGATTTGCATGTGATCTGAGCCTAAGAGTGATTGTACGTTGTGTGAGTTATGTGCCTACAAGTAGGCTAGCACATCCAATTTCTGCACTTTTTATTTACTAGGGTAGCATCCCTAGTGCCTACATCAGTCACCTCTTATGACATGCCTTGTAGGTTGCAGTGGTACTATTCTTTGCTTCCCTCGTGGGATCAGAGACATGGAAAACAAGTACCAATACAAACAGTCTTGTGACCTACTGTTAGATGAGGACACTAAAATTGACATTGAATAAATCCAGAGATTTAAGGAGTTAGAATTACACATAGTACAAGTAGAGTTGGATGCTTGAGGGGCAGAGAGAGGAGTGCGTTTAACCAGCAAGCCACAGGAACCATCAGTAAGCATACACTTCGACATTTGTTGAGGAAGACTGAGCACCTATGGGTCTGCCCGGAGTGCTGTGATGTCAGTTCAGTAACCTTCTTCGAATGCTCCATATCGACCACTTGTTAAACCACTCTTTGTGATTTGTATGATCTGAGTCTAAGAGCGATTGTATCATGTTCCAGTTATGCACCTACAAGTAGGCCAGCACATCCGATTTCTGTGACATTTTTATTTACTAGGTAGCCTCCTAGACCCTTACCCCAGTCACCTCTTCGACATGCCTTGTAGGTCACATAGTAACTATTCTTTGCTCCCTTGTGAGCCCGCCAACACACGGGTGAGTTCAGTAGCCAATAACCAATAACATGATATTCTAAAACAAAACCCATACGAAACAAAACAATACACATATGAAACAAACAAAACAAAAACATATACAAAACAAATCTGAAATGTTAAAAAACTACCATCACAAATAAAGAAGAACTAGATTATACCTGTAAGCATTTTTCTTTTCCAGCGCCATCTGTGAATAAAAAGCTGCCTTTCCTAACGCCACTACACTCTTGCTTGTTTCACATATTCTTTCAGCAATTTTCAGGGTCTGTACAGATAAATATGATGAGAACCACTGTTAGTTACTTCACACATCAGCAAGGTTGGTCACTGTACAGATTCATCATAGGAAATTGGTTTGATAGATTTGACCATCATTGTTCGCTTGTGTATTGCCGGGGCTCGCAGGTGGAGGAGGGGCAAGTAAAGAATAGTAACACTGCCACCTACAAGGCATGTCATAAGAGATGACTGAGGTAGGGGCCTAGGGATGCTACCTAGTAAAAAAAAGCATAGCAGAAATCGGATGTGCTGGTATATTTAACTGGCATAACGTACAATCGCTCTTAGGCTCGGATCACATACCATCACAAAGAGTGGTTAACAAGTTGTCGATATGGAGCATTTAAAGAAGAATATCATTGCTGAATTTCAGTTAATAACAATTTGTACTCTGTTGTCTTTCTTACACAAGAATATCTCTACTACAGAGGGGCTCAAACTCTGTAGTAGTGGTGGGTGGGGGGTTACTGATGAGAGGGTTACTGATGAAGGAGCTACTGATGAGGGGGTTACTGATGAGAGGCTACTAATGA
This sequence comes from Arion vulgaris, assembly GCA_020796225.1. Taxonomy (NCBI): domain Eukaryota; kingdom Metazoa; phylum Mollusca; class Gastropoda; order Stylommatophora; family Arionidae; genus Arion; species Arion vulgaris. The sequence goes on from CM036755.1 coordinate 87,469,380, forward strand.
GAAGACGTTGGATGCAATTTTGAGGATGGTGCAAATTTACAGAAACCTTTATGAATTTTTTTATGAATTTTGTCTAGGCAGCAGATTTTCAGCCTACTTTGATTAATTTTTAAATTTTGAGAATTATTTTATGTGCTAATCTTGAACACATGACCTATGTTTTATCATCTGTCTCTGATAGGACTAGGAACACAATTTCACCTACATTAGGATCAGGAGTATTTGGATAAATAGTCTGAACGCTAGACATCGGAAGCAAACAAAGAACTCATGGAGTGAGAGGTGAGCAGTGTACTTTTATGCTGTAAAGATGACCTCGCCCTACCCCACCCTTTGTAAGAAAATAGGTGATCCAGTGAAGAGATAGAACATCTAGGTCACCAGATAAAATATGCATATTGGTTATAAACATAAAAAACAAACACTAGATATATAATAATAAAGGTCCATCACAAGCGATGATAACAACAGTCTCAGACACATGTTGTTGCATCTCTCAGGTGTGTGCAGAGGTGACTATATAGTCCAATTCTGGAACACAATCCCCTATCATACATGATCAAGGTTGGATATGTGGGTGTTGTATCTTCTGTCATTTTGTGTAGCTCACTTTCTCTGTGCCTCAACAGTATGATGATTCTCAGATATGTGAGTTATTCTTCTGTTATTGCAATGCCACTATGCTGCCAAAGTTCTTAATTCCAAGAATAATAAAATTGCTTGTGAACAGTTAAGAGAAATAAATGCATGTGTACATTCTGAGTGATTCTTTGAGTATAATCTGTGTGATTCTTTGAGTATAATCTGTGTGATTCTTTGAGTATAATCTGTGTGATTCTTTGAGTATAATCTGTGTGATTCTTTTAGTATAATCTGTGTGATTCTTTGAGTATAATCTGAGTGATTCTTTGAGTATAATCTGTGTGATTCTTTGAGTATAATTTGAGTGATTCTTTGAGTATAATCTGGGTGATTCTATGTTTGAGTATAATCTGAGTGATTTTTTGAGTATAATCTGAGTGATTCTTTGAGTATAATCTGTGTGATTCTTTGAGTATAATCTGTGTGATTCTTTGAGTATAATCTGTGTGATTCTTTGAGTATAATCTGTGTGATTCTTTTAGTATAATCTGTGTGATTCTTTGAGTATAATCTGAGTGATTCTTTGAGTATAATCTGTGTGATTCTTTGAGTATAATTTGAGTGATTCTTTGAGTATAATCTGGGTGATTCTATGTTTGAGTATAATCTGAGTGATTTTTTGAGTATAATCTGAGTGATTCTTTGAGTATAATCTGTGTGATTCTTTGAGTATAATCTGTGTGATTCTTTGAGTATAATCTGTGTGATTCTTTGAGTATAATCTGAGTGATTCTTTGAGTATAATCTGTGTGATTCTTTGAGTATAATCTGAGTGATTCTTTGAGTATAATCTGTGTGATTCTTTGAGTATAATCTGAGTGATTCTTTGAGTATAATCTGGGTGATTCTTTGAGTATAATCTGTGTGATTCTTTGAGTATAATCTGTGTGATTCTTTGAGTATAATCTGTGACTTGAGTAACGTATTCTGATATAATCTGTGTGATTCTTTGAGTATAATCTGTGATTCTTTGAGTATAATCTGTGTGATTCTTTGAGTATAATCGTGTATTCTTTGAGTATAATCTGTGACTAGATTCTTTGAGATATAATCTGGTGATTCTTTGAGTATAATCTGTGTGATTCTTTGAGTTATAATTCTTTTAGTGATTCTAAATTTTGTGTATTCTTGAGTATAATCTGTGTGATTCTTTGAGTATAATCTGTGTGATTCTTTGAGTATAATCTGTGATCTTTGAGTATAATCTGTGTGATTCTTTGAGTATAATCTGTGTGATTCTTTTAGTATAATCTGTATGATTCATATAATCTGGAGTGATTCTTTGAGTATAATCTGTGTGATTCTTTGAGTATAATCTGTGTGATTCTTTGGATAATCTGTGTGATTCTTGGTATAATCTGGTGACTTAGATTCGTATGATTTGGAAGTCATAATCTGAGTGATTTTTGAGTATAATCTGAGTGATTTTGAGTATAATCTGGTGATTCTTTGAGTATAATCTGAGTGATTCTTTGAGTATAATCTGAGTGATTCTTTGAGTATAATCTGAGTGATTCTTTGAGTATAATCTGAGTGATTCTTTGAGTATAATCTGAGTGATTCTTTGAGTATAATCCAAAAGGTAGAGGCTGATTCAGTGCACAGGCAATGGATGGAAGCACTACATGCGCTAAACATTTGCAGTCATCTTCATTCAGGTCACATGGTATCAATGGCAATGAGAGAACAGATAGGCTGGCTGACTCTGCCACCATGTCAAGGGACCACCATGTCAAGGGACCACCATGTCAAGGGACCACCATGTCAAGGGACCACCATGTCAAGGGACCAGCCGATGGATAGAGCTGATATTCTGAACGTCCTCATAGAATGTGACCGCAACAAGGATTTTCATTTAAACCAATCTCGCAACTACTCTAGACTATAAGAGTTTGGATTGAAGATTGGAATGTCCAGAAAAGAACAGCACAACAGATATATATCTCTCTTTCAATCGTTCCCAGGCGATTTTATCATTCAATTGTGATATATATGCAGCCAAACATCAGACGGATGTCGTGCACAGCCTCTGTGGCGCGTTCGAGTTCAACCAGCGTTTACTGAGTTCGCTCTCCGTTAGCCTTTGCTGTCCCCAGCCAAAACCCACAAGGCAGCAGGTTGCTATTTTCTTTCAGGGCAGCGACCCATATACGACCTGCCCTCCCGGGCTGATGAACGTCATCTGCCCCGCTATACCCATCTTTTTAATGGACTGTTTGGTTTGCCTACCGTCCAATTTTGTGTATGGTTTGCTCCACTAGCCTTTGATTGTCCCCAATCAAACTACAAGGCAGCAATAGTTCCCTGCGAGCGAAAACGCGCACTGGCTTTACCTCTGCTGGGCTTTCCAGTTGTTCTACACATTCGGGTGGTCCGCACACCCTCTTGCCTGCCGTGCCGTCCCTGTGATGGGGCCAGAGTTTTTTCCCATGTGGACCCGCGTGAAGCTCAACTCGACTCCCAGCATACCGTCAGCTCAAGAGAGAGCATGCGCGGGCTTTGAATTTCGCCCCATGCGGGTCAAGAGATATATGAGTAGGCTCATCAATCAACATCAAACTGGTACGGTCAGTCACTGAAACCAACAGTTTCCAAAGGAGATCATTGCAAGGAGGATATTGCAAAGGAGATCATTGCAAAGGAGGATATTGCAAAGGAGATCATTGCAAAGGAGGATATTGCAAATGAGAGCAGAGCACCTATGGACATGTCTGAAGTGCAATGAAGATATTCAAACTGAAATAAAATTTTATGGGTGACATACCTCCTGCTCAACCTGATCTTCTGGTACAACTTTACTAACAAGTCCATGCAGAAGTGCATCTATAATATCAGACAAAAATATCAACTTTAGATTATTTTAATGAGACAAACTATAAACATTAGTATAAGTTATGATCTCCTCTTTCTATGCTATCTTTTTCACACCCTTGTCCTCCTTTCTTTTCTCATCTTCTCATCCTTGTCTTCATACTTTCTCTTCAGCTTCATTTTCTCATCATTCTACTCCTACTTTATTTTCTCATCTTCTCATCCTTGTCTTCATACTTTCTCTTCAGCTTCATCTTCTCATCATTCTACTCCTACTTTATCTTATCATCCCTGTCCACCTGCAGAAAAAAAAAGATATAAATTAGCTTTACCCGAGTCAGTCTTGGATTACAGTGTTTTAAAGATGGTGGGGTTCTCTGTAGCTAAGTGGTTAAGCCCTTGCCTTGCATTACGAAGGTCATCGGTTCTAAGCCGAATCGTGCCATGCTGTTCATGAAAGCATTTTTTCCAGAGACCCCTAGGATTGTTGCCAGAACTATAGAATTTGTGGTTTGTGCAATATTCTCAGCAGAAGACATGCCATTTTTGCAGAGAGTGACTGAGCCATATGGGGTATACCCCATTGCAATGAAGTCAATCCTTCGGCTTTAGATAGAAGGTTGAGTCAAAGATATTGTGTGAGATGGAGGAGGTAGAATTTATATAGAATGACCAAATAGAGACCAAATTGTACAGGCATTATCTAATGTATCATTTTCTTCTAATTTAAAAGAAGAGGCTGAAGACTAACTCTGTCACAAAAACTGCACTGAGATGGACAACAGAGGGTAAACAAAAATGATCAAGACTCAAAACGACCTGGAGGAGAACAGTAGAACAAGAACTGAAAGAGATGAATCACAGCTGGAACACAATACAGAGGACAGACAAGAATAGAGAAGAATAGTGCACATTTATTACTGCCCTAAGCACCAGAACACAAGTAAACATTGACAGTACAAAGTCTGTCTTCAAGGGCTCTGGTCTTCGAAACTCTATTTTCTGACAGAAGAAACAATGAAAAAAACTTCCCTTCAACCATCATAAGCATAATTTTTTACATCATCATCACATAGTTTGTCCTGGGCAGAACTATGCCACCCTAACAGTCCTTCTGAATTTCTCTATCTCATAGGCCAGTTGTCCCGTCTCTGCAGCCGTCATGCTCAAATCATCAGTTATATCCTGAATCCATTTTTTTCGTGGTCTTCCTCTTCTTCTCTTTGTCGGTATGCCTCCTTCCATGATGGTCTTCTCCAGACCTTCATGTCTTTTTATATGTCCAAGATACTTTAATTTTCTCATTCTTATTTGTAGCATCAGCCAGTTTTCTTTGATTGTGAGTTCTATCTGAATAGATTTATTTCGCCTGAGTGGTTACCGGGGCCCAAATATGGGGTGTAAAGAATAGAACCACTGTTACCTGCCACGCATGTCGTAAGAGACGACTAAGGAGGTTTGGCTGAAATCGGATGCACGTGTCCTAAACGTGTAGAAGTCTATATGTTTAGGAGCCTACCAAACCAATTTGCAACGTATACACGTTCTTGGCAAAGATCAAACATATAACAAAGAGTGATTAAAATTGGTCGTAAGAACGAACGCAAAGAAGGAGAATAGATTTATTTGTTCTATTATCTATTCATGAAATACGGACGACTCTTCTGTAACACTTATATTCAAAAGCAGTGAAACACGTTCACTATTTACCAAGTTTTACTGCAGTCTTCCCCCTATTTCGATATTCAAAAGCACATATATAACTGTTTTTTCACTGCTTTGTTAAATGTCTATGCTTCATACCCATATGTTGCTACTGGGAATATGCATGCTATTAGTATTCTGAACTTTGTTTTCCTATCAGCTCCATTTGCATACTGTTTTTTAGTTGTTTAATTTTGTGTGCATCAACCATATAATTATCTACACACATTGACACCCCACTCATGCTTACACACATCCACACCCCACTCACACTTACACACATAACTACATAAATAGTTACCCGCCAAATCTTTTTCTCACAGACTTACCCTGAGCATTGATCGGTCGACCTGTAAACAACATTTCCATAGCAACCTTCCTAGGCACAGATCTGCCGACTGCAACAGCAGGAGTCGTACAGAACAGTCCAACATTCACACTAGATTTGATATCAGAAAATCATTCAATCTTTCTAATTGCTTGTTTATCATTCAGAAATATATAACAAAATCAATAAGTTTTCCTCGCTGTTTGTTGTACTTCTTCCTGTACAAGGACTGACAAAACAGTCAGTTGTCAGCGAGACTTGTCGTGAGCCTCGTGGTGTCTTGTAGAGCAATCACAAAATCTCTCCATCATGAAAGGAAGCCCAATAACTGACGTACACTGAAAATATCCTTCTTTGCTGTTCTTTACAAGGTTGTCTTTTATCTGCCCCATCTTCATCTTCCCTCCGAGGTCCACTGAATGATAGTTTTTGTGGCAGCCTCTGAATCGCATATGTGTGCTATCAAGCATCATAGTTTACCTTTTATCTTATCTTATCATGAAAGTTGTGATATCATAATGGTTAGTGAACTTGCTTCATAGATGCATAGTCTAGGGTTCAATTCCACAAGGGAAGTGGAATTTTTTTCTGACAGTAACACCTTCCAGGTCGACCTAGTTCCAACTTTCTACCAGAAAAGCACTGGGAAGTAAATGTGGCCAGCATGATTTTGACCACATGATCCATCATTTTTCAGTTTGGAATACCTTCACTGCACTTCGAACATGTTCATATGTGCTCCGATCTCTTTCGCAATATCTTCAACATTGTCTAGCGACTAAATGTACCAGTATGATGTTGACTGATGAGCCTACTCATATACATGTTGTGCTGTTCTTTTCTGGCCACTCCAGTCCAAACTTTTCCCATGACCCATCATGTGCTGATATTCAGGAAAAAAATATGGACTTAACACTTAGTTTGTGGGTTGCTTGTGTGGTTGAATTCAATATGGCCACGTCATCGGCAAAGTCAAGATCAAATAGTCTGCTGTTTTTAACACCGTATTCCCCAATATACCTCATGGTATGAAAATTGGTTCCTTTAACTTATTATGACCCCATTTACCAGAAAGTTAAGTTCTCCTGTAAAACCACACCTCAGTGACCTCATGAGATTGTGCTATCTGCTTATTCTTCTGCTTCTTTTATCATCACACTGTTACCGGATTGTTGTTCAGTGTTGTGGTTTTCTATTTTTGTCTTGCACTGCTGTAGTGGCTTGGGTGATAGTTATTTTTACTTTTTTATAAGATTCTGCAATGCCACCTATCCATTTTTTTCATGGTCTTTCTCTCGCCTTCTTTCCTAATATTCTGCTGTAGAAGACTCTGTATACAGTGAAATCGCCCGTCTGCCCAGCGTGTTCGTAGCGCGTTGGACTACGGATGACTATCCCTCTGTGTGTGCGGGTTCAATTCGCGGGATGGCAGAAAAAGTCACAGATTCCCCAGATTTACGGTGTTCGTGGCACCGAACTGAAGGGTTACGATGTCCATGGCACCGAGCGAAGAGCTGAAAAGCTCAAGTGCTTCTGGATCGGAAAAAAAAATACAGTGAAATCTGTTTATTTACTGTCCATAATTCACATTCATATGCCAGTATTTGTCTTACATAGCATTTGAGAAATCTAACTTTGTGCAGCACGGACACATAGAATAAATCTTGGTGCAGCACGGACGTATAGAAGAATTCTTCAGTACTGGCATTGACAGACATCAATTAAAGCAAGTCAGGGACTTTTCATACATAAAGAGCATTCTTCCAGCAGCTGGAAGAATAACTGGTGAGATCCAACATGGATGCAATTGGGCAAATCCGGTCAATGGCACCAGTTTTGGAGAACAGACATGTCACCATGAACACTAAAAGAGCATTGTACAACACAATCTTCCTCCCAACATTATGCAATCAGTGCCAGGCCTGGACCCTGATGACATCGAGCGATAGAAGAAAACTAGTCATGACAGAGAAGAAGTGTGTATGCAGAATACTGGGAGTATCAAGAAGAGACCGGTTTAGAAATGAAGACATCTTGAAAAAAGTAGGTACAACATCAGTACTGAACTTCATCAAGAAACAACAAATTAAATGGTTCGGCCACATAAGCAGATTACCAACAGACAGTGTGCCTCGAGAGCAATGCTGCTTCGATGTGGTGGATGCAAAGCAAGGGACCGTTTCCCAAAAAGGTGGCCTAGGAAATAGCAGGGGCAGTAGAAGACTATTTATGAAGCGTACACAAAGGTCCGTTATGGAGGTCTCTTCTTCTCCTGATGCTGTGAGGATCAGAAAAAAAAAACCTTTTAAGACAAAGAAAGTACTGGCATGTAAAAGCAAGTCATGGACAATAAATAAACAAACAGTAAGATTACTGGGTTGGAACATCAGAAATAGATAAACATCAGGTTTTGTTTATATGTCATGCGATCAAGAGGTTGAAACTCATTCTGAAAACAAGCAAAAACAATGACAGATGAGACACAAGAACGACAGAGACAAAACACTAGACTTCATGGCACTGGAAAATTGTAACAATGGAAGTGATAGCACATACTATGAAGATCTAGGATTGGCTATGCCAGCCAGCGTGGAACATGATGATGATGATGATAACATAAAAATGTATGATTAATGCACAAGTTAGAAAAACAAGGAACCAGTACAATAGCAATCACTCCCAACAATAATCCTCTAAACAGCCCTAACTAAATTATAAAATTATCAAATAAAAAACAATCTTTATTTTAAAATAAAGAAAGGAATATTTGTGCCTTTTGAGCAGGCACATTTATTGTTAGAGGGCATTTTTGTAACAAAGTTTATTTTCCCAGTTCAAGCCCTAATTGTTTAGCTCAACTGCAATGATGCATTTTGCGAACAGTTTTGTCCATCACTTGGAGGTTGAGTAGGATCTTGGTCAGATAAGAATCACTGAACATGACTTCTGTCGTAGAAAGTTGTTGTTGTTGATGATTGATTGACAGGACTTTCATCAATGAACTTCAGTGAATAACCATGTGTGCTCCAATCTCTTTCTTACACAGAAAGATCTCAGTGGCAGTGCACAAACTCTGTAGCACTGGCGAGGATCCTTGATATAATTTAGAAGATGGTTGCATTTTTTGTAGGAATTTTGTTTTAATATTTTGTCAAATTAATTTTGCCATGCGACAGTGGCTTTGCAACCTACTTTATTGATTTTTCAACTCTCAAAGGTTCTTTTACATGCTTATCTTGAACAACAGACCTAAGCTTTATCATACGTCTCCGATAGGACTAGAAACTCGAGATCTCTAAAAAAATATCCCAATCGCTCCCATGGGAACGAACCAAGTACCTTTAGAAAATCTTTGTACGAATTTTCATTTAATTTTTCTAAAGCACTTTGTCCCGGCAACAGATATTGTAGATGATACTGTTAGATAATAAAGATGCAGAGCTTCTTACCCGGGAGTGGCAAAATGTGAGATGTTGGAAGCTACTGCAATATCACAAGTTGCAACAAGCTGACATCCTGCTGCTGTCGCTAAACCTGTTCGAAAAAGACATAAAACATAACAATTGCCTTCATTAGTCCTGAGTTGCAAAAGATGGAGTGACGTTATCAAGAACAGCCTTAACCCTTTGAACTCTGGCTAGATGTAACTTAAAAACACACTCCTTTGACAAAAGTAACCCATATCAGAGTTATATTAAAACACGATAATTGAGCAAACTTAAGTGCTATATACTTTGTTATTGACTTATCCCATCATCTTCATTATTCCTGCTTATTATCTATTTGCAGAATACTATACTTTTTAATTTACTTGATATAATATGTGGGCAAGGCCGCGAATACTCCTGTACAGCGGTGGCTCGTCATTAATGGCCAGTGGAGCCAGGCCCCACCAAAAATATTGAGTAACGTGTACTTATTATTTCAGACATTATTTGTTTATAATTATTACTTTCAACAGGATACTGATTAGCTTTGAAAGTTGATATATAGCGCTAAAATATCACACACATTCTGAAATCTAAAATTCAATATATTTTCCCTCCAATTAGTATACACCCATGGTCATTAGGGGCCAGTAAGAACAGTCCTACCAAACCAAAAATAATTAACGTGTGCTTATTATTTTTTAAAAATTTGTTTGTAATTATTATTGTTAACTTGACACTGATTAGCTGTGAAAGTTGAATATTTAACGCTAAAATATAAATGTTATATCATAATAATATAACAATCATAATAATATATAAACATTATTATTTAAAAAACTATTATATACGGTCTCCAATTCAGCTTCTCTCTATAAGGCTTGACATATATATCAACGCACTATGTTTTATGGGGTCGTTTTAAAATTCTCTACTGACGATGTAACATTGCGACCTCTGATCTTTGACCGCTACCTTTAATAATAATTGCCAAAACAATTTATGTCATTGTATTCACCGGAAGCTAAGTTCCAACGCGATCAACCAATTAACAGTTAAACGACGACTCTTGATTAAATAGTATTTTGTATAATTATCGATTGAATCACAAATTATATATAAAATAGTAGAAAAGGATATGCATTAATAGAAATATGTAACTAACTATTATTATAATCATTAACGGTAATCGTCCGTTTCGTATTCAATATACATATGTCTTCTTCAACGCACACTCGTTTGCGATTGACAAGCTGTGACCTACTTTTGAAGTTGTGGCTTACTCGAAATTCAAAATGAATCAAGTGGATTATTTATTAGGAAATCTGTTTCCTTCGTTAAAGATAGAAGAAAAGCTTGAAATTAAACGGCTAGGTGCACATCAGCCAAATAGCTTTGTATATGTGCAACAAGATGGCAAGATAAAGAGGACTTTCAATAATTAGTGGTTTAGTAAAAAATCGTGGTTAACTCTCAGTGAAGAAAAGCAAATTTGTTTTTGTTTTTATTGTTTGCTATTTCATGGTGAAGGACTGTGGTCAACGGTAGGTTGTAGAGATCTCTTTTGTACCTTAGTTATATGGTATATATTTTAGTTGTTGTTAAACCCCAGGAATTATGAGTTTTCACCATTTTGCCTATAGTGCGTGGGGAGAGTGCCCGGCTTTCTTGCAATGAGAGCTGCCAATTATGGTTGACCATTGATTCAGGAGGAGAGTATACGCTTACACGCGACTAAATGCGTTGTTACTTCTTGCATTTGCTTTGCATTTATGCAACTTTTTTCATTAGACATCGGCAGAAGATGTGTGCATTCACTAGTATTTAGGACCCAAGAGGCGTGTCTGCGTTTGCTTTATTACCTATACCAGAGTAAATCTCTTTCGATCCTTACCCACTTAGCCAGACATGATCTTTTGTCTATTTCCAGGGACACCACGAGGAGGTGGAGTAGGGTCTTGATCAGTGCCAGCTCACTTACCCAGGCGCAACGTTGTCCCGTTTGTTATTTGCGCATGCTGTGCCAAATCATTATAGTAAAGGGGAATAACTTGCGGAATAGACAAATAATAGTAAATACTAAAATATAAACCGAGCCCAAAAACCATGATTTTTCTGAAATTTTTGTCTGGCCCCACCACCAAAAATGACCACGAGCCGCCACTGCTAACAGTTTACAAAGTGCCTTAGAACAAGCACACACAAAAGACAGGCTGGCTGATTCTGCCACCATATCAGGGGGCCAGCCAATGGATAAAGCTGACATTCTGAACGCTCTCATAGAGTGTGGCCGCAAAGAGGATTTTCATTTCAACAAATCCACGTCAACTGCTAGATTGCAAGAGCTTGGATTGCAGGCTAGATTGCAAGAGCTTGGATTGCAGGCTAGATTGCAAGAGCTGGGATTAAAGGCTAGATTGCAAGAGCTTGGATTGCAGGCTAGATTGCAAGAGCTTGGATTGCAGGCTGATGAAGACTTGGATTGCAGGCTAGATTGCAGAGTTTGGATTGCAGGCTAGATTGCAAGAGCTGGGATTAAAGGCTAGATTGCAAGAGCTTGGATTGCAGGCTAGATTGCAAGAGCTTGGATTGCAGGCTAGATTGCAAGAGCTTGGATTGCAGGCTAGATTGCAAGAGCTTGGATTGCAGGCTAGATTGCAAGAGCTTGGATTGCAGGCTAGATTGCAAGAGCTTGGATTGCAGGCTAGATTGCAAGAGCTTGGATTGCAGGCTAGATTGCAAGAGCTTGGATTGCAGGCTAGATTGCAAGAGCTTGGATTGCAGGCTAGATTGCAAGAGCTTGGATTGCAGGCTAGATTGCAAGAGCTTGGATTGCAGGCTAGATTGCAAGAGCTTGGATTGCAGGCTAGATTGCAAGAGCTTGGATTGCAGGCTAGATTGCAAGAGCTTGGATTGCAGGCTAGATTGCAAGAGCTTGGATTGCAGGCTAGATTGCAAGAGCTTGGATTGCAGGCTAGATTGCAAGAGCTTGGATTAAAGGCTAGATTGCAAGAGCTTGGATTAAAGGCTAGATTGCAAGAGCTTGGATTAAAGGCTAGATTGCAAGAGCTTGGATTGCAGGCTAGATTGCAAGAGCTTGGATTGCAGGCTAGATTGCAAGAGCTTGGATTGCAGGCTAGATTGCAAGAGCTTGGATTGCAGGCTAGATTGCAAGAGCTTGGATTGCAGGCTAGATTGCAAGAGCTTGGATTGCAGGCTAGATTGCAAGAGCTTGGATTGCAGGCTAGATTGCAAGAGCTTGGATTAAAGGCTAGATTGCAAGAGCTTGGATTGCAGGCTAGATTGCAAGAGCTTGGATTGCAGGCTAGATTGCAAGAGCTTGGATTGCAGGCTAGATTGCAAGAGCTTGGATTGCAGGCTAGATTGCAAGAGCTTGGATTGCAGGCTAGATTGCAAGAGCTTGGATTGCAGGCTAGATTGCAAGAGCTTGGATTGCAGGCTAGATTGCAAGAGCTTGGATTGCAGGCTAGATTGCAAGAGCTTGGATTGCAGGCTAGATTGCAAGAGCTTGGATTGCAGGCTAGATTGCAAGAGCTTGGATTGCAGGCTAGATTGCAAGAGCTTGGATTGCAGGCTAGATTGCAAGAGCTTGGATTGCAGGCTAGATTGCAAGAGCTTGGATTGCAGGCTAGATTGCAAGAGCTTGGATTGCAGGCTAGATTGCAAGAGCTTGGATTGCAGGCTAGATTGCAAGAGCTTGGATTGCAGGCTAGATTGCAAGAGCTTGGATTGCAGGCTAGATTGCAAGAGCTTGGATTGCAGGCTAGATTGCAAGAGCTTGGATTGCAGGCTAGATTGCAAGAGCTTGGATTAAAGGCTAGATTGCAAGAGCTTGGATTAAAGGCTAGATTGCAAGAGCTTGGATTAAAGGCTAGATTGCAAGAGCTTGGATTAAAGGCTAGATTGCAAGAGCTTGGATTAAAGGCTAGATTGCAAGAGCTTGGATTAAAGGCTAGATTGCAAGAGCTTGGATTGCAGGCTAGATTGCAAGAGCTTGGATTGCAGGCTAGATTGCAAGAGCTTGGATTGCAGGCTAGATTGTAAGAGCTTGGATTAAAGGCTAGATTGCAAGAGCTTGGATTAAAGGCTAGATTGCAAGAGCTTGGATTGCAGGCTAGATTGCAAGAGCTTGGATTGCAGGCTAGATTGCAAGAGCTTGGATTGCAGGCTAGATTGCAAGAGCTTGGATTGCAGGCTAGATTGCAAGAGCTTGGATTGCAGGCTAGATTGCAAGAGCTTGGATTGCAGGCTAGATTGCAAGAGCTTGGATTGCAGGCTAGATTGCAAGAGCTTGGATTGCAGGCTAGATTGCAAGAGCTTGGATTGCAGGCTAGATTGCAAGAGCTTGGATTGCAGGCTAGATTGCAAGAGCTTGGATTGCAGGCTAGATTGCAAGAGCTTGGATTGCAGGCTAGATTGCAAGAGCTTGGATTGCAGGCTAGATTGCAAGAGCTTGGATTGCAGGCTAGATTGCAAGAGCTTGGATTGCAGGCTAGATTGCAAGAGCTTGGATTGCAGGCTAGATTGCAAGAGCTTGGATTGCAGGCTAGATTGCAAGAGCTTGGATTGCAGGCTAGATTGCAAGAGCTTGGATTGCAGGCTAGATTGCAAGAGCTTGGATTGCAGGCTAGATTGCAAGAGCTTGGATTGCAGGCTAGATTGCAAGAGCTTGGATTGCAGGCTAGATTGCAAGAGCTTGGATTGCAGGCTAGATTGCAAGAGCTTGGATTGCAGGCTAGATTGCAAGAGCTTGGATTGCAGGCTAGATTGCAAGAGCTTGGATTGCAGGCTAGATTGCAAGAGCTTGGATTGCAGGCTAGATTGCAAGAGCTTGGATTGCAGGCTAGATTGCAAGAGCTTGGATTGCAGGCTAGATTGCAAGAGCTTGGATTGCAGGCTAGATTGCAAGAGCTTGGATTGCAGGCTAGATTGCAAGAGCTTGGATTGCAGGCTAGATTGCAAGAGCTTGGATTGCAGGCTAGATTGCAAGAGCTTGGATTGCAGGCTAGATTGCAAGAGCTGGGATTGCAGGCTAGATTGCAAGAGCTGGGATTGCAGGCTAGATTGCAAGAGCTGGGATTGCAGGCTAGATTGCAAGAGCTGGGATTGCAGGCTAGATTGCAAGAGCTGGGATTGCAGGCTAGATTGCAAGAGCTGGGATTGCAGGCTAGATTGCAAGAGCTCAGACTGAAGATTGGAGTTGCCAGAAAAGAACAGCATAACATGAGTATATGAGTAAGCTCATCAATCAAAACCGAACTTGTACCGTCAGTCTCTGGACACTGTTGGAGATATTGTGAAGGAGATCAAAGCACCTATGAACATGTGTGGAGTGCAAAGAAGATATTCCAAACTGAAACACACAAGATCACTATATCCAAACCCCCATTCTATAAAGAATCAAATGGTGGAAGAGAAGAAGAAGTCATGATTTCGTGAGGTAGAAATGCGCTGATCCTGCACCCAAAGATCGTATGGATATTCTTCATCAGGAAACGGAGAGTGACTGTCTTATGTTGTATACTGTTGTGTAAATATGTTGCGTATGCTCAGTATATTATATTCGGAAAAGTCTAGAAGTATGTGCTCTGTAGTCTGGCGTGAGTGTCCTTACCATTTTACCAACTTACCATTTACTTGAGCTATCACTGGCACAGGTAGGTCCTGGAATTAGAGAACAAACTTCTTAAGTGAAGTGATGGGTGTGTCATGTTAGGTGAAGTGATGGGTGTGTCATGTTAGGTGAAGTGATTGGTGTGTCATGTTAGGTGAAGTGATGGGTGTGTCATGCTAGGTGAAGTGATGGGTGTGTCATGCTAGGTGAAGTGATGGGTGTGTCATGCTAGGTAAAGTGATGGGTGTGGCATGCTAGGTGAAGTGATGGGTGTGGCATGCTAGGTGAAGTGATGGGTGTGGAATGCTAGGTGAAGTGATGGGTGTGTCATGCAAGGTGAAGTGATGGGTGTGTCATGCTAGGTGAAGTGATGGGTGTGGCATGCTAGGTGAAGTGATGGGTGTGGCATGCTAGGTGAAGTGATGGGTGTGGCATGCTAGGTGAAGTGATGGGTGTGGCATGCTAGGTGAAGTGATGGGTGTGGCATGCTAGGTGAAGTGATGGGTGTGGCATGTTAGGTGAGTGATGGGTGTGGTATGTTAGGTGAAGTGATGGGTGTGTCATGTTAGGTGAAGTGATGGGTGTGGTATGCTGGGTGTAGTGATGGGTGTGTCATGTTAGGTGAAGTGAGGGGTGTGTCATGTTAGGTGAAGTGATGGGTGTGTCATGTTAGGTAAAGTGATGGGTGTGTCATGTTAGGTGAAGTGATCGGTGTGTCATGTTAGGTGAAGTGATGGGTGTGTCATGCTAGGTGAAGTGATGGGTGTGTCATGCTAGGTGAAGTGATGGGTGTGTCATGCTAAGTAAAGTGATGGGTGTGGCATGCTAGGTGAAGTGATGGGTGTGGCATGCTAGGTGAAGTGATGGGTGTGGCATGCTAGGTGAAGTGATGGGTGTGTCATGCTAGGTGAAGTGAGGGGTGTGACATGTCCAGCAATGTAGATCTATATGAATGTCTAGATGAAGGTGTGTAAAGAGAATAAGGAGATTTAAGAACCCTGTAGGGAAGCAACGGAAGCCAATGAATATGATCAATAAATAGACAATGAACAAGTATTAAGAGATTCCAGAAGAACAAATTACCAAACATAAGATTCAAACCACAAAGCTTTATTTCTTACAACACCCATTGCCTTGCGATACCGACAAGTATTTTTAACTTTTTCCATACACAGCTATTTCCTCAATTTTTAGCAGTTAATTCAAGGACGGTAAAAAACAATTTAAAAAATCATAACTACTCATCAATAAATAAACATATATATATATATATATCTTATTATATACTAATTTGAAGAAAACTGGACAACCTATTAGAATAACAAGATTAACTCTTTCCACGCTATTTATTTATTTTCTCAATTTTTAAGGGGGAGACCGCCCAGAACATGAGGTTTCCGCTTTAAAAATTCACAGAAAAAAACTAACAAACATGTTGTCATAAGATTTGGCCACATGTTGTATAAGATAATGTTCTTGGTGATAAACACAGTTTAGTTTGCACATTTAAATTATTGATTTTTTAAAAAATATTATCATGAAGTTATGAAAAATAATTTAAAGCAAAACCCCCTTTGCATCGTGCGGAGGATTTCACTAACATAAGAAGTGCTAAGAATACCAAACCAGCATATGATGTACATAACACCTATAATTATAGCGTGAACCTCCAAAAATTATATAACATAATCGGTTTTGTAAATATGACACTTGAAATATGATCCTTCTAAATAGCAAACATTTTCAACTTAGAACAGCAATATCTCTGTTTATATACCACTTAGAAAAAAGTGGAGGTTCACGCTATAAAGGATAGTATTGGCTATATGTATTTCAAATTTGATAACTCTAGCTTTAAAATTGTAGTAAATATCACCGACACGATGAGTCACATGCCTGATTTTCGTGAAAGTTTTTGTTTAAAAAATGTTAAATCCTACCTGATGAGAGCTCAATATCCCCAGGAAGATATGGCTGATCCTCTTTTTCTGTCTGTTCTTCATTCACGACAAGGCGCCTTCGTCTCCTAGCTCTTCTTGCTTCAAAAGAAGCAACTTTCATCTGTATTTGGGATTTTTTAATGCGGAGAATGTCTTTTCAGCACAAAATTTATTCATAAAATGTCCAGGTTGAATATCCGTCTGTGTTTTGGTCTTGTTTCTTCCAGTACTGACATGATTTGCAAATTTTACTCTTTGTATGAGTATCGAGTACCTTTCCAGTTTGCAGACCAATAACAGTTGTGGAACCAACATTAGATGTATGGCCTCTAGTCATCCAGGTACCATCACACGATACATCGATGTTGCGGAACATGTTGTCGCCCTTCTGCGCTTTCAAACTCTTGAACAGAAGCATTTCTCATACTAATAATTTGTGCTCTAGTAGCAGCATTCTCCAATCCTTTCAATATAATATCTTTGCTACTGTGTCCTACTGGGGGTGGTAAATCCATTATGCCACATAAAGTTTGCAAGTCGGTGTGACTGCAGCCAATACAGCGCATTGCAAAAGCTGCTCGTCTATTGATACGATTTATCTTTGCATTTCCTACAGAGAGCTGACTACTTGAAGGAAAAGGTTTATGTTCATTGCAGTTTATATTTTTACAATGAAATAGAAAGTCACTGCCAAGTCCTTTCTTCTTTACTTCAATTAACTCTACAGCACTTTGACAAAATGCACATACCAATTTTTGAGCAATGTTCTGATTAAGAAGACCTATGTCAACAACTCTGTGCCCCTCAAGCAAACTAGTACCCTTCCTAACTTCCTTATCACTGGGAGTGTGGTGATTGTTTACAATACATCTGTATCAGAACATGGCACTAACATATCCACATCAGAATCATGTGTTAGGTTGCTAATGTCCAAAAGTTTCTGCTCTGATTGTGAAAAGGGCGTGGCATTTTGTTGCATTTCAATATCAAAACATTCAGTCTGCATCAATGTTGTCGAACTATGAACAATTTCTGACTCCGAAATGGACGTCGTAACATTATCGATAATTGCTAGGCACTGATTTAGTTCAGATGTATGTTGATTTCCATGAAATTTACGCTTCTTTAATAAGCGTTTATTGAATTTTTTTGTCGGAAGACATAACTATCACAAATATTTCAAATATAATCACGTAATTCAACAAATTAACTTTCAGTTTCAAACACAATTATCTTGGTAGGTTAATTCACTGCCATGATGCTTATTCAAGGGAGATTATTCAAGCGAGATTAAAGGGACAGCTCATTGTACAAGTTTTCTTTCGGGAGTAATAATTATTTGGTGAATAATTTGATGGGTAGCTAAAGAGTATATTTTGGGACCAAAAATATGTCATTTTTGGGAACACACCCACCTTCTTTGAACACCAATAACTTATAAACTATTAAAGATAAACACATAATTCAAAAAGAATATCAAACTAGAAAGACTGATAAACATTAAAAGTACAATTTTTTTTTTATAATTTGAGAATATCCATTTTTGATGAAACCTGGGTGGGTCTCCCGCCAGTTAATTCAAGGGAGGTAAAAGAAACCCCCAAAAAAAAACAAAAACAATCCCAACTACTCGTCAATAATAAACATATATATATATTATTATATACTAAATTAAAGAAAACTGGACAACCTAATAGAATAACAAGATTAAAAAAGTACTATAAATAAAACAGTAGAAGTAAAACTAGAAAGACTTCTTATAAGGAAGCAACTCTATGGCGCAGTGTGCAGCTAATAGCATGCAGCGGACTTCCGCCGTGAAGCAGTGGAAAAAGTTAAAAAGTAGTAGAAGTAAAACTAGAAAGACTAATAAGGGAAGCAACTCGAATGGTGCAGGGTATTGCGAATGGCGTTCAACAGAGTATCGCTGTGGTGCAGCAATTGCAGTGGAAAGAGTTAAGAAGATATACTGACAACACATACCTGAATGAGGTTCATGACATTTGTACATGTTGAGAAGACTTCTTCATGGTAATCACTTCCTCTCTCCCGTGTCTGTTTGGATATAAACATACAATTAAAAGATATACATGGATATAAACATACAATTAAAAGATATACATGGTCAAGTAAAAGATATACATGGACTGGTAAAAGATATACATGGACTGGTAAAAGATATACATGGACAGGTAAAAGATATACATGGACAGATAAAAGATATACATGGACAGGTAAAATTTTGAAGCTGAAGAATTAGCTGAGAACAGGAAGGTAAGACATTTTGAGGCTGAAGAGCTGAGAACAGGATGGTTAGAAAAGATCATTTGAGGCTGAGAAAGATAGTCATAGAAAACAACGATTGATAATTGTGTTTAAAAAACAACAAACAAAACAAGAGATACAGTAAGACTAAATGAGCATGATACAGTGAGACTAAAAGAGCATGATACAGTGAGACTAAAAGAGCATGATACAGTGAGACTAAAAGAGCATGATACAGTAAGACTCTATGAGCATGATACAGTGATACTAAAAGAGCATGATACAGTGAGACTAAAAGAGCATGATACAGTGAGACTAAAAGAGCATGATACAGTGAGACTCTATGAGCATGATACAGTGAGACTAAAAGAGCATGATACAGTGAGACTATGAGCATGATACAGCAAAACTTCATGTGCATGATACAGAAGATTAAGACTGGTTATGTACGAAGGCAGCGGATGTAATTAATACAAAATGCTACAATCCAGACACTTACCTGCATCTTTGCGACATCATCAATGCTCCAAGAGAAAACATACTCACTGAAGATTTCAATGAAGAAGATAAAGTGTATTCTCTATCTCGATTGTGCAAGTTATACACACTGATATGTGGGACAAGACGGGAAAACCATGAGAGAAACCCCAGTAGATACATCAATCAACACAGAACGGGAGTTGTTAGTCTAAACTAGGAGAGAAACCACCAGTAGATACATCAATCAACACAGAACGGGAGTTGTTAGTCTAAACACACTGAGATACATTCTTGGGAGGAGATCAGACTAATTATGGACATGTCCGATGAAGATGATCCTAAAATGAACAATGAAGAGATACATTACAGCACACAACATTGAAGAAAGTCATCAACAGAATTAGTTAGTTACACACTACAGACAGGAAGTGGTGAATGGACATGACATATGAAGATAAAAGAGCAACACAGAAAAATGGCACAAGGACAACAAGGGGAGAGAATGTAGTAAGGGAAATAACTTACAAGCTCCTTCAGGTCATGACCGGCTGAGAAGACTGGACCAGTTGCCTTGATGATGACAACTCTAAGGCTGTCCTGGTCATGAATCAGGTCACTATGCAATGCCTGAAGTAAGGCAAGGGACAAGGCATTCCTGTCAAATTAATTTAAAAACATAAAGAATTTAAAATCACAATCTAACTTTACTAAAACATATCTTTCTATTTTTTTGGGATCTCTGTGGCTAAGTGGTTACGCCTTTGTAATTCGCTCAGAAAGTTGTGGGTTCGAATCCAGATCTGCCGTTCTGTTCACTGGTACATTTTTTTCAAAGACTACTAGGATTGCTGCCGGAGCTACAGAGTTTGTTCTTTGTGCAATACTCTCAGTAGATTGCATGTCATTTCTGCAGAGAAGGACCAAGAGCCTCTTTATGGGGTAGGGTAAAACCCAATGTAATGATGTCAATCCTTCGACTTTATACCTTTAAGATCTTTCTATTTAGATGTGACCTACAACAGTTAGCAGCTTCTTGGCCTTTTAACTAAGATCATAGTGTAGATCCCACTTGATTGTGGCCAAAGAATGGGAGCCTTCATAGAGTCAATAGGCAAAAAAAAAAATTTGAGAACATTCTAAGCAGCTCTGATTCAAAAGAATGACAATGCTAAGAGTTTTTACATGTTCAGCCACAACTGGGTCCACCGCTGTGGCATTGCAGAGTAAGGACCCAATAAAATTTTTTAATAGCAAAAAAAAACCAACAATTTTTTTATCTTAAAATATTTACAAAAAATTAAAATAATAAAACAATTTTTTTAAATTAATAAAAAAATGATGTTCAAAAATTTAATTAAAATAAAGTGTAGTGCCCAATGCTTAATCTTGGCCAGAAGGTGAAGTCTTCATAAAGCCAATAGGCACCCTCTTATAGACTTCAACCAAGCTCAGATCAGCTCTCATCCAAAAGGATGAGACACTCAGTTTACTTGTTCAACCATACTGGATCCACTTGTTCTTCAACCAAGCTCAGATCATCTCTCATTCAAAAGGATGAGACACTCAGTTTATTTGTTCAACCATACTGGATGGTGAGGTCTTCATACTGGATGGTGAGGTCTTCATACTGGATGGTGAGGTCTTCATACTGGATGGTGAGGTCTTTTACTGATGGTGAGGCTCTACTGGATGGTGAGGTCTTCATACTGGATGGTGAGGTCTTCATACTGGATGGTGAGGTCTTCATACTGGATGGTGAGGTCTTCATACTGGATGGTGAGGTCTTCATACTGGATGGTGAGGTCTTCATACTGGATGGTGAGGTCTTCATACTGGATGGTGAGGTCTTCATACTGGATGGTGAGGTCTTCATACTGGATGGTGAGGTCTTCATACTGGATGGTGAGGTCTTCATACTGGATGGTGAGGTCTTCATACTGGATGGTGAGGTCTTCATACTGGATGGTGAGGTCTTCATACTGGATGGTGAGGTCTTCATACTGGATGGTGAGGTCTTCATACTGGATGGTGAGGTCTTCATACTGGATGGTGAGGTCTTCATACTGGATGGTGAGGTCTTCATACTGGATGGTGAGGTCTTCATACTGGATGGTGAGGTCTTCATACTGGATGGTGAGGTCTTCATACTGGATGGTGAGGTCTTCATACTGGATGGTGAGGTCTTCATACTGGATGGTGAGGTCTTCATACTGGATGGTGAGGTCTTCATACTGGATGGTGAGGTCTTCATACTGGATGGTGAGGTCTTCATACTGGATGGTGAGGTCTTCATACTGGATGGTGAGGTCTTCATACTGGATGGTGAGGTCTTCATACTGGATGGTGAGGTCTTCATACTGGATGGTGAGGTCTTCATACTGGATGGTGAGGTCTTCATACTGGATGGTGAGGTCTTCATACTGGATGGTGAGGTCTTCATACTGGATGGTGAGGTCTTCATACTGGATGGTGAGGTCTTCATACTGGATGGTGAGGTCTTCATACTGGATGGTGAGGTCTTCATACTGGATCCACTTGTTGCGGCACTGCCGGATAGGACACAATTAACATTTTGTTTAAAGTTAGCAAGGGAAGTTATCTTCATAACAAGTATGAGGGCCTTTTGTCTAACATCAGGTCTACAAGATGTGTTCTGCACCATCAGAGGGAAGAAGAAAGATAAAATAACATTAAAAGCCCTTACTGAAGCCTTTAATGCCACTAGGCATGAAGAGAATAAGGTAAAGGAACACTTTTTATACCTTGAGGTATATAGGGTAATACGATGTTAGGCCCGTATATTTCATTTACCGCCGGCACACAATGGGTGTTGTGCTCAACATTACGCAGGCCGCCTTTACTTTCCAGTGATTTTCCTGGTACCCAATTGAGACTGCGTTGACCTGAGAGCTACTATGGCCGGAAAATATTCCACTATGGGATTCAGCTCGGACCACTAGCATAAGAAGCGAGTTCACTAACAACTACGCTACTGCAGCTATCTTGGAGAGGATAAGTAAATCAGCATGATCTACATTTAAATCTCAATTTATTTTTACCTTTATGCAGGATCATTCAAACAAATAGTTCGAATTCCTCTTCTTGCGTTGTTAATGTTAAGGGCTCAGCAGCCGTTTGTGCCTGTGACAAACTTGTGCGTGATGTTGTCAGATGTCTCTTGCCCTGTAAAATAATTATGATGTAAAAATGAATGCCTACAAACAAACTATAGAAAATTGGAAGAATGAAACAAATGCAATGTGAATGTAAAAATAATCATTATAGCTGACAATCACTATGGAGATGGTACCTAATCAATTCAGATATCTGGGAAGTATTTTCACAGAAGATGGTAAAATGCACAGACGATCTATTCACTCTGAGACAACTGAGTGAAAAAGCAATATAATATAATAAAGAGTTACACTTATTATTCATCAATCAAGAAAAGGCATTTGACAGAATAGATAGAAGTATTCTATGGGAAACACTAGAAAACTATGGGATCAAGGGACAACTGCTAGACAATATCAGAGCAATATACACAAATAGCCACAGTGTGGTAAGAACAACAGATGGAATGACAGACTCATTCAAAACAAAATCAGGAGTAAGACAGGGTTGTGTGCTCTCACCTCTTCTCTTCAACATATATATAGAGACAGAATAGAGAAAGAGACACAGTGCGAAAAAGATCTTATTGACATAGACAATGATCACTACAACCAATTAAATAATCAAATCAACGAATTACTTTTTGCAATCTACCAAAGTCTAATCTATGAAGATGAAGATCAGCTACAACATCACATGAATTCACTGCTAATAGCATATAGAAAGTACAACATGAAAATAAACAAACAAAAGACAGAGACCATGAAAATAAACAGAACGCCAAGCAAACATACAAATAGACAACACCAGAGTAAAGCAAGTTTCTGAATTCAGATATTTAGGCAGCATTTTCACACAGGACGGAAAACTCAATAGAGAAATAGAGACAAGGTGTCAAAAAACAAATGCAGTGACCTACCAGCTTGCACCATTACTACAACACCCAAAGATCAAGATGGAAGTGAAAAGACAGAGGATAAAAGTATTTTCCTACCAACAATTTGTTACCAGTGCCAAACTTGGTCTCTTACAGCAACACACCACAGAAAGCTCACCACGTGTGAAATGAAATGCTTGAGGAAGGTAGTGGGAGTCACCAGGAAAGACAGACTATGAAATGAGGACATCAGAAGCAGAGTGGGCATAACTTCATGCACAGAATACACTGAAAGACAACATACGCAGTGGTTTGGACATTTAATGAGAATGAAATACAACCAACCACCAATAACAACATACAATAAAAAGAGATCGGGTACTAGAGCTAAGGGAAGACCAAAAAAAAGATGGATAGACAATATCAAGACCACACTACATAAACATGGATATAACACAACAAGGGCGATTCATCTAGCCCTTAACGCAAATTAAAGCTCCCATCCCTATGCTTAACGGCAAGAGTGGACAGCCAACTACATCTTCCACCTGGGAATAGACAATAGATGGTAAAATGGGCAAATAAATTGAGAGTGGATGTAAAAAGGCAAATGCAGTGACATACCAACTGTCCCAACTACTTAAATACCTAAACATAGACATGGCAGTCAAGCGACAACTGATAAATTGCATATTTATAACAACTCTCTGTTATCAATGTCAAACATGGTCTCTAACTAAATCCCAAGAAAGAAAGATCACAACATGTGAAGGGAAATGTTTAAGAAAAGCTGTCAATGTTATAAGACGGGGTAGATTGAGAAATGAGAAAATTAGAAACGTTGTTGGAATCACACCATGCATCCAACATATCAGAAGACAATAAATAAAATAGTTTGGTCACATAATGAGAATGAAAACAGATCTATTACCATCTCATGCTTACAACAACCGACAACCTGGACACAGAGCACAAGGAAGACCAATAATCAGATGGATAAATAATATAATAAATATTCTGCAACATTAAAGACTAACAACTACAGCTGCAACACACCTGGCACAGGATAGAAAACTGATACTCCCCACAACACTTCATGGCACATGTGGATAAGACAAGACTCAATCAATTAATGAATATCATGAATAAAATTTGTGGCATATCCTTTACATGACTTAGTCATCAACCGCAGCAGCAGTAAACAAGTGGTCGATTTCTAGGCACCCCTTATATGTTCAGTAGTTTGCCATTGCTTTCTCAATGGTGGGTCTATTTTACCCTTCATAAAAATCCACGGATAAGAATTTGGTTCCAAACTGCCTGCCGTAGAGTTTGAACCAGGTACGCTTGGGTTGTGATCGAGCTCACTACCAATAGTTGAATATCTTACTGTAGATAAATGGCTCACTACCAATTTCTATAACCAATCATATCTGACAACCATGCTACAGTATAACACAACAGATGTGGTACTATAAAGTTATGGTTTTATATTTACAAAATCTTATAAGTAACTCATCTGTACAAATTTGGGGTCCTTTTTGTCAATGATAATGTCTTTATAAAGATTTTGTGTACTGAATCAGTTAATGTTTGTGTTCTGATCCATGATTCACATCTTATGTTTCCTTCATAATGCTGTATGTCCTCAAAAGTTTCAATTTTTGTATTTTTGTCTTTACACAATTTTAAACAACTTTCAGAAAAATGTTACACTGGAAAAGAGTTAATGAAAATTTAAAACTTATTTGACCATGAAACAAAACAAAAAGCAAAGCGAGGTTGGTGACAGAAACTATGCAAATTATATGCTATAATTCTGGTAACTAATATTGTGACAACTTTTAGTTTAATACTGGTTTGTGGGTTGCTATTCTAGGCAGATAGTTGCATTTTACTTGCCCTAGTTGCGGCTAAAGCCTTGTGCAGGTTAGGCTGTTTACTAGGCATAAGAAATTAATAATAACACGAACAGTGAAAGAAACAAATAGATAGATCTATCCAGAAGAAAGTCAAAGTTAAATAAGACTGGACTATGCTACAAAAGAGAAAAGTGAAGTATTTTGGACATATAAAAGTAAAGATGGTTTGAAAAAGACAAGGCTTGGAAGGAGGCATCTCGGCAAAGAGGAGACCATTTTGGAAGAAGCCACCTCGGCAAAGAGGAGAAAACTATTTTGGAAGAAGGCATCCCGGCAAAGAGGGGAAAACCATTTTGGAAGGAGGAACCCAGCAAAGAGGAAAAGAGGATGGAAAAGATTGATTCAGATTGTGACTGATGATATGAGGATGATCCAGGAGAGGCGGGACATCTAGCCTATGAGAAATAGAAAATCCGAAGGACTGTTATGGTAGGTAAGGTTCTGTTCAGAACAAAATACTGGATGATGAGAATTTTTATTTAAAAATAACAAATTACCTAGGTTGGAGTAGGTATCTTTGTGACAGAGAGACCTGTGTCAAACCACTGAACCATATTTTCATATTGCTCTCCTATCTATGTTAATCACATAGTTTATAGTCATCGTGAACAAGCAAAGAATTGCACATCTGAGCACTACAAAACGTTATGTAAATTAAAATAATCATATAACGAAGTTGTTCAAATTCAGTTCAATACGAAGAATTTATTTTGAGACTCCGAATGCAGTGTGTCACGATACACGTAACACTGGATATATAAATATTTAAGAAACTATTTATGCACATGTATGATGTTCTTTCACTTCTTGCGGACTTTAGAACCATGATAGTTTAAATCTGATTGTGCACAGTCAGACTTGTTTAGAGTTTAGTTTAAAAAGAACTTCACTTACTTAGTTACTACAAGTTACTATTTATTAGTATTTATATCATCATACTTACGCCCAGCAAATAATAAATTAATTTATGTAGACTTACGATTACATTTGAGGCCTGCAATGTTTTTCGTACACATTGCAAAGTGAACATCATTATTCTTGAAGTCATCTCGCCCCCCTTGAAAGATGCAGATAGTCTTGCAACTAACAAACACAGTGCACGGATTCTGTTAAACCAGCATCAAATATTGTGATGTTTATTAGGTATGACCTCTCTTAAGTGCAAAGTTCACGCGGTCAACTTCCGAGTAATCTGTTCGCCAACATCATCATCATGTGCACGCTCCGCTGATATTTAGTCTATTCACGTCCACATAATTACTTCTGTTTACTATTACTGTTTAACATGAATATTCATGCCCTTTTCGTGGACGTATAATTTACATGTATTGTCCGTTCAAGGACGAAACGTATGCCACAGATGCTAAAATATAATCTTCGTTTTTTTTAACATATGCGATATCGTAATGTGCAGAAATAAAAATTATATTTCTTTTGTCCTTCCTGCTTTTTACCGTTAGACTTCGCAGGTTTAACTGATGACAGCTGATAAAATAAACATGACAATTTTTTTTTTTCTTATCAAGTGAGGAGAAAAAAGTGAACAGTTTTGAATAATTCAGTTCAGATGAAACTCAAAGTAAAGGATCAGGGTTTTCTGTAGTCCACGTGCGTACGTACGTATGCACACCGATAATTCTTAAAAGAACAACAGATTAAATGGTTTGGACATCTGACAAGAATGCCATGATATTGCCTACCACAGAGAGCCACATAGAAAAAGTATGAGTACAAAGCAAGAGGAAGACCACGCAAAAGATGATGTGAGGCTTCAAGAACAGCTTTAAGAAAATGAATAACAGCTTAAAGAGTGCATTAGAACAATCACATACAATATCACTACACCCCGACAGCAAATGTGAAATGTAATCTGCGTGTATGACAGCAAGTGTGTAATAATATGTGTGTATGACAGCAAGTGTGTATTGCAATCTAGGCTCCAAAGTCAAACTTAAGCCGTTAGATAAGAAAATACGCGTTGACACACACAGAACAATAAGAACCGTTTTGAACAGTTTATTGATTGATCATTGTAACTGAACACGCTCCCGATACTTGTGAATAACATATTTCTTGACTGAACTTACCCAAAGTAGGTTTGTTATGAGTAGTTGATTAGTCTTAGCAGTAATTATCATTTATGTATTTTCTTTGTTGTTATATATTTATCAGTAACAAGTATTTTGGTTATCATTATGTTATGTCTGTTTCTTTTGTTATTTTGTTTACAGATATTACACTTCGACGAATAACCGTGTGTGCTTCTCTCTCTTTCTTAAGCAGACAACTATTAGGAGGCAGTGACTTTCCAGTCGACTCTGTTCTACTACCAAGGATTCATGTTAGTGCTCAACGTGAACATGGGACCTAGGCATTATCATCCGTCTCCGATAGGACTAGGTATTAGATGTCAAGTACTCTTAGATCAGGGACCATTTAAAAATAACACAATCACTACACATGGGGTACAAATCAAGTTTTTTCACTAGTGGTTTGACCACCCTACCTCAACCCCACTGGCGGATTAAGCCAGCGGGGGGCCTGTAGCAAATGTTACCAAGAGGAGCTAAGTTTTGTATGATAATAAAATAAAACACTACTTTTACAAACAAGCTTTCCTCGTTTTAATGTGAGCAAATTTAGAGATAACACTAGACGAATCAATTTCTCTAAGTAAATTACATTCAATGTTCAGATGAGCACAAGGAGTTCTCTGCAAGAACCTCAGAGGAAACAACGAAGTAACGAATATGATCAACAAATAAATAGTGTACATGTATTAAGAGCTTCCGAAAAAAAAATAGACAAACACTGGATTCGAACCACTTACCCTCATTTCTTACGACACCCATCATACAGCCTAGCAATACGAGCGTCCTTACGAACACAACCAGCGAGCCATTCTAAAAAATGACTCGCGGGGAGTGTCCTCAAACGCCTCGTTACAACCAGACACAGAATAATCAGGTGAGGTTCGATGGAACAGTGTTTGCACAAACACATGCTATAAGCTTATTGCGCTTGTGCATATTTGAAACGAGACAATATCATACATACATTGGAAGCTCTTAATACCTGTACACTGTTTATTTGTTGATCATATTCAATGTTCATTAAGGTGAGGTTATTTAAACGAACTTATCACATCATGTTCCTTAACTCATTTTTTAATACGATTTAATGTCGAAAAAGAAAGTTCTCAGCTTGCAAGTTTCTAGAATTCCGTTCCATAAAATTGTGATTATTTCTATTTCCAGCTTACACATCTTCGAAACTAACCCGTGGTCCTGATTACGACAATCTACCTTTTGATCCATGTTATTTGAGATGTCATCTAAAAATTGTTTGATAATTTTACAAGCTAAAAACATTTTCTGCTATAGGCGCGGGGCTTCCAGAAACATGTGGCCCGTAGCATTTGCTACTTCTGCTATAGAGTTAATCCGGCACTGCTCAACTCAATATAGACTACATTTTCCTTTGTGATACTGTCTGAAGGGACTTGAGGTAACTAGGCAGCATTAAACCGGTAACTAGGCAGCATTAAACCGGTAACTAGGCATCATTGAGCCGGGTTCTAGCACCAGTGAAAGGTCTTCGTTTTACATGCACATTTGATTTACGTTGAGACTTTCCCGGTGGTATTACGTACTTGTTCAAAAACTGACAGTTTTTAGCTTGCTGAAAATAGTTGTGCAACTATGATGGAGACAGCACATTGAGATCTTAGACATCGGTCCAATAGGGTTTTAAACTGTCTTATTACTATGCAGTGGCGGCTTGTGGTCATTTTTGGTGGTGGGGCCAGACACAAATTTCGGAAAAATCATGGTTTTTGGGCTCGGTTTATATTTTAATATTTACTATTATTTGTCTATTCCGCGAAGTTATTCCCCTTTACTATAATGATTTGGCCGCAAGCCAAATAACAAATGGGACAACGTTGCGCCAGGATAAGTGAGCTGGCACTGATCAAGACCCTACTCCACCTCCTCGTGGTGACCCTGGAAATATACAAAAGATCATGTCTGGCTAAATGGGTAAGGATCGAGAGAGAGCTACTCTGGTATAGGTAATAAAGCAAACGCAGACACGCCTCTTGGGTCCTAAATACTAGTGAATGCACGCATCTTCTGCCGATGTCTAATGAAAAAGTTGCATAAATGCAAAGCAAATGTAAGAAGTAACAATGTACGTGTCGCGTGTAAGCGTATACTCTCCGCCTGAATCAATGGTCAACCATAATTGCCAGCTCTCATTGCAAGAAAGCCGGGCACTCTCCCACACGCACTATAGGCAAAATGGTGAAAACTCATAATTCCTGGGGTTCAACAACAACTAAAATATATACCATATAACTAGGGTACACAAGAGATCCCTACAACCTACCGTTGACCACAGACCTTCACCATGAAATAGCAAACAATAAAAACCAAAAACACTTTGCTTTTCTCCACTGACAGTTAACCACGATTTTTTACTAAACCACTAATTATTGAAAGTCCTCTTTATCTTGCCATCTTGTTGCACATATACAAAGCTATTTAGCTGATGTGCACCTAGCCGTTTAATTTCAAGCTTTTCTTCTATCTTTAACAAAGGAAACGGATTTCTTAATAAATTATCCACTTGATTCATTTTGAATTTCGAGTAAGCCACAACTTCAAAAGTAGGTCACAGCTTGTCAATCGCAAACGGGTGTGCGTTGTAGAAGACATATGTATATTGAATACGAAACGGACGATTACTGTTAACGATTATAATAATAGTTAGTTACATATTTCTATTAATGCATATCATTTTCTACTATTTTTGATATAATTTGTGATTCAATCGATAATTATACAAAGTACTATTTAATCAAGAGTCGTTGTTTAACTGTTAATTGGTTGATCGAGTAGGAACTTAGCTTCCTGTGAAGAAAATGACATAAATTGTTTTGGCAATTATTATTAAAGGTAGTGGTCAAAGATCAGAGGTCGCAATGTTACATCGTCAGTAGAGAATTTTAAAATGACCCGATAAAACATAGTGCGTTGATACATATGTCAAGCGTTATAGAGAGAAGCTGAATTGGAGACCGTATATAATAGTTTTTAAAAAAATAATAATGTTTATATATTATTATGATTGTTATATTATTATGATATAACATTTATATTTTAGTGTTAAATATTCAACTTTCAAAGCTAATCAGTGTCAAGTTAACAATAATAATTACGAACAAAATTTTTACACGTTAATTATTTTTGGATTGGTAGGCATGTTCTTACTGACCCTAATGACCATGGGTGTATACTAATTGGAGGAAAAATATATTGAATTTTTAATTTCAGAATTTTGTGATATTTTAGCGCTATATATCAACTTTCAAAGCTAATCAGTATCCTGTTGAAAGTAATAATTATAAACAAATAATGTCTGAACTAATAGCCTAAGTACACGTTACTCAATATTTTTGGTGGGCCTGGCCCATGGCCCTTAATGACGAGCCGCCCTGTTACTATGTATATTCCTCTCGTACCGTTGTACGTTACATAGGACCTGCAAGTAATGTCTTCATATCTCTCTATCATGTGCAACTTGATCAATCTTCTATGGACTTGAGTCCGATATTGTTTGCCTCTCTCAGCAAAGTTCGTTTCAGTGTTTCCATATGGCGTCCTCTCTTTCTTGAACCCTTAGCGTCCCGTTTAAATGCATGCTTTGGCATTCTTTGATCATTTCTTCTCATGGTATGCACAGTATATCTCCATCTTTTTCTTCTTATAACAGTTGTTACTAGTTGTTGACCAGATATTTCTGTGATTTCATTACTACTCTTGAATTCATTTCATTTTATGCTCATCATTTTTCGCAGACATCTATTTTAAATTCTGTCATTACTATATTACGTATTTTATTTTTCGGTATTTTACACGAGCTTTCGTAACACAGTTGTTTTATATATTTGTTTGTGTTTTTAGAAAATCAATTTCTCAAAAAACATGCACTTTTTTTCTACAAGTATTTTCATATTTTAGGCACGATATGAATAAGTACAAGACTGGAGGAATGAAATTAAAGATTTCCAATGGAATGGAATTAACAAAGTCCAACGGAATGGAATTAACAAAGTCCAACGGAATGAAATTAACAAAGTCCAACGGAATGGAATTAACAAGGTCCAACGGAATGGGATTACGTGCCAGCAACAACTACTTGAAGTTTAACGAATACGAGAGAAGAGAAGTAAGTGAACCGGTTGAACGATTGGAAGTTTTGAATGTTGTGAAACCTTGCTGTCTGTTGTGTTATCATTAACCGAACCGGTGTTGTCATTATATAGAATGTTTGCGGTGATGGCTCACTTTTTCTGTCTGTCATTTCTTCGTCTTCTTCCTTGTTCTTCTGTCAGCTGTTGATGTGACATTATGTTGTGTGATATCACGACCAACTCTATAGGTGATATGATGATGTGATGATCTTATTGAAACAATTATTGTATATGTTGATAGAACCTTGTGTGAGATAGTATTACATTTCTTTATTTTAACAACTTTATGTGTGGATGTCACTCACCTTATCAAAAGGAACAGTGACATGGAAGTCAGCCAGAGCTATTGCAACAGTGATATGGAAGTCAGCCAGAGCTACTGCAACAGTGACATGGAAGTCAGCCAGAGCTATTGCAACAGAAAAAACAAAAGGCGAGTCAGGAAGATCTAAAGCAGTGCTTTTCAACGTCTTTTAAATATTGAGGCACCTCTGACTAACGAATGTGAAGGCGCAGGCGCCATGTGGCAATTGCAATAATAATAATAGCCGTCCATCACAAGCGATGATGACAACAGCCTTAGACGTGTGCCGCTGCACCTCTCTGGTGTCTGCGGAGGTGACTGTAGAGTCAAATCTTCGAAAACAATCCCCTATCACAAGTGGGGTAAACATGATCAAGGTTGGATATGTGGGTGTTGTGTGTTTTGTCTCTTCGTGCAGCTCGCTTTCGCTGCGTCTCGGCAGTACGATGATTCTCAGCTATGCGAATTCCTCTTGTGTTGTTCAGCGCCACATTTGATGATCTTGCGCGAGGTATTCTCGGAATGTGGTCTCTATATCGAAGCAATTTAAAAGTGTCTTTAAGGGGTTATGCTACAGGATTTTTCAATTTTCTTATCTCTCAATAAAATTATGTGATACATAGCAGTTACTACTAGAGGGATCTAAAATGAAAACAAATTTAGATATCTTTCGCATTAATAAATTATCGGGTTGCCATGGAAACGGCAGCCATGTTGGATTGTAAACAACGTCGTACGGTCTCCAAACAGAATGAAATAAATAACAATTGCAATACCAATATTCTGGCCCACTGACAACTTTAAATTGTTCTGTAACATGTAACTGATCTCTAGGAGTGCAACGAATAAGACATACCCAATTCACAGCCCAAAATAGGACCCCCTGGTTCATAAAAAATTCATATAAATTTATTTGTTAGAGAAAGGTGCATTTTCTGTTGTCTAAGGGCTTCAATATTAATATATATATGTCAGGGTCAAATCTCATATTTCTATCTTGAGGATTTCTTTCATGTTGGAAAACATACATTACCACGTTAACGAAATTTACAAATGGGAGAAAACTGTTTTAAAAATATAATGTGAATTTAGTCTAAAGTGTCAGGAAAATCGTCCGTTACAGCATACAGTCATTGCCTAGCCTAATTAAATCTAATATATCTGTGAGTCCTCAAATCAAGCTTTACAATGATACATGACTCGATTGGATTAATTGAATGCCATACACTGTATCTAGGTACAAAAGAAAGACAATTGTAGACATTTTCTATACTCACAAAATAGACGAAACTGCAGTAAAACTATTTGATTGGCAAAACACGTAATCACAAAGTACTGTAGTTTTACAAATTATAAAAACAATGACAAAATACAGCAACGTTTCGACCAACAAGGCCTTTATCAAGCAAACGAACAACAGGAGTAACAAATTAAAAAAAACAAATGGACGACAAAAACAAACGTTTCTAATGAAAATCTGGAAATAAAAACGAAAATCTGGGAATAAAAACGAATAACGAAATAAATGTAACACAAAAAACACACATAAAAACTTGAAATAGAACGGAAGAGAAACAATGAAAATCTAGTAAATATATAACTTGAATACATGCAACATATACCCATATAGATTACAAAGCATGGGAAGAGAAAGTGCTAAGAAGCATAGGAATGTAATACGTTGAGCCCACGTGGTCGCAAGGTACCATACAAAGAAATCAACCGATTCTCCAGAGCAAATCGACTGCGATCATCCGAGGAACACGATCGGATGGCTGTGACCTGAACATCGTGAGCTCCTAAATGGCCAGTATCATTGAAATGGTGGCTACATGGGTCACAGAGCATTGGCGTATGTCGCGCAAGTGTTTGGCGAATCGGTCACTGAGCCTCTTGCCTGTCTCGCCGATATAAGCCTTGTTACACCGCTTACAGATAATGGCATAGATAAGATTACGGACTCGCATGTGAAACCATCGTCAATAAGAAACGTGGCTAAAGGAAAACATACAGTACGCGTCTGTATCACATAAGCACACGTGTTGCAACGCCGACGGCCACACTGAACAGTGACAAAATGAGTCTGGATATTGGACTTAAGGCGATTGTGTACCAACATATCCTTACGACTTCTGTCCCGTCTGTAAGCCACCAAAGGATAGTTGGGAAGACAGAACGGGTCTCAGGATCTGACTTAAGGATAGACAAATGACGGAATAAAACATTTTTCACCAGTGAACTATGGGGGTGGAAAGTTAAAATAAGTTTTACTCTGTCAGAGATAGTGGTCCTATGCTGGCTGGTGAGGGCCTGCTGGCGAGTGATTTTCTGAACTCGATGCATAGCCCAGACAAGCACCCTCTCCGGGTATAGGCGCCTGCGAAAGAAATTGAGCATCTCGCGAGCTCTCTCAAGAAAATCATCGTCCTCGTTACAAAGACGACGAAGGCCAAGAGCTGCGAGAATGGCAAAGAGTCACGACAAGCCCGGGGATGGGAAGAAGTATAAAGGAGAAACTATGTGCATCAGTAGGCTTGTAATATACTGATGTAGTGATAGTGGATAGGCGTATGGAGATAGTAATGTCAAGAAAGTTGACATTTTCTATAGCGAATTTTTAGAGGGTAGGGCTGTTCAAAATAATTTTGAAGCATTTTCGTGATCACAAATAAAAACTCTTTGCGTAATTTGTATAGATGCAATACTAATGTAATATGATGAATTTGAAAAATCGATATCTATAAGCTATAATGACCTAACTTTCAGTAGTATGACCCCTTAATAAAGCTTTCTGTTCCCCCAATATAATAATAATAAAGTAATATTTATAACAAGAATAAAAATAATAACAAGATGCAAACTTAATTTTGACTACAAGTTTTATTTTATGTTTTCCTGTTATATTGTTCTCATGCTAATACTTAATCTTATTATTTTATTATTGAGAATCACATGTACACAAAATTGTAATTCTGAATAACGTTAAAGCTGGCGAAATAAAATAGAGAGACAAGGATGTATGATACAAGGACATGACGTTAGCGGTTACCGTGTTAAACAACAATGGTCTCTCTCTCTCTCTCGCGATCACCGCCCAGACCGATGTATCAGATTTCCCAATAATTCTATTCATGTGGAAATCTGATTCATGCAGCCTTAAGCATTGGTGTGTTTTACGTCACATCTTCAGCACCATTTGGAGCTCTGGCGCTTATCCTTCGGCGATGTGTCCGGTTTCAGCCAGAGTTCACTCGGTTCGCTCTCCGTTCTGTAGCCATCCAGTGTTTTTTACGGTGTGAGGTAGCTAGCCCTACCCCCAACCTCCTTAGTCGCTTCTTACGACATGCGTGGCAGGTAACAGTGGTTCTATTTTTATACCCCAGTTTGGGCTCCTGTAATCACTTGGCGACACTCGTCTAAAGGCAAAGAATTGACTTCATTGTACCAAATTTCCCCATGTGGCTCCGCCTCCTTCTGCAGAATAGGCATGCCATCTACCAAAAGTGTTGCACAAATCACAAACTCCATAACTTAGCATCAATCCTAGGGATCTCATTAAAAAAATTGTACATGGGATTCAGTCTGGATTCGAACCCACATTCTTCAGAATAATAGGCAAACATCTTAACTATTTTGCCATTGAGATCCCAAGTCAGAAAGAATTTTACATTAAACTCCCTAACTGGTGCCCATTTCATGCCCACTTTGCCCAAAAACATCAAAAACCCACATTTACCTCGTCAGTAACTTACACACACAGATTTCACTCCTGGAACCTAATATGGATGAAATAAGTTATCATCATCATCAATGACGGACAAGCAACAACAAACAACACAAGCTACATCATCATTGTCTCTGTATTTCTCCATCTTCTTTCCTCGAGTTCAAGAAATTGTGGAAATCTGAAAGGGAATTAAGAAGAAGAAGAAGAAGAAGCAGTTACATAAACAATTGCTAGAAAAGTACATCAAAGCTTCGGTCAAGATCTCCTTCAGGTAGGTAATCTATAGTGGCGGTTCTCTCTCTCGCGATCACCGCCCAGATCAATGTAAAGATCTCCCATAAATTCTATTCATGTGGAAATCTGATTCATGCAGCCTTAGCATTGGTGTGTTTTACATGACATCTTCAGTGCCATTTGGAGCTCTGGCGCTTATCCTTCGGCGATGTGTCCGGTTTCATCCAGCGTTTACTCGGTTCGCTCTCCGTTCTGTAGCCACCCAGTTTTTTTTACGGTGTGGGGTAACTAGCCCCGCGTCCTACCTCCTTAGCCGCCTCTTAAAACATGCGTGACAGGTAACAGTGGTTCTATTCTTTACACCACAACTTGGGCCCCGGTAACCACTCGGGCGCGGCGGTTCTATACTTCTAATATGGCAGAATTCCAAAGGAAGTTCTGGTCAACTTGCAACTGGTACTAGACATCATGGTCGCCCCACTACAAAGGAAGTTCTATATGGTCAACTTGCAACTGGTACTAGACATCATGGTCGCCCCACTACTAAGGAAGTTCTATATGGTCAACTTGCAACTGGTACTAGACATCATGGTCGCCCCACTACAAAGAAAAATGGGAGCGGTTGGTCATAGACAGGCAGGCATGGGGTGGCTCAAAACGAAAAGAACACCATCGCATATGGAGGAAAAAGAGAGCGCAGAGAGAACATCCTATGTATCAGCTCCAGTCTTTAGTTTCACCTGCAGCAACTGTGACAAGGATTGCCACTTCAGAATGCAATGTGCGGAAGCCTGCAAATCTAGTCTGGTTCGAGCGTATCAGATTGGGAGGAAACCGAAAGCGGCTGCGGTGATACGTAATAAATTGGCGTTTAAAGACAAAGACACGTATGTATGGTATCACATAAGCAAGCAAAAATAAATAGCAAAATGATAAAACTAACAAAAAACCAACGTTTCGGTCGTAGACCTTATCAAGGAGACAAACACAAACAAGGAATACTAAATAAACTAAATCATAGATCTAAATGAGAAGGATGACTAGCGATACGGCAAATACTCACCTGTTACCGAGCACACCGTGTAAAAACTGAAAGTCTACACGAGGCGATGTGGATGCATCGAGCAGCAGAGGCGGGTGTGTCAGGACACCTCCGATACAGGAAGACGATGGTGCAAGTGTGTGCCGGGTGAAGATAAAACAGGGGAGGTAACTTTTAAAGTGGAAAGCAGTGCGTGGAGAAGTAATTTCAAATCAAATAATAAGGCAAATGGCGCCAATTTTAAGATGCAAACACGTCACCATGAACACAAAAAAAGCAATGTTCAACACAATCTTTCTCCCCACATTATGCTACCAGTGCCAAACCTGGACACTGACAACAAACGATAGAAGAAAACTAGTCACAACAGAGATGAAGTGTCTACGCAGAATGCTGGGTGTAACAAGAAGAGGCCGGTTGAGAAATGAAGACATCAGGAAAAAGTGGGTACAACATCAGTACTAGACTTCATCAAGAAACAACAAATTAAATGGTTCGGTCACGTAAGCAGATTACCATCAGACAGTGCACCCCAAAGAGCAATGCTGCTCCGATACAATGGGTACAAAGCAAAAGGCCGGCCACGCAAAAGATGGACCTCAGAGATAACAGAGGCGACGAAAGAGACTATCTACGAAGCGCATACTAGGCCGTTTTAGAAATCTCTTCCTGACCTGACGCTGTGAGGCATACAGGATTCGAGAAAGAAAGCCACATTAAGCGATGTGATTCATCACAGAACTAACTACGTGATGCAAAACATATTGTCTCCTGAGACAAAGAAGCCGATGATGATGATACTTCTACTGAACCATTAAGAGAAAGATGATGATGATGAATCCGATATGTTATAACAGCACTTCTACAGGTGCACAACTAAATTACAGATCAAATTATTTTTACTATGTCAGGTATCTACAAATGGGCTCTCACATTCCTGGCCAACACAAACTGAGGTTACAAACAAAACAGGAAATGAAGCCAAAGATTAAAGATGAAAAAGTCAAACCGGCAAGTACTCTTCCTTTTCATTTTACACATTCTCTTTCTCTCTCTCTCTTTCTCTCTCTCTCTTCTCTCTCTCTCTCTCTCTCCCTCGATTACTTTGTCTCATGTGTCATACAAGTTAGAAAATCTAGAAAGTCAAAGGATTGAATCTTGAAATAAAACTAAAAGTAAATAGAAGCAGTGTCTTATGAGTGTTATTATATACTAGTGTTATTATATACTAGTGTTATTATATACTAGTGTTATTATATACTAGTGTTATTATATACTAGTGAGTGATAGATAATGATCCACAACATCATACACAAGCTGGAGACATTTCAAAATCAATGTTTGAGAAGAATCATGTGAATATTATGGCCAAATACGATAGCAAATACAATAGCAAATACAATAGCAAATACAATAGTAAATACAATAACAAATACAATAGTAAATACAATAGCAAATACAATAGTAAATACAATAGCAAATACAATAGCAAAT
The DNA here is from genome assembly GCA_020796225.1 of Arion vulgaris. Lineage (NCBI taxonomy): Eukaryota > Metazoa > Mollusca > Gastropoda > Stylommatophora > Arionidae > Arion > Arion vulgaris. The sequence goes on from CM036755.1 coordinate 87,507,583, forward strand.
ACAATAGCAAATACAATAGCAAATACAATAGCAAATACAATAGCAAATACAATAGCAAATGAAGAGCTATGATCAAATGAAGAAAATGGTCATGTATGTCGTATGTCAGTAGGGACATTGGCTAGAACAACTCTCCGATGGACAGCGGATAGGAGAAGAAGGCCTGGACGTTCGAAGGAAACATGGAGAAGAAATGTGGAAAGAGAGTTGAAAGATTGTGACCTGACATGTGAAACAATTGGTAGTAAGAGAGTTGAAAGATTATGACCTGACATGTGAAACAATTGGTAGTAAGAGAGTTGAAAGATTATGACCTGACATGTGAAACAATTGGTAGTAAGAGAGTTGAAAGATTATGACCTGACATGTGAAACAATTGGTAGTAAGAGAGTTGAAAGATTATGACCTGACATGTGAAACAATTGGTAGTAAGAGAGTTGAAAGATTATGACCTGCCATGGGAAACAATTGGTAGTAAGAGAGTTAAAAGATTATGACCTGCCATGGGAAACAATTGGTAGTAAGAGAGTTGAAAGATTATGACCTGACATGTGAAACAAATGGTAGTAAGAGAGTTGAAAGATTATGACCTGACATGTGAAACAATTGGTAGTAAGAGAGTTGAAAGATTATGACCTGACATGTGAAACAATTGGTAGTAAGAGAGTTGAAAGATTATGACCTGCCATGGGAAACAATTGGTAGTAAGAGAGTTGAAAGATTATGACCTGACATGTGAAACAATTGGTAGTAAGAGAGTTGAAAGATTATGACCTGACATGGGAAACAATTGGTAGTAAGAGAGTTGAAAGATTATGACCTGCCATGTGAAACAATTGGTAGTAAGAGAGTTGAAAGATTATGACCTGACATGTGAAACAATTGGTAGTAAGAGAGTTGAAAGATTATGACCTGACATGGGAAACAATTGGTAGTAAGAGAGTTGAAAGATTATGACCTGCCATGGGAAACAATTGGTAGTATGGCAGAAATGGAAATCTCTTGTGAAAGCCTTAAGTGTCAAACGGGACACAAATATAATATACATATATAGATAGATATAAAGACAGACGTGACGCTGTGAGGCATACAGGATTCGAGAAAGAAAGAAAGAAAGATAAAGACAGACAGACAGACAGACAGACAGACAGACAGATAGACAGACAGACATATAGATAGATATAAAGAAAGACAGACAGACAGACAGACAGACAGACAGACAGATCTATATATAAGATGCACGCTTAGTGCAATTATATTTACATTAATTTTTGATTTTCTAAATATCTCTTGCAGTGTTTGTCCCAAGATCAAGAGAAACCTGCTCCACAGCACATGAACAGTTTTGCCAGTGTGAACAGAACAATGTGTCTGTATGAACAATTATTTTAAGTGTAGATACATTTTTCAGCGTTGTAGTATGATATAAGTAGTGTTTCTATTTGAACAACTATTATAACTGTAGACATATGTTAATCTAACCAAGAACTGCTTGTACAGTGTGAACAAAAGAATATGAGCACAATCATCTAAAAGAGATGCTGGAGATGGATCGGACATGTGATACGCATGGAGACTAACTCTTTCACGAAATGTACATTGAGATTGAGACTGCAGAGGGTAAACTAAAACGTGGAAGACTCAAAATGACCTGAAGGAGAACAGTAGAACAAGAATTGAAAGAAACGAATCACAGCTGGAACACACTACAGACGGCAGCCATAATATAGAGGAATAGTGTGTATTTGTTGCTGCCCTAAGCGCCAAAAGGCACCAAATTCTAGCGAGATTGCACAGGATAGTTTTTCAGGGATGTTGTCATGTAAGCCAAACTCCAGAAGAGACAAGCTACTAGATGATGGTGATGAACGATTATTGTTTCTGGTGAACAATTGGCAAGGTGATCGCGGTTGCGACACTATCAAAAGGGGAAGAATGGATTCCAACAGATCACCAACTATCGAGCATGACCAACTATCGCGATGTTATCATTACTCTTGGAAGAGAATCGCAGTTAAGCAGCTGAAAGAAGATAATGCAAAGGGTGATGACGTTGTTGTATATACCGGTGGTTCAGTTCATCGTGGTGAGAAGTCCAGCTGTGGTTTCTTGATAAATGCGCATGGTAGGGTTGTTGCAGAACGAAGTGGGGCATACAGGACAACAACTTCTAGTATGTGGATGTAGGTTGAGGCCGTTACTGCTACCCTCCCTGGGACTCCGTTTACTGGAGCCGTTGTTGTATCTGACTCTCATTCGATGTTTCACAAGATCCAAAAGGGCAGGTTTCGGTATGAGTTGATGTCGTCTACAGATTTCTAACCTACAGAGGCTTAAAACTGTTCTGGGCATGCAGGTGTTTACGGTAATGAGAGAGTGACCAGGTTTGCATCAACAGCATCGATTGTTGGGGAGTTAAAGATGGATAATGGGTATGATCTTTGGTCTCTTCGCGACTGTCTGATGGATGAAAACATTAAAATAGATGTTGAATTAATCCAGCGATTTAAGCAGTTTGGCTTTACCCTTTGTATAAGGAGAACTATATGCCCTAGGGACAGAGCGAAGAGTGTATTTAATCAGCGAGTCACGCGAACCATCAATATACATACTTTTTGATATCTGTTAGGGGAGACTGGGTATGGGTCTGCCGGTGTGCAATAACGTCAGTTTGGTAACGATAACCACAGCCGACTCTAATATATGAGTTTAGAGTTGGAAGTGTGTAAAGTTAAAAATAGAATATGTAATGATGACGTTATGTAGATTTCCCGATACGGAATTTCCAGACAACAAGAATTGGGAAAGTCGCTTATGACTATTACAAAACAATTCAGAATAGCTGTTCTCTATCAGATCGCGAAGTGCAGGTATAGTAACCTTCTTTACTTACTTGGTTGCTTTTATTTCTAAACAAAATGTATATTTTGTTTGCAATAAATGTTGAATAAAAGTGTCAACAAATGTTCTTCCTTTTTTTCAGTTTATTCCTCGGCCCTAGTTGTGAACAATGGGCGGCACGATCTATTCTAAGTATTCTAAGATGGTTGTAAATGAATGCTTTATTAAAGTATTCGCTTGACTTGAAACAGAGAATATCAAATAATGTGCAACTTAAACTACAATTTTTCTATGAAATAACTAACTAGGAAGCACAAGTTTAAGGCACAAGTAATATTGTAATTGTTGGCTTTGAACTTTGCAAATCTACGTCAAATGTCTGTTCTCTGTAGTTTCAAAAAAAAACAACAACAAAAACCCGATTGAATCCTTTAACTTTGAAACTGAAACAAAGTCAATAAGAGTGACGCGTTCAACATTTCAAATTGTGTACATGTTCTATTTCAAGTTTAATGTCGTATAAATGTTTGTATTTACTACAGTTTGCTACTTTGAAGTTGCGTTTACTTCATATAAATGTTTGTATTTTCTATTTTGAAGTTACGTTTAACCTACTATCGTCGTTGAATAGTGGTACAAATTATTCTTACAATTAATTTATTACAAAAAACACGCCCCTCCAACAAACAATAAATATAATATAAATATTCCCTATATATATATATATGGCCTACAATGTTTTATATATTTGAAATTTCCACTTATTAACCAGATATAATGTTGAATGCTCTTTGTTTACAGGTTTATATTGTTTTGTAAGTTGTAATATTTCCAATGAGCTCCAGCGAGTGCTACAGAGTTTGTGGACTGTCGTCTGGTTTTCTAGCAGATCAAACAAGGAAATATTCATATAGAAGAAGTGAACGTAGGAGGCTGGCTAGACATAGACGGTTTAGAAAGAAGGTAGATCGACTTGCCCTCAAGTATCTAGGAATCAACGCTCGATCTAGAGAGTCGGGCAACGCAACTGAGAATAGACAGGACGTCGCTTTGAGTCATGCTCTATTAAACTCTGACTTGTCTATTTTGAATGATGGACGCCCAGCTCGATTAGCGTCCAGACCTGAGGACACATGGTGTCATCGATCTGGCACTTGTCTCCACGACCGAATCAGCTTTTGCTCAAAGGAATGATCTTGAGGTTCAGGAAAGTGATCCTCTTCCCTACTTTGTCCTTTTTTATAAGGTCAAAACATTGCGGCACAGAAGACCCAAACCTATTTTTAGTACATGACATGTCACACCTGATCATGAAAATTCATTATGTGAAATTGAACATACAGAACAGCTACTTCCAGTATGAGGATGGAGGCAGTCATTGCTGCTTTCCATTGGATCTCTGGGACTCTGTTTATGGGGGTCGCTGTTGTTTCCGACTCTCAGTCGTTGCTTCGGAAGATCCCAAATGGCAGTTTGCAATTATGAGTGGGTATCATCTACAGCGACAAACTATGGAAGACCCTTGAAGAGTGTAGTGTACAAGGACAATTATTAGGCAACATTATATCCCTATACAAAGAAAGTCAAAGCTGAGTAAGAACAACAGTAGGAACAACAGTCTGGTTCCCTATTACATCAGGCGTCAGACAGGGGTGTGTCCTCTCATCTCTACTTTCTATAACATACATGGATAAAATTACACAGGAGTCAAAATTAGAAACGGAAAGAATTAATGAATTGTTATTTGCAGACCACCAATATTTGATTTACCAACAAGAACAAGAGCTACAATATCATATTGACACCTTATATTAAAACTAAAAAATATGACATGAACATAAACATAGCCAAAACTGAGGTAATAAATATAGGGAGGAAACATAATACACTAAACATCAACATTAATGGCAGTACAATAGAGCAAGTACAGGAATTCAAGTACCTAGGAAGCATATTTAGAGAGGATCAAGACTGACAGAGAGATAGAAACTAGAGTCCAGAAAGCAAATGCAATAATCTACCAACTAGCGCCACTACATAGACATCCAAACATCTCACTGACAGCTAAACAACAGTTGATCAATAGCATCTTGATACCCACTCTATGTTACCAATGCTAAACATGGGCAATAAATAAGAAACATACACAGAAAATAGCAACATGTGAAATGAGATGTCTCCGCAAAGTCACCAACAACACAAGAATCGACAGAGTAACGAATACCAGCATCAGAGAAAAGGTTGGAACAAGACCGTACTTGAATTATATAGTGAAACAGAGAATGATGTGGTTTGGCCACTTAGTAAGAATGCGAACAGACCAGACTGCCTATGAAGCTTTCCACAACAAAATATCAGGAAGGAAGGCAAGCGGTAGACCGAGGAAAAGGTGGATAGATAACGTAGTTGAATTCTGTCGGGGCTAAGAAAACCATCACACAAGTCACCAGAGAAGCACAAGACAAATACATAAAACCACGACACTGGGTTAACAACACGGTAACAGCATGCTGACAAAAGAAGAAGATGATCTATAGAGGTTTCTGATCTCCGGAGACTCACATGAATCTACTTTCCTGGGCTTTGGGTGTTCACTACAAGACAGTGGACATTCTTGCATTGAAAGCATCAGTTGTTATGGAGTTTATGAGGGATAAGGGGGATGTTCATCAGTCTCTTGATGACCTACTGTTGGATGAGGACAATGAAATTGATATTGAATTAATCCAGCTATTTAAACAGTTTGGAATTACATGTTGTACAAGTAGAGCTGAATGATTGATGGGCAGAGAGAGGAGTGTGTTTATCCAACAAGCCACAGGCACCATAAGCATGCATACCCTTCAATATCTGTTGGGGGAGACTGAGCACCTATAGGTCTGCCTGAGTGCTGTGTTGTCAGTTCAGTAAACAATAACTAATTTTGTGTCAACCCCAAGTGTGGATAGTCATTTAGTTAATTAGTTGCTTCTCTGTCAACCTAGAGTGTGGATGATCAGTTAGTTCACTAGTTGCTTCTCTGACAACCTAGAGTGTGGATGTTCAGTTAGTTCACTAGTTGCTTCTCTGACAACCTAGAGTGTAGATGATCAGTTAGTTCACTAGTTGCTTCTCTGTCAACCTAGAGTGTGGATGTTCAGTTAGTTCACTAGTTGCTTCTCTGTCAACCTAGAGTGTGGATGATCAGTTAGTTCACTAGTTGCTTCTCTGTCAACCTAGAGTGTGGATGTTCAGTTAGTTCACTAGTTGCTTCTCTGACAACCTAGAGTGTGGATGTTCAGTTAGTTCACCAGTTGCTTCTCTGTCAACCTAGAGTGTGGATGATCAGTTAGTTCACTAGTTGCTTCTCTGACAACCTAGAGTGTGGATGTTCAGTTAGTTCACTAGTTGCTTCTCTGACAACCTAGAGTGTGGATGTTCAGTTAGTTCACCAGTTGCTTCTCTGTCAACCTAGAGTGTGGATGATCAGTTAGTTCACTAGTTGCTTCTCTGACAACCTAGAGTGTGGATGTTCAGTTAGTTCACTAGTTGCTTCTCTGACAACCTAGAGTGTAGATGATCAGTTAGTTCACTAGTTGCTTCTCTGTCAACCTAGAGTGTGGATGTTCAGTTAGTTCACTAGTTGCTTCTCTGTCAACCTAGAGTGTGGATGATCAGTTAGTTCACTAGTTGCTTCTCTGTCAACCTAGAGTGTGGATGTTCAGTTAGTTCACTAGTTGCTTCTCTGACAACCTAGAGTGTGGATGTTCAGTTAGTTCACCAGTTGCTTCTCTGTCAACCTAGAGTGTGGATGATCAGTTAGTTCACTAGTTGCTTCTCTGACAACCTAGAGTGTGGATGTTCAGTTAGTTCACTAGTTGCTTCTCTGACAACCTAGAGTGTGGATGTTCAGTTAGTTCACCAGTTGCTTCTCTGTCAACCTAGAGTGTGGATGATCAGTTAGTTCACTAGTTGCTTCTCTGACAACCTAGAGTGTGGATGTTCAGTTAGTTCACTAGTTGCTTCTCTGACAACCTAGAGTGTGGATGTTCAGTTAGTTCACCAGTTGCTTCTCTGTCAACCTAGAGTGTGGATGTTCAGTTAGTTCACCAGTTGCTTCTCTGTCAACCTAGAGTGTGGATGTTCAGTTAGTTCACTAGTTGCTTCTCTGTCAACCTAGAGTGTGGATGTTCAGTTAGTTCACTAGTTGCTTCTCTGTCAACCTAGAGTGTGGATGTTCAGTTAGTTCACTAGTTGCTTCTCTGTCAACTTAGAGTGTGGATGTTCAGTTAGTTCACCAGTTGCTTCTCTGACAACCTAGAGTGTGGATGTTCAGTTAGTTCACTAATTGCTTCTCTGTCAACCTAGAGTGTGGATGTTCAGTTAGTTCACTAGTTGTTTCTCTGACAACCTAGAGTGTGGATGTTCAGTTAGTTCACTAGTTGCTTCTCTGTCAACCTAGAGTGTGGATGTTCAGTTAGTTCACTAGTTGCTTCTCTGTCAACCTAGAGTGTGGATGTTCAGTTAGTTCACTAGTTGCTTCTCTGACAACCTAGAGTGTGGATGATCAGTTAGTTCACTAGTTGCTTCTCTGACAACCTAGAGTGTGGATGTTCAGTTAGTTCACTAGTTGCTTCTCTGTCAACCTAGAGTGTGGATGTTCAGTTAGTTCACTAGTTGCTTCTCTGTCAACCTAGAGTGTGGATGTTTACATGAAAAAACTCTTGTCAAATGTTTATTTTCTTGTCTTTTTCTATCCTAGTTTTCGATTCAACATTTACTTAGTCTCTTCCTACTTGTAACGTAGTAATCACTAGAAAAAACATAACATAATTCTATCAATTAATTTACATATGATCTTGCTGAAACCGTGGCATTAGTAACATAAGACTGTTCAGCTCAATCGGGACATCAGAAATTGTTGTTGATGTGGATTGAATAATATTTTAGTTTAGTTATCAGATCATCATCACTGCACGTCGAACCAATTAGTCGATAAGCACTCCAATCTCTCTCTCAGTGTGTGGCGACTATCGGCCCTGGTTCTTTGTTGGTTTACTATTCTTCTTTGGCTACAGCATAGTGTTCTTGTCTAGCTACACCACATTTGACATGAAATTCTTGCAGTCTGGTTAGTGTTGTAGATTCACCACTATTACTTGAATCATGTACACACCTCTCTCCCTTAGGGAATTTATAATGTCAGCCTTCCAAAGCAGCCATACCTGCAAAGCCTATCGACGCATTCATTTCCCCTTACACCTGCATGCCCTGGCCCAGCAATAAAACTGATTTCTCTCAGCTAAGACCTCCACAGCGGCATATTCTGCTCCACCTTTTTTTCAAAAGAAGTTTCTGTAGTAAAAGAAACAAAGTAGGAACAGCATTTTGTTGAAGAAGTGATAAGCGGCGTCCGTAGCAGCTCGATCACAACCCAAAAGTACTTGGTTCAAACTCCTCGGCTGACAAGTTTGGAAACAAATTTGATCCTGTGTATTTTTAACAAACTGTAAAAATAGACCTCACTGTTCAGAAAGCAATGGCAAACTGCTGAACATATAAGTGGTGCCTAGAAAATCAACAACTCGTATACTGTGTTTGATGGCTACGTCCTGTAAAAGATATGCTAAGATTTTCATTCAGAGTTACTTAAAAAGAAGTAAAGTATTATACGTATTTTTTATAGTGGTTTTATTTAGCGTCCTATTTTCTAAGAAAGAGAGTTCTCATTAACTAACATTTATTTTCTTCTAGACATGAGAGGTCAGTCTCTGTTTGTCTTCAAGTCTGGAGAGCAGGAATAAGTGCTACCTCTGGCCAAGATTTGATGAAACATTATTTAAAATATACAAGATATCAGCTGATATGTTCTGATAACAGATTTGATCAACTACACCAACAGAAGTGAGACAACATTCTCAACAACAAGTCTAACAACATCAACTTACTTTTAGTCACGTGTCACATTATCTGTGTCGTCATGGCGACGTGTACAGACACACTAGCCAGAGCCAGTGAAGCCAGGTCCAAACAAGGTACACACGAACTAGAGATTAGTTTTGGTGGAGAGTTGGATCTTCATAAACATTTTCAAAATTGTACCAAAAATCCTAAACACTTAAATTTTATTCCAATTAATTCATTAGACATGCATCATTTACCGGAAGTTCTTCGAATAACGAATACTTTTTTTTGGGATTAAATATATCGCTGAGCGAACAGTTAAACTTTCTGTAAGATACGCCAGTTCACACGCCAACCTCCACTTCCATTATCAGACTATGCTGACAAGACATCTTGACTGTTGGGAGTGGGTTTATGTCTGACATTTGTTTAGTTGAAGGTAAACACGAGATGCCATGTCCGTTTGACAATTGTTCTGAACAACCAGGACAACATCAGGTATATGGTTACATAATCATAACGACAGCAGCACATGTGGTGTTTGATGATGATGAAGCTAAAAACACAACTGTAGAATTTTTTTATGACAACCCAAATGACAAAAGTAATATCCGGACAGCTAGAGGTGTAAAAGTTGGTGCTGTGAGTGTGGAGGGAGATTTCTGTGAGATGCTTTGTGTAACACATGATATACTTCCTTTTGATTGGAAAAGAAAAGCGTTCCTTGAAATACCTAAGGATGTGTCTGAAACGGTACTCTTTACAAATGACGTGAGAATTAATTGCTCTTCTTTCGGTTACATTCGTACACCAACTTTCTGTTGAGTGTAGGAAGAATGATGACATAGCTTGTCCGCTTAAAGAATGTCTGTATCTATCAGAGTCACATAATGTGTATGGTTACATTATTATAATGATAGAAGCAAATGTGATGTGGGATTATGAGAAAGTAAAAAGCGCAACTATAGAATTTTTTTACATGGACCCAGAAGACAATAGTAATATCCATACAGCGAGAGCAGAAGTAGTTAATGCTGTCTCTGTCGACGAAGTCGTCTGTGAGTTGCAGTGTGTAACACATGATAAACAACTTTTTGATTTTCTAACACAGGAGAACTATAAACAAAATGTGAGACTCTTTAGAGATGAAGAAAGTATTAGTTGTGATCTCATGAGAAGGTTTCCGTGTATAGAACATGTCTATGTTAGCGAGATATATCTGAAGTCTCTTGCTCAACTATTATTTGTAGACATTAGTCTGGATAATGTCTCAGACTGTGCAGAACTACTTGTTCTTCTACTAACTTATAACTTTGACATAATAGTCAATGCCCTGCAGAACACATACTCTAACAAAAATATGTTCTCGGTCAAACAGAAAACAAATGTTGAGAAAATTGATGCTGACCATTTTGTCATAAATGGCCAGCTAGAACTGAACACTAGTTTGCTGAGAAAGAAAGACATTTCTATTTATGATTCTAACTTAGTCAAGTATCAAGACATTATTCTTCAGCTGAAGACTTTACTGATGGAAGTTCCCGTCAATATTGGCTGTCTCTATAAATTTCTTACAGAAAGCGTAAAGGAAACAGAAAATAACATTTTTATCACACAAACTGTGAATATGTTACATGTTACTTGCATGAAATCTGACGAATTTGATAATATATGTCATGAGTACTTGCAAAGATCAAACATTGATAATGTAGTTGATGAGAACTTGCAAAGATCAAACATTGATGATGTACTTGATGAGAACTTGCAAAGATCAAACATTGATGATGTAGTTGATGAGAACTTGCCAAGATCAAACATTGATGATGTACTTGATGAGAACTTGCAAAGATCAAACTTTGCTAATATATTTCATGAGAACTTGCAAAGATCAAACATGGATGATGTACTTGATGAGAGCTTGCAAAGATCAAACATTAAAGATCGTTACAACGAACATGACACTAGTCACAATAAACTTGTGGTTCACATCTCACATCCACATGGTCAGTCGAAACAGATTTCATTTGGGACATTAGCCGATTGTTTTACAGGTGATGGTCACTACAAGCCACTATACACAGTTCCTACCTGTCCTGGTTGTTCTGGTGGTCCTGTATGGATGATGTCGGCGGCTGAAGAACTAATCAACATTTACGGAGTACCACATGGCGGCTGTCTTGACAACCAATTAAACCATGGATGTTCATGGACAATATATCCTCCCAACACCATAACCCTTCCAACGTTTATATACAACCAGCGTCTGTATCCACCCAACGTATAAGGAATGATACGGGTATAATTAACTCTGCTCAGCATGATCAGTTCTGAAGGCATCACGTATGAACAAATTATCTCTCGCTAGACTTGAAGATAGAGAACCAATATGTACATCTTTCTGAACAAATGACGTCCATTGTAAATCTATAATGGTGACCCTCTTGCCTTGAACATTTACTTATGCCAAACAGACATACAGAATATATATTCTCTTTCTCTCGTCTTGAACATTTACTTATGTCAAACAGACATACAGAATATAAATATATATATATTGTCTTTCACTTGTACCGTAATACGTTACATATGGTCTGCAAGCAATTTCTCCATACCGCTCCATCCTGGACAACTCGTTTACCTCTTATATAGAAATTAGACATGATATTTTATCGTAGGAATTGCAATAGAAACGGACGAAAAGGAAAGAAGGCATTCATGCAAAATCCGTCAGATATGTCCTATTAGGGACTAGAACTACGCCTGAATTCACAGCTGACGAATGGAAAAATGCTTGCTTTGTGATGTTTTGATTATATCTGCTCAGAGGATGCCTAACATATCTCCATCTTTTATTTCTTATAACAGTTGTTACTATTAGTTGAACAGATATTTCCCTGATTTCATCATGTCTCCGGAGTTTGTCTCATTTTATGTTCATTATTTTTCATAGACATCTATTCTCAAACGCATTCAATTTACTTTCTATATCATTAGTCATTTCCCAACTCTCGCTGGCATATGTTAGGATTGATCAAACATTCTAATTGAAAAGTCGTAATTTAGTTTTAATACTATAAAACATGCAGTTCCATATTTCATTTAGACTTTTAAAAGCTGATGTTGCTTTGCCAATTCGTAACATAATTTGATTTTTTAACATTTCCAATACAATAAAATTTGCTACCTAAATAGTTGAACTGCTCTGTTATTTTATAATTGTGGATTCCCAGGTTGATATCTGCATTACTTGCCATATGTGTCTTCATTATATTTGACTTTTCATAGCTTATCTGCAGTCCAACTTTTGATGCTATAGATGACAAGTTATTTGTTTTTCTTTGCATCTTGGTTGTTTTTACTTAACAAGGAAATATCATCTGCAAAATTCAAATCTTCCAGTTGAATATTTTCTACCTAATCGATTTCAATTTTTGCCCTTGCAGCATTTTCTCATCACCCAGGAAATGGCCACTTCAAACAATATTGGAAATTAAATAGTCTTTCTTTACTAAAGTTTCAAGCATACACCAGTTGTGTTGTTCACCATCAGTACAAATGACAAACTGTGAACCATTTTACAGGTTATCGACAATGTTTTTTTAATTTTAGCTGGAATTCCATAGGATCTCAGAATATTGCACAGGGAGATTCTGTGTAGGCTATCAAAGGATTTTTGTAAAAGTGTTTGATGTACATATATTTTTGAAAATATTATTATTTTTTACCTGTAATCAAGATTTTAAACTTTTGCCTGCATTAATGTTTTTTTTAATCATTAACCTTGTTGAAGTTCCCAATACTTACTTTGATATTCATGTAACCCATGACCTTAAATATGTGCATAATAATAACATCCTGCTAGTCTCGTGAGACAATGTGTTTAGTCTCTATGTGGAGATGTTGTATGAGTTTATGCTTTCTAATTGCAAGTTTTATATCAGCGAGCTGCCTGAGTCTGGTTTCCTCAGTTCTCAGTGGAATGTTCAGAGATTTCTTCAGCTAAACATATAATTAACAAACACTTTCCATAACAGCTGTGTTACCGAGTTCTGGTTACAAATGTTTTATAACATCAGAATTGTTTATCAAAGAAAGACTCTGTGTTGCCCTTCACCTTGTCTGTAGTAGTTATTACATTACAATATATCTGTGTTGCCCTTCACCTTGTTTGTAGTAGTTATTACATTACAATATATCTGTGTTGCCCTTCACCTTGTCTGTAGTAGTTATCACATTACAATATATCTGTGTTGCCCTTCACCTTGTTTGTAGTAGTTATCACATTACAATATATATGTGTTGACCTTCACCTTGTCTGTAGTAGTTATTACATTACAATATATCTGTGTTGCCCTTCACCTTGTTTGTAGTAGTTATCACATTACAATATATCTGTGTTGACCTTCACCTTGTCTGTAATAGTTATCACATTACAATATATATGTGTTGCCCTTCACCTTGTTTGTAGTAGTTATCACATTATAATATATCTTCTAATATACTTTTTTATTTATAGATTTCTTTCACTGTTTTCTTGTTATGATATCAACAGACAAGATTTACTACACAAAGAAAAGAAGAGGCTCTATGTAAAAATTTCCACTATAGTTGTCTGGTGATGTGATTGACACTCATTTGTCTGACGTCACTTCTAGTGACTAATGGTATGGATTCAAACAGTAGACTTGTCAGTAGGCTATTAAAGCTGCTTGAGACGTGATTACCATGTTTTTGTTTTTCTTTACTATATTCTTTAAAAATAAAATTTCAAATGTATATAGCATCATTAGCTCCAACATTTCACAACAATGTAAAGCCTACCATCTCATATTTCATTTCACAACAATGTAAAGCCTACCATCTCATATTTCATTTCACAACAATGTAAAGTTCACCATCTCATATTTCATTTCACAACAATGTAAAGTTCACCATCTCATATTTCATTTCACAACAATGTAAAGCCTACCATCTCATATTTCATTTCACAACAATGTAAAGCCTACCATCTCATATTTCATTTCACAACAATGTAAAACCTACCGTCTGATATTTCATTTCACAGGTAAAAATCACCTAAGTCCACAAATGTTTGATATAATCATGAAATGTTGACATTGTAATGTACAAAGACAAATAAACAATTACAAATCTGGTTGTGCGCTGCAAACTGTGCCTCCCGTTTGAAAATAACCGGACGGGCGAGCCAGTCAGCGAACGCGTTCCCAGTGTCGATAACCAATTGCGTGCATAGTTCTAACGGCTGCGCGTGCCTCTCGCTTTTCACGCGAACGAGGCTCCCAGCAATAAGGGACAAGGTAGCGTCTGCTATTAAGACTAGCCGCCGTCGCGGTCTTATTGGTGGTGTGTGTGTGTCCGTATATCGGAGTTTCTCGGTCGCGATGTGATGCAGTCAGTCTAAAATTTTTAACGCTCGACGGTGGTCTCGTTAAAGGCCCGGCTCTCGCAACGAGCTTGTGGGTCCGCAGGTAGTAACATGGTGTCGTTCTTTGCTTGGCGAGGCGCAAGTCTTGCCGGCAAATCTGTGGGAAGCGAGCGCTCGGTCGTTTCGCTTCAATTTCGCATTTTCGCCGGGACGTCGGGATCCGCTCTGCACAGAGCGCTGTCTCCTACCCCGAGCATTGTCGGTCCAGTCTCGTCCATGACAGCTATCTGGTTGATCCTGCCAGTAGTCATATGCTTGTCTCAAAGATTAAGCCATGCATGTCTAAGTTCACACTGTCTCACGGTGAAACCGCGAATGGCTCATTAAATCAGTCGAGGTTCAATGGATGACAAGATCCAGGGTCAAAGGCTCATGTTTCACGGCGGAAAATGAGCCAGGGTTAGCGAAGGGGCGCGCTAACCAAGACCCTGCCTCTAAACCACCACGCGGTGACCCTGGAAAAAGACTTTGGTTCCGGTCTGGCTAAAGGGGGCAGGGATCGGGGAGACCGTGAAAGCAAAGCAGGGGCCGAAAATCCTGGAGAATTCACACATCTCCTGGCCGATTGTCCTCCGAAATAGGCACGAAACAGCAGCGTGCGAAGTTACCTGTGGTGATAGTGTGAGCTTAGAGACGCAACGCATAAAAGGAAATCCCTGAAAAATAACACACATTTCCTGGTCGAAGTCCGCAAAATGTATGTCCATACTCAGAAAACACTGTGAGATAGCAGAGTATGAACGCCTCGCAAACAAAATCGTGGTCACTGCAACGTAGAGACTGGAAATCCCTGAAAATACACACATTTCCTGGCCAAAGACCGCAAAAATACGCTTGAGCTCCAAAAGTACGAAACAGTAGAGTACGTGAGTCCGCGCACAAAATAGTGGTCACTGCAATGCAGAAGACTGGAAGTCCCTGAAAATACACACACATTTCCTGACCAAAGACCGCAAACAAAACGTCTTACGAAAGCGTCCCATGAAACATAGCTCTGTTCTCTCGCAGGAACTGCCTGCTGCCTTATGGTGTCATGGTTGGGTACAACCAAAGGCTAGCGGAGCAAACCGTAAACAAACCTGAACGAGTGACGAACCAATGTGTTCAGTAAAACGACCGGTTCGTTGGGAAGATGGCGCTCATAAGCCCGGGAGGGCAGGTCATCTAAGGGTAGCAGCCCTGAAAGAAAATGGCAACTCACTGCCTTGTGAGTTTTGGCTGGGGACAGTCGAAGGCTAACGGAGAGCGAACCGTACAAACGCTGGTTGAAAACGGATACACGTCCGAAAGATAAGCACCAGAGCTCAAAACGGCACTGAAAGTGTAACGTAGCTACCCATGCTGACGCTGCATGGACTAAATTTTATCATGAATATGTTTATTAATAATGAAAATCGATATGGTGCTACGCCTGAGAAGTCCCGCCGGGCAGGACGAGTGCCGGGCCCCATGCCTCGAAGGGCCCGCTTTATGCTACCGACGGTCCCCGCCCTCCAACTCGGCACAGCAGCGAACGAGGTAACCGGGTTAAAGTTACTGGTTCGATACGGTCGAGTATTGACTATAAGAAATTAAATATCACCCAATGGAATGCGGAAGGTATCCATCACAAGAAGCAAGCACTCGCAATAAGACTTGCAGAAGACGATATAGACGTTGCGTGCATACAAGAAACGCACCTAAATCCCAGACATAAGTTCGAGATTAAAGGTTACCAGACCTTCAGAACAGACAGAGAAGGGCACAAGGGTGGAGTCCTCACCCTAGTTAGAAATGGCATTCCAACCAAGCAGATGGAAGGAACAAAGGGAAACGCTGGCGCAGTTGAGATCATAGGCGTTCAAATTACGTGCAAAGACACACAGATCCTTCTGTACAATCTTTACTGTCCAAGTTACACGCCGCTGTCACTCGAAACAATGAATATCAGTGACACTTCATGTATTGTGGTCGGCGATTTCAACAGCCGCTCGGAGAGATGGGGATACCCAGAAACAAACAGTAGAGGAGTAGAGGTGAAAGACTGGGAGATCGAGAACAATCTGTTCCTCATCAACGCTCCAGATGATCCACCAACTTTCTACTCGAGAACGTGGCACACAACGAGTACCCCTGACTTGGCCTTTGCAACAAGCGACATATCCACCAAAGTAGTCCGTACGGTTACCCACCAACTAGGGATAGTGACCATAGACCAGTCAAATTGCAAGTAGACCTCAATTTCGTACCTGAGCCCAAAATGTGGTTGCCACGGTGGAACTATAAGAGAGCCAATTGGAAACAGTATGGAGCACTGACTGATGCAAATGTTGAACGAATCAACATGCATGAAAAGAAAAACATGCGTATCGTGGCAAGGGAACTGTCAGAAGCAATCCTGAAAGCGGCACGGGAAACCATCCCTAGAGGCGCACGAAAGGATTACAAGCCATACTGAACAGCAGAGGTTCAGAAGCTTGAAAAAGACCTTGAGAAGACAAGGAGTGAGGCAGAACAGGCACAGTCAGTGGAGACAAATACTGTTTACAAGGCGGCAGCAGCAAAATACAGAAGAGAGGTCAAACGAGCGGCGAGACAGAGTTGGGTCAAAACAACCGAATCCCTGAACCTCGATAGGGACGGCCATAAACTGTGGAAGCTGGCCAAAGCGCTGAGCGATGAAAACACCAGCAGACCACCTATAGTCCTCGAACAAGACAAGAAGATGGCTTCGGGTAGGGAAGCAGCAAACATCCTGATGCAACAATATGCCGAAGTCAGCAGAGTAAGCATAGCAAAGGAAAACGTTGATGCCACCAAGAGAAAAGCTCGGGTTCTCCAAGGCGAGCCAAGAAAAGCAGATAGTCACCTAACGGACACATTCACCAGTAACGAGCTGGAAGAGGCTCTAAGGGACCTGAAACCCAGAAAGTCGCCCGGAAAAGATGGGATCACCAATGAGATGCTTAAAACTTGGGAAACAGAGCAAAGGTCGCTCTACTGTCCGTTCTCAACATGTCGTGGAGAACAGGCATATTACCACATGAATGGAAAGAAGCAATCATGGTACCCATCTTAAAACCAGGCAAAAATAAACTCGACCCAGCGAGTTACAGACCAATAAGCCTCCTAAGCTGCACGGGCAAACTTATGGAGCGCATGGTGAACAAACGCTTATCCTGGCACTTGGAAAGCAAAGGGCTGCTTATGGCACAACAAGGCGGTTTTCGGAGATACAGATCCACAGAGGATCAAGTAACCTACATTGTCCAGGAAATCGAGGATGGTTTCCAAGAAAAGAAACAGACACTGGCGGTCTTGGTAGATATGGAGAAGGCATTTGACACAGTCTGGAAAGAAGGATTAAGGCTCAAACTCCTCACCCTCGGCGTAAAGGGAAGAATGTACAATTGGCTAGATAGATACCTAGAGAACAGAACAGCAAGGGTTCAGGTTCAGGGTACAAAAGCATAAAGGCCACACTGGAGCAAGGAGTCCCCCAAGGAGGAGTGCTCTCACCGACTCTCTTTCTAGTCTTCGTCAATGACATTGCAACATGCCTCCCAGAACGAGTTCACTCTGCCATGTATGCCGACGACTTGGCAATATGGGCGAGAGAAGAGTCAATGCCCACAGCAGAAAATCGACTGCAAGCTACGTTAAATAACCTTGAAGTGTGGTCAGCAAAGTGGAATATGAAAATAAATCCTTCAAAGACCACTTACACTGTGTTCTCCCAGAATAACAAGGATTACAAGATAACGCTTAAAGTCAATGGGCAGAACCTTCCAGAAAATAAAACCCCAACGTACCTAGGAGTCACACTCGACAGAAAGCTGACTTGGTGCACCCAGATCGAAAATGCAACGGCAAAAGCGAGACATATGCTAACAATGATGCGTAAACTCGCAGGTTCCACATGGGGAGCAAACACCAGAATTCTCAAGACACTTTACTCTGGTAGAGTGCGACCGGTCCTAGAGTACGGTATGGCAGCGTGGAGCAATGCATCGAACAAGCAAAAGTGAGCAGCAGTCAAAACCGGACCCTACGCATTATCACTGGAGCCATAAAGTCCACGCCCATCAAGGCGATGGAGACCATCATAGGCATCCAACCAATGACTGACCGAAGGGACAAGAAAGTAGTAGTACTTGCGGAAAAACTCAAACGGCTCAAATCTCATCCAATGCATGAAAGAATGTATGAATCCGGAAAGTGGAGAATACAGAGATCTAACTTCGTTAGAATCTCTAACGCACTGACCACAGAACATCCAGTCCTGTCCAAATGCACAGCCAAACTAATCCCGGCAATCGACAAGTGCCCGCCATGGAAAACAAAAATGCCAGAACTAAGGGAATCAATCCCAGGCATACTGAGCAAAAATGATCAAACAAACCTCGACAGAAAAACTGCAGCAGAAGAGCACATAGAATCAGAGTACCCTGAAAATGAGTGGACGCACGTCTACACGGACGGATCGGCAAATAACGCAATAAGCGATGGCGGAGGAGGAATAGTGCTTAAAATCTCAAAGAAAGTCACGGTCAAGAAAGCGATTGCAACTGGCAAATACTCTAATAACTACCGAGCAGAGGCAGAGGCAATCAAAGAGGCGGCCGAAATGATCTTGGAGAGAAGAAACACTACACGCAACAAGGTCGTGATATTCACCGATGCTCTATCGGTCATCACGGCACTCAAATGCGTCGGCAAAACTGAGATGAATGAGCTCAAAACGTCCCTCGCTGAACTAACGAGTTCACTCAAACGCACCGTCATCCAGTGGATACCGTCACACTGCAACATTAGGGAAAACGAAGCGGCCGACAAGCTAGCCAAAGAGGGCGGGCGATACCCCAGACTGATCTCGAGATCAGCTATGAGGAAGTCAAAACAACCATCGGTTCGCACTATCGAAGCAAATGGGCAAAAGACCACCCGCAGTACACAAACAGTGACGGATACTATGGTCTCTCTCGCAGTGAACAAGTTGCCATATTTCGCCTCCGTACCGGCCACAACAAGCTCAGAGCCCACATGTTCCATAAATTTAAAATTGGCACAACTAGCCTGTGCCCATGCAATATGGCAGACATGACGGCAGAACACGTCTTGCAAGACTGTCAACGTTTAGCAGGTATACGAAAAGAGTACTGGCCACAACACACAGAGCTTCGCGAAAAGCTGTACGGAGGAACGGAGTCCCTAAAAACAACAGTAAAATTCATGATAGAAGTTGGTCCAACAGGCTAGGCCGGGAACGCAAAGGAAAGAAAGGAAACAATTACAAAAATGAATAAAGGTTACCATGCAGGAAAACAACATAATGAATATAAAGACTATTTTTCTAACCCTACTTGAAGGCAAATAAAAACTAATGATTAGATGCAATTAACTTGATATGAAATATTCATTACAAAATTCAGATGCTACTGTCTCACATGTAGGGGCTTAGAATGCATGCAGCATACTCACGTTCTCACAGTAAACCACAAATATTGGTTAACTTGGTTGATAAGAGCGAACACAAACAAACATTAATTACAATTTTTAAAGACATGTCTTTTACTTCATTTTTAAATCTTTAAAAGTTTTGTTTATATTTCTTGTTTACACTTTTCCAAAATATAATTTACATATTTGCCATCATCATTCATTTTATAAAAATATAAAGTCCACTATCTCATATTTCATTTTACGGGCACAATCACTGCATTTCACATTGCATGTCAATCATTGATTGTTGAAATAGCTATGAAAAACGAACATATATATAAACAGTGTATTCCATGCAGCAGAGCATAGTAGTGAGTCTAACTATTATTTTTCAAACCCTCTCTGTCTGTTGCCTTGCAGGTCGTCTGGGGACAATCAAAGGCTGTCGGGGAACGAATCCAGTAAACGCTGGTTGAAATCGGACACATCGCCGAAGAATAAGCACCAGGACTACAAATGGTACTGAAGATGTGACGAAAAAATAGGTTCTTGGCAAAGGATGTTTATATAGCACAATAAGAATGACCAAAATGGCCAAAGAAAGAACGATCGATCGATCCCTCTCTGATCGAGAAACCCTCTCTGTAGTATATTATAATCAAACAAGTAACGATTGGATATATTCCTTACTAACTCTTTATAATGATTTTTACATTCAAATTTTACTACATTTTTGGATTGCTTCTCTGGCTTTTAGCTAAGATCAAAGTGTAGTGGTCAACGTTTGACCCTGTCCAGATAGTGGGAGCTTTCATTTGGCTAACATCAAAGTGTAGTGGTCAACGTTTGACCGTGTCCAGATAGTGGGAGCCTTCATTTGGCTAACATCAAAGTGTAGTGGTCAACGTTTGACCGTGTCCAGATAGTGGGAGCTTTCATTTGGCTAACATCAAAGTGTAGTGGTCAACGTTTGACCCTGTCCAAATAGTGGGAGCCTTCATAAAACATTTGGCTAACATCAAAGTGTAGTGGTCAACGTTTGATCATGTCCAGATAGTGGGAGCCTTCATAAAACATTTGGCTAACATCAAAGTGTAGTGGTCAGCGTTTGATCATGTCCAGATAGTGGGAGCCTTCATAAAACATTTGGCTAACATCAAAGTGTAGTGGTCAGCGTTTTATCATGTCCAGATAGTGGGAGCCTTCATAAAACATTTGGCTAACATCAAAGTGTAGTGGTCAACGTTTGACCGTGTCCAGATAGTGGGAGCTTTCATTTGGCTAACATCAAAGTGTAGTGGTCAACGTTTGACCCTGTCCAAATAGTGGGAGCCTTCATAAAACATTTGGCTAACATCAAAGTGTAGTGGTCAACGTTTGACCGTGTCGAGATAGTGGGAGCTTTCATTTGGCTAACATCAAAGTGTAGTGGTCAATGTTTGACCCTGTCCAAATAGTGGGAGCCTTCATAAAACATTTGGCTAACATCAAAGTGTAGTGGTCAACATTTGATCATGTCCAGATAGTAGGAGCCTTCATAAAACATTTGGCTAACATCAAAGTGTAGTGGTCAACGTTTGACCGTGTCGAGATAGTGGGAGCTTTCATTTGGCTAACATCAAAGTGTAGTGGTCAACGTTTGACCCTGTCCAAATAGTGGGAGCCTTCATAAAACATTTGGCTAACATCAAAGTGTAGTGGTCAACATTTGATCATGTCCAGATAGTAGGAGCCTTCATAAAACATTTGGCTAACATCAAAGTGTAGTGGTCAATGTTTGATCATGTCCAGATAGTGGGAGCCTTCATAAAACATTTAGCTAACATCAAAGTGTAGTGGTCAATGTTTGATCATGTCCAGATAGTGGGAGCTTTCATTTGGCTAACATCAAAGTGTAGTGGTCAATGTTTGATCATGTCCAGATAGTGGGAGCCTTCATAAAACATTTAGCTAACATCAAAGTGTAGTGGTCAACGTTTGATCATGTCCAGATAGTGGGAGCCTTCATAAAACATTTAGCTAACATCAAAGTGTAGTGGCCAATGTTTGATCGTGGACAGAAGGTGGAATCCTTCATGTGGCTAATATTAAATTGTAGTGGTTAACGCTTGATCGTGGACAGAAGGTGGAAACCTTCATAAAATCCCAAGTGGCACACTTTTATACACTTACACAAATTGACAAAAACTAGAGAGGAAAACGCTACCAATATCTCCATCAACAAACATCCATTAAACCAAGTCAAAGACTTGACATACATAGGGAGCATTGTTTCAGCAAACGGAAGAATAAATAACGAAATCCAACATAGATGCAACAAAGCAAATCAAATAATAGGGTACATTTTAAAATGCAAACATGTCACCATGAACACTAAAATAGCATTTTTCAACAAAATCCCCCTCCCCCATCATTATGCTATAAGTGCCAAACCTGGACTTTGATATTAAACGATAGAAGAAAACTAGTCATGACAGAGATGAGGATGTCTATGCAGAAAGCTGGGAGAAAGAAGAAGAGGCCAGTTTAGAAATGAAGACATCAGGAAACAAGTGAACACAACATCAGTACTGAACTTTATCAAGAAACTATGAATTAAATGGTTTGAGCCCACAAGTAGATTACCAACAGATAGTCCACATCAAAGAGCAATGTTACCTCAATACAGTTGGTACAAAGCAAATACATGGCCACGCAAAAGGTGGACCTCAAAGATGATAGAGGCAACGAAAGACACTGTCTATGGAGCGAACACAAAAAAACCCGTTCTAGAAATCTCTGCTTGTCCTGACGCTGTGAGACAAAACCGGATTAGAGAAAAGAAAACAAGAAAGTCTCTTCACTGCAGCAAATCGGAGGTGATTAGATCAGATCAGATCGGCAGAATATCGTCTGGGTGGCTGCGGTAATACTGCAGCAAATCGGAAGGGATTAGATCAGATCAGATCGGCAGAATATCGTCTGGGTGGCTGCGGTAATACTGCAGCAAATCGGAAGGGATTAGATCAGATCAGATCGGGAGAATATCGTCTGGGTGGCTGCGGTAATACTCGCAGCAAATCGGAAGTGATTAGATCAGATCAGATCGGGATCCGGGTCAGATCGGCGGGAATGTCCGTTTGGGTGGCTGCGGTAATACTGCAACCAAATCGGAGAGTGGTGGAGTCAGATCAGATCGGCGGAATATCGTTTCAGGTAGCTGCGTAGTGCAGCCGTCGGAAGGTGATTAGATCGGGTCAGATCGGCGAATATCGTTTTGGGTAGCTGCGTGTACGCCGTCGGAAGATGATTGGTCGATCGGATCGGCGAAATATCGTTTAGGTGGCTGCGGTAATGCTGCAGCAGAGCGTCGGAATGATCAGATCAGATCGGGTCGGGAGAATATCTTTGCGATGTAGGTGGCGTGTACTGCGGCGATCGGGTGATTAGATCCAGGTCAGATCGGCGGGAATATCGTTGGGTGGCGTTGCGGTGTGCGGCCGTCGGGTGATTAGATCGAGTCGGGTCGGTAGAGTATCGTCTGGGTGGCTGCGTAATACTGCAGCCGTCAGAGTGATTGGGTCAGATCGGATGAGGAGAATATCGTCTGGGTGGCTGCGGTATGCTGCGGCCGTCAGGTGATTGGTCAGATCAGATCGGGAGAATGTCGATGCAGGTGGCGCGCGGTGTCGCTGCACAGCCGTCGGAAGATGATTGAGTCAGACCAGATCAGGAGAATATCGTCTGGTCGGCGCGAGCGTACCGCGCCGTCAGGTGATTGGTCAGGTCAGGTCGGGGGCTATGCGATGGGTGGCTGCGGTAATGCGGCCGTCGGAGGTGATTGGTCGGTCAGATCATTCAGGAATATCGTTTAGGTGACTGCGATAGCCTGCAGTGATCGAGTGATTCGTCAGATCAGATCGGAGAATATCGTCTGGGTGGCGCCAGTAATGCGCCGTCTGATGATTGGAGTAGTCAGATCAGGAGAATATCGTTTGGTGGCTGCGGTAATACCGAAGCAAATCGGGAGTGATTGGGTCGAATCAGATCGGCGGGAATGTCGTTTTGGGTGGCTGCGTATTACGTAGGTGGTGATCAGATCCAGATCAGATCGCAGAATATCGTTTTGGGTAGCTGTTGGTAATACTGCAGCAAGTCGGAAAGTGATTAGTCCAGGTGGTCGGCAGAATGTCGTTTGGTATGCGGTAGCTGCTGCAGCCGTCGAAAAGTGATGCGTCAGATGGTCGGCAGAATATCGTCTGAGGGCTGCGGTGTGCGGCAAATCGGAAGTAATTCGATCCAGATCAGATCGGCAGAATATCGTTGGGTAAGCGCGGTAAAACTGCGCAGTCGGAAGGCTGATTAGATCAGGTCAGATCGGCAGAATATCGTTTGGAAGTGGCGCTGCGGTAATGCCTTGCAGCCGTCGGGGTGATTAGATCAGATCGGGAGAATATCTGGTGGCTGCGGTAATGCCGCGACCGTCGGAAGGTGATTCGATCAGATCGGGTCGTCAGGTATCGTTTTGGGTGTGCATTGTGCCGCGCGCCGTCCGGAGAAGTGATTGGATCAGATCGGGTCGGGGAAATATCGTCTGGTGGCCTGCATTGTGCTGCAGCCGTCGGAAGTGATTAGATCGAATCAGATCGGGGAGGAATATCGTTTGGGTGGCTGCGGTAATGCTGCAGCAAATCCCGGGCGGTGGAGTCGGGTCAGATCGGCGGGATATCGTTTGGGTGGCTGCCGCGTATGCAGCCAAATCGGAAATGATTAGATCTGATCAGGTCGGCGGGGAATATCGTCTGGGGCTGCGGTAATGCCGTAAATCGGAAGTGGTGCAGATCAGATCAGATCGGCAGAATATCGTTTAGGTGGCTGCGGTATTACTGAACCGTCAGGTGATTAGGTCAGATCGGGTCGGGAATATCGTTGGTGACTGCGGTATTGCTGCGCTTCGTCGGAAGTGATTAGATCCGATCGGATCGGCGGGAATATCGTTTAGGTGGCTGCGGTATGCTGCGGCAAATCGGAAGTGGTGCAGATCAGATCAGATCGGGAGGTATCGTCTGGGTGGCTGTAATCACTGCGTCGTCGGAAGGTGATTGGTCAGATCCCAGATCGGGAGAATATCATCTGGGTGCTGCGGGCAATGCCGCGGCAAATCGGGTGGTCGCGGTCAGGTCGAGATCGGCAGAATATCGTTTGGTGGCTGCGGTGTGCCGCGTAAGTCGGAGTGATCAGGTCAGGTCAGGTCGGGAGGTATCAAAATGCCGGTGGCTGCGGTAATACTGCAGCAAATCGGAAAGTGATTAGATCAGATCAGATCAGAGAGAGATATCGTTTCTGGTGGCCTGCGGGCCAATACTGAAACGATCAGGTGATTAGATCAGATCAGATCGGCAGATATCGTTTGAGTGGCTGCTGGCGGTAATACTGCCGGCAAATCGGAGAATGATGAATCCCGAATCAGATCGGCGAAATATCGTTTGGGTGGCTGCGATAGCTGCGTAAATCCGGAATGATTAGATCAGATCAGATCGGCAGAATATCGTTTGGTGGCTGCGGTAATACTGCGGCAAATCGGAGGTGGTGGGTCAGATCGGGTCGACAGGAATATCGTCACAGGGCTGCGGTAATCTGCATCGTCGGAAGTGATTCAGATCGGATCGGGTCGGCAGAATATCGTTTAGGTGACTTGCGGTAATGCTGCCCAGCCGTCGGAGGTGGTGGGTCGGGGTCGGGTCGGCGAATATCGTTTGGTGGCTGCGGTAATACTGGGCAAATCGGAGGTGATTAGATCAGATCGAGATCGGCAGAATATCGTTTGGTGGCTGCCGTAATGCCAGAAGCCGTCGAGTGATTAGGTCGGTCAGATCGGCGGGGCTTGTCGTTTAGGTGGCTGCGGCGTGGTAATGCTGCCTTGGGGCCGAGTGATTGCGATCAGATCGGATCGGCGGAATATCATTTGGGTGGCTGCGACAGCTCTCGCAGCCGTCGGGAAGTGATTGGATCTGTGATCAGTCGACGGAGTATCGTCTGAGGCTGCGGTAATACTGCAGCCGTCCAGGTGGTCAGGTCAGATCGAGATCGGCGAGGCTCTGTCGTTCCGGTGGCTGCGTGTACTGAACCGTCAGGTGATTCGTCAGGTCAGTCGGGAGAAATCTCGTTTGGTGGCTGCGTGTGCATCCGTCGATCAGTTAGATCCAGATCCAGGTCGGCGGGAATGTCGTTTGAAGTGGCTGCGGCCAGTGCAGCCGTCGGGGTGATTAGGTCCAGATCAGATCCCGGGAATATCGTCACAGGTGGCTGCGGTGTACCATCCGTCGGGTGATTGGATCCCGGGTCGAATCGGAGGTATCGTCTGGTGGCTGCGGTAGTGCTGCAGCAAATCGGAAGAGTGATTAGATCAGATGATCGGCAGAATATCGTTTGGTGGCTGCGGTAATACCTGCCAGCAAATCGGAGGTGATTGGGTCGATCAGATCCGGGGAGGGAAGATATCGTCTGGGTGGCCTGCGTAATACTGCAGCCGTCGGAATGATTAGATCAGATCAGATCGGCGGAATATCGTTTGGGTGGCTGCCGGTAATACTGCAGCCGTCGGAGAGTGATTAGATCCCAGATCGGTCGACAGAATATCGTTTGGGTGGCTGCGGTGTGCGACAAGTCGGAAGTGATTAGATCAGATCCAGATCGGCGGAATATCGTTGGGGTGGCTGGTATTGCCAGCCGTCGGGTTGATTGGTCCAGATCCAGATCGGCAGAATATCGTTTGAAGTCGGCTGCGTAATCTGCAGCAAATCGGAGGTGATTAGGTCAGGTCAGATCCGGCGAATATCGTTCCAGGTAGCTGCGGTAATGCCTGGGCGTCAAAATCGGGTGATTGCGTCAGATCAGATCGCAGAATATCGTTTAGGTGGCTGGTAATACTGACCGTCGGAGGTGATTGAATCAGATCCAGATCGACAGAATATCGTTGGTGGCCTCACTGGTAATACTGAACCGTCAGGTGATTGGAGTCAGATCAGGATGGCGGGAATATCGTTTGGTGGCTGCGGTATTACTTTGTTTGTGCCGTCGGAGAGTGATTAGGTCAGATCAGATCGGCGAATATCGTTTGGTGCGGTATGCTGAAGCAAATCAGGTGATTCAGTCTGAATCAGATCGGCGGGGCTATCGTTTGGGTATTGCCGGTAATACTGAAACCGTCCCGGGGTGATTGGGTCCAGATCAGATCGGCGAAATATCGTTTGGGTGGCTGCGGTAATACCGCGGCCGTCGGGTGATTGGGTCGAATCGGGTCGGCAGAATATCGTTTGGTGGCTGCGGTGTCACTGCAGCCGTCGGAAGGTGATTAGATCAGATCAGATCGGAGAATATCGTTTGGTATTGCGCGGTAATACTGAAGCAAATCGGAGGTGATTAGATCTGATCAGATCCGGCGGAATATCGTCTGAGGCTGCTGGTAATGCTGCAGCCGTCGGAAGTGATTAGATCAGATCAGATCTGCAGAATGTCGTTTGAGTGGCTGCGGCCAATACCTGAACAAATCGGTGATTAGATCCAGATCAGTCGGGAATATCGTTTGGGTGGCTGCGGTAATACTGCAGCAAATCGATGATTCGATCAGATCAGATCTGCAGAATATCGTTTGGTGGCTGGTAATACTGCGGCGCCGTCGGAAGTGATTGGGTCGGGTCAGGTCAGGAGGTATCGTCTGGGTGGCGCTGCTGTGTGCTGCAGCCGTCAGATGATTAGATCCAGTCAGGGCAGGAGGTATCGATGTGGGTAACGCGGCCAATACTGCGCTTCGTCGGATGATTAGATCGAATCAGATCAGCGAGTATCGTTTAGGTGACTCATGTTGTGCTGCCGGCAACGTCGGAGACGATTAGATCAGATCAGATCGGGAAATATCGATCTGGGTGGCTCGTGGTAATGCTGCCCAGCGTCGGTGATTAGATCAGATCAGATCGGCAGAATATCGTTTGGGTGGCTGCGGTAATACGCGTGCGTCGGGGTGATCAGATCGGGTCAGATCGTAGCGGAATGTCGTTTGGGTGGCTCGTGTTGTACTGCGGCTTAAGTCGGTGGTGAATCGGAGTCGGTCAATAGAATATCGTTTGGGTAGCCCGCGGTAATGCTGGAAGCCGTCGGAGGTGATTAGATCAGATCAGATCGGCGGGAGCCAATCGTTTGGGTGCTCGCGGTAGCCGCCTGCAGCCGTCAGGTGGTCGTCCAGTCAGGTCGGCGGGCGTATCGTTTGGTGGCTGCGGTAATACTGCGGCCGTCGGAAGGTGATTAGATCCAGATCAGATCGGCAGAATGTCGTTTGGTGTTTGCGGTAATACTTTGCGGCAAATCAGGTGATTGGGTCAGGTCAGGTCGCGGGGCTGTCGTTTGAGTGGCTGCGGTAATGCCGCAGCAAATCAGGTGATTAGGTCAGATCAGATCAGCGGGAGTATCGTTTGGTGGCTGCGGTAATACCTGACAAATCGGAGGTGATTAGATCCAGATCAGATCGGCGGAGCTGTCGTTTGTGGCTGCGGTATTGCTGAAGCCGTCGGAGGTGATTGGGTGCGATCAGATCGGCGAAACCATCGTTTGGGTAGCTGCGGCCAATATGCCGGCAATCGGAGGTGATTGGGTCAGATCAGATCGGCAGAATATCGTTTGGGTGGCGCCGTGTGCAGCCGTCAGGTAGTTACAGATCGCAGATGTGGGTCGGGAGAATATCGTTTGGTGTGTATTGTGCTGAAGCCGTCAGGTGATTGGAGTCACGGTCAGATCAGCGGGAATATCGTCTGAGGGCTGTGGCGTGTCTGCGGCAAATCGGAAATGATTAGTCCGATCAGATCTGCAGAATATCTCTGTTTGGTAGCTGCGCGGTAATACCTGCGACGATCAGGTGGTCGATCCCGAATCAGATCAGGAAAATATCGTTTGTGGTAGCTGCAGTAATACCGCAGCGTCGAAAGTGATTCGTCAGATCAGATCTGCAGAATATATCGTTCCGGTGGCTGCGTGCCTGCACGCAGCCGTCCCGGAAATGATTGGTCAGATCGGGTCAAGGAGAATATCGTCTGGGTAACGCGGTATGCCTGCGCAGCCGTCAGGCTGATTAGATCAGGTCAGAACAGAATATCGTCTGGTGGCACTGCGGTAATACGTGATGGAGTGATGCGTCCGTCGGATCGCCAAGAATATCATTTGGTGGCTGCGGTAATGCGGCAAATGGGGTGATCGGTCGAATCGGATCGGAGGCTGTCGTCTGGGTGGCGACTTGCGGTAGTGCCGCGAGAAGGTCCGGAGAACGATTAGATCAGATCGGGTCGTGAATATCGTTGTTGGGTAGCGCGGTAATGCTGCGGCAAATCGGGCGGTGTTGAGTCAGGTCAGATCGACAGAATATCGTTTGGGTGGCTGCGGTGTGCGCGGCGAATCGGGTGATTGGATCAGATCGGTCGGCGCTGGGAATATCGTTTGGGTGGCTGGTGTGCTGGAAACCGTCGGAGTGATTAGGTCAGGTCAGATCAGCGGGATATCGTTTGGTGGCTCGCGGTAATACTGCGGCAAATCAGGTGATTAGATCAGATCAGATCGGCAGGAATATCGTTTCGGTAGCTGCGGCGGTAGCCTGCGCTTCGTCGGGTGATTAGATCAGATCAGATCGTGGCAGAATATCATTTGGGGTAGCTGCGGTAATGCTGCAGCAAATCGGGTGATTAGATCAGATCAGTCGGCAGAATATCGTTTGGGTGGCTGCAGTAATATGAGCCGTCAGGTGATTGCGATCGGGTCAGATCGGCGATATCGTTTGGGTAAACACCGGTAATGCCAAACCAGTCAGGTGATTGTCAGGTCAGATCATCAGAATATCGTTTTGGGTGGCTGCCATTATGCACTGCGGCAAATCGGAGGTGATTCGTCAGATCAGATCGGCGAATATCGTTTGGGTATTGCCGGTAATGCCAGCCGTCGGAAGTGATTAGATCGGGTCAGATCGGGAGAATATCGTTTGGGGTGGCTGCGGTGTACTGAAGCCGTGCGGGGTGATTAGATCTGGTCAGATCGGCGGAATATCGTCTGAGGCTGCGGTAATGCTGCGCCGTCGGAAGATGATCGATCAGATCAGATCGGCGGGGTATGCGTTGGGTGGCCGTGTACTGAACAAATCGGGGTGATTGGTCGGGTCAGATCGGAATATCGTTTGGTGTAGCTGCGGTAATGCGCGTGCGTCAGGTGATTAGATCGGGTCACAGATCGGCAAATATCGTCTGGTGACTGCGGTATGCCGCCGGCAAATCGGAGAAATGATGAATCCAGATCAGATCGGCGAAATATCGTTTGGGTAGCTGCGGTGTGCTGAACCGTCGGGGTGATTGGGTCAGGTCAGATCGGGAAAAATCGTTGGTGGCTGCCGGTGTGGAACAAATCGGGTGATTAAGATGCGGAGTCAGATCGGGAGAAAATGCGTTTCAGGGCTGCGTGTGCTGCTGTGGCGTCGGAGTGATGCGTCGAATCAGATCTGGAAAATCGTTTGGGGGCTGCGGTAATACAGCCGTCGGTGATCAGATCGGGTGGGTCCGGGGAGAATATCGTCTGTTGGCTGTGTTGTCTTTGGGCAAGCAAACACGATTGAACTGAACAGTATAAACAGTATTACATAAGATAGTGAAGAATTAATTTATAAAATATGAATAAGCAACATAAACTGTTCGTGTTTGAGCCTTTATCAGAGCAAGCACATGTGCCTGACAGCAGTACTTTGAAGCATAAGCCACCCAACTAAGGATTGCAAAAGCAAATATGTAGCACCTTTACCTGTTTTCCAAGAGTACTAGTCTCTTGGTCGATTTCACAGGGAATGACGAGAATAGATTAAACATAACAATCTAGACATCATGTCAGTAGCACTCAAAATAAACAGAAGTGAAAATTCCGTGCTTGGAAGCATATTACGAAGACAGAAGAGCTGAATGAGAATAGAGGCTAAGTGCAAAAAGCAGAGACTGTAACCTGCCAGCTGGCCCCTGTTGTTAAGGCACCCAAAAATTTCACGGGCGCGGCTGACAACAGACGATCAGCAGCATTTTTATGCCTGCCTGCTGTTCAGGCCGAGCACCAGACATTGACAAGCGCGGTCACAAAAAATATTCCCATGCGAATGCGTTGCCTGCGGTACCAGCAGCACCAGAAAGAACCAGATCTAACATCAGCACCAAGAAAGTTGACGCAAACCGTGGCGGGTACATAAATAAAGATAGTGGTTTAGCCATAGTGAATATCAAACTCACGGTATGCAAGTGTACCTTGGAACATCCGGAAAGAAGAGCGAGAGAGGCCACGTAGATGGTTAGATAGCGTCCATCGAGGGTCACCGTGAAGAGCAAAAATAACAGTCGCAAACCGCGGGAACGGCACGGAGCAAACGAAAACCGACGCGCAGGCAGCAACCGCGATAGCGGTGTGACGACAGAAACCAGAATGGGCAGAAACGGCAAGAACAATGCGTTTCATTCCGATGGGCGATCGAATGGGTCGTAACAGGTCGCTGGACGCCTCATTGTACCGGTGTTTCGAGACCACACAGACGGAGGCGGAAGGCGACAAAACAAGCAGCGGGAATAAGGGCGTTTCATTTCGGACATGGCATGCTGGTATTGTGAACCTGTAAAGCGCAGGCCTGTTGGCTGTGGGATGCCTGCCGGTAGCGAGGGCCGCTGGCGTGGTTGTTGGTAGACTCGCTTCCGCCAAGGCTGGTGGTCTGGGTTCGGCTCCCACCGTGCGCGATAGATTTTTATAAACGCGGCGCTTTCCAGGTCGACAGCCTCAGCTGGGTACCGGGCAGCCATCTAGGAAAGTAAGGCGGTCGGCGTGTTGCAGCCACATCTCCACACCCATCGTGCCGACGGTGTGAAATGCTGGGCGCAACACTTGCTTGTTGATGCAGGTGTGAGGGTTTCTTGCCTGCCGCTCATTAGCAGGTGGTACTTCAGTGTTGCAGGCGGTGGTCGTGGTGTCACACATGGGTGTCCCTGAATATGTGGCCGCCAGACGATAACGGCACGAGGTGAGGCCAGGCCAACCGCACGCGGCTGAGTCAGGCCCAGGCGGCTGGAGGCCTGCCTGGGTTATGCCATCCTGTACCTTGTCCCAGGAACTGAACACCACAGAATCCCAATGTCGTGTAAACCTCAGGAGCAGAGAGAGAAGTAGTATCGAAGTATTGTCCTGAGACAGTGGGCCCGTGACAGTGGATAAGGGATGATGGTATCGTGTGGTGCGTGAATATGCGCAGGTGAAGAACAGTGCTGAGGGCTTTGGATGCCAGCCAGGTGTGTAGGCCGGAAGGGCGGGTCGAGCGAATGGTCGTATGGGTAGAGCAGCGCGGGGCGCCTCAGCGGCTGGAGAGGACTACGTGAAGAAATGGCGGTGGTCGCATGACGATGAAACCAGAGATGATAGGAGCGAAGAAGAAGACCAATGGCGCAGCCTCTTCGCGTGCTGAGGTCGTGCGGTGATCTCTTTACAGGCGACTGCGCCCAGCGGCGGTCCGGCGTCAGCCGACATTCTGCGGTGATAACACCGCCTGGTGTCGGAAGAGCGCCCGGTACTGGCCAGTGGCGAGAACGTCTCGTCCGTGATGGGGCCGTGAAATGAACCCGGCCCGCCGGGGTGGATTGCACTGTTGGAATCGGAGATGCGACAGGCATTCACCAGACGCACCTTCTGTGCCGCAGCTATATGCCGTACTGGCGCTTGCAGAGGAAGTAGCATAAATAGGTTACCTCAGGAACCTAAGTAAACCTTGTGAGATGGCAAAGAAGTCTGAGGGGCCAGACTAGTGGCTGAAGCAGTGAGGACAGATGTAACAACAGGACCTGGGGCATTGGGTCACCTTCATTCCCCCCGAAGGGTACGGAGGTGCTGCTGGACAGGGTCGCGTAAGGCCTGCATCCTCTGAAGCCATCAGGGACGAGAGAAAGATCAGTGAAGACAGGTCTTTACGGAGTCACAGTTCACAGAAGAATTTACAGCAGCAGGGGTGTTTGTGAGGATGAAAGGTGACACAATTTTCAGCGGTGCGGGGACGGGTAGGAAGAGATCGAGGTGACGGGAGATGGTAGGACGCGGCGAAGATCGTTCGTGGGAACCTCGTCGAAGGTAGATCAGCGTCGGAAGAAGTCGGAATGTCTCGTGAGCATGGTGACCGTCGTCGTCGTCGACTTTAGCGTCGGAACAGTAGCTGGTATGAGTTGCGACAGCGGGGTGTGATGATGCCTTATAAGTAGTTGCCAGAATCGGTAGGTTACTGAACGAAGGTAATATTTACATTGAATTTAAAGGCATTAATCGAAATAACACCTTATTTGGGTTTATCCCTTTTAGATTGCTTCCTCTTTGCAGTCGCTTTAACATTCATATAGTATAAATACATAGTTCAATTGCGTGTAGTGTAGTATGTGAATCGATATCGTAACGTGTCTGCCAGTTTGATGTGCCAGCAGCGATCTCTGTACTTGATAGCATGCGGTTGATGATACCCTTACATTGCGGACGAGGTGTAGTAATTTTCGAACAATTTTTGTGCGGACAGGTCTATCCACTGCCATATCGCGCCGCTGATGTAACTTTAACAGGGCAGCCGGAACAATAGACTAACGTGACCAACTTTTGCTTGCCTGTGGTTGTATAACATGCAGCGACTACAACAGTTACATCTGCCTATTCGATGATTCCGATAGGTAGAAACCATTAAATTCTAACATCGTGTCTGACACTCTGCGTGCACATGCAAAGACTGGATCCCGGCTGACACGGATAATTTGTAGCTCAGCAGTTTGAAAGGCAGATCACAGAAAAAGCGCAGTGTGAACCGCGCCGAGCAGCGAGAAATTTTGCATCTGGTCATCCACCGTCTTGGCACTATCTCAGTCGTCTTGACTTGTCGCCCTGAATACGGGTGGTCTGGACGAAGTGGGGTGACGATAGCGCGATTTTTCTCACTGTAATCCCAATACAGCTGCGGCCGCGGTTTTCGAACAACTACATACAACACCGTCCTTTGCAGAACCGCCAGCTCACCGCCAGGCGCGTGGAACGTCGCGAACGCTATTAGATAACAACAAGCTGAAAGGCCTGAGGGTGGACTGCATCAGTGGCTAGAGGAGCTTGGCGCGCTGCGTATCAGTGCAGCTGCCTTGGTGGGACGGGCCTCTGGTGAGTCTGGCTGTGAAGAAGGTGGCGTTTGCTTTTTCTTTGGAGTGGAGGGCTTGTACAGACGTCAGGGAATCTGGTGTGGGGTTTGCTGTCAAATCTCATCTTGTGCCTTCTCACCAGACTCCCAAAGGTGCTCGGTAACAGGTGATAGCTCTTCAGATCTCCACTGAAAAAGGTGCCACTTTACTCGGCGTCCCACCTTGGCGCGGCGGCAAATCCAGGCAGAAATCAAGGATGGTTTCTGCGAGGACCATCGGCTCCAGCCATCAGCGGTCAAGGTGCCGAAGCTCATCATCTCAGACCTTCAATGCCAGGAGTGAGGACAGACCATCGGGTCTGGGATGGAGTACTAGGAATTTGCGTGGGCAGTGCGTAATGACCAGGCTTCCTCTTCATCAATTATGTTCTTTGCCCGACCCTGCTGTTACAATGTGTTTGTTTCAACGAGAAACAGACGTCGCCGCAGATGCATCCGTTCCGAACAATGGCACCTCGTATTTGCGTCATCATGAGAAAAATGACGATCGCGACGTCGGAGTGCGAAAGGCTGCCAATGGGCAGATGTTGACCGATCGTGGGTCCGATCGTGTCAGCTCGGCTTATCCGCATCAAGCCTGAAAAAACGTCACCAGGGTGCAAAAGCCAACAAAAAGCTGGCGGTATCAGGTGAAACGCGCTGTACTTGCCGAAAGTTTGTGCGAGACCTGGACGACAGGGTGAGATATCTGGTTTGGCAAAACAAAGCGTGGACGACAGCTGGACTGCCCTCAGAGACACCGTGGCACCTATCTACCTCTGGGTTTCATGAGACACTCTGTACACAAGAACACACGGCTGGTTGACAAAGCGGCAGAAAATCAGTCTATTCTTCTCACGACATATGAGACGTAAAAACCTGTCAAATAGCCATCTTATCTTATCTTGTCTTATCTTAACCATTTTGCTGCAGTAGTAGATTGTTTCTATCTTGCCCAGTGTGTTCTTGCCAGCGTTTATCAGTCATACTTTCCCTTGAGGACTGCAAGTATTTATCTATCCATCTTGTTCTTGGCACCTAAATTGCTCTGCCGCCACAATTATCGACCATATGGCACATGATAGTAATAATGTGTAGTTTCCATTATAGAACAATGGCGAACAAACTTGAATCTTTGCTTCCTCGATGTACCTGCCATGGTGCTAGTACCAGCAGTAACTACTGTATTATGTTTCTCACTCTGCTCTCAACGCTTGCCAGCATTCGGCAGCACCCTGCATGAACATCTCATTCACATGTTGTATCTTTCTCTTGTGTATCTTAGTCCAGGGGCCATGTTTCGGCGCATGTAGTGAAAAGTTGGAATAATATGCGGTTATCTGGTTGTCGTTTATTTGCCGTGTGTGCGGTGTTTTAATAGTGACAGTTGTGGTATGTCTGCTCATTTTGCCTTCTGGCATCTGATCTCAATTCTCTGTCCCGTCTTTCCATCTGCTATTAGTCTTTCCAGTGTTTGCGTGCTGGAGTACGCTGTTTGACATTATTACGTCTGTATATTAGTTGACCTGTTGACCTCTTGTGTCATGACTTCTGTTTTAGGGTGTTATTCATGTCATATTTTTCCGCATGGCTTACCAGGGCATTATCATCATCATCATCCAAAAAAACAGCTCTAGATGCTCATGAAGAGGCTTCAAGAAGAATCAGAAGCCACAAGACATAAACCTAAACAAAAAATCTAGTAAGTCCAGACCTATACGGGCAGACATGATTTCAGCTTGCTTCTACAATGCCATAAAAACTGTTTACAGACCTCAACAATCTCACCACTCCCATACTCTGTACCCAGTGGGGCAAGCTACTGGTGACAAGCCTCGAATACTAAATCGCTGGGCGAACCTTTCCCGTTCTGTCTCAACCTTGTCATCTTTTTTACCTGTTGTGAAGCCGCCAGGCATGTTTGAATCCCAATGTGCCAAGCATTATTCCACCTGCCTTGCAGAGGCCAAGAAGGCAACAAGCAGATGTCCCAGCAGAAGGCACTGCCAGGTACCAGACTCCAGCGCACCTTGAAGTCTGCCACAAGAGAAGGCCCACATTGATACTAAAATCCAGCAGATTGCTTGTCATTTGGTGCAGCAGGCGTGTGCCTGGGGTGGGATGCCACTGTATCACCCTGCTTACAAGCAGGAAAAAAAAACCGCCAGGCCTGCGGTAACCACAGAGAGATCTCCCTCCCTGTCAATCGCTGGCAAAGCCAACGACCAGTCTCTCAATCGGTGTCAGTCACCTGGAACAGGACTTCCTCCTGAGACCAATGCAGCTGGGGCAGGTCGTGGAACGCGAACCATGATATTTGCTCACCAACTACAGATAGAAACAGCACGCCAACACTCTATGTGGTGTTCGTCGGTCTGACAAAGCTTTGTTTGGTTAACGGGGTCTGGAAGATCGCAGAAAGTGGTGCCGAAATTCATCCAAGATCGTCAGCATAGTTTCACAAAGCAGTGCACTGTGCTGACGAGAGGCTGTGGAAACCTTCCATGTCACCAGCCGTCAAACAGGGCTGTCATCTATTTGCTACTCTTAATGCGCAGTATTTGCTGCCATGCTCACGGATGTGCTGGGGCGGCGAACATGGTAAAATTGCGTTACAGGACAGACAATACTTTCTTCAATCTTCCGATTGCAAATCCCCACCAGTAGATCAACTATCTCAAACCTGTTTGTTTGCTTTATTATTTGTACCCTCCTTCTCAGCATCTGGAAAAATACGGGCTGCACCACTTGGACAAGTTCTCCAATGGCCTGCCAGTGATAGGTTCGGCCTCACCGTGCTTCCTGCATAAAACAAGTCATGTTCGGCCGCCCTAGAGAACAGTATTACGATCAGTCATCAACATTAAACACCAGCGTGCTCAGTCAACTGGACGCTTTGCTTATCTTGCGTATCTATCAGATCAGCGAAACATAGATTCTGAGGT
Source organism: Arion vulgaris (assembly GCA_020796225.1). Lineage (NCBI taxonomy): Eukaryota > Metazoa > Mollusca > Gastropoda > Stylommatophora > Arionidae > Arion > Arion vulgaris. Next base: position 87,544,337 of record CM036755.1, read on the forward strand.
CCACAATAGGATGTCAAAGCCAGTGCCGCGTTCTGAGGCTGCGTGTCACTGTGTGGGACGGAAGAGATAGCATAATCCTGCAAGCTAAGTTTGCAGGTACTTAGTACTATACGCTGCTGTACGCAAGCGAGACATGGACAGTGTATAGCAATTACCGAAAGGTAAACCATTTTCCACACAGCTGTCTGCAGAATGCTAAAAATAAAATGGCAGGATCAAAATTCGAACAGCGGTCCTCTGAAACAGATCAGTGTCTTGCCCTGTTTCCTACGACCTTGGGAATGGGTCGATCGCGTTTATCAGTACTATAAATAGCATCCCACAGAAGCAGTTGATGCTGAGCAGAGGAGCATGCAGTTGGCGCAGTGGACGAAACGCTTTAAAGACACTCTTAAAGGTAATATACGGAAATGCTTCGACCATAGACAATACGTGAGTCGCGCGCGGTCGCCAAATGTGACCGCTGTAACAACAAAGAACCGATAGCCGAGAATCATCGTATTGTTTGAAGTCACAGAAAACGAGCAGCGCCCCAGAGCAGAGCACACAACACGCACATATCTAACCTTGATCATGTGTATGCCACCTGCGTGGTCGAGATTCTGTTCTGGGGTGAGACTCTACGAGGTCACCTCCACACGCAGAGAGAATTGCAGCGGTACACGTCTGAATTTATTTGTCATCATCGCTTGCGATGGACGTATATGGTGATGTCTGTGAATTTACAGTTATGTGGTTGATGTCCTTAATTGATGTCCATGATTGATGTCTTATAGTTGATATCACCATAATTCATGTCTGTAATTCATGTCTTGTGATTATTCTGTAGTTGATATCTTCTTCAGTTGATATGCCTTAATTGATGTGTCTGCCAATTGATGTCTGTAATTCATAATATTGATTCATGTCTGTAATTCATGTCTGTATTCATATCTTAGTAATTCATATTGTATTCATGTCTGTATGATGTCTCATAATTGATAATATGGTGATACTGTGGTCCAGTATCTGTAATTGTGTCTGTAGTTTAGTATGCCGTAGTTGATGTCTGTAATTTGATATCTGCCAATTGGTATGTGATTTGATATCTTTGTACTTGATGTATGTTGTGTCTGTGAATTTGATGTATATAATTCATGTCACCAGCAATTCGCATATTCTTCAATTCCAGTCATGAGTGCATGTCTGTGTTCAGTGTCATAACGTCTGACCCAACGTTGTCCCCCATGGGTGTGATCTCTCACCTGGCTGTCCATTCCATGGCCCAGAGTTGACCAGTGTGCTCTTAGGAGCAGCGAGAAAATGACAGACATTGCAGATAGCATGCCCAGAAGGCACATAGGCCGACCTGAGATGGACTTTAGCACTGAATGCGGAGAGGAGGAAGAGGAAATTTTGTGCCGAGACAGGCAGGGCATAATATCATGCAGAAACCGGAAGTGGTAGTCGGCCAGTGCACTGTGGTGTCCCCTTCATTTGCTAAATTCCGCTACTAGTCACATGTCTGTACTTTACAGCGACTCTGTGAGTCTGTGCATACATATCTGTGGCTCACTCTGTGGTCACATGGCCACATACATACTACAGCCAGCTCTAGTCTGTATGCATACGAGCTTCTGCAAACTCACCTTTGTAGTCTTTTTGCTCCCTTTGTACTGTAAACTCTATTGGTCCACATCTTCTTGCTTCCTTACTACCTTAAACTCCCACTCTATTTGGTCTATAGCCCACATACATACACAACAAAACTCCTCTATTAGTCTATATTACATAACGTGTATGTTTAACAAGTGGTGATAATAAGCAAATGAGAATGAAAAATTTGTATATCATAATAGCTGTAGTTGATAAAATAAAAAATTGTTTCTTATTCTAATAATCATACACGTCTTGGTAGAATATACTAGTGTTCGTATATACGTCTTAGTAGAGATATACCTAGTATTCATTGTAGCACATGCAGTAGATATACTGTGTTCATTGTAACACGTCTTTCATTGAATTATATACTATGTTCATACATAACGTCTTGATAGGTATACTGTGTTCATTCCCGTCTTGTAAGTCTTTCTATGTTGGCATTAACAGCACGTCTTGATAGAATCTTTGTATTCATTTAACCAGCACGTCTTCTTCGTGGAATGTGTGTCAATTGGGCCACTTTTTGTCTTGATGAGATCTTCTAATGTTCATTAACAACACGTGTGATGAAGATGTCTACAATGTCAGTACTTAGCACGTCTTGATAGAATCTTCTGTGTTCATTGTAGCCGTCTTGATAGAATCTTTACAATGGTCAGTGCCCAGCGTCTTGATAGAGATCTTCTGTAATGTGTTACACGTCTTGGTGAACCATTCAATGTTCATTGCCAACGTCTTCATTAGAGTCTTCTAATGTTCATTATCAGCACGTCTTGATGGAGATCTTTACAATGTCAATTAGACAACACCGTCTTGGTGGAGATCTTCTAATGTTATTAACCAACACGTCTTGATGAAGATATTCTAGTGTCGGTGCTCGCTTGCGTCTCCGATAGGTCTTCTATTTTCATTGCCAACCGTCTTGATAGGAGATCTTCTGTGTCAATTGCCAGCACGTGCCCGTGGAATCTTCTGTGTTCATTGTAGCGTCTTCATTAGAATATTTAATGTCAGTGTAACACGATGTGATGGAAGTCTTTACAATGTTTCAGCTAACCAGCACGTGTGGTAAGTGCTGTGTCAGCCCAGCAACGCGATGTGATGAGATCTTCTGTGTTCATTGTAACGCGTCTTCGGTGAGATCTTCTAGTATCGGTGTAACACGTCGACAGAGTGTTCAATGTTCCATTGCTTCTTTGTCTTCGTGAGATCTTCTAATGTCAATTGAACGCGCGTGTGATGAGTCTTCTGTATTAATTGCCCATACGTCTTGGTAGAGATATACAATGTTCATTAACAACACGTCTTGATGGGGTCTTTACAATGTTCATTAACCAACACTTCTTGATGAGAATATTTGTGTCGGTAACCCTTGCGTCTTGATGGAAGTCTTACAATAATTGAACAGCGCGTCTTGATGAGATATTCTACAATGTCAATTAGACAACGTCTTGTAGTCAAAGCCCGGCACCGTCGTCGTGCTCAGCTGATTATACTTACGCGATCAATCGGCTACAACGGTCTGCCTAAATTAGCCATCTCTGACGGTCTCACTGCCGTCAATCGTCTCTGGCGGTGCTCTGCAAATCAGTCATCTCTGGCGGTCTCTTTGGTCAATCATCTGCGGCAGATGTCACTGTGATCAATCATCTCGGCAGCGCAGATATCGTCAGTCATCTGTCAGTCACCGCGGTCGGTCATCATCGGCGGAGTGCTCACCGCGATCAATGCATCTCACGGTAGATCTCCACTGTAACCAAATAGATCACAGTACCCGTATTGCACAGTAGAACTACAGTCACGATATTCCATGTTACGTAGAACTGCCAGATGGCGTACACGTATTGCGTAGAACTACGGTCTGATGCCGTATTTTACAGTGACTACCAGATGTGATGCCATGTTATGGTAGAACTGGATGTGATGTGTTGCGGTAGAACTACAGATCTGTTTCGTATTTGCAGTAGAACTTCTGAATCTGTACCATGTGCAGTAGAGACACAGTCTGACTGCCATGTTTACAGTAGAACTACAGATGTGATACTATGTTACAGTCGAACTACAGATCTGATACCATGTTACAGTAGAACTACAGATCTGATACCACGTTACAGTAGAACTACAGATCTGATACCACGTTACAGTAGAACTAAAGATCTCATACCATGTTACAGTAGAACTACAGATCTCATACCATGTTACAGTAGAACTACAGATCTGATACTATGTTACAGTAGAACTACAGATCTCATACCATGTTACAGTAGAACTACAGATGTGCTACTTTAAAGTTGGGTTCTTCTGTATGTAAAATCTTAGAGTTACAAGTCTGTACAAATTTGTGTCCTGTTGAATAATATGTGTACACTTTGGATAAGCTTGTCTTACATGTCGTAGGGATCTAACGGAGGCACAACGTACTCACGTTCTAGGTGCAAAGAGTGGTTAACTTGGTTCAGACGAACTAGCGCAAACAGACAAATAAAGAAGTTCTGGGATGGTGACACAACGGTTGTGCTTGACCACACTTGATCAATGACGTCATCATTTAGACTTATTGAAGGAATTACCTGAACGTGGTCCTTTCTCCACTGATATGTGCCATCTTTGATGTAATTGTATTACTTATTAATCTGTGTACTTAATCTGTGTACTTAAAATATGTGTACATAATCTGTGTGCTTAATCTGTGTACTTAATCTGTGTACATAATATGTGAACATAATCGGTGTACATAATTTGTGTGATGCTCACGAAATGGTTACAAAAAGAATGCTGAAACGTCTGAATAGTTTTTGCTTGGAGATAGCTAAGCATTTAGTAAAACCTAATGTAAAACAGCTGCTCAAATCTCTCCATCATCTCATCTCAAATTTTGCTCTGACTAGTGTTCACTATACTTACTCACACTTCAAAACTGAACGATGGCATCAAGCGATAGAAGAAAATTAGTTATTAAAGAGATGAAGTGTCAAGCACATACTCAAGAAGGTTCCCCATCACATCTCCGCCGAAGAACCACTTCAGTGCTTGATTTGTTTCCCTGGGATAACATTAAAATAGGATTTAAACAAACAGATCACGAATATGAAAGGTTCTCAATATTCTATGATTGGATTGATGTGCGGTGTATGATCTCCATGTGTTAACAATTTGAGAAACAGTGAGTAGAAATCGTGTTTGCAAAGTTAGAAATATAATATTTAGTGTGATGCAAATTTGGATTTTCCCGATACGGTATTTCCAGTCAGCAAGAATCGGGAAAGTCACTTATGACTATAGCAACAGTTTATTGAAGCTTTAATAGTAGTATCAACGCTTCTCCGCAAAGAGTTCATTCTTATTTTTCATATTTGTTGGCCAACACACTCTGATATAACCACAAAAGGCTCGGCCTTAGGTTGAAAGAGCTTGACTCTGCTTAAAGAGACTTTAATCCCGTACATAACAAACATACATTATATGTGTTCTGGATGAGATCGTGAAGTGCAGGTACAGTAAACTTATTTTATCGTTTGTCTTATTTCCTTGAATTTTGTAGCTCACACAGAAGTCCGTGTAGTTTTCTGTCGAGTGTTGTTTCGGTAGGCCAGTAAGTTTGCCTCAGTGTATCATATTTGGGACAGTCTTGAAGTATGTGCTCTGCAGTCTGGTGTGCCTGTCTACATGTACATATGGCTGAATTGCCAATCTTGAATTTTGTATACATGTGGCTGCGGAGTTGATTGTGTCCTGTTCTGAGGCGTAGAATGACAACTTGTTAAAATCTGCTCATATTATAGCAATCATCTTGTGTTGATATTTGTGGCTTTCTCATTGATTTAATCATTTTCTTTTGGTGATAGGTAACTGTCGTAGTGAGGCAGGAAATATCGGTCTCAGTTCCATGGAGGAAATTGAGCGAGTTGCCCAGGATAGAGCGGTAAGAGCGGTATGGAGAAATTACTTGCAGGCCCTATGTAACGTATAACAGTACGAGAGGAATTATAAACTGGCACATCCGGTTGCTCTCCTGCGACACCTTCCTTGACCAGTCGGTCTGCTGTTTCCTTTCCTGGTATTCCACTCCACAGTGAGACGGTATCCACCGGACCACTGCATGACGACCCTGTGCTGCTTGGACAGTTTAGACAGTAGGGTCTGTAGACCTGGCAATTTTCTAGACTGGAGTGTTGATTTTGCCTCATTCAAAAATACAACAGGTTGAGGATCGAGTCTGGTATTCAACAATTTCTCAGTTGTCACCTTGATTACCTGCATTTCTGCATCATAGGTTTGTCTTATTTTATCAAATGTAAATAACAGTATAAATAATTCTTCTATTTTTATTATTCAGTTTAGCTCTGGGTTCATTATTTCATAAGTTGCTTTTCTACCAACTCGAAGTGTAGATGTTTACATGAGAACACTCTGTCAAATGTTTATCTTTTTGTCTTTTATCACGCCTAGTTCTCGATTCAAAAATTAAAGAAAATTCTAAAACAGACACGGATAGATCGTAATGATGTCAAACACAGAAACTGCACAAGAGAACCCAGGAGAGAGATGAGAACATATAAGAAACAACATATAATGAACACTGCAAGAAAATATAGGATCTTCAATTGCAAGAGAAAGATCGATAAATGTTCAAGGAAATTAGAACAATAAATGGCAAATTCAAACCATCATTGCTGCTCATTGCACACAATATATGACAAAAATGGAAATACAATAATACAAGGCAATACTATAGAGATGTACAAAGACAATACAAAATAAAAGTGCAACAATTACCATACTATCGCACTAATCAGCCATGTCAGCAAAAAAATACTGCGGATTATCATGAAATGGATAGAAAGAAAGTTAGAATATAAAATAAAGGAAGTCAAGGCAGGCTTCAGACAGAGCAGAGGTCCCACAAGGGACGTGCTACTACTTGTAATGTAGTGATCTCTAGATAGAAGGAAGTCAAGGCAGGCTTCAGACAGAGCAGAGGTTCTACAAGGAACATGCTACTACTTGTAATGTAGCGATCTCTAGATAGAAGGAAGTCAAGCAAGGTTTCAGACAGAGCAGAGGTTCTACAAGGGACATGCTACTACTTGTAATGTAGTGATCTCTAGATAGAAGGAAGTCAAGGCAGGCTTCAGACAGAGCAGATGTTCCACAAGGGACATACTACTACTTGTAACGTAGCGATCTCTAGATAGAAGGAAGTCAAGGCAGGCTTCAGACAGAGCAGAGGTTCTACAAGGGACATACTACTACTTGTAATGTAGCGATCTCTAGATAGAAGGAAGTCAAGGCAGGCTTCAGACAGAGCAGAGGTTCTACAAGGGACATACTACTACTTGTAATGTAGCGATCTCTAGATAGAAGGAAGTCAAGGCAGGCTTCAGACAGATCAGAGGTTTCACAAGGGACATACTACTACTTGTAATGTAGCGATATCTAGATAGAAGGAAGTCAAGGCAGGCTTCAGACAGAGCAGAGGTTCTACAAGGGACATGCTACTACTTGTAATGTAGTGATCTCTAGATAGAAGGAAGTCAAGGCAGGCTACAGACAGAGCAGAGGTTCCACAAGGGACATACTACTACTTGTAACGTAGCGATCTCTAGATAGAAGGAAGTCAAGGCAGGCTTCAGACAGATCAGAGGTTTCACAAGGGACATACTACTACTTGTAATGTAGCGATATCTAGATAGAAGGAAGTCAAGGCAGGCTTCAGACAGAGCAGAGGTTCTACAAGGGACATGCTACTACTTGTAATGTAGCCATCTCTAGATAGAACATTATATAATTCTATCAATTATTTTCTATATAAATTTGCTAAATCTTTGTGTCTTTAACTTAGACAGTTCTCTTTCGTCACTTCTGATCTTGCTCCAGTCTAGTTATCTGTTCTTTACTTCTGATCTTGTTACAGTCTAGTTATCTGTTCTTTACTTCTGATCTTGTTACAGTCTAGTTATCTGTTCTTTACTTCTGATCTTGCTATAGTCTAGTTATCTGCTCTTTACTTCTGATCTTGTTACAGTCTAGTTATCTGTTCTTTACTTCTGATCTTGTTACAGTCTTGTTATCTGTTCTTTACTTCTGATCTTGCTACAGTCTAGTTATCTGTTCTTTACTTCTGATCTTGCTATAGTCTAGTTATCTGTTCTTTACTTCTGATCTTGCTATAGTCTAGTTATCTGTTCTTTACTTCTGATCTTGTTACAGTCTTGTTATCTGTTCTTTACTTCTGATCTTGCTACAGTCTAGTTATCTGTTCTTTACTTCTGATCTTGCTATAGTCTAGTTATCTGTTCTTTACTTCTGATCTTGCTATAGTCTAGTTATCTGTTCTTTACTTCTGATCTTGCTATAGTCTAGGTATCTGTTCTTTACTTCTGATCTTGTTACAGTCTAGTTATCTGTTCTTTACTTCTGATCTTGCTATAGTCTAGTTATCTGTTCTTTACATCTGACCTTGCTATAGTCTAGGTATCTGTTCTTTAATTCTGATCTTGCTACAGTCTAGTTATCTGTTCTTACTTCTGATCTTGCTACAGTCTAGTTATCTGTTCTTTACTTCTGATCTTGCTATAGTCTAGTTATCTGTTCTTTACATCTGACCTTGCTACAGTCTAGTTATGTGTTCTTTACTTCTGTTCTTGCTACAGTCTAGTTATCTGTTCTTTACTTCTGATCTTGCTCCAGTCTAGTTATCTGCTCTTTACTTCTGATCTTGCTACAGTCTAGTTATCTGTTCTTTACTTCTGATCTTGCTCCAGTCTAGTTATCTGCTCTTTACTTCTGATCTTGCTACAGTCTAGTTATCTGTTCTTTACTTCTGATCTTGCTCCAGTCTAGTTATCTGTTCTTTACTTCTGATCATGTTACAGTCTAGTTATCTGTTCTTTACTTCTGATCTTGTTACAGTCTAGTTATCTGTTCTTTACTTCTGATCATGTTACAGTCTAGTTATCTGTTCTTTACTTCTGATCTTGTTACAGTCTAGTTATCTGTTCTTTACTTCTGATCTTGCTACAGTCTAGTTATCTGTTCTTTACTTCTGTTCTTGCTACAGTCTAGTTATCTGTTCTTTACTTCTGATCTTGCTACAGTCTAGTTATCTGCTCTTTACTTCTGATCTTGCTACAGTCTAGTTATCTGCTCTTTACTTCTGATCTTGCTACAGTCTAGTTATATTTTTCAATTTCTGATCTTGTTACAGTCTAGTTATCTGTTCTTTACTTCTAATCTTGCTACAGTCTAGTTATCTGTTCCTTGCTTCTGATCATGTTACAGTCTAGTTATCTGTTCATTACTTCTGATCTTGTTACAGTCTAGTTATATGTTCTTTACTTTTGATCTTGCTACAGTCTACTTATCTGTTCTTTACTTCTGATCTTGCTACAGTCTACTTATCTGTTCTTTACTTCTGATCTTGCTACAGTCTAGTTATCTGTTCTTTACTTCTGATCTTGTTACAGTCTAGTTATCTGTTCTTTACTTCTGATCTTGTTACAGTCTAGTTATCTGTTCTTTACTTCTGATCTTGCTACAGTCTAGTTATCTGCTTTTTACTTCTGATCTTGCTACAGTCTAGTTATCTGTTCTTTACTTCTGATCTTGTTACAGTCTAGTTATCTGTTCTTTACTTTTTATCTTGTTACAGTCTAGTTATCTGTTCTTTACTTCTGATCTTGCTACAGTCTAGTTATCTGTTCTTTACTTCTGATCTTGTTACAGTCTAGTTATATGTTCTTTACTTCTGATCTTGCTACAGTCCAGTTATCTGATTTCTACTTCTGATCTTGTTACAGTCTAGTTATCTGTTCCTTGCTTCTGATCTTGTTACAGTCTAGTTATCTGTTCTTTACTTCTGTTCTTATTACAGTCTAGTTATCTGATCTTTACTTCTGATCTTGTTACAGTCTAGTTATCTGTTCTTTACTTCTGATCTTGCTACTGTCTAGTTATCTGATCTTTACTTCTGATCTTGCTACAGTCTAGTTATCTGATCTTTACTTCTGATCTTGTTACAGTCTAGTTATCTGTTCCTTGCTTCTGATCTTGTTACAGTCTAGTTATCTGTTCTTTACTTTTGTTTTTGCTACAGTCTAGTTATCTGTTCTTTACTTCTGATCTTGCTACAGTCTAGTTATCTGATCTTTACTTCTGATCTTGCTACAGTCTAGTTATCTGATCTTTACTTCTGATCTTGTTACAGTCTAGTTATCTGTTCCTTGCTTCTGATCTTGTTACAGTCTAGTTATCTGTTCCTTGCTTCTGATCTTGTTACAGTCTAGTTATCTGTTCATTACTTCTGATCTTGTTACAGTCTAGTTATCTGTTCTTTACTTTTGATTTTGTTACAGTCTAGTTATCTGTTCTTTACTTTTGATCTTGCTACAGTCTACTTATCTGTTCTTTACTTCTGATCTTGCTACAGTCTACTTATCTGTTCTTTACTTCTGATCTTGTTACAGTCTACTTATCTGTTCTTTACTTCTGATCTTGCTACAGTCTAGTTATCTGTTCTTTACTTCTGATCTTGTTACAGTCTAGTTATCTGCTTTTTACTTCTGATCTTGCTACAGTCTAGTTATCTGTTCTTTACTTCTGATCATGTTACAGTCTAGTTATCTGTTCTTTACTTTTGATCTTGTTACAGTCTAGTTATCTGTTCTTTACTTCTGATCTTGCTACAGTCTAGTTATCTGTTCTTTACTTCTGATCTTGTTACAGTCTAGTTATATGTTCTTTACTTCTGATCTTGCTACAGTCTAGTTATCTGATCTTTACTTCTGATCTTGTTACAGTCTAGTTATCTGTTCCTTGCTTCTGATCTTGTTACAGTCTAGTTATCTGTTCTTTACTTCTGTTTTTGCTACAGTCTAGTTATCTGTTCTTTACTTCTGATCTTGCTACAGTCTAGTTATCTGATCTTTACTTCTGATCTTGCTACAGTCTAGTTATCTGATCTTTACTTCTGATCTTGTTACAGTCTAGTTATCTGTTCCTTGCTTCTGATCTTGTTACAGTCTAGTTATCTGTTCATTACTTCTGATCTTGTTACAGTCTAGTTATCTGTTCTTTACTTTTGATCTTGCTACAGTCTACTTATCTGTTCTTTACTTTTGATCTTGCTACAGTCTACTTATCTGTTCTTTACTTCTGATCTTGCTACAGTCTAGTTATCTGTTCTTTACTTCTGATCTTGCTACAGTCTGCTTATCTGTTCTTTACTTTTGATCTTGTTACAGTCTAGTTATCTGTTCTTTACTTTTGATCTTGTTACAGTCTAGTTATCTGTTCTTTACTTCTGATCTTGTTACAGTCTAGTTATCTGCTCTTTACTTCAGATCTTCCTACAGTCTACTTATCTGTTCTTTACTTCTGATCTTGCTACAGTTATCTGTTCTTTACTTTTTATCTTGCTACAGTCTAGTTATTTGTTCTTTACTTCTGATCTTGTTCCAGTCTTGTTATCTGTTCTTTACTTTTGATCTTGCTACAGTCTAGTTATCTGTTCTTTACTTCTGATCTTGTTACAGTCTAGTTATCTGTTCTTTACTTCTGATCTTGTTACAGTCTAGTTATCTGTTCTTTACTTCTGATCTTGCTACAGTCTAGTTATCTATTCTTTACTTCTGATCTTGCTACAGTCTAGTTATCTGTTCTTTACTTCTGATCTTGCTCCAGTCTAGTTATCTGTTCTTTACTTCTGATCATGTTACAGTCTAGTTATCTGTTCTTTACTTCTGATCTTGTTACAGTCTAGTTATCTGTTCTTTACTTCTGATCATGTTACAGTCTAGTTATCTGTTCTTTACTTCTGATCTTGTTACAGTCTAGTTATCTGTTCTTTACTTCTGATCTTGCTACAGTCTAGTTATCTGTTCTTTACTTCTGTTCTTGCTACAGTCTAGTTATCTGTTCTTTACTTCTGATCTTGCTACAGTCTAGTTATCTGCTCTTTACTTCTGATCTTGCTACAGTCTAGTTATCTGCTCTTTACTTCTGATCTTGCTACAGTCTAGTTATATTTTTCAATTTCTGATCTTGTTACAGTCTAGTTATCTGTTCTTTACTTCTAATCTTGCTACAGTCTAGTTATCTGTTCCTTGCTTCTGATCATGTTACAGTCTAGTTATCTGTTCATTACTTCTGATCTTGTTACAGTCTAGTTATATGTTCTTTACTTTTGATCTTGCTACAGTCTACTTATCTGTTCTTTACTTCTGATCTTGCTACAGTCTACTTATCTGTTCTTTACTTCTGATCTTGCTACAGTCTAGTTATCTGTTCTTTACTTCTGATCTTGTTACAGTCTAGTTATCTGTTCTTTACTTCTGATCTTGTTACAGTCTAGTTATCTGTTCTTTACTTCTGATCTTGCTACAGTCTAGTTATCTGCTTTTTACTTCTGATCTTGCTACAGTCTAGTTATCTGTTCTTTACTTCTGATCTTGTTACAGTCTAGTTATCTGTTCTTTACTTTTTATCTTGTTACAGTCTAGTTATCTGTTCTTTACTTCTGATCTTGCTACAGTCTAGTTATCTGTTCTTTACTTCTGATCTTGTTACAGTCTAGTTATATGTTCTTTACTTCTGATCTTGCTACAGTCCAGTTATCTGATTTTTACTTCTGATCTTGTTACAGTCTAGTTATCTGTTCCTTGCTTCTGATCTTGTTACAGTCTAGTTATCTGTTCTTTACTTCTGTTCTTATTACAGTCTAGTTATCTGATCTTTACTTCTGATCTTGTTACAGTCTAGTTATCTGTTCTTTACTTCTGATCTTGCTACTGTCTAGTTATCTGATCTTTACTTCTGATCTTGCTACAGTCTAGTTATCTGATCTTTACTTCTGATCTTGTTACAGTCTAGTTATCTGTTCCTTGCTTCTGATCTTGTTACAGTCTAGTTATCTGTTCTTTACTTTTGTTTTTGCTACAGTCTAGTTATCTGTTCTTTACTTCTGATCTTGCTACAGTCTAGTTATCTGATCTTTACTTCTGATCTTGCTACAGTCTAGTTATCTGATCTTTACTTCTGATCTTGTTACAGTCTAGTTATCTGTTCCTTGCTTCTGATCTTGTTACAGTCTAGTTATCTGTTCCTTGCTTCTGATCTTGTTACAGTCTAGTTATCTGTTCATTACTTCTGATCTTGTTACAGTCTAGTTATCTGTTCTTTACTTTTGATTTTGTTACAGTCTAGTTATCTGTTCTTTACTTTTGATCTTGCTACAGTCTACTTATCTGTTCTTTACTTCTGATCTTGCTACAGTCTACTTATCTGTTCTTTACTTCTGATCTTGTTACAGTCTACTTATCTGTTCTTTACTTCTGATCTTGCTACAGTCTAGTTATCTGTTCTTTACTTCTGATCTTGTTACAGTCTAGTTATCTGCTTTTACTTCGATCTTGCTACAGTCTAGTTATCTGTTCTTTACTTCTGATCATGTTACAGTCTAGTTATCTGTTCTTTACTTTTGATCTTGTTACAGTCTAGTTATCTGTTCTTTACTTCTGATCTTGCTACAGTCTAGTTATCTGTTCTTTACTTCTGATCTTGTTACAGTCTAGTTATATGTTCTTTACTTCTGATCTTGCTACAGTCTAGTTATCTGATCTTTACTTCTGATCTTGTTACAGTCTAGTTATCTGTTCCTTGCTTCTGATCTTGTTACAGTCTAGTTATCTGTTCTTTACTTCTGTTTTTGCTACAGTCTAGTTATCTGTTCTTTACTTCTGATCTTGCTACAGTCTAGTTATCTGATCTTTACTTCTGATCTTGCTACAGTCTAGTTATCTGATCTTTACTTCTGATCTTGTTACAGTCTAGTTATCTGTTCCTTGCTTCTGATCTTGTTACAGTCTAGTTATCTGTTCATTACTTCTGATCTTGTTACAGTCTAGTTATCTGTTCTTTACTTTTGATCTTGCTACAGTCTACTTATCTGTTCTTTACTTTTGATCTTGCTACAGTCTACTTATCTGTTCTTTACTTCTGATCTTGCTACAGTCTAGTTATCTGTTCTTTACTTCTGATCTTGCTACAGTCTGCTTATCTGTTCTTTACTTTTGATCTTGTTACAGTCTAGTTATCTGTTCTTTACTTTTGATCTTGTTACAGTCTAGTTATCTGTTCTTTACTTCTGATCTTGTTACAGTCTAGTTATCTGCTCTTTACTTCAGATCTTCCTACAGTCTACTTATCTGTTCTTTACTTCTGATCTTGCTACAGTTATCTGTTCTTTACTTTTTATCTTGCTACAGTCTAGTTATTTGTTCTTTACTTCTGATCTTGTTCCAGTCTTGTTATCTGTTCTTTACTTTTGATCTTGCTACAGTCTAGTTATCTGTTCTTTACTTCTGATCTTGTTACAGTCTAGTTATCTGTTCTTTACTTCTGATCTTGTTACAGTCTAGTTATCTGTTCTTTACTTCTGATCTTGCTACAGTCTAGTTATCTATTCTTTACTTCTGATCTTGCTACAGTCTAGTTATCTGTTCTTTACTTCTGATCTTGCTACAGTCTAGTTATCTGTTCTTTACTTCTGATCTTGCTACAGTCTAGTTATCTGTTCTTTATTTCTGATCTTGCTTGGTAGGGGTAGTGGTGATGGGGGTAGTAATAATAATAATAATAATAATAATTCCTGTCGTACCGTTATACGTTACATAGGGCCTGCAAGAAATTTCTCCATACCGCTCTATCCTGGGCAACTCGCTCAATCTCCTCCATGGAACTGAGACCGATATTTCCTGCCTCTCTCAGCAAAGTTCGTTTCAGGTCTCCTTAGGTCGACCTCTATTTCTTGAACCCTTTGCATCTCACTTCAATGCCTGCTTTGATATTCATTGATCATTTCTCCTCAAGGTGTGCCCAACATATTTCCATCTTCTCTTTCTTATAACAGTTGTCACTAGTGGTTGACCAGACATGTCTCTGATTTCATCACTTCTCCTGAATTCGTTCCATTTTATATTCATTATTTTTCGCAGACGTCTATTTTCAAATGCATTCAACTTGCTTTCTATATCTTTAGTCATTTTCCAACTCTCGTGGCATATGTTAGGATTGATAACATTTGAATTTAAAATTTTAATTTAGTTTTAATACTATATAATTTGCAGTTCCATATTTTATTTAGACTTTTAAAAGTTGATTTTGCTTTGCCAATTCGTATCATAATTTCTTTTTAACATTTCCTGTGCAATCAAAATTGCTACCTAAATAGAGGAACTGCTCTGTTATTTTTATCATTTTAGATTCTAGGGTGATATCTTTGTTACTTGCCATATGTGTCTTCATTATATTCTCTTTAAACAACCACATCGTCAACACTCCAACACCATCTGTGGTTTTGTGTTCAGAGGTGGTGGAGCGATCTCAGTCTATGAAATACCTGGGGCTGCGTTTCGATCGTAGTCTAGCTTTTACGGAACACATAGCTCATGTGATAATGAAGGCGAGGAAAGGTTTGCTGGCGATGAGGGTAATGGCTGCGGCGGATTGTGAACAGCGCCATCTTTGTCTTTATACCAGGGTCTGGTCCTTTCTGTGTTTGAGTATGCGCTGGCGATCCTGACTCTCAGTCATAGTCAGATAGAACGACTGGAAAGAATACAGAACGAGGCGATGCGCATTATACTTGGTTGCACTAAAGACACGTCGTGCAGGGCGATGCGCTATCTCCTTGACTATCCTACTATGGAGTATAGAATACTGATAAGCCGTGCACGAGCATACCTTCGAGTCAATGCTGACACACAACATCCTCTGCACTTGGAAATAAAGAGACAAAAAGGAAATAGGTTAAAAAGAGGAAAATCTTGGATGGGTCAGGTCGAGGACTGTATTGAACAGGTGTGTACATTTGAAGACATTGATCCCGGTGAAGAATGGATACCAGTGCCAACAGGAATCGCTACATCCTTTTCTGTTTGCATCGAACTTGATAAAGAATGCAGGCAACACAACCCACTTGTTGTGGAGGCAGAGGTTCAGGCATTAATTTCTGAGAACACATCTGAGCATGATGTAATCATTTATACGGATGGTTCGGTGATTCGACATGTGCGGAGCTCGTGGGCTTTCACTGCTCAGGTCGGAGGTGATGTGAAGGAAGACAGTGGTGGTTTTGCCGTGACTACGAGCAGTCTCACTATGGAAATCATGGCGGTTACCAAAGCGATGATTTGGCTAGAATCACAGACTTTTATCCATGCATGTTTTCTCAGTGACTCAATGAGAATGCTCAGGAAGATTGAAACAGGATGGGCTAGGAGACATTGGATAGAATCGCTGGGGAGGTCTAAGCTGACAAAGATCAGTTTTATTTTTGTGCCAGGGCATGCAGGTGTAAGGGGAATGAACGTGCGGATAGGCTTGCAGGTATGGCTGCTGTCCAAAGCGGACGAGCAATGGACCAGGCTGATATTATAAATTCCTTAAGGGAGAGAGGGTGTGTACATGATTCACGTAATAGCGGTGAATCCACAACACTAACCAGACTGCAAGAACTCAAAGTTAAGTGTGGTGTAGCTCGACAAGAACGCTATGCTGGCAGACAAAGAAGAATTGTAAACCAACAAAGAACTGGTGTCGTTAGCCGCCACACGCTGATGGACATACTGAGGGAGAGATCGGAGCACTTATGGACTAATTTGTTCGACGTGCAGTGATGGTGATCCGACGACTAAACACAAATGTTGTTCTACATTTAAAAAAAAATATATTAATTCGATGTATATGTTTACAAGTGCTGGTCTGTATAAACATATTTTGTCTTTATTAAAAGAAATGTGGATATACAAGTGTTTTATACAGATATATGTGTCAGATAAGTGTTTTATACAGATATATGTGTCAGATAAGTGTTTTATACAGATATATGTGTCAGATAAGTGTTTTATACAGATATATGTGTCAGATAAGTGTTTTATACAGATATATGTGTCAGATAAGTGTTTTATACAGATATATGTGTCAGATAAGTGTTTTATACAGATATATGTGTCAGATAAGTGTTTTATACAGATATATGTGTCAGATAAGTGTTTTATACAGATATATGTGTCAGATAAGTGTTTTATACAGATATATGTGTCAGATAAGTGTTTTATACAGATATATGTGTCAGATAAGTGTTTTATACAGATATATGTGTCAGATAAGTGTTTTATACAGATATATGTGTCAGATAAGTGTTTTATACAGATATATGTGTCAGATAAGTGTTTTATACAGATATATGTGTCAGATAAGTGTTTTATACAGATATATGTGTCAGATAAGTGTTTTATACATATATATGTGTCAGATAAGTGTTTTATACAGATATATGTGTCAGATAAGTGTTTTATACAGATATATGTGTCAGATAAGTGTTTTATACAGATATATGTGTCAGATAAGTGTTTTATACAGATATATGTGTCAGATAAGTGTTTTATACAGATATATGTGTCAGATAAGTGTTTTATACAGATATATGTGTCAGATAAGTGTTTTATACAGATATATGTGTCAGATAAGTGTTTTATACAGATATATGTGTCAGATAAGTGTTTTATACAGATATATGTGTCAGATAAGTGTTTTATACAGATATATGTGTCAGATAAGTGTTTTATACATATATATGTGTCAGATAAGTGTTTTATACAGATATATGTGTCAGATAAGTGTTTTATACAGATATATGTGTCAGATAAGTGTTTTATACAGATATATGTGTCAGATAAGTGTTTTGATCTTCATTTATTTTGTCTAGTGTGTTGTCATCAAACATTGAGTTTCCCAGCTTTGTTATTGTTGTTTGTAGTTAGAAATTCTGATGAATGACGTCGTTAAAGATGGGGTATATAGGAGGACTATATGATACACTTCACTAGAAATGGGGGGTGATAGATGTGTGACTAAGCCCTTGCCTTGCGACACGAAGGTTGTGGTTTGAACGCCGTTCTGTTAACAAGTATATATTTTTCCAGAAACACTAGGATTGTTGCCAGAGCTACGGAGTTCGTGCTTTGTGCAATACTGTTGGTATGTGGTGAGCTATATTTTGCAGAGAGGGACCGAGCCATATAGGGTAAAACCCGGTGCAATGAAGTCCATCCTCTTGCTTTAAAACCCACTTTCTGATGGGAATTTTTTAGATGTGGGATATTAGTTGATATTACAGAACCACTGCTCCATACTAAGTACTTTACAATAGACAATTAAGAAGGAATGAACATATATTGTACAATGTTGTTGATGTCAATGATAACAAAGTTGATAACAGGCTGTGCTAACGACTACATGCTGGAAAATGCAGGGATTCGAGTCCAACTTGGGTCAAAGTCTCTCTGTGCGCACACAACAGTACGTATTTGAACAACAAGAAACACACTGTCAAAATCACTCTGTGTGCACACAACAGTACGTATTTGAACAACAAGAAACACACTGTCAAAATCACTCTGTGTGCACACAACAGTACGTGTTTGGACAACAAGAAACATACTGTCAAAATCTCTCTGTGTGCACACACCAGTACATGTTTGAACAACAAGAAACATACTGTCAAAAATGCACTAAAGAAACTGAAAGTAATTTACAAAGTGTTGCAAAGCGACAGTTGCCGTATAAAGTAATACATGATGAAGCAACTCAAACACAATGAACATTTCTTACAAAAACAGAAGGTGTTATTGTTTTACTTTTATAAATCTCCATCTTGCCCAGTTCATTAATATATGTTGTTAATAAATAGTGTAAACAATTGACAGTAAACAATTAATTGATAGTGAACTTTGAAGTAACTTTTATAATCGTATCGACATTTGAAGTACACACATAAACTTATATCTGCTGAGATAAAAACTAAAAACGCCGAGCATGCTTCCGGTGTCTATGCCAAGTCAGAGATAACTATAAACTACTAGAGCTAGAGCCTGGCTGTGGCCCAGTCCATGAAGTTAAAAATAGAATATCGAAGATTACGTTTTTGGATTTCCGATATGGAATTTCCAGTTAGCAAGTATTGGGAAAGTCACTTATGACTTTACCAACACAATACAGAAAAGCTTCAGAAGTAGAAGTAGTCATTGTTTCATTTTATATTTGTTCTGTATAAGATCATGAAGTGAAGGTATAGTAAACTCATTTACTTACTTGATCACTTTTATTCCTGATTAAAGTGTATATTTTTATACGATAAAATGATTAATATTAGTGTCAATAACTGTTCTTATATGTTCTTGTTTCTCAGTTTAGTTATGGGTTGTTTAGTTAATTTGTTGCTTCTCCTACAACTCGGAGTATGAATGTTTATACGAGAATACTATGTCTGCTGTTGATTTGTATTTTCTGTCTAGTTCTAGATTACCAACAGACAGTGCGCGAAAGGTGCACCTCAGAAAAAACAGAGGCAGTGAAAACACTGTTTATGAAGCGCACACAATAACTCATTCTATAAATCTCTTCTTATCCTAACTCTGTGAGGCAAAACAAGATTAGAGAAAAGAAAGAATGTGTTTGTGACTCCAGGAGATCTCGAATATAGACATCAGACAGCGCGTGTGAAATGTAGTCATTTTTTATCATAATTAGTTCTTCTTTCTTTTGTCGTCACACTGTTACCCGGTTGCTGTCCAGTGTCATGGTTTTCTGTGTATATCTTGCGCTGCTCTAGTGACTTGAGTGATAGCTATTTTTGCTTTTTGACAGGATTCTACTATGCTATCTAGCCAACTTTTTCGGGATCTTCCTCACACCTTCTTTCATGATGTTCTATTGTAAACCACAGACTATGTATACTATGGAATTTGGTTGCATTCTTATTAAGTGGTCGAACCACCTCATTCTTTATGTTTCAATGTAATTCAAGCAAAATTCTGTCTCAACTTTCTTTCAAAAGTAGTTGCCGTAGTAAAAGAAAAAATTAGGAACAACAATTTGTTGAAGTAGTGATACGTAAATTAATAGAAGTAAATTATTATAGTAGTGATATTTAGACCATATTTTCTAAGCAAGAGAGTTCTCATTAACTAACATTTGTATTCTCTTAGATATGAGAGGTCAGTCTATGTTTGCCTTCAAGTCTGGAGAGCAGGAATAAGTGCTACCTCTGGTCAAGATTTGATGAAACATTATTTAAAATATACAAGATATCAGCTGATATGTTCTGATAACAGATTTGATCAGCTACATCAACAGAAGTGAGACAACATTCTCAACAACAAGTCTAACACCATCAACTTACTTTTAGTCACGTGTCATATTATCTGTGTTGTCATGGCGACGTGTACAGACACACTAGCCAGGGCCAGTGAAGCCAGGTCCAAACAAGGTACACACGAACTAGAGATTAGTTTTGGTGGAGAGTTGGATCTTCATCAACATTTTCAAAGTTGTACCAAAAATCCTGGACATTTAAAGTTTGTTCCCATCAATTCATTTTGCATGTGTCATTTACCGGAAGTTCTTCGAACAAAGGATACTTTTGATTGGATTAAATATATGGCTAAGCAAACAGTTAAACTTTCTGTGAGATCCGTCAGTTCACATCGTCAACCTCCACTTCCATTATCAGATTGTGCTGGACAAGACATCTTGACTGTTGGGAGTGGGTTCATGTCTGACATTTGTTTAGTTGAAGGTAAACACGAGATGCCATGTCCGTTTGACAATTGTCCTGAACAGCCAGGACAACATCAAGTATATGGTTACATAATCATAACGACAGCAGCACATGTGGTGTTTGATGATGATGAAGCTAAAAACACAACTGTAGAATTTTTTTATGACAACCCAAATGACAGAAGTAATGTCCGGACAGCTAGAGGTGTAAAAGTTGGTGCTGTGAGTGTGGAGGGAGATTTCTGTGAGCTGCTTTCTGTAACACATGATAGAGAACTTTTTGATTCGATAGAAGAGAACATGCACTTTAAAGAAGATAAGAATGTAACACTCGTTAGAGATGAGGTCAGAATTAGTTGTTTTCACTTTCAGGGTAGCATTCGTTCTCCACGATCCATTGCTAAATGTAGGAAGACAGCTGACATACCTTGTCCGCTTGAGGAATGTCCGGATCTATTCTGTGAGCTGCAGTGTGTAACACGTGATAAACAACTTGTTCATTTTCTAGCACAAGAGAACTATACACAAAATGCGAGATTCTTTATAGATGAAGAACGTATTATTTCTGGTCTCTTTAAAAGGTTTCCGTGCATAAAACATATCTGTGTTAGAGAGAGATATATGTTTGCCTGTCAAGAATTATCTCTAGGCATTAGTCTGGATAATGTCTCAGACTGTGCGGAACTATTTGTTCTTCTACTAACTTATAACATTATGGCATTAGTCAGTGACATTCATACGATATGCTCCGAAACAAATCTGTTCCAATACGAACAGATTGCACATGTTAATAAAATTGATGATGAATTGATTGTAATAAATGACCAAATACAACTGAACACTGGTTTAGTGAGAAGGGAAGACATTTCTATTTATGATTTAATCTTAGACAAGCATGAAATCTGTGTTCTTCAGCTAAAGTCTTTACTGAAGGACGTTCCAGTCAATGTTGACAGTCTCAATAAATTTCTTACAGAAAGTGAAGACAAGGAAAAACGAAATAGAATTGTTGTCAGACAAATTGGCAAGAACATGTTACATCTTATTTGCACGAATTCTGGCCACGTTGATAATGAATTTCATAAGAACTTGGAAAGATCAGGCGATGAAGGTCATGATAAGGAACATGGCACTAGTCACGATAAGCTTGTGGTTCACATCTCACATCCCCATGGTCAGTCCAAACAGATCTCATTTGGGAAACAGACCGACTGTTTTACAGGTGATGGTCACTACAAGCCACTATACACAGTTCCTACCTGTCCTGGTTGTTCTGGGGGTCCTGTATGGATGATGCCGGCGACTAAAGAACCAACAACGATTTACGGAGTACCACACGGCGGTTGTCATGACAACCAATTAAACCATGGATGTTCCTGGACACTTTATCCACAAGGAAACTAAAAACTGACAGAGGTATGAGTCAACGCTGATAGTCTTACATATGACCAATCAGGATTGATATCCTGCTATATTGTAACTGAGTAGATGTGCTACTATAAAGTTGGGGAGTTTTCTCTCAGTTTGTTAAACCCTGGCCCCCAGCAACATAAGGTCGACTCAGACGGGAAAACCAACATTCCTGTTTATGGGGCCTGATTTTTATAAAAGTTTGATAGAATACTTCAAGAAGTTTTTCTGCAATTTTACACAATGTTATGAGCCCGTGATTATTTATTGATGAAAAATATTAATAATACTTCTTCTTCTTGTCGTCACACTGCTACCGGGTTGTTGCCCAGTGTCGTGGTTTTCTGTTTTTGTCTTGCACTGTTCTGGTGGCTTGTGTGATTGTTATTTTTGCTCTTTCACAGGATTCTGCTACGCCATCTAACCATCTTTTCCGTGGTCTTCTTCTTGCCTTCTTTCCCGATGTTCTGTTGTAGAAGGCTCTGTATACTGTGGAGTTTGGATGCATTCTTATTAAGTGGCCAAACCACTTCATTCTTTGTTTCTCTATGTAATTCAAGCACGGTTTTGTGCCAACTTTCTTTCTTATGCTGATGTTGGTGATTCTGTCTTTTCTTGTGTTGTTGGTAACTTTTCGCAGGCAACGCATTTCACATGTAGTTATTTTTTTACTGCGCTTTGCTCAATGTCCATGTTTGGCTCTGGTAACACAAAGTATGAAACACGTACACACAAAGTACTATAGTTTTACAAAATACAGAAACAGTGACAATAAACAGCAACGTTTCGACCAACAAGACCAATAACACAAAGTAGGTATACAAATGCTCTTGATCATCTGTTGCTTAGCTGAATGTGAGATTTTTGGGTGCCTTAACAATGGGGCTAGCTGGTAGATTACAGCATTTGCTTTTTGCACTCTAGCCTCTTCTGTGAATATGCTTCTTAACTAAGTATTTGAATTCTTTCACTTGGTCTATATTAATAATAATGATATTCATTATTGTTCAACTTAATTTGTGACATAATATAACCTTGATTTAGTATATTGTGTTGTTTTTCAAATGAACAGTCTTTATCTAGTAATACTGCAATGCGAGGTCACGCGACGATTGTGGTCTTTTTTCCTAGAATATCTCATCATCATCAGTTGCCATGCCGGCTGGCCTAGGCGATCATGGATCTCCACAAATATCTGTCGTTGGTGTTTGCTATCAACTCAGATGTTGACGCTCTACCGTGCCATGAAGTCAGGCTATTCAAAATTGTCTCTCTCTGTCTTCCACTGCCTCTTTCTTATATTGATGTTAAGCTTTCTGTGTCTTGATCTCATTCAGTACCTCAACATTAGTCATTTTAGCAGTCCATGGGATTCTCATCATTCTTCTATAAAACCACATTTCTGTGGCCCTCAGAGATTTTTCGATCTATGTGTTCATTGTCCATGACTCACATCCGTATGTCAGTATTGGTTCTATGTAGCACTGAATAACTCGCTTTCTGATCGGGATTGACAAGGACTTGTTGAAGATAACGCTTCTCATTTTCAGGAATGATGTTTTCGCTTGTTCTGTTCTGCTCTTTATTTCTGATCGGCATCTGCCATCTGATGTTACCAGGACTCCGAGGTATTTAAATTGCTGCACTTGTCTTAGCTCAGTCCCATTTACTGTGATGGTGCATTTTGGCAAAATCTGCTTTTTGATATTATCATAACTTCTGTCTTCTTAATATTCAAACTGCGTCCTTTGTTGTTACTTTCTGTCACAACCTTATCAACTAATTTCTGTAGCTCCATTAATTGATAAGGTTGTGACATAAATCTAGAATATCTACCTGAGCTTTATGTTATCGGAGGCCAAGGTTAAACCCTATCAACAGTCCTGGGGTATTTATGGCAAAGTGGTTGAGACGTTTGTCTTTATGCAACATTCTCGGGAGCGGCGCGTTCCATTCCTACCTACAGGCACGAACCATTAAAAAAAAAACTTGGTGTATTGAAGTCAATCTGTTGTCTTTAAAACCTTTTTTTGTTTTAGATCAGTTTTCCAACTGTTCAAATCAGTGTCCTATTGGACAACAAGCATGTACCTCCTTTGTGATTAGATGAAAGTCTGAACAATATTAGCTAGATCTAAGATATACACCACTATAGTTTATAGTTTCCTGACCATGAGCTTCTTTCTTTACTTCCTATAATCCTGTTTTACCTCACAGTGTCAGGATAAGAAGAGATTTCTTGTACAGGATTTTGTGTGAGCTCCCTTAATCCTGTTTTACCTCACAGTGTCAGGATAAGAAGAGATTTCTTGTACAGGATTTTGTGTGAGCTCCCTTAATCCTGTTTTACCTCACAGTGTCAGGATAAGAAGACATTTCTAGTATCGGATTTTTGCTTTGTATCTACTGTATAGGAGTAACATTGCTCTTTGAGGCGTACTGTCTGTTGGTAATCTATGTGTCACAACCATTTAATTTTCTTTTTACTAAAAGAAGTTCAGTACTGATGTTGTTGGTACCCACTTTTTGACCCTGATGTCTTGATTTCTAAACCAGTTTCTTGTTGATACACCCAGCCAGTGGAGGCTCGTGGTAATTTTTATTGGTGGGGCCCGGCAAAAATGTTGGAAAAATCGTAGTTTTTGGAGTATTTACTATTATTTGTCTTTTCCGGGAAGTTATTCCCCTTTCAGGAAAGAACAAATGCTTCTGTTCTGCAACAGCTTGATACTAAAGAGAGTTGGCTATTCAATAATATAAAAAGAAGAACAATTAAATATTTTGTACACATCAAACGACAAGAGTGCCTAGAGAAGATTAAAAGAAGAAAAAAGTTTGTCTGGAACGCAAATTGAACATGCGTCACCTGCATGACAACAACAAAAAATTCAAACGCGCACTTGTGAATGAGATTATTCTCTTTAATGATATCGGCGAAACAGGCAAAGTGCTCAGTTACCGTTTCGGCTAACACTTACGCGATATACGCCAATGCTCTGTGACCTTAGTAGCCGCTCATTTCAATGGAACTGACCATTTGGGTGCTCGCAACGTCCAGGTCACTGCCATTCGATCATGTTACTCTGATGATCGTAGTCGATTTGCTTGGGAGAATCGCTTCATTTCTTTACATGGTACTTTGCGACCTCATAGACTCAACGCTCTACATTCCTATGCTTCTTAGTACTTTCTCTTCTCATGCTCTTATATTTTATATGTGTATATGTTAAATGTATATGAGTAATATATTTACTTGATTTTTTAAAATTGTTTCTCTTATTTTTCCACTTCTAGTTTTTCTGTATTTTTTTCGTTATTCGTTTTTAGTCTCATATTTTCATTCATTTTTAACCGTTGTGATATCTTTGTCAAAGTCTATATGTAATGTTCTGTGACATTCGCCACTTTTATTGTATAGTTTGCTTGAAAAAGGCATTTTTGGTCGAAACGTTGCTGTGTATTGTCATTGTTTTTGTATTTTGTAAAACTTCAGTACTTTGTTATTACATGTTTCGCCATTCTACATAGTTTTACTGCAGTCTCCATCGATATATCTACTATGAATAAGACTAGAGAGTCTTTACATATTAGGTGATTTTGTAATATGTAATCTCTGCAGTAGATGGCTACGTCCTGTAAAGGATATGCCACGATTTTCTATCTATATGTAATGTTTTGTGAAAGAACTGAAATTCTTCACTACTGTTGTATTCTTTGCTTGATAAAGACAATTTGGTCGAAACGTTTCTGTGTATTGTCATAGTTTTTTTATTTTGTAAATCTCTAGTACTTTGTTGCTGTTAAAAATGTTTTTACATGTTTCACTCAACTCAGTTAACAACTGTACGAAAGAAAATTGGATACTTTTGTACAATCTCACTGTTAAAAATGTTTTTACATGTTCAACTCAGTTAACAACTGTACGAAAGAAAATTGGATACTTTTGTACAATCTCACTGTTAAAAATGTTTTTACATGTTCAACTCAGTTAACAACTGTACGAAAGAAAATTGGATACTTTTGTACAATCTCACTGTTAACAAATGTTTTTACATGTTCAACTCAGTTAACAACTGTACGAAAGAAAATTGGATACTTTTGTACAATCTCACTGTTAACAAATGTTTTTACATGTTCAACTCAGTTAACAACTGTACGAAAGAAAATTGGATACTTTTGTACAATCTCACTGTTAACAAATGTTTTTACATGTTCAACTCAGTTAACAACTGTACGAAAGAAAATTGGATACTTTTGTACAATCTCACTGTTAACAAATGTTTTTACATGTTCAACTCAGTTAACAACTGTACGAAAGAAAATTGGATACTTTTGTACAATCTCACTGTTAACAAATGTTTTTACATGTTCAACTCAGTTAACAACTGTACGAAAGAAAATTGGATACTTTTGTACAATCTCACTGTTAACAAATGTTTTTACATGTTCAACTCAGTTAACAACTGTACGAAAGAAAATTGGA
Source organism: Arion vulgaris (assembly GCA_020796225.1). NCBI lineage: Eukaryota > Metazoa > Mollusca > Gastropoda > Stylommatophora > Arionidae > Arion > Arion vulgaris. Next base: position 87,570,489 of record CM036755.1, read on the forward strand.
TACTTTTGTACAATCTCACTGTTAACAAATGTTTTTACATGTTCAACTCAGTTAACAACTGTACGAAAGAAAATTGGATACTTTTGTACAATCTCACTGTTAAAAATGGGTCTAATTGACCTAAATCAATTGTCGTCAGTCGACCTGTCAGAGTTCACGAGATGCGGCCGTAAAGGGAAACTGAGTTCAAGTTCACATATTTCGTGGTTTTTGTGTGTTATGGTTTTAAAAAAACCATTGATTTATTTGAATTGGGACCCTTTAAAATGACTGTATGAGGGACTGTGAGGTGGTAGGAGGCGTGTTTATGTAATGTGGTCTTGATATTGTTTATCCATCTTTTTCTTGGTCTTCCCTTAGCTCTACTACCCGATCTCTTTTTATTGTATGCTGTTATTGGTGGTTGGTTGTATTTAATTCTTATTAAATGTCCAAACCACTGCATTTGTTGTCTTTCAATGTATTTGGTGCATGAAGTTATGCCCACCCTGCTTCTGATGTCCTCATTTCGTAGTCTGTCTTTCCTGGTGACTCCCACTGCCTTTCTCAAGCATTTCAGTTCCGACGTGGTGAGCTTTCTGTGGTGTGTTGCTGTAAGAGACCAAGTCTGGCACTGGTAACAAACTTTTGGTAAGAAAATACTTTTTATCATCTGTCTTTTCACTTCCATCTTGATCTTTGGGTGTTGTAGTAATGGTGCCAGCTGGTAGGTCACTGCATTTGCTTTTTGAAACCTTGTCTCTATTTCTCTATCTAGTTTTCCGTCCTCTTTGAAAATGCTGCCTAAATATTTGAATTCAGATACTTGCTTTACTCTGGTGTTATCTATTTGTATGGTTGCTTGGCTTGGTGTTCTGCTGATTTTCATGGTCTCGGTCTTTTGTTTGTTGATTTTCATGTTGTACTTTCTACATGCTATTAGCAAATGAATTCATGTGATGTTGTAGCTGATCTTCATCTTCATAGATTAAACTTTGGTCGTTCGCAAAAAGCAATTCGTTGATTTGGTTGTTTTAATTGGTCGTCACAATCATTGTCTATGTGAATAAGGTCTTTTTCTCACTGTGCCTCTTTCACTATTCTGTCTATATATATATGTTGAAGAGAAGAGGTGAGAGCACATAACCCTGTCTATTTCAGTAGTTATAGTATAGTATACATTGTCATATATTTCAGTAGCTATAGTATAGTATACATTGTCATATATTTCAGTAGCTATAGTATAGTATAGTATAATAATTCCTCTCGTACCGTTATACGTTACATAGGGCCTGCAAGTAATTTCTCCATACCGCTCTATCCTGGGCAACTCGCTCAATCTCCTCCATGGAACTGAGACCGATATTTCCTGCCTCTCTCAGCAAAGTTCGCTTCAGGGTCTCCTTAGGTCGACCTCTCTTTCTTGAACCCTTTGCATCCCACTTCAATGCCTGCTTTGATATTCTTTGATCATTTCTCCTCAAGGTGTGCCCAACATATCTCCATCTTCTCTTTCTTATAACAGTTGTCACTAGTGGTTGACCAGACATGTCTCTGATTTCATCACTTCTCCTGAATTCGTTCCATTTTATATTCATTATTTTTCACAGACATCTTTTTAAAATGCATTCAACTTGCTTTCTATATCTTTAGTCATTTTCCAACTCTCGCTGGCATATGTTAGGATTGATACAACATTTGAATTGAAAATTCGTAATTTAGTTTTAATACTATATAACTTGCAGTTCCATATTTTATTTAGACTTTTAAAAGCTGATGTTGCTTTGCCAATTCGTATCATAATTTCTTTTTAACATTTCCTGTGCAATCAAAATTGCTACCCAAATAGGTGAACTGCTCTGTTATTTTTATCATTTTAGATTCCAGTGTGATATCTGCATTACTTGCCATAGGTGTCTTCATTATATTTGTTTTTTCATAGCTTATCTGCAGTCCAACTTTTGATGCTATAGATGACAAGTTGTCTGTTTTTCTTTGCATATCTTGGTTGTTTCTACTTAACAAGGCAATATCATCTGCAAAATCCAAATTTGCAACATTTTCGCATCACCCAGTCAATGGCCACTCCAAACAATAGCGGAGATAGAATACAGCCTTGTTTTACTCCGGTTTCAACCATAAACCAGTCGCTGTGTCCACCATCAGTGCGAACTGCACACTGTGAACCATCATAGAGGCTCTTTATAATGTTTATTATTTTGTCTGGTATTCCATAGCATCTCAGAATATTCCACAGAGAGATTCTGTGTAGACTATCAAAGTCTTTTTTAAAATCGATGAAATTTAGTCTGAGTGGTTGTTGCTTCTCAATATGTTCCTCCAAAATTAGTCGTAGGGTAATTATTTGGTCTAAGCAGCTTCTCCCAGGTCTAAAACCAGCTTGTTCTTCTCTCAGGGTTGTGTCCACTGCTCCTTTGATTCTATTAAGAATGATTTTGCAGAAAGTCTTGGTCATTACTGATAATAGGGTGATCCCTCTCCAGTTGTTGCAATCTTTGAGATCACCTTTTTGGGGATCTTAACAATTATTCCCTTCTTCCATTGATCTGGGATAGTTTCTTCTTCCCATACTTTATTAAATATCAAAATATGAATAGTATAGTATACATTGTCATATATTTCAGTAGCTATAGTATAGTATACATTGTCATATATTTCAGTAGGTATAGTATACATTGTCATATATTTCAGTAGCTATAGTATAGTATACATTGTCATATATTTCAGTAGATATAGTATAGTATACATTGTCATATATTTCAGTAGTTATAGTATAGTATACATTGTCATATATCTCAGTAGCTATAGTATAGTATACATTGTCATATATCTCAGTAGCTATAGTATAGTATACATTGTCATATATCTCAGTAGCTATAGTATAGTATACATTGTCATATATTTTACGGTGTTGTTTTTTCTTTCATGATTCAGTATTTTAGATTGTTTGCTTTTTATACTGTAGATGTGAAATTGAGAGAATTTAATCAAAGTATTTTCATAAAGTAGAATAAACTCTTTTGTAATATTATTTTGTATGATGCACTGGTTAAAAAGTGTGCTGTTGAAGTGAGATATTAAATTTGTATGATGCACTGGTTAAAAAGTGTGCTGTTGAAGTGAGATATTAAATTTGTATGATGCACTGGTTAAAAAGTGTGCTGTTGAAGTGAGATATTAAATTTGTATGATGCACTGGTTAAAAAGTGTGCTGTTGAAGTGAGATATTAAATTTGTATGATGCACTGGTTAAAAAGTGTGCTGTTGAAGTGAGATATTAAATTTGTATGATGCACTGGTTAAAAAGTGTGCTGTTGAAGTGAGATATTAAATTTGTATGATGCACTGGTTAAAAAGTGTGCTGTTGAAGTGAGATATTAAATTAACTTGAAATATGAAAAAATAACCAAACAAACAGGACGTATTTTGTCCCCATACTTATTCAACATATATGCGGAGAACATCATGAGAAATGTAAAAGACGATGCCAACTATGTGAATTATGACCCTCTCACTATAGGCAGCAAATGCATACCAGAGCTTAGATACGCAGACGATACAGTATTATTATCCACCAGCAAAGAAGGTTTGGAAAACCTAATCATGACGACCAAGAAACATAGTGAAGACCAACATCTATATTTGAATACACAAAAACAAAATCATGTCAACTGACAAAGCAAAAGGCTCACCTAACATCCAAGTAAACAATGAAGAACTCCAATGTGTAGATAGCTACGAATATCTGGGCTCAATAATTAACAATAACGGTGACTGCTCCAAAGAGATCTCAAAAAGATTGGCAATAGCAATCAAGAAGTTAAACACAATGAAGAACATGTGGCAAAGCACCAGCAAAATACTAAAATTAAAAATATTGAGAGCATGCATTTTTCCAGTGGCTACTTATGGTTACTAATCATGGACTATCACACAAAAAACAAGAATGAAAATCCAGTCCTTCGAAACTAAATGCTACAGAAGGATCCTACGAATACCATGGACAGAAAAAGAAAGAACACTGATGTCCTGAAAGAACTAAACGTTAAACATAATTGGTTAAAAAACAACATATTATACATATAAATTAGATACTTTGGTCACACCAAGCGTCACGATGGCCTGGAAAGAACAATACTAGAGGGCAGGACGCAGAGGCAGACCAAGAATAAGATGGCTACAAGATATTAAAGAAACCATGAATACGATCATCGACGAAGTGGGTGAACTGGCTAGAGACAGAGTGAATTTCATATGCGCTGCAAAGAGAGCAACGTCCTATAAAGGATACGCACCTTGATGATGATGGGCCAAACAAAAGTACGAGAAAAAAGGAGAATATAATAGAGCAAATAAAAGAAGATAAGAACAGAAACGAATGACCCAGGAACTAGAAAGCTATATGATCACTAAGCAAAGAAGAAATTAGGGACTACTGCTTTGTTCAGATATATAGAGTAGGACAGAGCTACTTACGTTGAGACATAATACCAGAAAACGATAGTCGACAGAGCTACTTACGTTGAGACATAATACCAGAAAACGATAGTCGACAGAGCTACTTACGTTGAGACATAATACCAGAAAACGATAGTCGACAGAGCTACTTACGTTGAGACATAATACCAGAAAACGATAGTCGACAGAGCTACTTACGTTGAGACATAATACCAGAAAACGATAGTCGACAGAGCTACTTACGTTGAGACATAATACCAGAAAACGATAGTCGACAGAGCTACTTACGTTGAGACATAATACCAGAAAACGATAGTCGACAGAGCTACTTACGTTGAGACATAATACCAGAAAACGATAGTCGACAGAGTACTATTGAGACTAACGACATATGAGTACTACGTTGAGACATAATACCAGAAAACGATAGTCGACAGAGCTACTTACGTTGAGACATAATACCAGAAAACGATAGTCGACAGAGCTACTTACGTTGAGACATAATACCAGAAAACGATAGTCGACAGAGCTACTTACGTTGAGACATAATACCAGAAAACGATAGTCGACAGAGCTACTCGTGAGACATAATAGAAAACGATAGTCGACGAGTACGTTAGCATAATACCAGAAAACGATAGTCGACAGAGCTACTTACGTTGAGACATAATACCAGAAAACGATAGTCGACAGAGCTACTTACGTTGAGACATAATACCAGAAAACGATAGTCGACAGAGCTACTTACGTTGAGACATAATACCAGAAAACGATAGTCGACAGAGCTACTTACGTTGAGACATAATACCAGAAAACGATAGTCGACAGAGCTACTTACGTTGAGACATAATACCAGAAAACGATAGTCGACAGAGCTACTTACGTTGAGACATAATACCAGAAAACGATAGTCGACAGAGCTACTTACGTTGAGACATAATACCAGAAAACGATAGTCGACAGAGCTACTTACGTTGAGACATAATACCAGAAAACGATAGTCGACAGAGCTACTTACGTTGAGACATAATACCAGAAAACGATAGTCGACAGAGCTACTTACGTTGAGACATAATACCAGAAAACGATAGTCGACAGAGCTACTTACGTTGAGACATAATACCAGAAAACGATAGTCGACAGAGCTACTTACGTTGAGACATAATACCAGAAAACGATAGTCGACAGAGCTACTTATGTTGAAACAGAATACCAGAAAACGATAGTCGACAGAGCTACTTACGTTGAGACATAATACCAGAAAACGATAGTCGACAGAGCTACTTACGTTGAGACATAATACCAGAAAACGAAATCCTGTTTAAACGTGAGACCTATCCAGAAATAGGTTGTATTTTTAAAATTCATAGAAAAACTACCAAACATATTGTCATACAATTTGGCCATCTTGTAAAAGGCATTATTTTTGAATGATAAACAACGTTTAGTGTATGCACTGTAATTAGTTATTTAAAAATAATTAATTTTCTTGAAAATATATTGTAAAAACCCCCACTTCATCGTTCTATCTTTTGAGAATTTCTTCTGATACATATAGGGTAGATAGTCTATGTACTACCATTGACACAGGCACAGAGAAAACGAGCTGCGGGAAAAGACAAAAAACACAATATGTCCAACCAGGATTACGTATGCCCCCACCTGTGTTAGGGGATTGTGCTCCAAGATATCACTCTAGGTTGCATCTGTACACAGCAGAGACGTGCAGCAACACACGTCTGAGACTGGTGTCATCATCGCTTGCGGTGGACGGCTATTATCATCTAAGAACACACTCAATTGCTTGTAGTGTAGAGTCTGAAACATCAAGAGCCCGTCTGCCCAGCGTGTTCGTAGCGCGTTGGACGACGGGTGACAAGCCCTCTGTGAGCGCTTGTTCAATTCCGCGAGCTGGCAGAAAAAGTAAAAGGTTCTCCAGATTTACGGTGTTCGTGGCACCGAACCGAAGGGTTATTATTTACATGGCACCGAGCCGAAGAGCTGAAGGCTCAAGTGCTTCTAGATCGGGAATAAAAAAAAAGGAAACATCAAGAAGTGTGTATCCAAGCGTTCTTAGGTGTGTTATCCTTAAAGAACACACTGATCTGCTTACTGTGCAGAGTCGAAGACACATCAAATGACGTAACAATTCAGCCAGATTAGTTAGAAGTTTTCTATAATATGCCAGAAACCCCCATGAGAGCACACCTAACCTACAGCGTAGGCCTACCATTCAGATGTAAATTTGTTATTATTCTATTCAGTGGCGGCTCGTGGTCATTTATTTTGGTGGGGCCCGGCAAAAATGTTGGGTTTTTGGAGTATTTACTATTTCTTGTCTATTCCGGGTAGTTATTATCCGTTTCTCTCACTCTCTCTATTTCTCTTTCTTTCTCGAGCGCGCGATACCGCTTAGACTGATGTACCAGATTTCCCATAAATTCTGCTTTCATGTGAAAATCTGATTCCTGCAGTATTAGTATGGGTGTATTTCGTTACACCTTTAGCGTCATTTGGAGCTCTGGTGCTTATCCTTCGGCGATGCGTCCTGTTTTAACCAGCGTTTACTGGGTTCGCTCTCCGTCACCTCGGGCTGTCCCCAGCCGACCTGCAAGTCAGCAGGTTGCTATTTTCTTTTAGGGTAGCTACCCTTAGACAACCTTCCTCCCGGGTTGTTGAGCGTCATCTGCCCAGTTTACCAGTCTTTTTTTGACTGCTTGGTTTGCCTGCCATCCAGTTTTGTGTACGGTTTGTTCCACTAGCCTTTGATTGTCCCCAATCAACTACACGGCAGTAGTAGTTATCTGCGAGGAGAAACGCGGTTATTGCTCTCTGGATGGAGACCACATCTTCGAGGCTCGCCACCTTGTGTTTCTTTTTGGTGCCCATTTCTGTTTGTGCCCTCGTCCACCGACTGGGCCCGTCCCTTTTTTCTCGTCACTTGTGCTCACATTGTTCTACTGGGCGATACGTTACCCATTTCTATCTCACAGTGCACAGTTTATCGCCATTCGGTAGGAGCTTTTGCACTGGATTCAAGCCTCTGATGGGCTTTCCAGTTTTTCTGCACAATTGGGTCGACCGCTCACCCCTAAGTTTGCGACGCCTTTTCATCTCTCTATCATCAGCACCATGCATGTCTGTTCCCACCGGTGGGCTCCCCTGTGTATCGTCCGTATGCGTGTTCGCTCTACTTTGGTGCCTGCTCACCGTGTTTTTCAGTTTTCTCACCATGCTCACATTTACTATGCCTCAACACTGTCATACACGCAATTCAATTCGAGCTCCCACCTCGTGGCTCCGAGTTTCGCCTCATATGGGCCCAGTCTCTTCTCTGGATGCACCCTTCATCCCTTTATGTTTATTTGTTAAGCTTTTCCCATCGGTCGGGAGAGATGTACATTAATAGTCACTTTGGGATTCTGCTCGTCTGTGTTGCGAGCGGATCTCCAATGTAACCATGGATCCAATGTAACGTCGTCTGCATCACTACTTATACCAGAGTAGCTCTCCTCGATCACTACGCGCTTAGCCAGGTAAAAACCGTTGTCTGTTTCCAGGGCTACCACGTGGAGGTGGGGTAGGATCTTGGTTAGTGCCAGCTCACTAATCCTGGCGCGACGATGTGCCTTAGACCCCGTTTAGGAAAAGAACAAACGCTTCTGTTCTGCAACAGCTTGATACTAAAGAGAGTTGGCTATTAAATAATATAAAATCAAGGACAATTAAATATTTCGGACACATTAAATGACTGGAGCGCCAAGAGAATATTTTTTTTTTTTAAACTTGTCTGGAACGCAAATTGAAAATACGGCACCCACATGACAACAAACCACGAACTTGTGAAAGATCAGGGCATCGTAAACATATTGACAGTATGTCTCCGTATGTAGTCGTATGCCAGTATGTCTCCGTATGTATTCGTCCATATGTTAGTGGTTGTATTTTAATTCGTCACTCCTGTTATTCATTTACTTGATACATGAGGCCTTGTTGGTCGAAACGTTGCTGTATATTGTCATTGTTTTTGTAATTTGTAAAATGACAGTACTTTGTTATTACGTGTTTCGCCATTAAAAGGGTAAACTAGTTAAACTAGATCAAGTAATGCCTGTCGACCGGTAATAGTTCACGGAAGCGAACGTACTGGGGAACCAAGCTCAAAGGTCAGGAATGTCGTTTCATTTATTGCTGTAGAGAAGATGTATTAATGCAAGGGTCAATTCCATAAAATTAATCTCATTATAAGTTTTTTTTTTTTTTAGTACTATTATTTTTCATAATTTTATACTATTTTTATATAAAATTAGGGATTCAATCGATAATTAAACGGACTATTTGGGCCAGAGTCCTCGTTTATCTGGGAAGTAGTTTGGCTGCGTATGAATGAATATATCTTCCGGCGAATGAAAATGATATTGTTTTGGCAATTATCATTGCAATAGCGATCAAAGGTCAGAGGTCGCAATGTTACATCTTATGTAGGAACTTGTAAACTAGCCCCAGAAATAGTGCATGACACAATGCTTGAAGTATTAGAGGCTTCAGTATATATAATATATTTTAATAAGGAGATATTATATAAATAACAGGGATTGTTATATTATTCTGATACAATATTTATATTTTAATATATTCAACTTTCAAAGCTAATCAGTGTCAAATTAAAAGTAATAATTACGAAAAAATCATTTCTAAAATAATAAGTACACGTTAATTCATTTTGGTTTGGTAGGATGGTTCTTACTGGCCCCTAATGACTAGGGGCATATACTAATTAGGAGTAAAAGATTATGAATTTCAAATTTCAGACTGTGTATGATATTTTAGCGTTATATATCAACTTTCAAAGCTAATCAGTATCTCGTTGAAAGTAATAGTTATGAACAAATAATGTCTAAAATAATAAGTACAGGTTACTCAATATTTTTGGAGGGGCCCGGCCCCACTGGCCCTTAATGACGAACCGCCCCTGATTCTATACAAGACTTAGAAGGTCAAGAAGAAATGTTCCACTTTATTGCTTATATTACTGCTTTGAAATGTCAAGAAGAAATGTTCCACTTTATTGCTTATATTACTGCTTTGAAATCCCAAAAAAGAAATGTTCCACTTTATTGCTTATATTACTGCTTTGAAATGCAAACATGTCACCATGAACACTAAAATAGCACTGTACAAGACACTATTTCTTCCAACATTATGCTCTCAGCGCTAAACTTGGATGCCGACATCACATGATAGAAGAAAATTATTCACGACAGAGATGAAGCATCTACGCAGAAGGATGTGGGTATCAAGAAGAGACCGGTTTAGAAATGAAGACATCAGGGAAAAGTGGGTATAACATCAGTACTGAACTTCATCAAGAAACAAAAAGTTAAATGGTTCGGCCACAGAAGCAGATTACCAACAGACAGTGTGCATCAAAAGGCAATGTTACTCCAATACAGTGGATACAAAGCAAAAAGATATCCACGCAAAAGATGGATCTTAGAGATAGCAGAGGCGACGAAATACATTGTTTAATGAAGCGCACACAAAATCCCATTCTAGAAATCTCTTCAAATCCTGACGTAGTCAGACAAAACAGGATTCGAGAAAAGAAGATAGAGAAGAGCACTGCTTGATATTTTAAATTGCAGCTTTACCATTTACCATTGTAGGAGAAAGCAGTGAGAAAAATAAACTTTGATTGTTGACAAATATTTAGTTTTATTTATATATATTCCTCTCGTACCGTTATACTTTATATAGGTACTGCAAGTAATTTCTTCATATCGATCTGTCCTGGGCAACTTGCTCAATCTCTTCATATCGATCTGTCCTGGGCAACTTGCTCAATCTCTTCATATCGATCTGTCCTGGGCAACTTGCTCAATCTCTTCATATCGATCTGTCCTGGGCAACTTGCTCAATCTCTTCATATCGATCTGTCCTGGGCAACTTGCTCAATTTCTTCATATCGATCTGTCCTGGGCAACTTGCTCAATCTCTTCATATCGATCTGTCCTGGGCAACTTGCTCAATCTCTTCATATCGATCTGTCCTGGGCAACTTGCTCAATTTCTTCATATCGATCTGTCCTGGGCAACTTGCTCAATCTCTTCATATCGATCTGTCCTGGGCAACTTGCTCAATCTCTTCATATCGATCTGTCCTGGGCAACTTGCTCAATCTCTTCATATCGATCTGTCCTGGGCAACTTGCTCAATTTCTTCATATCGATCTGTCCTGGGCAACTTGCTCAATCTCTTCATATCGATCTGTCCTGGGCAACTTGCTCAATTTCTTCATATCGATCTGTCCTGGGCAACTTGCTCAATCTCTTCATATCGATCTGTCCTGGGCAACTTGCTCAATCTCTTCCATGAAATTGAGTCAGATATTTATTGCTTCTCTCAGCAAAGTTTGTTTCAGGGCTTCCCTAGGGCGTCCTCTGTTTCTTGAACCATTGGCCTCCCACTTTAATGACTGCTTTGGCATTCTTTGATCCTTTCTTCTCAAGGTATGCTAAACATATCTCCATCTTCTCTTTCTTATAGCAGTTGTTACTAGTGGTTAACCAGACATTTCTTCTCAAGGTATGCCCAACATATCTCCATCTTCTCTTTCTTATAGCAGTTGTTACTAGAGGTTAACCAGACATTTCTTCTCAATGTATGCCCAACATATCTCCACCTTCTGCTTCTTTTAACCCTTTCGCTGATACATACTTTCTGAAGGTCTAGGTCACAAACATGAATGTACGCCTATAGCAGTGACAGTAGCAATGTATAACGTGTTAACACGTCTTTAGCCCACAGAGGAGAGATAATAACAGACGTGTTAATGCGTCTTTAGAAGAGAATGGGGAAAACGTATATATACGTCCTTAGCAGCTAAAGGGTTTTAACAGTTGGTACTAATGATTGACCACGATAGAGTTATTAATGGTTAAATCTATGCTGTGTCAGTGTGTTGTTGGGGCTCACAAGGGGAGCAAATTATAGTAACACTGCTACCTACAAGGCATGTCTTAAGAGGCGTCTGATGTAGGACCTAGGAAAATTACTCTGTAAATAAAAAGCATCCCAGTAATTGCATGTGCCGGCTTACTTGTAGGTGCATAACTGGCATAAGGTACAATCGCTCTTAGGCTCGGATTACATACAAATCACAAAGAGTGGTTAACAAGTGGTCGATATGGAGCGTTTGAAGAAGAAAATGTATGCTGATCTTGCCCGTTGAGTAGTTAATGAGACGTCAGTTGAGTAGTTAATGAGACGTCAGTTGAGTAGTTAATGAGACGTCAGTTGAGTAGTTAATGAGACGTCAGTTGAGTAGTTAATGAGACGGCAGTTGAGTAGTTAATGAGACGGCAGTTGAGTAGTTAATGAGACGTCAGTTGAGTAGTTAATGAGACGGCAGTTGAGTAGTTAATGAGACGGCAGTTGAGTAGTTAATGAGACGGCAGTTGAGTAGTTAATGAGACGGCAGTTGAGTAGTTAATGAGACGTCAGTTGAGTAGTTAATGAGACGTCAGTTGAGTAGTTAATGAGACGTCAGTTGAGTAGTTAATGAGACGTCAGTTGAGTAGTTAATGAGACGTCAGTTGAGTAGTTAATGAGACGTCAGTTGAGTAGTTAATGAGACGCCAGTTGAGTAGTTAATGAGACGTCAGTTGAGTAGTTAATGAGACGTCAGTTGAGTAGTTAATGAGACGTCAGTTGAGTAGTTAATGAGACGTCAGTTGAGTAGTTAATGAGACGTCAGTTGAGTAGTTAATGAGACGGCAGTTGAGTAGTTAATGAGACGGCAGTTGAGTAGTTAATGAGACGGCAGTTGAGTAGTTAATGAGACGGCAGTTGAGTAGTTAATGAGACGGCAGTTGAGTAGTTAATGAGACGGCAGTTGAGTAGTTAATGAGACGGCAGTTGAGTAGTTAATGAGACGGCAGTTGAGTAGTTAATGAGACGGCAGTTGAGTAGTAATGAGCAGTTAAATGAGACGGCAGTTGAGTAGTTAATGAGACGGCAGTTGAGTAGTTAATGAGACGGCAGTTGAGTAGTTAATGAGACGGCAGTTGAGTAGTTAATGAGACGGCAGTTGAGTAGTTAATGAGACGGCAGTTGAGTAGTTAATGAGACGTCAGTTGAGTAGTTAATGAGACGGCAGTTGAGTAGTTAATGAAACGTCAGTTGAGTAGTTAATGAGACGGCAGTTGAGTAGTTAATGAGACGGCAGTTGAGTAGTTAATGAGACGGCAGTTGAGTAGTTAATGAGACGGCAGTTGAGTAGTTAATGAGACGGCAGTTGAGTAGTTAATGAGACGGCAGTTGAGTAGTTAATGAGACGGCAGTTGAGTAGTTAATGAGACGGCAGTTGAGTAGTTAATGAGACGTCAGTTGAGTAGTTAATGAGACGTCAGTTGAGTAGTTAATGAGACGGCAGTTGACAAACGTGCACAAGCAGGTATCATGAAGAAACAATTCCCCCACAGAATCTATGGAGCCATGGAAGAGCAGCAATTAGCCATAAATCTCTATCTTAAAGTTAGACAGAAGTCAACAAACCACAATCTTTAAGCTCATAGACTCAGTACAAGACATCGCTTCCTTCTTACAATCTTATCTCTATAAAATATAGGACGTTGCTACATATTAGTGAAACACGTACAAACAAAGTACTATAGTTTTACAAAATACAGAAACAGTGACAATAAACAGCAACGTTTCGACCAACAAGGCCTTTATCAAGCAAACGAACAAACAGGAGTGACAAATTAAAATGAAACACAAATGGACGACCAATACAAACGTATCTAAGGAAAATCTGGAATAAAAACGAATAACGAAATAAATGTAACACAAAAACACACATAAAAACTAGAAATAGAACGGAAAAGAAACAATGAAACATCTAGTAAATATATAACTTGAATACATGCAACATATACCCATATAGATTATAAAGCATGGGAAGAGAAAGTACTAAGAAGCATAAGAATGTAATACATGCAACATATACCCATATAGATAACTTTGTTTGTACGTGTTTCACTATTTACCAAGTTTTACTGCAGTCTTCCCTATTTTGCTACATATTACAATCTTATCTCTATAAAACATAGGACGTTGCTACATATTACAATCTTATCTCTATAAAATGAAAGCTGCCCAAACTGACAAATACACATGACATAAGCCCATCCCCCTCCCCGACTTTAGAAATGAGGTAGTACATAACACTACAGACATGGCTAGGGTTGTCATATAACAAGTGGTTGATATGGAGCCTTCGAAGAAGAAGAAGAAGAAGATAAGAGTTGTATAAAAGTCCGGACAAAATTAATGTCAAGAATAAAATAAAATTCCTACCAAAAATTGTCACCATCTTCAAAATTGCATCAGAAATCCTCGCCGGTGCTATGAAGTTCGCTGAGATTTTCCTGTGTAAGAAAGAGATCAGCACACACATGGTTATTCAACGAAGTGTAATAATGATTGTCTTATCGATCAATCTTCTTCTTCTTCTTCGAACGCTCCACATCGACCACTTATTAACCACTCTATGTGATTTATATGTGATCTGAGCCTAAGATCGATTGTACGCTGTGTCAGTTATGCTCCGACAAGTAGGTCAGCACATCCGATTTCTGCACTGATTTTTTTTTTTGTAGTTTCCTAGGTCCTACATCAGTCGTCTCTTACGACATGCCTTGTAGGTCGCAGTGGTCCTATTCTTTGTTTCCCTAGCGGGCCCCGGTACCACACGGACGATCGATCAATCAATCAATCAATCAATCAATCAATCAATCAAAGAGATTTACATCAATTAAATAATATACATTGTTTGTTATGTAGAGAATTAAAGCTTCTTTAAGTCGAGGCACGTACCCTTCAACCTAAGAAGAAACTGTGTTTTGGTTATATCAGAGCATCTGGGAGAACAAACATGGACAATAAAAATCAACTAATATCGGGAGAATCCAATAGTTATTTTGGGTTATATATAAATGTCCTCATTTCCTACATTAATTACAAACCTATTCGTGGACAAATATTTGGTGCAGTTTTCATTACAACACCGGCTACTTTCCTTTTGCTCGTTCTTGTAACAAGTGGAATACCTGTTATGATTTAGACAAGATTTTTATCAAGATTCAATAAATATGAATCTTTCTACCTGACTCAAACTGACGTAGTTATTAATATATTCTGGTACAGATATAACAAATATGCAAGCTCATGGTACATTTACTCAGTATGATAAGCTGTCTCTGTGTCTTGACCGTATAAAACATAGGACGTGGCTACATATTACAATCTACATGACTCAAACTGACGTAGTTATTAATATATTCTCGTACAGATATAACAAATATGCAAGTTGATGATACATTTACTCAGTATGATAAGCTTTCTCTGTGTCTTGGCCTTATAAAACAACTCTACAATTTACTAAAATGTAACCCAACTCTAAACTACATATTTCTCCGATATTTGTCTAGCCCCACCAAAACATAATGATCGTGAGCCGCCACTGTGTTTTATGTATATTTATGATCTGATTTTTTAAAGAATGTATTTCATTGGAATCAAATGTCTATAAAGTTTGAGTCACCAAGTTAAGTACAAATAAGATACAGACATTTGTCAACAGATATTTGAGACTTAGATGGTGTGATAGGGTTGTAAACACAGACATGTGGATGAGAACCGGATATGAGACTGAGATGGTGTGATAGGGTTGTAAACACAGACATGTGGATGAGAACCGGATATGAGACTGAGATGGTGTGATAGGGTTGTAAACACAGACATGTGGATGAGAACCGGATATGAGACTGAGATGGTGTGATAGGGTTGTAAACACAGACATGTGGATGAGAACCGGATATGAGACTGAGATGGTGTGATAGGGTTGTAAACACAGACATGTGGATGAGAACCGGATATGAGACTGAGATGGTGTGATAGGGTTGTAAACACAGACATGTGGATGAGAACCGGATATGAGACTGAGATGATGTGATAGGGTTGTAAACACAGACATGTGGATGAGAACCGGATATGAGACTGAGATGGTGTGATAGGGTTGTAAACACAGACATGTGGATGAGAACCGGATATGAGACTGAGATGGTGTGATAGGGTTGTAAACACAGACATGTGGATGAGAACCGGATATGAGACTGAGATGATGTGATAGGGTTGTAAACACAGACATGTGGATGAGAACCGGATATGAGACTGAGATGGTGTGATAGGGTTGTAAACACAGACATGTGGATGAGAACCGGATATGAGACTGAGATGGTGTGATAGGGTTGTAAACACAAACAAGTGGATGAGAACCGGATATGAGACTGAGATGGTGTGATAGAGTTGTAAACACAAACAAGTGGATGAGAACCGGATATGAGACTGAGATGGTGTGATAGAGTTGTAAACACAAACAAGTGGATGAGAACCGGATATGAGACTTAGATGGTGTGATAGAGTTGTAAACACAAACAAGTGGATGAGAACCGGATATGAGACTTAGATGGTGTGATAGGGTTGTAAACACAGACATGTGGATGAGAACCGGATATGAGACTTAGATGGTGTGATAGAGTTGTAAACACAGACATGTGATGAGAACTGGATATGAGACTAGATGGTGTGATAGGTTGTAAACACAACAAGTGGATGAGAACCGGATATGAGACTGAGATGGTGTGATAGGGTTGTAAACACAAACAAGTGGATGAGAACCGGATATGAGACTTAGATGGTGTGATAGGGTTGTAAACACAAACAAGTGGATGAGAACCGGATATGAGACTGAGATGGTGTGATAGGGTTGTAAACACAAACAAGTGGATGAGAACCGGATATGAGACTGAGATGGTGTGATAGAGTTGTAAACACAACAGTGGATGAGAACCGGATATGAGACTGAGATGGTGTGATAGGTTGTAAACAACAGAATAGTGGATGAGAACCGGATATGAGACTGAGATGGTGTGATAGAGTTGTAAACACAAACAAGTGGATGAGAACCGGATATGAGACTGAGATGTGTGATAGAGTTGTAAACACAAACAAGTGGATGAGAACCGGATATGAGACTTAGATGGTGTGATAGGGTTGTAAACACAAACAAGTGGATGAGAACCGGATATGAGACTGAGATGATGTGATAGGGTTGTAAACACAAACAAGTGGATGAGAACCGGATATGAGACTGAGATGGTGTGATAGAGTTGTAAACACAGACATGTGGATGAGAACCGGATATGAGACTTAGATGGTGTGATAGGGTTGTAAACACAAACAAGTGGATGAGAACCGGATATGAGACTTAGATGAGTGTGATAGGTTGTAAACACAAACAAGTGGATGAGAACCGGATATGAGACTTAGATGTTGTGATAGGGTTGTAAACACAAACAAGTGGATGAGAACCGGATATGAGACTGAGATGATGGTGGATAGGGTTGTAAACACAAACAAGTGGATGAGAACCGGATATGAGACTTAGATGATGTGATAGGGTTGTAAACACAAACAAGTGGATGAGAACCGGATATGAGACTGAGATGTGTGATAGGTTGTAAACACAAACAAGTGGATGAGAACCGGATATGAGACTGAGATGGTGTGATAGAGTTGTAAACACAAACAAGTGGATGAGAACCGGATATGAGACTTAGATGTTGTGATAGGGTTGTAAACACAAACAAGTGGATGAGAACCGGATATGAGACTTAGATGATGTGATAGGGTTGTAAACACAAACAAGTGGATGAGAACCGGATATGAGACTGAGATGATGTGATAGGGTTGTAAACACAACAGTGGATGAGAACCGGATATGAGACTGAGATGTGTGATAGGGTTGTAAACACAAACAAGTGGATGAGAACCGGATATGAGACTTAGATGTTGTGATAGGGTTGTAAACACAAACAAGTGGATGAGAACCGGATATGAGACTGAGATGATGTGATAGGTTGTAAACACAACAAGTGGATGAGAACTGGATATGAGACTGAGATGTGTGATAGGTTGTAAACACAAACAAGTGGATGAGAACCGGATATGAGACTTGAGATGTGTGATAGGGTTGTAAACACAAACAAGTGGATGAGAACCGGATATGAGACTGAGATGATGTGATAGGGTTGTAAACACAAACAAGTGGATGAGAACCGGATATGAGACTTAGATGATGTGATAGGTTGTAAACACAACAAGTGGATGAGAACCGGATATGAGACTGAGATGGTGTGATAGGGTTGTAAACACAAACAAGTGGATGAGAACCGGATATGAGACTTAGATGATGTGATAGGGTTGTAAACACAAACAAGTGGATGAGAACCGGATATGAGACTGAGATGGTGTGATAGGGTTGTAAACACAAACAAGTGGATGAGAACCGGATATGAGACTGAGATGGTGTGATAGGGTTGTAAACACAAACAAGTGGATGAGAACCGGATATGAGACTGAGATGGTGTGATAGGGTTGTAAACACAGACATGTGGATGAGAACCGGATATGAGACTGAGATGGTGTGATAGGGTTGTAAACACAAACAAGTGGATGAGAACCGGATATGAGACTGAGATGGTGTGATAGGGTTGTAAACACAGACATGTGGATGAGAACCGGATATGAGACTGAGATGATGTGATAGGGTTGTAAACACAGACATGTGGATGAGAACCGGATATGAGACTGAGATGATGTGATAGGGTTGTAAACACAAACAAGTGGATGAGAACCGGATATGAGACTGAGATGGTGTGATAGAGTTGTAAACACAAACAAGTGGATGAGAACCGGATATGAGACTGAGATGGTGTGATAGGGTTGTAAACACAGACATGTGGATGAGAACCGGATATGAGACTGAGATGATGTGATAGGGTTGTAAACACAAACAAGTGGATGAGAACCGGATATGAGACTGAGATGGTGTGATAGGGTTGTAAACACAGACATGTGGATGAGAACCGGATATGAGACTGAGATGATGTGATAGGGTTGTAAACACAAACAAGTGGATGAGAACCGGATATGAGACTGAGATGATGTGATAGAGTTGTAAACACAAACAAGTGGATGAGAACCGGATATGAGACTGAGATGATGTGATAGGGTTGTAAACACAGACATGTGGATGAGAACCGGATATGAACCTATGATGACCCAGGTTAAGAGGAGAAAATAACGATGTGTTGGATATATACTAGGGAAGATACATTCTCTCTCTCTCGCGATCACGCCCAGACCGATGTACCAGATCTCCCCATAAATACTATTCATGTGGAAATCCGATTCATGCAGACCTAGTATTGCCGTGTTTTACGTCACATCTTCAGCACCATTTGGAGCTCTGGTACTTATCCTTCGACGATGTGTCCGGTTTCAGAAAGCGTTTACTCTGTTTGCTCTCCGTTCTGTAGCCATCTTGTGTTTTTTACAGTGTCGGGTAGCTAGCCCAACCTCCTTAGTCGCCCATTACGACATGCGTGGCAGGTAACAGTGGTTCCATTCTTGACATCACAATGTGGCCCCGGTAATCACTAGTGCGGGAAGATATATTCGAGTGCCACTAGACAAGTATTTGAAAGGAACCCGCAAGGAGAACAAAAAAGTGGACACCCTAAACAGACCTAGATACCAAGTCTTCTTGAGAAACTGAAGAGTGCTTGACTATCCTGAGAGACCAAGTCTTCTTGAGAAACTGAAGAGTGCTTGACTATCCTGAGAGACCAAGTCTTCTTGAGAAACTGAAGAGTGCTTGACTATCCTGAGAGACCAAGTCTTCTTGAGAAACTGAAGAGTGCTTGACTATCCTGAGAGACCAAGTCTTCTTGAGAAACTGAAGAGTGCTTGACTATCCTGAGAGACCAAGTCTTCTTGAGAAACTGAAGAGTGCTTGACTATCCTGAGAGACCAAGTCTTCTTGAGAAACTGAAGAGTGCTTGACTATCCTGAGAGACCAAGTCTTCTTGAGAAACTGAAGAGTGCTTGACTATCCTGAGAGACCAAGTCTTCTTGAGAAACTGAAGAGTGCTTGACTATCCTGAGAGACCAAGTCTTCTTGAGAAACTGAAGAGTGCTTGACTATCCTGAGAGACCACAAAGAAAACTGTCAGTGACTGGGAAATGTGGCGAACAAGTGTTGAGACCCTATGCTCTGTGAGGAGCGGAGAGGAATAAGTCAAGTGCATAAAGTTGCCTGCTTGTGAAATATTTGAAATTAAATTTTACAATGAAACTGTCAACTTAATCCAGACTAAAACAATTTCTTTCATCTTTCTATTGGACATATATTCAAGAAAGAGTCTTTCTATCAAAACATTGTGTGCTGTAATGGCAAAGATGAAATGTGTTATCTTCTACGATTTCAGATGTCTACAAAAAATGAGGACATTTGGCAATCTTAGACATGAAGACATCAACTACAGACATCTAATACAGACATGTCATTAACAACAGACATTTAATACAGACATGACGACATCAACAACAGACATCTAATACAGACATGACAACATCAACAACAGACATCTAATACAGACATGACGACATCAACAACAGACATCTAATACAGACATGACGACATCAACAACAGACATTTAATACAGACACGTCATTAAAAATATACATCTAATACAGACATAACATTAACAACAGACATCTAGTACAGACATGACAACATCAACAACAGACATCTAATACAGACATGACGACATCAACAACAGACATCTAATACAGACATGATATTTACAACAGACATCTAATACATACACGACGACATCAACAACAGACATCTAATACAGACAGGACGACATCAACAACAGACATATAATACAGACATGACGATATCAACAACTGACATCTAGTACAGACATGACGACATCAACAATAGACATCTAATACAGACATAACATTAACAACAGACATCTAATACAGACATGACATCAACAACAGACATCTAATACAGACATGACATCAACAACAGACATCTAATACAGATATGATGACATCAACAACAGACATCTAATACAGATATGATGACATCAACAACATACATATAATAGAGACGTGACAACATCAACAACCAACATCTAATACAGACATGACATTAACAACAGACATCTAATACAGACATGACATTAACAACAGACATCTAATACAGACATCTAATACAGACAGGACGACATCAACAACAGACATCGAATACAGACATGACATCAACAACAGACATCTAATACAGACATGACATCAGCAACATACATCTAATACAGACATGGCGACATCAACAACAGACATCTAATACAGACATGACGACATCAACAACAGACATTTAATACAGACATGCCATCAACAACAGACATCTAATACAGACATGACATCAGCAACATACATCTAATACAGACATGGCGACATGAACAACAGACATCTAATACAGACATGACGACATCAACAACAGACATCTAATACAGACATGATTTCAACAACAGACATCTAATACAGATATAACATTAACAACAGACATCTAATACAGACATGACATCAACAACAAATCATAGGACATCAATCCAACATACATCTAATACAAACATGACGACGTCAACAACAGACATCTAATACAGACATGACATTAACAACAGAATCAATACGACATCTACATACAGACATGACGACATCAACAACAGACATCTAATACAGACATGACATTAACAACAGACATCTAATACAGACATGACATACAACAGCCATCTAATACAGACATGCGACATCAACAACAGACATCTAATACAGACATCAATACAAGAACATGACGACATCAACACAGACATCTAATACAGACATGACATCAACAACAGACATCTAATACAGACATGACGACATCAACAACAGACATCTAATACAGACATGACGACATCAACAACAGACATCTAATACAGACATGACATCAACAACAGACATCTAATACAGATATAACATCAACAACAGACATCTAATCAGACATCATAAACTGAAATCATTGATACAACACAATTATACAATGCTCAAACGCTCTAACAACTCTCAAAGCAGATCATTTTAATACAGACTAGTCAACACATCAACAACAAACGATACATACTATCAGAACATTCTTAACAGCAATCGTAATACAGACTGACGATAATCATAAGACATCTAATGACAGTTTCGCATCAACCAGTCATCTAAATCATATCGTAACCAACTCAATACAGACTCAAAACAGAATCTATAAGCGCACATCACGACTCATACATACTGACGAATAGGCATCATACAGCTCGGACATCAAAGACATTGGGTAAGCTGTCATTTCAACATGAATGTTCTGCTCTACAAATCTAAGCTGCTTGTATCTTATTTCAATAGTACAAACACAATACGATATCTGTCTAGATTCGTTACAAATCGTACATGTGGACGATGTCTTAGAGACCATGCATGTGGCTCTAGTTCTAAAGTATTGATACAAGTCAATACTAAAGCGCCTTGCATGGTTATGCTCGAAGCATGTGGCGCTGTCTGTGGTGTACAAGCATGTGGAGTGTCTGTGGTGTCAAGCATGTGGAAGATGTCTGTGGTGTACAAGCATGTGGGCGCTGTCTGTGGTGTACAAGCATGTGGAGGATATCTGTGGTGTACAAGCATGTGGAGGATATCTGTGGTGTACAAGCATGTGGAGGATATCTGTGGTGTACAAGCATGTGGGCGCTGTCTGTGGTGTACAAGCATGTGGAAGATGTCTGTGGTGTACAAGCATGTGGAAGATGTCTGTGGTGTACAAGCATGTGGAGGATATCTGTAGTGTACAAGCATGTGGAGGATATCTGTGGTGTACAAGCATGTGGAAGATGTCTGTGGTGTACAAGCATGTGGAAGATGTCTGTAGTGTACAAGCATGTGGAGGATATCTGTGGTGTACAAGCATGTGGAGTGTCTGTGGTGTACAAGCATGTGGAAGATGTCTGTGGTGTACAAGCATGTGGAAGATGTCTGTAGTGTACAAGCATGTGGAAGATGTCTGTGGTGTACAAGCATGTGGCAGATGTCTATGATGTACAAGCATGTGGGAAATGTCTGAGGTGTACAAGAGTGTGGGTGATGTCTGTTAGGTACAGTGATGTGGGGGATGCCAAGAGATAAACTGTGCCACCCAACATCACGTAGGAACAGTAAGTGTAGGAATATTGAGATGTATGTTGTGTCGTGGCTGGTTGAGATGTCTGTTGTGTCTTGGCTGGTTGAGATGTCTGTTGTGTCTTGACTGGTTGAGATGTCTGTTGTGTCTTGGCTGGTTGAGATGTCTGTTGTGTCTTGACTGGTTGAGATGTCTGTTGTGTCTTGTTAGTTGAGATGGTTGGAAGATGAAGCCAATGTTGCGAAGATGTTGATCAAGAGAACTGACCTCAACCTTCCTTCTTTATCTGTTTTAATATATATCTTCTTCTGTGTGTAGCCTCAGTGGACCCAAACAACACTAACTTTCACCCGGAAGCCATTAGTGTTCTCAACAAGCATGCTCTTGAATAGAATATGAGACGACCACACCAGTTTCATGGTATGGGGAAGGACGACAGAAGCCTACGTGACATTTGGATCGATGAAGGAGATCTTAGTTTGTGGTCTTCTTCTTCTTCTTCTGCTTTATCACTAGATTGGGATTTCGGATTCTCTATCGTCTGCCTCAGATTATCAGCCACGCCATACAGTTTGTCTTGGACGCTGGTGTAAGTGGGCCACCTATTTGTTCTCAAGTCTGCATACTGGGGGCAGTTCTGTAGGATATAACTCCTATGATTTCTGCTTCCCCATTTGTACTGACCTCTTCCCGCAGTAAGTTATGGCCACCCATGTGATGGTAGGTCTGACATTATTACTGCATGGCTAAATCCTCTGAGGCAGATTGGTGACCGTAGAATCCGTTATCCCATTCCTCATTGTGAGGGGCCGTTGCACCATGTTATGCGCCTTACGGCCTGGTGCATCCGTTTTCTGCAACCATTTGTTTCGAGTTAGCATTCCCTTGCAAACACATGCATCTGATTTCAAACAAACTTCCTTAGCCGCTTTACGACATGCGTGGCAGGTAACAGTGGTTCTATTCTCTACACCCCAAATTTGGGCCCCAGTAACCACTCGGGCGAGTTTGTGGTCTAACCCTGGTATTCACATTCATACAAGACTAAGGTTATTCACTTTTTGTTCCAACAAACTGTATATAAATTGTATATTCTCTTGGTAGCAAAGAAGAATAGTAAACCAATAAAAATCGGTGTCGTTAGTCGCCACACGCTGATGGAAATACTGAGGGAGACATCGGAGCACTTATAGACTAAATGGTTCGAAGTGAAGTGATGATGATCCGACGATTAAACTAAAACTAAACTATCTTGGTGTTCCTACAGATTGTATATAAATAATCTCTTGGATGTTCCTACAGATTGTATATAAAATATTCATAAACGTACAACAACAAAATGTGTATACTCAGCATCTCATGGAGCGACAGATTAACAAACATTTTTGGTCTGTTCTCTAATTTTGTTTTATCTCACAGCATCATGATAACAGTAGATTTCTAGAACATTAATCTGCTTATTTTTTCAAACCATTTAATTTGTTGTTTCTTGATGAAGTTCAGTGCTGATGTTGTACCTACTTTTGTTCTGATGTCTTCATTTCTAACTGGTCTCCTCTTGATACTACCAGCATTCTGTGTAGACACTTCATGTCTGTTGTGACTAGTTTGTCTTCTAAGACACATAGAGATGATGAGATAGGAGGTAATTTCCAGCACTGGAAACTCTCAATCGTCAATGTCGCACAGATGATCCTGTAACTTATGTCAGATTGATTGAAATTTCAAAGAATGTCATTTATGAAGATCTATTATATGTCACTTTTCATCTTTACAGACAGTGGTAAGTGTTTTACTGTGACAACTTCTGAATTTGGATTGTCTCCTTGGTGTTCAGCTCATTCCTAAGTCACTTTTCAAAAGATTCTGACCTTTGCGTAATGTTGTTTTCCACATAACTCGATCATCATGAAGATCTAGTTACAAGACAACAGAACTGTGAGACAATCATTTCTTGGTTATAAGAACGAAAGAAAGAGAGACATGAAGTTGAATACGCCTAAGTAGAAAGTGTTTGCTGAAGAAATCTCTGAACATTCCCTGAGAACTGAAACCAGAACTCAGGATAACAGCTGCTGGATATAAAACTTGCAATTAGAAAGCATAAACTCATACAACAACTCCACATAGAGGCTAAACACATTGTCTCACGAGACTAATAGAATGTTATGTGAACTTATTATGCACATATTTAAGGTCATGGGTTACATGAATATGAAAGTAAGTATTGTAAACATCAACAAGGTTAATATTTTTTTTAAACTGAGTGCAGACAAAAGTTTAAAATCTTGATTATATCTTAAACCAAATAATAATATTTTCAAAACAAATATATGTACATCTTATAAGTTCAGCTAGCGACTGTAGGGGAAATAATCTATGTTAGTTAACTTCACTGTTTATGTTATTTCGATTATTGCCCTTAAACTCAAGGCACAATTATTGGCCTTCTCTTCAGTCAATAGTACAGTTAGCAATTAGCTTCAATCATGTTCACATGTAGACAACAGTTCAGTCAATAGTACAGTTAGCAATTAGCTTCAATCATATTCACATGTAGACAACAGTTCAGTCAATAGTACAGTTAGCAATTAGCTTCAATCATGTTCACATGTAGACAACAGTTCAGTCAATAGTACAGTTAGCAATTAGCTTCAATCATGTTCACACATAGACAACAGTTCAGTCAATAGTACAGTTAGCAATTAGCTTCAATCATATTCACATGTAGACATCAGTTCAGTCAATAGTACAGTTAGCAATTAGCTTCATTCATGTTCACAAGTAGACAACAGTTCAGTCAATAGTACAGTTAGCAATTAGCTTCAATCATGTTCACACGTAGACAACAGTTCAGTCAAGAGTACAATTAGCAATCAGCTTCAATCATGTTCACACGTAGACAACAGTTCAGTCAAGAGTACAATTAGCAATCAGCTTCAATCATGTTCACAAGTAGACAACAGTTCAGTCAAGAGTACAATTAGCAATCAGCTTCAATCATGTTCACAAGTAGACAACAGTTCAGTCAAGAGTACAATTAGCAATCAGCTTCAATCATGTTCACATGTAGACCACCTTTCAGTGAAGTGTACAATTACCAATCAGCTTCAATCATGTTCACATGTAGACAACAGTTCAGTCAAGAGTGCAATTAGCAATCAGCGTCAATCAAGGTAAATTAAAAAATAAAAACTTCACGCAGACAAAAGTTTAAAATTTTGGTTACAGTTAAAAAAATATTTTCTAAAATATATGTACATAGACCACATATCTTAAATTACATCAATGTTTTCAAAAATCCTTTGATAGCCTACACATAATCTCCCTGTGTAAGATTCTGAGATGCTATAGAATACCTGAAAAAATAATAAACATTATCAAAAGCTTGTATGATGGTTCAAAGTGTAAAGTCCTCACTGATGATGGCCAACGCGACTGTTGTATGCTTCAAACCAGAGTAAAGCTAGGCTGTATTCTATCTCCGCTATTGTTTGGAGTGGACATTGGCGGTGTGATGAGAAAATGCTGCAGGGGCAAAACTGAAATCGATTGGGTAGAAAATAGTCAACTGGAAGATATGAATTTTGCAGATGATATTGCCTTGTTAAGTAAAAACCAAGATATGCAAAGAAAAGCAAATAACTTGTCATCTATGGCATCAAAAGTTGGAATGCAGATAAGCTATGAAAAAACCAAATATAATGAAGACACCTATGGCAAGTAACACAGATATCACACTGGAATCTAAAATGATAAAAATAACAGAGCAGTTCACCTATTTAGGTAGCAATTTTGATTGTATTGGAAATGTTAAAAAATCAAATTATGATACGAATTGTCAAAGCAGCATCAGCTTTTAAAAGTCTAAATAAAATATGGAACTGCAAGTTATATAGTATTAAAACTAAATTACGACTTTTCAATTAGAATGTTTGATCAATCCTAACATATGCCAGTGAGAGTTGGGAAATGACTAATGATATAGAAAGTAAATTGAATGCGTTTGAGAATAGATGTCTATGAAAAATAATGAACATAAAATGAGACAAACTCAGAAGAATTGGATGAAATCAGAGAAATATCTGTTCAACTAATAGTAACAACTATTATAAGACATAAAAAAATGGAGATATGTTGGGAATACTCTGAGCAGATATAATCAAAAAAATCACAAAGCAAGCATTTTTCCATTCGTCAACTGTGAATTCAGGCGTAGTCCTAGCCCCTAATATGTCATATCTGACAGATTTTTGTGTGAATGCCTTCTTTCTTTATCATCAGTTTCTATTGCCATTCCTACCATAAAATATCATGCCTCGTTTCCATAGAAGAGATTAAACGAGTTCCCCAGGATGGAGCGGTATGGAGAAATTGTTTGCAGATCATATGTAACGTATTACGGTACAAGATAAAGACAATATATATATATATATATATCTTCTGTATGTCTGTTTGACATAAGTAAATGTTCAAGAGAAAGACAATATATATTTATATTCTCTATGTCTGTTTGACATAAGTAAATGTTCAAGACAAGAGAAAGACAATATATATTCTGTATGTCTGTTTGACATAAGTAAATGTTCAAGACAAGAGAAAGACAATATATATTCTGTATGTCTGTTTGACATAAGTAAATGTTCAAGGCAAGAGGATCACTCTCATTTGTTCAGAACGACGTACATATTGGTTCTCTATCTTCAAGTCTAGTGATAGATAATTTGTTCATATGTGATGCCTTCAGAGCTGACTCGTGTCCGTATCATTCCTTATGATATAACTAGCAACACATGTCGATATGACAGGATAAGAAATGATATAACTACCAACACTTGTCGATATGACAGAATAAGAGATGATATAACTAGAACACTTGTCGATATGACAGAATAAGAGATATTTCATAATTAGCAACACATGTCGATATGACAGAATAAGAGATATGATATAACTAGCAACACATGTCGATATGACAGAATAAGAGATATTTCATAATTAGCAACACATGTCGATATGACAGAATAAGAGATATGATATAACTAGCAACACTTGTCGATATGACAGAATAAGAGATATTTCATAATTAGCAACATATGTCGATATGACAGAATAAGAGATATGATATAACTAGCAACACATGTCGATATGACAGAATAAGAGATATGATATAACTAGCAACACTTGTCGATATGACAGAATAAGAGATATGATATAACTAGCAACACTTGTCGATATGACAGAATAAGAGATATTTCATAACTAGCAACACATGTCGATATGACAGAATAAGAGATATGATATAACTACCAACACTTGTCGATATGACAGAATAAGAGATGATATAACTAGAACACTTGTCGATATGACAGAATAAGAGATATTTCATAACTAGCAACACATGTCGATATGACAGAATGATATAACTAGCAACACATGTCGATATGACAGGATAAGAAATATCGGACTCAATTCTATAGAAAATATTGAGCGAGTTGCCCAGGATAAAGAGGTATGGAGAAATTATTTGAGGCCCTATGTCCCTACAATGGTACTAGAGGAATATAATAATAATAAAAGAAAATGTACCTATAAAAAACTAGGCCTTAAAAAAGCAAAAACTGAATAGGGTTTAAAACTGAATAGGCCTTAAAAAAGCAAAAACATTAAAACAGCATTATAAAGCTGTACTTAAAAACAGTCCAATAAAGCTATATATTAATAAAAGTTATATATAATTAGACCTTAAAACAAAAGTAGCCCTACCATAAAGATGCACAATTTAAACATCAGTATTACAAAGATGCACATTAAATATATTGGATAGAATTATATAATGTTCTATCTAATGTTCGATATATTACAAGTAAGAAAATAAGTGACTAAGTAAATATTGAATTGAGAACTAGGATGGAGAAAGACAAGAAGATAAACATTTGACATGAATTTTCTCATGTAAACATTCACTCTTCAAGTTGGCATAGAAGCAAGTAATGAAATAACGAACACAGCACTAAACTGAAAAACAAGAACATAAAAATTTGATGATACTTTAATTGAACATTTTATTGAAATGTTAAATCTACACTATATTAAAGAAATACAAATGACCAAGTCAGTAAGTTTACCTGCTCTTCACGATCTCGTCTAGAACAAAGAAACATTGAACAACGACCAGTTACTTTTAAAGCTTTTCTCAATTGTTTTGTCATAATCGATTTTCCCGATACTTACTGAATGGAAATTCTGTATCGAAATATCAAATCAACTATTCTATTTTTAACTTGACATACATTGATTTCTGTTCACGCATAGATATGAAGCTACTGGAGATCAGACAAAGTACATAGATTACATACACTCTTAATGGACCAGTCTTAGTGGACCAGTCTTAGTGGACCAGTCTTAGTGGACCAGGTAAAAGCCAATGTTTTCACAAGCCATTTGTTTCTAGAATTAAACACGCCCTTCAGTTAATATGAATTCTTTTAAAAATGCGTCCAACCCAAGGCCACGTAGTGTGGTATTTGGTCCACAAGGAGTTAACGGAAGACATTACAAACGTTTGCTAACTTCCTCATTTCTCTGTCAAATGAGATACTATTTTAGTAATTTATCAGGTGGTACCAGGAAGGATGACCACACAAAGGATGGAGCGACGGCATTAAGAACAGCCTTAGGAAAATTAATATCAGCTTACAAAGTGCCTTAAAACAAGTACACACAACGTCCACCCCTCCCAACATTTCTATAAAGAAGTAAATGGTGGAAGAGAAGAAGAAGACCAGGGTGGTCTGAGATGAAATATTGTATAATGTTTACAATAGTTACTTGTAGGGTTACCATGGAAATGGCGGCCATGTTGGATTATAAACACTTTGTTCCTTTCGTGCCAAAGACGGCTCATAGGGTAGAGGTTTTAGATCTCCATGTGATTCGGTTCGTTGCTAGCAGTTGGAGATCGTGCATGGTTTTACGTCTCAATAGTTTACTTTCTTGTTGGACTGTTCTTCAAAGAGTGGTCTTTGGTCTTCCACGTTTTCTTTTCCGAACTGGTGACCACATAAGGACTTATCGATTTAGTCTCTTTTCGTCTGATCTAAGAACATGACCTAAATATTTCCACCTTCGTTTCCTTATAATATTTGATACGGGTTGTTGGTGTGTTCTATCTCTCATTGTGTTATTAGAAACGAAATCACTCCATTTTACTTTTAATAATTTTCGAAGACATTTATTCTCAAAGCTATCCAGTTTCTTATCAATTTTCTTTGCTGATTTCCAACTTTCACAACCGTAGTTCAGTACAGGAATCACACATGACCTAAACAATTTAACTTTTGTACATATACTCAGGTCTTGAGATTGCCAAATATTTGTTAATTTAGTGAAGGCACCAGCTGCTATAGCAATACGAGAGTTTATTTCTTTCATAGTGTCTCCGTTGTTTTACACTTTACTACCCAAATATATAAACACTGCAGCGTCGTAAATTAAAATAAAATAGTGTAATGTTAATTTCTTCATGTTTCTACAAATTATATATAAAATATATATACAAGAGTAAAGTTAATCTCTTCATGTTTCTACAAATTGTATATAAAATATACATACAAGAGTAAAGTTAATCTCTTCATGTTTCTACAAATTATATATAAAATATATATACAAGAGTAAAGTTAATCTCTTCATGTGTCTACAAATTGTATATAAAATATACATACAAGAGTAAAGTTAATCTCTTCATGTGTCTACAAATTGTATATAAAATATACATACAAGAGTAAAGTTAATCTCTTCATGTTTCTACAAATTGTATATAAAATATTTATACATGAGTAAAGTTAATCTCTTCATGTTTCTACAAATTATATCTAAAATATACATACAAGAGTAAAGTTAATCTCTTCATGTTTCTACAAATTATATATAAAATAGTCATACAAAAGTACAACAACAACAAGAAAATGTATATACTCAACATCTCATGGAGTGACCAGAGTAACTAACAATAAAGTGTTGAAATATGATGCAATGTCCAGCACTGGTCACTCTCAATTGTCAGCGCCCCTTTATTTCGATCCAGAAGCACTTGAGCTTTCAGCTCTTCGGCTCGGTGCCATGGGCATCGTAACCCTTCGGTTGGTGCCATGAACATCGTAAATCTGGAGAATCTGTGGCTTTTCTGTCAGCCTGCGGAATTGAGCCAGCACTCACAGAGGGCTTATCACCCGTCGTCCAATGCACTACGAACATGCTGGTGGGCATCATCGTCCCTTCAGATGATTCTGTTTCTTATGCTGGATTCATGACATCGAAATTTCTAAGTGCTTTGACACCAGTTCAATAACCAATAAAAATCAATAACATATCTATATAAATATATTTCCTTTATGAAAATATTCCAATCCACCTTTAGTTTATGTGGGGTTGGATTAGAGCTAACAACTCAAATATATAAAAATGAATTTGTTACAAAAACTGAAAAGAATTACGGACAAATTGTTAGAAACAATATCAACACTGTTTCTTTATGAACAAAAAATGAACAAAAACTAGAGTAATAATAATAAACAGTTGAACCACTATGCTCCATTGTAAGTAGAAATAGACAAGAAGTGATGCGTCACTATGAATATTAAAAATAGCATTTTTCAACAAAACCTTTCTCTCAACATTATGCTATCAGTGCCAAACCTAGACGATGACATCAAACAATAGAAGAAAACTAGTCACGACAGAGATAAAGTGTCTGCACAGAATGCTGGGAGTATCAAGAAGAGACTGGTTTCGAAATGAAGACATCAAGGGGAAAAATTGAGGAGTACAACATCAATACTGAACTTCTTTAAGAAACAGCAAATGAAATGGTTCGGCCACATAGGCAGATTACCAACATACAGTGTGCATCAAAGAACAATGTTACTCATATACAGTGGATACAAAGCAAAAAGCCTGTACTAGAAATCTTATCTTATCCTGACACTGTGAGGTAAAACAGGATTAGAGGGAGAAAGAAAAAAGTCAGTGGTCAGAAATATAAACTTATTGGTTGTATATCTTTAGATCTAGCTAATATTGTTCAGACTTTCATCTAATCACAGAGGAGGTACATGTTTGTTGTCCAATAAGACATTGATTTGAACAGTTGGAAAACTGGTGTAAAACCAAACAAAAAAGGTTTAAAGACGAAAGACTAACTTCAATGGACCGGGTTTCCTCATACAGCCCAGTCCCTCTCTGCAGAAATGGCAGACCTCCTCCCGAGAGTGTTACAAAAAGACAAAGTCTCAACCACTTTGCCATAAAGACCCCAGGACTACTGGTAATGTTTAACAAACTGAGAGAAAACCCCAGGACTACTGGTAATGTTTAACAAACTGAGAGAAAACCCCAGGACTACTGGTAATGTTTAACAAACTGAAAAAACCCCAACTTTATAGTAGAACATCTACTCAGTTGCAATGTAGCAGGCTGTCAATCCTGATTGGTCATATGTAAGACTATCAGAGCTGACTCATGCCTTTATCAGTTCTTAACTTTCGTGTGGATAAAGTGTCCAGGAACATCCATGGTTTAACTGGTTGTCATGACAGCCTCCGTGTGGTACTCCATAAATCTCTGTTAGTTCTTCAATCGCCGGCATCATCCATACAGGACCTCCAGAACAACCAGGACAGGTAGGAGCTGTGTATAGTGGCATGTAGTGACCATCACCTGTAAAACAGTCGGTCTGTGTCCCAAATGAGATCTGTTTGGACTGACCATGTGGATGTGAGATGTGAACAACAAGCTTATTGTGACTAGTGCCATGTTTGTTGCAATGACATTCAATGTTTGATCTTTGCAAGTACTCATCAAGTTTATTATAAAAGTTATCAAATTTCCTGCAATTCAACTTTAACATATTCTTGCCATTTTGTCTGACATCAATTCTATTTCGTGTTTCCTTGTCTTCACTTACTCTAAGACGGTCATTGAGACGGTTAACATTGAGAGAAGCCGCCATCAGTAAAGTCTTCAGCTTAAGATCAAGGTCTTGATGCTTGACTAAGTTCCTAGTATAAAAACAAAGGCCTTGTCTTCTCATCAAACTAGTGTTCAATTTTATCTGCCCATTTATGACAATATGTTCAGCATCAATTTTGTTAATACATATTTCCTCATTGTCCGAGAACAGATATTTCTTGTATATTGTGCGCATGGCTTTGACTATTATCTCAATATTATAATTTAGTAGAAGAACAAGTAGTTTCGCACAGCTTGAGACATTACCCCGACTAATGTTTACAGATAGTTCTTGAGAGTCAGACATCAGAAATCTGGCACTAATATTTTTAATACAAGGAAACCTTTGAAAGAGATCACAGATAAAACTTTTTTCATATCTAATTGCTTTCACATTTTGTTGATAGTCCCCGTGTACTAGAAAATCAAAAAGTTGTTTATCATGTGTAACACACTGCAGCTCACAGAAGTCTATATTCCCACAGACAACATTAATCACTTCTGCTTCCGCTATACAGATATTTCTACTGTCTTCTTTGTGATTGTACACGAATTCTATAGTCGCGTTTATTGCTTCTTCATAATTAAATATCTCACGTGAGGCTATCTTTATAAAAATGTAACCATACACATTATGTGACTCTGATAGATACTGACATTCTTCAAGCGGACAAGCTATGTCATCTTTCTTCCTACACTCAACAGAGAAATGTGGTGTACGTATGTAACCCCGAAAGTGAGAACAACTAATTCTGACTTCATCTCTAACGAGTGTTACACTCTTATCTTCTTTAAAGTGCATGTTCTCTTCTATCGAACCCAAAAAGTTGTCTATCATGTGTTACACAAAGTAACTCACAAAATCTCCTCCACACTCACAATACCAACTTTTACACCTCTAGCTGTCCGGACATTACTTCTGTCATTTGGGTTGTCATAAAAAAATTCTACAGTTGTGTTTTTAGCTTCATCATCATCAAACACCACATGTGCTGCTGTCGTTATGATTATGTAACCATATACCTGATGTTGTCCTGGTTGTTCAGGACAATTGTCAAACGGACATGGCATCTCGTGTTTACCTTCAATTGAACAAATGTGGGACATGAACCCACTCCCAACAGACAAGATGTCTTGTCCAGCACAGTCTGATAATGGAAGTGGAGGTTGACGATGTGAACTGACGTATCTCACAGAAAGTTTAACTGTTCGATCAGCGATATATTTAATCCAATCAAACGTTTTCCATGTTCGAAGAACTTTCGGTAAATGATGCATGTCTAATGAATTAATTGGAATAAAATTTAAGTGTTTAGGATTTTTGGTACAATTTTGAAAATGTTTATGAAGATCCAACTCTCCACCAAAACTAATCTCTAGTTCGTGTGTACCTTGTTTGGACCTGGCTTCACTGGCTCTGGCTAGTGTGTCTGTACACGTCGCCATGACGACACAGATAATGTGACACGTGACTAAAAGTAAGTTGATGTTGTTAGACTTGTTGTTGAGAATGTTGTCTCACTTCTGTTGATGTAGTTGATCAAATCTGTTATCGGAACATATCAGCTGATATCTTGTATATTTTAAATAATGTTTCATCAAATCTTGGCCAGAGGTAGCACTTATTCCTGCTCTCCAGACTTGAAGACAAACATAGACTGACCTCTCATATCTAAGAGAATACAAATGTTAGTTAATGAGAACTCTCTTTCTTAGAAAATAGGACACTAAATATAATTACTAATATTTTACTTTTATTGAATTTACGTATCACTACTTCAACAAATTTTTGTTCCTACTTTTTTCTTTTACTACAGCAACTACTTTTGAAAGAAATTTGGACCAGAATATTGCTTGAATTACATTGAGACATAAAGAATGATGTAGTTTGTGGTTGGCCACATAATAAGAATGCAACAAAGCTCCACTGTATATACAGAATCCAACAAAATATTAGGAAAGTAGGCGAGAGAAAGACCAAGAAAAAGATGGTTAGATGGCATAGCAGAAACCTGTCAAAAAGCAAACATAATCCCACAAGCTACTAGAGTAGTAAATGACAAAAACATAAAACGATGACATTGGGCAACAACCCGGTAACAGTGTGATGACAAAGAAAATATAGAAGAAGAATTACTTTGGATTCTACTAAAAGGAATACAACTATTACTGTAAATTAAACCACCAAAACTCAGACAAGCTGAGCCGAAAAGTAGAAAATATTGCAACTGTTTCTTCGTCTTCTTTGTGTTCGTTCTTTACAACCAATTTTAATCACTCTTTGTGATATGTTTGATCTTTGACAAGAACGTGTATACGTTGCACATTGGTTTGGTAGGCCCCTAAACGCATAGACTTCTACACGTTTAGGACATGTGCATCTGATTTCAGCCAAACCTCCTTAGTCGCCTATTACGACATGCGGGGCAGGTAACAGTGGTTCTATTCTTTACAACCCAAATTTGGGCCCGGTAACCACTCGGCCGTTGCAACTGTTTGATTAATACTGTAACTTAGCAGCCTATGACAAAATACCCACGATCTGTGACTCAAATAACATTCAGGTCCTAAAATGTGGTTAATAAAAAAAAGGATTGTTCAAGATTGAGCACAGAAGAAAACTATTCTTCTTCCTTTAACACTCCATCTTGATCACTAGTTAACCACTATGTGTGATTTGTATGTGATCTGAGCCTAAGAGCGATTCGACATTGTGCCAGTTATGCGTATATAAATATATTTTTGAGTAAAAACACCCCCAAAAAAGCATTTTATTACCTTATTTTTATTTTTTTGGGGGTGTTGTGTTACCCACAATATTTAATTAAACTGTAATATTTAATATATCTAAAAAGCTTGTGTAATATTTTAGATATAACAATTGTTCACCTCAGAGTGAAAATATAATTCATTTATATTCATTAGATTCAAAGCATTATGGATTTGAAATGTTGTGTTTGTTGCTCATTTTGTATTGCTTCTATGGCAACGCGTTGACATATTTTGTAAACTAACCAATTTCTGCTCTTCTAAGTCATAATCTCTCAAAATTGATATACAAATTCTACATTAATATGAAAACAAGGAACACAATTTCTAGACCAGTCCTCCCCTTAACATTTGCTGGAATTTTCATCTTGTGCACTTGTGATAATTTGTATATGGATAGCTTCTTCACCTTTCAACTCCCAACGGAGCACAGCAGGCTTCAACAAACGTCTTCCAGCTTTTTCTCTCTCTCTCTTGCCATCCTTTCCATGTTTTACCTATCCTTTTGATATCAGCCTTGATAAATACATCAAAAGATAACAAATGTAGTGGTTTGGACATTTAATGAGTATGAAATACAACCAACCACCAATAACAGCATGCAATAAAAAGAGATTGGGTACTATAGCTAAGGGAAGACCAAGAAAAAGATGGATATACAATATCAAGACCACACTACATAAACACGGATATAACACAAGGGCGACTCATCTGGCCCTAGAACGCAAATTAAAGCTTCCATCCCTACTCTTAACGGCAGTAGTGGACAGCCAACTCGATCTTCCACCTGGGAATAGACAATAGACAAATAGCATTATATCTGGTTAATAGATGGAAATTTCAAAAATATAAAACATTGTAGGCCATATATATATATATATATATATTTAGCGTGGTTTTTTTTATAGTTATTTTTGTCAAGTAAATTGATTGTAACAATAATTTCTACCACTATTCTACGACGATAGTAGGTTAAACGTAACTTCTAAATAGCAAACTGTGGTAAATACAAACATTTATATGAAGTTAAACTTTAAATAGAGCATGAACACAATTTGAAACATTGAACCCATCACACTTATTGACTGAGTTTCAGTTTCAAAATTCAAAGATTCAACCGGTTTTGTGTTGAAACTACAGATATTTGTAGATTTGCAAAGTTCAATGCCAACAATAATAATACTTGTGCCTTATACTTCCTAGTTAGTTATTTCATAGGAAAATTGTAGTTTAAGTTGCACATTATTTAATATTATCTGTTTCAAGTAATGTGAATACTTTATATATATATATATGTATGTATATATATATATATATATATATATATATATATATATATAATTATATATATACAAATAAGCATTAATTACAACTAGGTTAATTACAACCATCTTGAATGATGGTGACTTCTTAACTAATAATAACGGACCGAGAAATAAACTGGAAAACTAGAAGGAAATTTGTTGATACTTTTATTCAACATTTTATTGCAAACAAAATATACATTTTATTTAGAAATAAAAGCAACCAAGTAAGTAAAGAATGTTACTATACCTGCACTTCGAGATCTGATAGAGAACAAATATAACATGAACAACTATATAGCAGCTATTCTGAATTGTTTTGTAATAGTCATAAGCAACTTTCCCGATTCTTGTTGTCTGGAAATCCAGATAACGTCATCGTTGCATATTCTATTTTTAACTTTGCAAACATGTCTTCTGCGAAGCCACCTTTAACATTTGTTATTCGCACAGCCAACTCTAAACTCATATATTAGAGTCGGCTGTGGTTATTCGTTACCAAACTGACGTTATTGCACTCCGGGCAGACCCATTGGTGTCCAGTCTCCCTAACATATATTTTTTTTTTCGATCCAGAAGCACTTGAGCTGAAAACTCTTCGGCTCGGTGTCATGGACATCGTAACCCTTCGGCTCGGTGCCACGAACACCGTAAATCTGGGGAACCTGTAGCTTTTCTGCCAGTCCGCGGAGTTGAACCCGCACTTACAGAGGACTAGCCACCCGTAGTCCAACGCGCTACGAACACGCTGGGCACGCGGGCCCTAACAGAAATAGAAAAGAATGCACATTAATGCACGTGGCTCGCTGATTAAATGCACTCTTCGCTCTGCCCCTCATGTATCCAGTTTTCCTTATACAACGGGTAAATCTAAACTTCTTAAATCGCTGGATTAATTCAACTTCTATTTTAATATCTTCATCCATCAGGCAGTCGCGAAGAGATCAAAGAATATCCCCATTATCCATCTTTAACTCCCCAACAATCGATGCTGTTGGTGCAAGCCTGGCCACTCTCTCATTGCCGCAAACACCTGCATGTCCAGAACAGTAGTAAGCCTCTGGAGGTTAGAAGCTAGACGACATCCACTCATACCGAAACCTGCTCTTCTGGATCTTGTGAAGCATCGACTGAGAGTCAGATACAACAACGGCCCCAGTAAATGAATTCCCAGAGAGCCAATGGAGGGCAGCAGTAACGGCCTCAACCTGCATCCTCATACTAGAAGTAGTTGTCCTGTATGCCCCACTTCACTCTGCAATAACCCTACCATGCACATTAGCCAAGAAACCCCAGACGAACTTCTCACCACGATGAACCGACCCATCGATATATACAATAACATCATCATCCCTTGCATTATCTTCTCTCAGCTGCTTAACTGCGAGATCAGCCTTCATGTTACCCCAATCTCTACATTCTCTTCCAAGAGTAATAATAAAGTTGAGAAAGTTGGTCGTACTACCATCTGTTGGAATCCATTCTTTCCCTTTGGTAGGGTTGAACAGTGGTCACCTGGCTAATTGTTCTCTCAGCCTGGAATAGCTGGAATAGCAAAGAAGAAATGTGCTATCTTCACGATTTCAGAGTAGACCTACATTTCCTACCCAACAGTTTTCAATAATAGTCACAATAATTTTTGCGATGGAATAGATTTTATAGATGGATGCAAATTCTCCAGATTGCAGTAGGCATACTGATCACAGAACTTTGAATCGTCTATGTGTACACCTTTGTCAGTCATAAATCTGATGGAAGCTTCCATATTTTCTCACGACATGTCATCCAAATCAATCCACATGAAACATGACAATTCACTAAGTGGTTGGACACACATCTTGAGGTATTCTCGCCGAGTGGTTACGGGGTCCAAATTGGTGTATGGAATAGAACCATTGTTACCTATCACGTGTCGTAAGAGGCGACTAAGGAGGTCCAAATGGTGCTGAAGATGTGACGTAAAACATACCAATGCTAAGGTAATGAATCGGATTTTCACGTAAATGAAATTTATGGAAAATCTGGTACATCGTTCTGGGCGGTGATCACGAGCGAGAGAGAGAGAGAGAGAGAGAGAGAGAGAGAGATATAGATATTCTAAGCATCCTTCCTAAAGTGCTTGCAGATTATTATAAAACATTTTAACTATCTTCATGGCCATCACTTTCCAACTCTTTCATCATATCTTTCACACACAGAGAAATGAAGCTTTTTGGGCATTTTTATCTTCGTGGTAAAGTATCTTGTCTTGTAAAGTTGTGACATATCTACGAATTTGCTAAATTGTTTGCAGACTCTAAGCTTTATTTGTGAAATGAGGACATGTCGGCAAAATTGAGGACATAGGGCAATCTTAGACATGAAGACATCAACAACAGACATCAACTACATACATCTAATACAGACATGATGACATCAACAACAGACATCTAATACAGACATGACGACATCAACAACAGACATCAACAACAGACATCTAATACAGACATGATGACATCAATTACAGACATCTAATACAGACATGATGACATCAACAACAGACATCTAACACAGACATGATGACATCAACAACAGACATCTAATACAGACATGACATTAACAACAGACATCTAATACAGATATGATGACATCAACTACAGACATCTAATACAGACATGACGACATCAACAACAGACATATAATACAGACATGACGATATCAACAACAGACATCTAATACAGACATGACATCAACAACAGACATATAATACAGACATGGTGACATCAACAACAGACATCCAATACAGACATGGCATAAACAACAGACATCTAATACAGACATGACATTAACAACAGACATCTAATACAGACATGACTATATCACAACAGACATCAACAACAGACATGGTGACATCAACAACAGACATCTAATACAGACATCGCGACATCAACAACAGACATCTAATACAGATATGGCGACATCAACAACAGACATCTAATACAGAAATGACATCAACAACAGACATCTAATACAGACATGACGACATCAACAACAGACATCTAATACAGACATGGCGACATCAACAACAGACATCTAATACAGACATGGCGACATCAACAACAGAAATCTAATACAGACATGACATCAACAACAGACATCTAATACAGACATGACATCAACAACAGACATCTAATACAGATATGGCGACATCAACAACAGACATCTAATACAGACATTGCGACATCAACAATAGACATCTAATACAGACATGACATCAACAAAAGACATCTAATACAGACATTACGACATCAACAACATACATCTAATACAGACATGACATCAACAACCCTGTTGATTCTTGCAAAGCCAGGGAGGACAGGGTATTACTACTGGCAGCAAGGACAAACTTTCACCCTCACAATTATGCAATGGAATGCAGAAGGGTAATCAACAAAAACGAGAGCTAGAGGAACGTCTGCGAACAGAAAAGATTGACATCTGCTGTATCCAAGAGATGCACCTTAATCCGGGAAATAGATTCAGCATTAGAGGATTTGAAACCTTCCGTCAGGATAGAGAAAATAGACATAAGGGTGGAGTAGTAAAACTAGTTCGTAATTCCATACCGGCAGTTGAACTTCACAGGTCCAATCAGATGAGCACAGAATTCATAGCTGTTCAACTCTTTATCAACAACACTAAGATGACACTATACAATATATACTCACCACCTCCATTCAAACTGAGCTGGAAGCTATCAAAGTTCAAGATGACAACTTGCTTATAGTAGGAGACTTCAACAGCCACTCACCAAGCTGGGGCTATGACACGCTAGATCCTCGAGGTGAAAGCCTTGAAGAATGGCTG
Organism: Arion vulgaris; assembly: GCA_020796225.1. NCBI lineage: Eukaryota > Metazoa > Mollusca > Gastropoda > Stylommatophora > Arionidae > Arion > Arion vulgaris. Next base: position 87,611,051 of record CM036755.1, read on the forward strand.
ATCACCAACAGTCTCACCATTCTCAACCACCCAGATGATCCTCACACATGTTACTCACGACGGTGGCGCACAACAAGCACCCCAGATCTGGCTTTTGCTACAGACGACATTCACAGGATAACCGAAAGGCAAGTCTGCGACCAGATTGAAGGTAGTGACCATAGACCAATGAAACTCCTCATAAATAACATTAACAAGGAGGAACTTACAAACTCTGCCCCTAGTTGGAATTACAAAAGGCAGACTGGAAGCTATTCCAAGAACTAGCAGACAAGTACTGTAAAGAAATTAATCAATCAGGAAAAGTGGACAGAGATGCACGTTCATTCAATAAAGCCATTTTAGATGCTGCAAAAGGCTATACCCAGAGGGAGGAGAAAAAACTACAAGCCATTTTGGACACCAGAGATGGAAGTTCTCCATAGCTCGCTTTGCAGTGCAAGAAATACAATGGAACTCGCACCAACGGACTAAAATGTAATGCAACACAATAGAGCAAGGGCCCTTTATGTTAGAGAAAGAAACCAGCAGTGTAGAAATCCTGGAAAGAAAAGACAGCCTCTTTGAACATGGAAAAGATACTCAAAAGTTGTGGAGACTTACAAAGCCCTGAACGATGACAACCCATCTAGAGGGAAAACAGTTCTCCAGCAAGGAGAACAACTTCACAGGAAAGCGAACAGCCACCCTGATGGCCCAGTGTTACAAGCAAGAAAGCTCATGCTCAATAAGTCAGGAGCAAGGGAAAGAAGTCAGAAGTGAGATAAATGCTACATTCAAAAGAGCAACAAGTGAACCCTGTATGGAGGTAGACATCACACTGACTGAGCTGCAGAGAGCACTGAAAAGCTCAATCGTAAAAAGGCCCTGGGACCAGATGGAGTATCAAACGACATGCTCAAACAAATAGGCCCAATAGCACAGAGTTTTCTACTCCAGATTTTAACAATAGTTGAGACAGGGAGAGTCCCAGACATCTGGAAAATGCCACAATCCACCCAATTTTCAAAAGTGGAAAAGACAAAAGGATCCGCAGAGCTACAGACCTATAAGTTTGCTAGTTGCACTGCAAAACTGCTGGAGAGAGTGATAACCACTAGACTCCAGTGGTTTTAGAATCCAACCATAAACTGGATCCAGCCCAGACAGGCTACAGGCAGCATAGAAGCACTGATGACCAAGTGGCATACCTCGCACAGGACATAGAAAATGGCTTCCAAAAAAAGAAGAAAACCCTCACAGTGTTCTTCGACATGTCTAAGGCCTTCGACAAAGTCTGGAAAGATGGTTTGCTACTAAAGCTCTTACGCAGTGGAATACGGGGTAGAATGTACTATTGGATAAAAGACTTTCTACCCATAGACAAGCATCTGTAAAATTGGATGGAGTGCACAGTCCCAGATTCAAATTAGAGCAGGAGTCCCACAGGCAGCGTACTGTCCCCATTGCTTTTCCTGGTATATATTAATGATCTGCCACAAACTCTGCCAGGACATGTATCACACTCTCTCCATGCTGATGATCTAGCTGTGTGGTACACCTCCGAGTTTCTGGTCCTGCCATCTTTTAAAATCCAGGCCAGCCTGAACAGCGTCAAATGTGGGCAAGTAAATGGGCTAGAAATAAACCGAGCAAAACTATAGCAACGCTTTTCTCATTGTCAACAAAGGAAGAACACTTCAGACTGAAATTTAACGATGATATCGTTCCCGTTCCCATACTCCAACCTTTTGGGAGTTAAGCTTGACAGTCGTCTGACATGGAAACATCACATAATGGAAACAAACAGAAAGGCTATGAGGAAACAAAGTGTGATGCGGAAGCTGGCTGGAACTACCTGGGGAGCTGATATTCGAATCCTGAGTCAGGTGTACACTGGTGCAGTTAGACCGACCTTCGAATATGCATCATCGACATGGATATCAGCAGCCCATTCAAACAAATCGATACTGGAAAAAAACAAAACAGCTGTCTGCGTACTATTTTGGGAGCCATGAAATCTACACCAATTGTAGAAAAGGAAAAGGCAGCCAACATCCAGCCCTTGGAAGACAGAAGAAGGAGAAAAGTGATTCTACAGACTGAAAGGATCAAAGAATGCCTCACCATCCACTGCATGAAAAAATGGCGGCTAGAACAAAGAACAGACTAAAGCGTACAAGTCTAAACCACAAAGCAAAAGAAATAGGAAAGTCATACTTGGAACTACTACATCATAATTCCATACCTGAAGAATTGCTTTTGATCACTGGGAACCAGACTCAGTACCACTAAACTTCTCAACCTCCATCCCTAAATTATTAGCAAAGATGCCGAGCCTAATCTAGTGAAAAAGCAATTACAATGGAACATCTCCATTACATGTTTCAAGAAGACAGCTGGATAAGAATTTACACAGATGGATCGGCAATGGAGGCAACCATGAATGGTGGAGCAGGAGGTACATTAGGCACCCAGATGCTACCACTGTGTCTCTAGCGGCTCCTACTGGAAGAATATGTTCCAACTACAAAGCAGAACTCATAGCCCTTCTGATGGCAGCACAGCACATGAATAAGCTGCAAGCAGCTGCAGCAAGATGGTATTTCTTACAGACTCATTGTCAGCTATACAAGCCCTGGAGGCTAAATCCACTGACAGCACAGTACAAAAACTACAAAGAAAACTTGCTCAGCTTTCAGAAAAGGCAGAAATTCACTTGCAGTGGATTCCATTTCACTGTGGCATTGCAGGCAATGAGAGTGCTGATGTCTTAGCTAAGGAGGGCAGTGCCAAAGAGCAAATTTACTAACCCTTGTCTTTTCAAGAGGTCAAAACCTCATACAGAGAAAATCTGCAGTAGGCTGGAAGACAAACACTGGGCATGATTATGGAAAAAACTCCTCAAAGACCTAAGCAGAACAGACCAGGTCATTATATTTCGACTACGCACCGACACTGCAGACTCAACAAACACTTATACAGACTAGGAATAAGTCAAACAGCTCTCTGCCAGTGTCAGCAGGCAGAACAGACACAGAGCATATCCTGCAAGACTGTCCTCTTCTGTGTGAGCTGAGAAGCAACATGTGGCCACACCCAGTCGACCTGAAAACTAAGCTTTGGGGGAAACCTGACAGACCTGAAGCTGTCTGCCCAGTTTGTGGTCCACAGTAAATTAAGCGCATGACCAGAGATCGCTGAAGAAGAAGAAGAAGAATCCACATGAAACATGACAATTCACTAAGTGGTTGGACACACATCTTGGGGTATTCTCGCCCGAGTGGTTACCGGGGTCCAAATTGGGGTGTAAGGAATAGAACCATTGTTACCTATCACGCATGTCGTAAGAGGCGACTAAGGAGGTCCAAATGGTGCTGAAGATGTGACAAACACAACCAATGCTAAGGTTACATGAATCGGATTTCACGTAAATGGAATTTATGGGAAAATCTTGTACATCGTTCTGGGCGGTGATCACGAGCGAGAGAGAGAGAGAGAGAGAGAAAGAGAGAGAGATATATATAGATATTCTAAGCATCCTTCCTAAAGTGCTTGCAGATTATTATAAAACATTTTAACTATCTTCATGGCCATCACTTTCCCAAATCTTTCATCATATCTTTCACACACAGAGAAATGAAGCTTTTTGGGCATTTTTATCTTCGTGGTAAAGTATCTTGTCTTGTAAAGTTGCGGACATATCTACGAATTTGCTAAATTGTTTGCAGACTCTCAGCTTTATTTGTGAAATGAGGACATGTCGGCAAAATTGAGGACATAGGGCAATCTTAGACATGAAGACATCAACAACAGACATCAACTACATACATCTAATACAGACATAATGACATCAACAACAGACATCTAATACAGACATGACGACATCAGCAACAGACATCTAATACAGACATGACACCAACAATAGACATCTAATACAGACATGATGACATCAACAACAGACATCAACAACAGACATCTAATACAGACATGATGACATCAACAACAGACATCTAACACAGACATGATGACATCAACAACAGACATCTAATACAGACATGACGACATCAACTACAGACATCTAATACAGACATGACATTAACAACAGACATCTAATACAGATATGATGACATCAACTACAGACATCTAATACAGACATGACGACATCAACAACAGACATATAATACAGACATGACGATATCAACAACAGACATCTAATACAGACATGACATCAACAACAGACATATAATACAGACATGGTGACATCACACAGACATCCAATACAGACATGGCATAAACAACAGACATCTAATACAGACATGACATTAACAACAGACATCTAATACAGACATGACTATATCACAACAGACATCAACAACAGATGGAATCAACAACAGACATCTAATACAGACATGACGACATCAACAACAGACATCTAATACAGACATGACGACATCAACAACAGAGATCTAATACAGACATGACGACATCAACAACAGACATCTAACACAGACATGCGATTCAACAACAGACATCTAATGCAGACATGACGACATCAACAACAGACATCTAATACAGACATGACAACATCAACAACAGACATCTAATACAGACATGACTATATCACAACAATCAACAACAGACATGGTGACATCAACAACAGACATCTAATACAGACATGACGACATCAACAACAGACATCTAATACAGACATGATGACATCAACAACAGACATCTAATACAGACATGACGACATCAACAACAGACATCTAATACAGACATGGCATAAACAACAGACATCAATACAGACGGGACATAACAACAGACATCTAATACAGACATGACTATATCACAACAGACATCAACAACAGACATGGTGACATCAACAACAGACATCTAATACAGACATGATGATATCAACAACAGACATCTAATACAGACATGATGACATCAACAACAGACATCTAATACAGACATGATGACATCAACAACAGACATCTAACACAGACATGACGAATCAACAACAGACATCTAATACAGACTGACGACGATCAACAACAGACATCTAATACAGACATGACGACATCAACAACAGACATCTAATACAGACATGACATCAACAACAGACATCTAATACAGACATGACATCAACAGCAGACATCTAATACAGACATGACAACATCAACAACAGACATCTAATACAGACATGACGACATCAACAACATACATCTAATACAGACATGACGAGATCAACAACAGACATCTAATCAGAATGACATCAACAACAGACATCTAATACAGATATGGTGACATCAACAACAGACATCTAATACAGACATGACGATATCAACAACAGACATCTAATACAGACATGACATCAACAACAGACATCTAATACAGACATGACATCAACAACAGACATCTAATACAGACATGACATCAACAACAGACATCTAATACAGACATGGTGACATCAACAACAGACATCTAATACAGACATGACATCAACAACATACATCTAATACAGAGAGACATCAACAACAGACATCTAATACAGACATGGTACATCAACAACAGAATCTAATACAGAATGACATCAACAACAGACATCTAATACAGACGATATCAACAACAGACATCTAATACAGACATTAGGACAACAACAGACATCTAATACAGATATGGCTACATCAAACAACAGACATCAACAACAGACATCAACAACAGACATCAAATAGACATCAACAACAGACATCTAATACAGATATGGTTACATCAAACAACAGACATCAACAACAGACATCAACAACAGACATCAACAACAGACATCTAATACAGACATGGCGACATCAACAACAGACATCATGACATTAAACTGAAATCCTTTCAACACAATTGTTCTGCTCTAAAATCTAAAGCTGTATTTATATCTTATTTTACGATAGTACAAACACCAAACGATATATACTTGTCCAGAAATTCGTTAAAAATCTTAAAAGATTTGGACGATGATTCAGAGACCATGCATGTTCTCTCGGTTCTAAATATATGATACAAGAATCAAATACTTTAAACCCGCTCCTTGACATGGATTTATGCTCGACAAGCATGTGGGCGTTGTCTGTGGTGTACAAGCGTGTGGGTGCTGTCTACGGTGTACAAGAGTGTGGGTGATTTCTGTGGTGTACAAGCATGTGGGTGATGTATGTGGTGTACAAGAGTGTGGGTGCTGTCTGTTAGGTACAGGGATGTGGGGATGCCAAGATAAACTGTGCCACCCAACATCATGTAGGAAAAGTGAGTGTAGGAATATTGAGGGTGTCTGTTGTGTCTGGCTGGTTGAGATGTCTTTGTCTTGGCTGGTTGAGATGTCTGTTGTGTCTTGGCTGGTTGAGATGTCTGTTGTGTCTAGGCTGGTTGAGATGTCTGTTGTGTCTTGGCTGGTTGAGATGTCTGTTGGGTCTTGGCTGGTTGAGATGTCTGTTGTGTCTTGGCTGGTTGAGATGTCTGTTGTGTCTTGGCTGGTTGAGATGTCTGTTGTGTCTTGGCTGGTTGAGATGTCTGTTGTGTCTTGGCTGGCTTTAGATGTCTGTTGTGTCTTGGCTGGCTGAGATGTCTGTTGTGTCTTGCTGGTTGAGATGTCTGTTGTGTCTTGGCTGGTTGAGATGTATGTTGTGTCTTGGCTGGTTGAGATGTCTGTTGCCTTGGCTGGTTGAGATGTCTGTTGTGTCTTGGCTGGTTGAGATGTCTGTTGTGTCTTGGCTTGAGATGTCTGCTGTTCCTGGCTGGTTGAGATGTCTGTTGTGTCTTGGCTGGTTGAGATGTCTGCTGTGTCTTTCTGGTTGGAGATGTCTGTGTTCTTGGCTGGTTGAGATGTCTGTTGTGTCCTGCTGGTTGAGATGTCTGTTGTGTCTTATCTAGTTTATATGTCTGTTGTGTCTTGGCTGGTTGAGATGTCTGTTGTGTCTTGGCTGGTTGAGATGTCTGTTGTGTCCTGGCTGGTGTATATGTCTGTTGTGTCTACTGTGAGATGTCTGTTGTGTCTGGCTGGCTTGAGATGTCTGCTTTTGTCTTGGCTGGCTGAGATGTCTGTTGTGTCTTGGCTGGTTGAGATGTCTGTTGTGTCTTGGCTGGTTGAGATGTCTGTTGTGTCTTGGCTGGTTGAGATGTCTGTTGTTCTTGGCTGGGTTGAGATGTCTGTTGTGTCTTGGCTGGTTGAGATGTCTGTTGTGTCTTGGCTGGTTGAGATGTCTGTTTTGTCTTGGCTGGTTGAGAGTTCGGTGTCTTGGCTGGTTTAGATGTCTGCTTTTGTCTTGGCTGGTGAGATGTCTGTTGTGTCTTGGCTGGTTGAGATGTCTGTTGTGTCTTGGCTGGTTGAGATGTCTGTTGTGTCCTGGCTGGTTGAGATGTCTGTGTGTCCGCTGGTTGATGGCGTTGTGTCTTGGCTGGGTGAGATGTCTGTTGTGTCCTGGCTGGTTGAGATGTCTGTTGTGTCTATCAGTTTATATGTCTGTCTGTGTCTTGGCTGGTTGAGATGTCTGTTGTGTCTCTGGCTGGTTGAGATGTCTGTGTGTCCTGCTGGTTGATATGTCTGTTGTGTCTGCTGGTTGAGATGTCTGTTGTGTCCTGGCTGGTTGAGATGTCTGTTGTGTCTTGGCTGGTTGAGATGTCTGTTGTGTCTTGGCTGGTTGAGATGTCTGTTGTGTCCTGGCTGGTTGAGATGTCTGTTGTGTCTTATCTAGTTTATATGTCTGTTGTTCCTGGCTGGTTGAGATGTCTGCTGTGTCTTGCTAGTTAGGATGTCTGTTGTGTCTTGGCTGTGGAGATGTCTGTCTGTGTCTTGCTGGTTGAGATGTCTGTTGTGTCCGGCTGGTTGGATGTCTGTTGTGTCCTGGCTGGTTTATATGTCTGTGTGTCTTGGCTGGTTGAGATGTCTGTTGTGTCTTTGCTTGTTGAGAAGTCTGTTGTGTCTTGGCTGGTTGAGATGTCTGTTGTGTCTTGGCTGGTTGAGATGTCTGCTTGTCCTGGCTGGTTGATATGTCTGTGTGTCTTGGCTGGCTGAGATGTCTGTTGTGTCTTTGGGTGCTTGAGATGTCTGTTGTTTCTGGCTGGTGAGATGTCTGCTGTGTCCTGGCTGGTTGATATGTCTGTTGTCTTGGCTGGTTGAGATGGGCTGTTGTGTCCTGGCTGGTTGAGATGTCTGTTGTGTCTTGGCTGGTTGAGATGTCTGTTGTGTCCTGGCTGGTTGAGATGTCTGCTTGTGTCTTGGCTGGTTGAGATGCATGTGGTCTTGGCTGTTGAGATGTCTGTGTGTCCTGGGGTGGTTGAGATGTCTGTTGTGTCTTATCTAGTTTATATGTCTGTTGTTCCAGGCTGGCTGAGATGTCTGTTGTGTCTTGCTAGTTGAGATGTCTGTTGTGTCTTGGCTGGTTGGGGATGTATGTTGTGTCTTGGCTGGTTGAGATGTCTGTTGTGTCCTGGCTGGTTGAGATGTCTGTTGTGTCCAGCTGGTTTATATGTCTGTTGTGTCTTGGCTGGTTGAGATGTCTGTTGTGTCTTGCTTGTTGAGAAGTCTGCTGTGTCTTGGCTGGTTGAGATGTCTGTGTGTCTTGCTGGGTTTAAAATGTCTGTTGTCCTGCTGGTTGAGATGTCTGTTGTGTCTTGGCTGCTTGAGATGTCTGTTGTTTCCTGGCTGGTTGAGATGTCTGTTGTGTCCTGGCTGGTTTATATGTCTGTTCTGTCTTGGCTGGTTGAGATGTCTGTTGTGTCCTGGCTGGTTTATATGTCTGTTGTGTCTTGGCGCTTGAGATGTCTGCTGGGCCTGCTGGTTGAAATGTCTGTTGTGTCCTGGCTGGTTTATATGTCTGTTGTGTCTTGCTGGCTGAGAGTCTGCTGTGTCCGGCTGGTTTATATGTCTGTTGTGTCTTGGCTGGTTGAGATGTTTTTTTTGTGTCTTGGCTGGTTGGGGATGTCTGTGTGTCCTGGCTGGTTGATATGTCTGTTGTGTCTTGGCTGGTTGAGATGTCTGTTGTGTCCCGGGTGGTTGAGATGTCTGTTGTGTCCTGGCTGGTTGAGATGTCTGTTGTGTCCTGGCTGGTTTATATGTCTGTTGTGTCTTGGCTGGTTGAGATGTCTGTTGTGTCCTGGCTGGTTGAGATGTCTGCTGTGTCCTGCTGGCTGAGATGTGGCTGTGTCCTGGCTGGTTGAGATGTCTGTTGTGTCTTGACTGGTTGAGATGTCTGTTGTGTCTTGGCTGGTTGAGATGTCTGCTGTGTCTTGACTGGCTTGAGATGTCTGTTGTTCCTGGCTGGTGAGATGTCTGTTGGTCCTGGCTGGTTTATATGTCTGTTGTGTCTTGGCTGGTTGAGATGTCTGTTGTGTCTTTGCTTGTTGAGAAGTCTGTTGTGTCTGGCTGGTGAGATGTCTGTGTCTTGGCTGGTTGAGATGTCTGCTGTGTCCTGGCTGGTTTATATGTCTGTTGTGTCTTGGCTGGTGAGATGTCTGTTGTGTCTTGGCTGCTTGAGATGTCTGCTGCTTCCTGGCCTGTTGAGATGTCTGCAGTCCTGGCTGGTTTATATGTCGTTGTGTCTTGGCTGGTTGAGATGTCTGTGTGTCCTGGCTGGTTTATATGTCTGTTGTGTCTTGGCTGCTTGAGATGTCTGTTGTGTCCTGGCTGGTTGAGATGTCTGCTGTGTCCTGGCTGGTTGAGATGTCTTGTGTCTTGGTTAGTTGAGATGTCTGTTGTGTCTTGGCTGGTTGAGATGTCTGTTGTGTCTTGCGTTGGTTGAGATGTCTGTGTGTCTTGGCTGGTTGAGATGTATGTTGTGTCTTGTTAGTTGAGATGTCTGTGTGTCTTGGCTTTGGGTTGAGATGTCTGTTGTGTCTTGGCTGGTTGAGATGTCTGTGGTGTCCTGGCTGGTTGAGATGTCTGCTTTTATCCTGGCTGGTTGAGATGTCTGTTGTGTCTTGTTAGTTGAGGGTGTCTGTTGTGCTTGGCTGGTTGAGATGTCTGTTGTGTCTTGTTGGTTGAGATGTCTGTTGTGTCTTGGCTGGTTGGAGATGTCTGTTGTGTCTGCTGGTTGAGATGTCTGTTGTGTCTTGGCTGGTTGAGATGTCTGTTGTGTCTTGGCTGGTTGAGATGTCTGTTGTGTCTTGCTGGCTGAGATGTCTGTGTGTCTTTGGCTGGTTGAGATGTCTGTTGTGTCTTGGCTGGTTGAAATGTCTGTTGTGTCTTGGCTGGTTGAGATGTCTGTTGTGTCTTGGCTGGTGAGATGTCTGCTATGTCTTGTGGTTGAGATGTCTGTTGTGTCTGGCTGGTTGAGATGTCTGTTGTGTCCTGGCTGGTTGAGATGTCTTGTGTCCTGCTGGTTGAGATGTATGTTGTGTCTTGGCTGGTTGAGATGTCTGTTGTGTCCTGGCTGGTTGGGGATGTCTGTTGTGTCTTATCTAGTTTATATGTCTGCTGTGTCTTGGCTGGTTGAGATGTCTGTTGTGTCTTGGCTGGTTGAGATGTCTGTTGTGTCCTGGCTGGTTGATATGTCTGTTGTGTCTTGGCTGGTTGAGATGTCTGTAGTCTGGCTGGTTGAGATGTCTGTTGTGTCTTGGCTGGTTGGGGATGTCCTGTGTCTTGGCTGGTTGAGATGTCTGTTGTGTCCTGGCTGTTTGAGATGTCTGTTGTGTCTTATCTAGTTTATATGTCTGTTGTGTCCTGGCTGGTTGAGATGTCTGTTGTGTCTTGGCTAGTTGAGATGTCTGTTGTGTCTTCGCTGGTTGAGATGTCTGTTGTGTCTTGGCTGGTTGAGATGTCTGTTTTGTCCTGGCTGGTTGAGATGTCTGTTGTGTCCTGGCTGGTTATATGTCTGTTGTGTCTTGGCTGGTTGAGATGTCTGTTGTGTCTTTGCTTGTTGAGAAGTCTGTTGTGTCTGGCTTGAGATGTCTGTTGTCTTGCTGGTTGAGATGTCTGCTGTGTCCTGGCTGGTTGATATGTCTGTTGTGTCTGGCTGGTTGAGATGTCTGTTGTCTTGGCTGCTTGAGATGTCTGTTGTTTCGGCTGGTTGAGATGTCTGTTGTGTCCTGGCTGGTTGATATGTCTGTTGTGTCTTGGCTGGTTGAGATGTCTGTTGTGTCCTGGCTGGTTGAGATGTCTGTTGTGTCTTGGCTGGTTGGGGATGTCTGTGTGTCCTGGCTGGTTGAGATGTCTGTTGTGTCTTGCTGGTTGAGATGTCTGTTGTGTCTGGCTGGTTGAGATGTCTGTTGTGTCCTGGCTGGTTGAGATGTCTGTTGTGTCTTATCTAGTTTATATGTCTGTTGTGTCCAGGCTGGTTGAGATGTCTGTTGTGTCTTGGCTAGTGGAGATGTCTGCTGTGTCTTGGCTGGTTGAGATGTCTGCTTGTCTTGGCTGGTTGAGATGTCTGTTGTGTCCTGGCTGGTTGAGATGTCTGTTGTGTCCTAGCTGGTTTATATGTCTGTTGTGTCTTGGCTGGTTGGGGATGTCTGTTGTGTCTTTTCTTGTTGAGAAGTCTGTTGTGTCTTGGCTGGCTTGAGATGTCTGTTGTGTCTTGGCTGGTTGAGATGTCTGTTGTGTCCTGGCTGGTTGAGATGTCTGCTGTGTCTTGCTGCTTGAGATGTCTGTTGTCTGGCTGGTTGAGATGTCTGTTGTGTCCTGGCTGGTTTATATGTCTGTTCTGTCTTGGCTGGTTGAGATGTCTGTTGTGTCCTGGCTGGTTTATAGGTCTGTTGTGTCTTGCTGCTTGAGATGTCTGTGTGTCCTGGCTGGTTGAAATGTCTGTTGTGTCCTGGCTGGTTTATATGTCTCAGTCTTGCTGGTTGAGATGTCTGTTGTGTCCTGGCTGGTTTATATGTCTGGTGTGTCTTGGCTGGTTGGAGATGTTTTTTGTGTCTTGGCTGGTTGAGATGTCTGTTGTGTCCTGGCTGGTTGATATGTCTGTTGTGTCTTGGCTGGTTGAGATGTCTGTTGTGTCCTGGCTGGTTGAGATGTCTGTGGTGTCCTGGCTGGTTGAGATGTCTGTTGTGTCCTGGCTGGCTTATGTCTGCTGTGTCTTGGCTGGTTGAGATGTCTGCTGTGTCCTGGCTGGTTGAGATGTCTGCTGTGTCCTGGGCTGGTTGAGATGTCGGTTGTGTCCTGGCTGGTTGAGATGTCTGCTTTTGTCTTGACTGGTTGAGATGTCTGTTGTGTCTTGGCTGGTTGAGATGTCTGTTGTGTCTTGACTGGTTGAGATGTCTGTTGGTTTCCCGGCTGGTTGAGATGTCTGTTGTGTCCTGGCTGGTTTTATATGTTGTGTCTTGGCTGGCTTGAGATGTCTGTTGTGTCTTTGCTTGTTGAGAAGTCTGTTGTGTCTTGGCTGGTTGAGATGTCTGTTGTGTCTTGGCTGGTTGGGGATGTCTGTTGTGTTCTGGCTGGTTGATATGTCTGCTGTGTCTTGGCTGGTTGAGATGTCTGTTGTGTCTTGGCTGCTTGAGATGTCTGTTGCCTGGCCTGTTGAGATGTCTGTTGTGTCCTGGCTGGTTTATATGTCTGGTGTGTCTTGGCTGGTTGAGATGTCTGTTGTGTCCTGGCTGGTTTATATGTCTGTTGTGTCTGGCTGCTTGAGATGTCTGTTGTGTCCTGGCTGGTTGAGATGTCTGTTGTGTCCTGGCTGGTTGAGATGTCTGTTGTGTCTTGCTAGTTGAGATGTCTGTTGTGTCTTGGCTGGTTGAGATGTCTGTTGTGTCTTGCCTGGTTGAGATGTCTGTTGTGTCTTGGCTGGTTGAGATGTATGTTGTGTCTTGGGTAGTTGAGATGTCTGTTGTGTCTTGGTTGGTTGAGATGTCTGTTGTGTCTTGGCTGGTTGAGATGTCTGTTGTGTCCTGGCTGGTTGAGATGTCTGTTGTGTCCTGGCTGGTTGAGATGTCTGTTGTGTCTTGGTTTGTTGAGATGTCTGTTGTGGCTTGGCTGGTTGAGATGTCTGTTGTGTCTTGGTTGGTTGAGATGTCTGTTGTGTCTTGGCTGGTTGAGATGTCTGTTGTGTCTTGGCTGGTTGAGATGTCTGTTGTGTCTTGGCTGGTTGAGATGGTTGGAAGATGAAGCCAATGTTGCGAAGATGTTAATCAAGAGACTTGACCTCAACCTTCCTTCTTTATCTGTTTTATTATTCATCGTCTTCTGTGTGTAGCCTCACTGGACCCAAACAACACTAACTTTCACCCGGAAGCCATTAGTGTTCTCAACAAGTTTGTTCTTGAATAGAATATGAGACGACCAAATCAGTTTCATTTATTCCCCTATAGAAGATATAATTTTATAACAAGATTGATAGAACGACTTACAAACGCATACAGATGTCATTACATGGTATGGGACGGAGGACAGAAGCCTACGTGACATTTGGACTGATGAAGAAGATCTTAGTTTGTGGTCTTCTTCTTCTTCTGCGTTCTCACTAGATTGGGATTTCGGATTTACTATCGTCTGCCTCAGATTATCAGCCACGCCATACAGTTTGTCTTGGACGCGTGTAAATGGGCCACCTATTTGTTCTCAAGTCTGCATACTGGGGCAATTCTGTAGGATTTCTGCTTCCCCATTTGTGCCGACCTCTTCCCGCAGTAAGTTATAGCCACCCTCGTGATTGTAGGTCTGACATTCTTACTGCGTGGCTAAATCTCTGGGGCAGATTGGTGACTGTAGAATCCGTTATCCCATTCCTCATTGTGAGGGGTCGTTGTCCCATGTTATGCGCCTTACGGCCTGGTGCATCCGTTTTCTGCAAGCATTTGTTTCAGGCTAGCATTCCCTAGCGGAAACGTGCATCCGATTGAACCCAAAACCTTTTTAGCCGCCTATTACGACATGCTTGCAGGTAACAGTGATTCTATTCTTTACACCCCAAATTTGGGCCCGTAACCACTTGGACGAGTTTGTGTGGTCAACCTGGTATTCACATTCATACAAGACTAAGGTTAATCTCTTGGTGTTCCAACAAATTGTATATAAATTGTATATTCTCCTGGTAGCCAAAGAAGAATAGTAAACCAATAAAAACCGGTGTCGTTAGTCGTCACACGCTGATGGAAATACTGAGGAAAGATCGAGCACGTATGGACTAATTGGTTTTGAAGTAAGTGATGATGATCCGACGACTAAACTAAAACTAAACTATCTTGGTGTTCCTACAAATTATATATAAAATATTTATAATTACAGCATCAGCAAAACAATGTGTATACTCAGCATCTCATGGAGCGACAGATTAACAAATATGTTTGGTCTGTTCTCTAATTTTGTTTTATCTCACAGCATCATGATAACAGTAGATTTCTAGAACGTTAATCTGCTTATTTTTTCAAACCATTTAATTTGTTGTTTCTTGATGAAGTTCAGTACTGCTGTTGTACCTACTGTTGTTCTGATGTCGTCATTTCTAACTGGTCTCCTCTTGATACTACCAGCATTCTGTGTAGACACTTTATCTCTGTTGTGACTAGTTTGTCTTCTAAGACACATAGAGATGATGAGATAGGAGGTAATTTCCAGCACTGGAAACTCTCAATCGTCAATGTCGCACAGATGATCCTGTAACTTATGCCAGATTTATTGAAATTTCAAATAATGTCACTTATGAAGATCTATTATATGGCATTGTTCATCTTTACATACAGTGGTAAGTGTTTTACTGTGACAACTTCTAAGTTTGTGCTTGTCTCCCTTGGTGTTCATCTAATTTCTAAGTCTCTTTTCAAAAGATTCTGACCTTTGCATAATGTTGTTTTCCACATAACTCGGTCATCATGAAGATCTAGTTACAAGACAACAGAACTGTGAGACAATCATTTCTTGGTTATAAGAACGAAAGAAAGTGAGACTTGAAGGAATTTAACTTGAATACACCAAAGTAGAAAGTGTTTGCTGAAGAAATCTCTGAACATTCCACTGAGAACTGAGGAAACCAGAACTCGGTAACACTGCTGGTATAGAAAGTGTTTGTTAATTATATGGTTAGCTGAAGAAATCTCTGAAATTTTCACTGTGAACTGAGGAAACCAGATTCAGGCAGCTCGCTGATATAAAAGTTGCAATTAGAAAGCATAAACTCTAGAACAACTCCACTTAGAGGCTAAACACATTGTCTCACGAGACTAACAGGATGTTATTATTATGCACATATTTAGGGTCATGAGTTACATGAATATGAAAGTAAGTATTGTAAACATCAACAAGGTTAATATTTTTTTTACACTGCGTGCAGATAAAAGTTTAAAATCAGGATTATATCTTAAACCAAATAATAATATTTTCAAAACAAATATATCTACATCTTATAAGTTCAGCTAGTGACTGTAGGGGGAATAACCTATGTTGGATAACTTCAATGTTTAACTTATTTCGATTATTTCCCGTAAACTCAAGGCACAATTATTAGCCTTCACTTCAGTCAAGAGTACAATTAGCAATCAGCTTCAATCATGTTCACATGTAGACAACAGTTCAGTCAAGAGTACAATTAGCAATCAGCTTCAATCATGTTCACATGTAGACAACAGTTCAGTCAAGAGTACAATTAGCAATCAGCTTCAATCATGTTCACATGTAGACCAGTTCAGTCAAGAGTACAATTAGCAATCAGCTTCAATCATGTTCACACGTAGACAACAGTTCAGTCAAGAGTACAATTAGCAATCAGCTTCAATCATTTTCTACACGTAGACAACAGTTCAGTCAAGAGTACAATTAGCAATCAGCTTCAATCATGTTCACATGTAGACAACAGTTCAGTCAAGAGTACAATTAGCAATCAGCTTCAATCATGTTCACATGTGGACAACAGTTCAGTCAAGAGTGCAATTAGCAATCAGTTTCAATCATGTTCACCTGTAGACAACAGTTCAATCAAGAGTACAATTAGCAATCAGCTTCAACCATGTTCACATGTAGACAACAGTTCAGTCAAGTGTACAATTAGCAGTCAACTTCAATCAAGACAAGGTTAATTTTTTTTTAAAAACTTTACGCAGACAAACATTTAAAATCTTGATTTCAAGCAAAAATATTAATATTTTCAAAAATATATGTACATCAACCACTTATCTTAAATTACATCTATGTTTTCAAAACCCCTTTTGATAATCTACACATAATCTCCCTGCTTAACATTCTGAGAAGCTATAGAATACCTGACCAAAAAAAAAACATTATCAAAAGCATGTATGATGGTTCAAAGTGTAAAGTCCGAACTGATGATGGCCAATGCGACTGTTGTTTGCTTCAAACCAGAGTAAAGTTTAGGCTGTATTCATCTCCGCTATTGTTTGAAGTTGCCATTGACTGGGGATGAGAAAATGCTGCAGGGCGAAACTGGCATCGATTGATAAAATAGTCAACGGGAAGATTTGAATTTTGCAGATGATATTGCCTTGTTAAGTAAAAAAACCAAGATATGCAAAGAAAAACAGACAACTTGTCATCTATGGCATCAAAAGTTGGAGCGCAGTTAAACTATGAAAAAACAAATATAATGAAGACACCTATGGCAAGTAATACAGATATCACATTTTGAATCTAAAATGATAAAATTACAGAGCTGTTCACCTATTTAGGTAATAATTTTGATTGCACAGGAAATGTTAAAAAAGAAATTATAATACGAATTGGCAAGGCAACATCAGATTTTAAAAGTCTAAATAAAATATGGAACTGCAAGTTATATAGTATTAAAACTAAATTACGAATTTTCATTTAGAATGTTTGATCAATCCTAACATATGCCAGTGAGAGTTGGGAATTGACTAACGATATAGAAAGTATATTGAATGCGTTTGAGAATAGATGTCTACGAAAAATAATGAACATAAAATGGGTCAAACTCAGGAGATTTGAATGAAATCTGGGAAATATCTGTTCAACCATTACTAGTAACAACTGTTATAAGACATAGAAGATGGAGATATGTTGGGCATCCTCTGAGCAGACATAATCAAAAAATCACAAAACAAGCATTTTTCCATCCGTCATCTGTCTGTTCAAGCGTAGTTCTAGCCGCTAATATGACATATCTTACAGATTTTTGCGTGTTTCCTTCTTTTCCCTACCGTCAGTTTCCATTGCAACTCCTACGATACAATATCATGTCTCATTTCCATACAAGAGAGTAAACGAGTTGACCAGGATGGAGCGGTATGGAGAAATTGCTTGCAGACCATATGTAACGTATTACGGTACAAGATAAAGACAGTAGCTATATATATATTCTGTATGTCTGTTTGACATAAGTAAATGTTGAAGGCAAGAGAAAGACAATATATATTCTGTATGTCTGTTTGACATAAGTAAATGTACAAGGGAAGAGGATTACCGTTTCCTATCATCATTATACCTTTAAGATGTCTGTCATTTGTTAGAAAAATGTCATATTCGTCTTCTATCTTCAAGTCTATGGAGAGCTAATTGGTCATAGATGATACCTTCAATCTGAGCTGAATCATGCCCGTAACATCACTTAGACTTTAGACGGGAAAAATGTTGAATGGGTTATGGTGTTTGGAGTATATATTGGCCATGAACATCCATGGTTTAATTGGGTGTCATGACAGCCGCCATGTGGTACTCCGTAAATCTCGTCTATTTGATCGGTTGCCGGCATCATCCATACAGGAGCTCCAGAACAACCAGGACAGGTAGGAACTGTGTATAGTGGCTTGTAGCTACGATCACCTGTAGAACAATCGGCTAGTGTCCCAAATGAGATCTGTTTGGACTGACCATGTGGATGTGAGATGTTAACCACAAGCTTATCGTGACTAGTACTATCTTCGTTGTCACGATCTTCAATGTTTAAATTTTGCAAGCTCTCATCAAATAAACTTTCAATGTAGCCAGATTTCATGCAAATCACATTTAACATATTGTCGTAAATTTGTGTGACAATAATGTTATTTCGTTTCGACTTCACTTTCTGTTTTGACTTCACTTCCCGTAAGAAATTTATTGAGACTGTCAACGTTGATGGGAACTGCCATTAGTAAAGTCTTCAGCTGAAGAACAAGGTCTTGATACTTGAGTAAGCAATTGAAATCATCAATAGAAATGCCTTTCTTTCTCACCAAACTAGTGTTTAATTGTAGCAGGTCATTTATATCCATTCTGCCAGCATTTACTTCTTGTTCGACCGAGAACATATTTTTGATGGAGCATTTTGTGCTCATGTTATTGATTATTGTATCAATGTCATAAGTTAGTAGAAGAACAAGTAGTTCCGCACAGTCTGAGACATTATGCAGACTAATGTCTACAGATAATACTTGAACAGGAGACATCAGATATCCCTCTCTAACACGGACATGTTCTATACACGGGAACATTCTCAAGAGATCATAATTAATCATTTCTTCATCTCTAAAGAGATTCCCAATTTGGCTATCGTGCATCTCTGCTAGAATATCAAAAAAGGGGTTTATCATGTGTTACACACTGCAGCTCCATAAGTCTTCATTCACACTGACAGCATTAACTACTTCTGCTCTCGCTGTACGGATATTTCTACTGTCTTCTGGGAATGTGTAAAATAATTCTATAGTTGCGCTTTTTACTTTCTCATAATCAAACATCACATGTACGTCTATCGTTATAAAAATGTAACCATACACATTATGTGAATCTGATAGATATGGACAATCTTCAAGCGGACAAGCTATGTCATCTTTCTTCCTACACTGAGGAAAGAGAACTGGAGCATATATGGTATCCTGAAAGGCACAATAATTTACTCTTACTTTAATTCTTAAGAGCATTACATCAAACAAATTCCTTTCTTTTTTTCTAATGTGAGTGTTTCCTATCAAATCCAAAATTAGCCTATCATGTGTTACACAAAGCATCTCACAAAAATCTCCCTCCACACTCACAGCACCAACTTTTACACCTCTAGCTGTCCGGACATTACTTCTGTCATTTGGGTTGTCGTAAAAAAATTCTACAGTTGTGTTTTTAGCTTCATCATCATCAAACACCACATGTGCTGCTGTCGTTATGATTATGTAACCATATACTTGATGTTGTTCTGGTTGTTCAGAACAATTGTCAAACGGACATGGCATCTCGTGTTTACCTTCAACTAAACAAATGTCAGACATGAACCCACTCCCAACAGTCAAGATGTCTTGTCCAGCATAGTCTGATAATGGAAGTGGAGGTTGACGGTGTGAACTGACGTATCTCACAGAAAGTTTAACTGTTTGCTCAGCCATATATTTAATCCAAGCAAAAGTTTTCCTTGTTCGAAAAACATCCGGTAAATGATGCATGTGTAATGAATCAATTGGAATAAAATTTAAGTGTCCAGGATTTTTGGTACAATTTTGAAAATGTTTATGAAGATCCAACTCTCCACCAAAACTAATCTCTAGTTCGTGTGTACCTTGTTTGGACCTGGCTTCACTGGCTCTGGCTAGTGTGTCTGTACACGTCGCCATGACGACACAGATGTGACACGTGACTAAAAGTAAGTTGATGTTGTTAGACTTGTTGTTGAGAATGTTGTCTCACTTCTGTTGATGTAGTTGATCAAATCTGTTATCAGAACATATCAGCTGATATCTTGTATATTTTAAATAATGTTTTATCAAATCTTGGCCAGAGGTAGTGTGTATTCCCGCTCGCCAAATCTGAAGTTGAACACAGACTTATCACGTCTGAAACAAAATGTAGATAATGAGAACTCTCTTTGAAAACATATTTTAAATACTTCTACTACTACTACTACTACTACTACTACTAACACTACCACTACCACTGCCACCGCCGCCGCCACTGCTACCGCTACATCAGATTGTTATTACTTCTTGCTTCTACTACTACTACCATCACCCCTTTTACTATTACTACCATTACTATTACTACCATTACATTACTATTACTACCATTACTACTTCAACTATTTCTACTTCTACTACTACCACCACCACCACTACTATTACTACTACTTCATCAGATTTATATTACGTCTTGCTTCTACTACTACTACCACCACCCCTACTATTAGTACTACTACCACCATCCCTACTACTACCACTACTATCATCACCACCACGACTGCCACTACTACCACCGCCACTATTACCACCACCACTACTACTACTTCTACCACTGCTATACTTCTACTACTAGTAATACTACTATCACCACTACTACTACTAGACCCCTGCTACCACCACCACCACGACCACTACTTCTCCTACAGCTACTACTGACATATTACTATTACTTCCTTCTTCCACTGCAACAAATAATGATTTTACGAACATGAATACGACGTTTATTATAAAATTACTAGAAAAGGATATCATCGAAAAATCAAGAAGACAAGACAAACTTTTGCGATGCTCAACAAACTTTGGAAAACAAAAGGACTAAATCTTAGGACAAAACTTAAAATACATAGAAGTAATGTACTGGGAGTGCTATTATACAGTACTGAATGCTGGAAAATGACCCAACACATAATACACAAGTTGGAGACATTTCAGAATAAATGTTTAAGAAGAATCCTGCAAATTTTAGGCCAAATACCATAACAAATGAGGAGCTTTTGAAACGAACAGACTTTGCATCCTTGCAGACCAACATTAAGAGACGACGATGGAGGTGGTTTGGACATGTATGTCGTATGCCAGTGAGGGCATTGGCTAGTATATCTCTCAGATGGGAAGCGGATGGGAAGAGAAGGCCTGGGCGTCCAAAGGAAACATGGAGAAGAACGGTTGAGAGAGAGTTGCACCTGACGTGGGAGACAGTTGGTAGAAAGACAGCAGAACGGCAACAGTGGAAGTCTCTTGTGGAAGCTTTATGTGTCAATCGGGACACGAAGAGGATATAGATAGACTATAAAATTAACCACCAAAGCTCGGATGGGCTAGAACAAAAGTTGTAAAATATCACAGCTGTTCGGTTAACGTTGTAAACAAGCAGCGCTAAGTACCCACGCTCATTTTTGACTCCCAAAGACATTTGTGACACAATTAAAATGAAAAGTCATAACAAATTAAAAGAATGAATGCATAGACTTCTACATGTTTAGGACACATGTATCCGATTTCAACCAACCTGTCTTTACTATAAAGACGTATGTAATACCAACTTAAGACATGTGACACGATACATCAAACTGGGAAGGGCTTGTCAAGGATGGATGAAAGATGGCCCGCACGGCCAAGTTCTAGCGCATATGCCATATGCTAGAGTTGACCGTGATACTCATATATCTGAACATACTGGTCTTGTGAAACTAGATTCAGACTGCTCACTTATATAAAATGTGCCAAGATAAAACAGAAATTGATACAAAATCTCCATATGTCCATCCATTGCTTCTTGAGATTAACAGGTATATGTGTAGGCTCATCAATCAAAATCGAACTGGTACGGTCAGTAGCTGGACGTTGCTGGCGATATTACGAAGGAGATCAGAGCACATATGGACATTTCCGGAGTTCCGTGAAGATATTCTAACTGAAACTAAGATAAACAGGATGTCGTCATCATAAATAATAGATCTACACATGTTTAATTATGTTTACGCTACGATTTGTCCAAGCAACATCAACTTTTAAATGTCTAAACAAAATATGAATCTACAAGTTATAGAGTTTCAAAACACAATTACGATTTCAATTCAAATGTTGTATCAATCCTAACATATGCCAGTGAGAGTTGGAGAATGACTAAAGATATAAAAAGTAAATTGAATGCATTTGAAAATAGATGTCTACGAAAAATAATGAAAATAAAATGGGACGAATACATGAAAAAAGATGAAATCATCGAAATGTCTGGTCAACGACTAGTAACATCTATATATAAAAGAGAGAGAGAGAGGGGGGTCTCTGTTACCAAGTGGTTAAGACCTTTGCCTTGTGAGTCCAGGACAGAGTGGTATGAAGAAATTACTTGCAGGCCTTATGTAATGTATAACGGTACGAGATGAAATATATATGTGCGTGTGTCTAATTACTAGCAATTCTAGCACAATACTAACTAGCTTACGGGCAACTCTAGCACAAGACTAGCTAAAAAAGAGTTTAAAAGCCGAAGGATTGACTTAATTGCACCGGGTTTTACCCCATCTGGCTCAGTCCCCCTCCGCAGAAATGGCATGCCACCTACCGAGGTATTACACCAAGCACGAACTCCGTAGCTCCAGCAACAATCCTAGGAATCTCTGGAAAAACTGCACTCGTGAACAGAACGGCACGGTCCGGATTCGAACCCACGACCTTCGACTCACAAGGCAAAGGGCTTAACCATTAGCCACAGAGACACCCATGGTCTCTCCAGGTAAGACTAGCTCGCTCACGGGTAACTCTAACACAGACTAGCTAGCTTACAGACAACTCTAGCACAAGATTAGTTAGCTTACGGGCAACTCTAACACAAAATTAGCTAACTCAAGTAGAAGTTCAGAAATATCATCCTTTTTACGTCACTTTATTCTTGTCGTGTTATAGTTAGTCTTAGTTAGTCTTTCCTCTTGGGCCTGTGGACGGCGCATAGGGCAGAGGTCATAGCTCTCCATGTCTCGCAGTTCGTTACTATCTGTTTTAGGTCTTTAATGTTTGCTAGGCCCATCGTTGAGCCTTCTCTGGTGATGGTTCTACGCAGAGTCTCTCTTGGTCTTCCTCGTTTTCTTTTTCCCTCTGGTGTCCATATGAGGATTGGTAAGGGAGTCTTCTCTCATCCATTCTAAGTGTGTGGCCGATGTAGTTCCAGCGGCGCTTTCTTATAAAATTTGATACATTTTCTTGCTTGGTCTCTTGTCTTATTTGTGTATTGGGTCTGAAATCTGACCATTTGAGGTTCAGTATTCTTCTAAGGCATCTATTCTCAAAGTTATCTAATTTTCTTTCTAGAGCTTTTGTTGCTTTCCAACTCTCGCATCCATAAGTTAATACTGGAATCACACAAGAGTTAAAGATCTTTAATTTTAAGTGCTTGCTGAGTGAATTGGACTTCCATATATTTGACAATTTGTTAAAAGCACTTGATGCCAATGCGATTCTGTGTGGAATTTCTTGTGTTATATTATGTGATAAATTAAATTTAACACTGAGGAATATCAGTGTATATAACAATATTCATCAATAGATAACCACAGACTCATAGAATCGTATAAAATTGTTTTAAGTCAAACCAATGTCCTATCAAACTTATGTCATTTAAAAGACAACCCACACTGACGGAAATATCTGATTTCGCGATTGAGCTAGTAAAGCTTATGATAAAGTTGGCCGTGGTTTAATGTGACAATATCAAATCAGGTTCACCGAATACGTGTATTGAAAATTCGATATCGGAAACCCGCTTCATTGTGTAATCTTACTTACTTACTTACTTAATCCCGTCATGCCTAGTGACACATGGGGCTTCAGAAAGGACTTTCCATGCTCTCCTGTCCCGTGCAACCTTCAGCGCAGAGCCCCACGCCAGAGATGCGGTGTCCAGTTCCTCTTCCATCATGCGCCTCCATGTTGTCCGTGGTCTGCCTTTCTTTCTCTTTCCTTCTGGTGTCCAAGTGAGGCTACCCTTGCAGGCATTTCTTGTCTCATTCTCATAACATGTCCGAGCCATTTCCATCTTCTCTTTTGAGTATGTCATTCATTGCCTCTTGTCTTGTATCTTGGAGTAGTTGGTTATTGGATATTTTTACTGGCCAAAAGATTCCCAAGATTCTGCAGAAGACAACAGTGGTGGAAAACTGACAGCCTGCTAGTATCTGCTTTGGTCATCCTCCAACACTCCGATCCGTAGAGCAAAACTGGCAAAACAATGCTTTTATAGAGTTTAAGCTTTGTGGTCCTATTGTAGATTTTGGACTTCCATACTGGTTTCATTCTGGCAAAAGCGGTTCTGGCCTTACTTAGACGTGATTTTATATCTTCCTCTGTGCCACCATTTAGTGTCAGTACGCTACCAAGATATGTGAACTGCTCAACCCTTTCCAGTGTTTCATTTTCTAACATTACTGGTTGTTGGATTTCGCTGTTTGTCATAATTTTTGTTTTTC
Organism: Arion vulgaris; assembly: GCA_020796225.1. Classification (NCBI taxonomy): domain Eukaryota; kingdom Metazoa; phylum Mollusca; class Gastropoda; order Stylommatophora; family Arionidae; genus Arion; species Arion vulgaris. Next base: position 87,635,080 of record CM036755.1, read on the forward strand.
CTGTGTTTGTTTTGAGGCCTACTGTCTTTGCCGTGCTGTGAAGTATTGTACTTTTCTCTTGTACTACGCCTAACTGCAGGCTATTTGAATACACGCCACGCCCCCCTTTTCAAGAAGATTGTATAACTTGTTATTGACACTCTTATAGAGACGCACTAGGTATAGACAACCCTAGATAACTAGATAAGAAGTTTATAGTTAGCTCTGTACTAGAGGTGAGATATATTACTTTGTTCTAGAGTAAATCTGAATGTTACTTTGTTCTAGAGTAAATCTGAATGTTACTTTTATCTAGAGTAAATCTGAAGACTGTACTAGAGGTGAGATATGTTACTTTGTTCTAGAGTAAATCTGAAGACTGTACTAGAGGTGAGATATGTTACTTTGTTCTAGAGTAAATCTGAATGTTACTTTGTTCTAGAGTAAATCTGAATGTTACTTTTATCTAGAGTAAATCTGAAGACTGTACTAGAGGTGAGATATGTTACTTTGTTCTAGAGTAAATCTGAAGACTGTACTAGAGGTGAGATATGTTACTTTGTTCTAGAGTAAATCTGAATGTTACTTTGTTCTAGAGTAAATCTGAATGTTACTTTTATCTAGAGTAAATCTGAAGACTGTACTAGAGGTGAGATATGTTACTTTGTTCTAGAGTAAATCTGAAGACTGTACTAGAGGTGAGATATGTTACTTTGTTCTAGAGTAAATCTGAATGTTACTTTTATCTAGAGTAAATCTGAATGTTACTTTTATCTAGAGTAAATCTGAATGTTACTTTTATCTAGAGTAAATCTGAAGACTGTACTAGAGGTGAGATATATTACTTTGTTCTAGAGTAAATCTGAAGACTGTACTAGAGGTGAGATATGTTACTTTGTTCTAGAGTAAATCTGAAGACTGTACTAGAGGTGAGATATGTTACTTTGTTCTAGAGTAAATCTGAAGACTGTACTAGAGGTGAGATATGTTACTTTGTTCTAGAGTAAATCTGAATGTTACTCTGTTCTAGAGTAAATCTGAATGTTACTTTTATCTAGAGTAAATCTGAAGACTGTACTAGAGGTGAGATATGTTACTTTGTTCTAGAGTAAATCTGAAGACTGTACTAGAGGTGAGATATGTTACTTTGTTCTAGAGTAAATCTGAATGTTACTTTGTTCTAGAGTAAATCTGAATGTTACTTTGTTCTAGAGTAAATCTGAATGTTACTTTGTTCTAGAGTAAATCTGAATGTTACTTTGTTCTTGAGTAAATCTGAATGTTACTTTGTTCTAGAGTAAATCTGAATGTTACTTTGTTCTAGAGTAAATCTGAATGTTACTTTGTTCTAGAGTAAATCTGAATGTTACTTTGTTCTAGAGTAAATCTGAATGTTACTTTGTTCTAGAGTAAATCTGAATGTTACTTTGTTCTTGAGTAAATCTGAATGTTACTTTGTTCTAGAGTAAATCTGAATGTTACTTTGTTCTAGAGTAAATCTAAATGTTACTTTGTTCTAGAGTAAATCTAAATGTTACTTTGTTCTAGAGTAAATCTGAAGACGAAGGGTTGACTTCATTGCGCCAGGTTTTACCTCACATGGCGCGGTCCCTCTCCCCAGCAAAAACGTTACTCTACCTGTAGAAAGTATTTCACAAAGCACCATCTCAGTAGCTCCGTTAACAATCATAGGGGTGTCTGAAAGAAATATACTCGTGAACAGAACGGCGCGGTCCAGATTCTTCTTCTCTTCTTTTCGATCGTTCTTCACGGTCAATTTTATTATTCTTTTTGTGATATATAATTGGTCCTTGGACAAGAACGGAGTGATCTAAGTTGGGTCGATTGTGCGCCCATGGTGACTAGGCCCACCCATCCGGTTTCAGCCAGCTTTTGATTTACTAGGGTGAGCTTTCCTAGGTATGATCCTTTCTGCCGACTATGTCGGCCCGGATCTACGCCTTTCGATCAGCTTTGCCGTATATTTGGACTTTGTGATCTACGCCAAGACAGGGTCCGAATTCGAACACACGACCTCCAAAACGCAAGACAAAGACTCTTAGCTACAGAGACCCCATTTTAATAGGCAGAATAAATGTTTTGGAGCACATACTCAGTAGCTTCTGGGTGGACTCTACTTGCCTCAGAGCACATACTCAGTAGCTTCTGGGTGGACTCTACTTGCCTCAGAGCACATACTCAGTAGCTTCTGGGTGGACTCTACTTGCCTAGAAAACTAAAGAAACAAATGGGACATCAATGATCACAGCTATTAATTATGTTATGTTATGTAGCAGCAGCCAGTTTTCTTTGTTTTTGAATTCTTTCTGGATGAAAATATTGGTTCACATCTCTGTCCATGATATACGGAGGATTCTTATGTAACACTTATATTCATGTATAGGAGCAGAGTGGCTACAGCGTTTACTTGTCGTTCTGAAGGTTGTAGGCTCGAATCCGAATCGAGTCACATGTTTGGTTAAGTATGATTATGTCAGACAATGTCGTCTTTGTGGTAGAGAGAGAAGATATGCTAATCAACTTCTCTTGGGTACGGTGAGTAGGTGGACTTTTTGTGGTTGCTGCAGCGGAGGACAGAGCACGCATATGAATGCCCAATGGGCCATGACCTCCATCGCATAAAATAACGGTGTTTTTTTTAATTGAAAGATGGATGTTAGACGAGATAACTACCAACACATGTCGATATGACAGAATAAGAAATGATATAACTAGCAACACATGTCGATATGACAGAATAAGAAATGATATAACTAGCAACACATGTCGATATGACAGAATAAGAAATGATATAACTAGCAACACATGTCGATATGACAGAATAAGAAATGATATAACTAGCAACATTTGTCGATATGACAGAATAAGAGATATGACATAACTAGCAACACATGTCGATATGACAGAATAAGAAATGATATAACTAGCAACACATGTCGATATGACAGAATAAGAAATGATATAACTAGCAACATTTGTCGATATGACAGAATAAGAGATGATATAACTAGCAACACATGTCGATATGACAGAATAAGAGATATGACATAACTAGCAACACATGTCGATATGACAGAATAAGATATGACATAACTAGCAACACATGTCGATATGACAGAATAAGAGATATGACATAACTAGCAACACATGTCGATATGACAGAATAAGAGGCAGAAATGTACACTTTTCGATGTGTACTAAATATGAAGATTACAGAAAGTCAATAACGGAATAGATAGACAGCAATATTGATAGATATATCTCCTACACGATATATGTTACATTTGAAGAAGTATAACTAGCTGTTCTTTGTCAACAGTGCTATAGTGTTGTGCTTTAGATATGACCAAGTAGCAACTGTTATAAGAAAGAAAACAATGGAGATATGTTGTGCATACTCTAAGAAGAAATGATCAAAGAATAAAAAAGCTGGCATTATGTGAGAGGCAAATGGTTCCAGAAATAAAGGATGCCTAGGGAAACCCTGAAACGAACTTTACTGAGACAGGCAAGAGATATCAGACTAAGTTGTATAGAAAAGATTGAACGAGTTGCCCAGGATAAAGCGATATGAAGAAATTATTTGAGATCACATGTCCCGTATAACGGTACGAGAGGAATACAATAATAGTCATAGAAACTGCACTGACGCACTAGACTAAAAAAAAAAACTTGGCCGTAAAAAAAGCAAAAATTAAATAATAGTGCTGGGCATTAAAAACAACATTATAAAGCTGTACTTAAAAAAAAACAGAAATCCAATAAAGCTATATATTAATAAAAAGTTATATATAATTTAGCCTTAAAACAAAAGTAGCCCTACCATAAAGTAAAAACAAAAGTAACCCTACCATAAAGATGTACAATTTAAACATTAGTATTATACAGATGTACATTAAATATATTGGATAGAATTATATAATGTTCTATCTAATGTTCTATCTAATGTTCTATCTAATGTTCGATCTAATGTTCTATCTAATGTTCGATCTAATTTTCTATCCAATGTTCTATCTAATGTTCTATCTAATGTTCGATCTAATGTTCTATCTAATGTTCGATCTAATGTTCTATCCAATGTTCTATCTAATGTTCTATCTAATGTTCGATATGTTACAAGTAAGAACAGAAGTGACTAACTAAATATTGAATTGAGAACTACGATGGAGAAAGACAAGAAGATAAACATTTGACAAGAATTTTTACATGTAAACATTCACCCTTCAAGTTGGCAGAGAAGCAAGTAATGAAATAACGAACACAGAACTAAACTGAAAAACAAGAACATACAAAATTTGATGAAACTCTAATTGAACATTTTATTGAAATGTTAAATCGACACTTTATTAAAGAAATACAAATGACCAAGTCAGTAAGTTTACCTGCTCTTCACGATCTCGTCCAGAACAAAGAAACATTGAACAACGACCAGTTACTTTTAAAGCTTTTCTCAATTGTTTTGTCATAATTGATTTTCCCGATACTTACTGAATGGAAATTCTGTATCGGGAAATCCAATCAACTATTCTATTTTTAACTTGACATACATTGATTTCTGTTCACGCATAGATATGAAGCTACTGGAGATCAGACAAAGCACATAGATTACATTCACTATTAGTGGACCAGTCTTAGTGGACCAGTCTTAGTGGACCAGTCTTAGTGGACCAATCTTAGTGGACCAATCTTAGTGGACCAATCTTAGTGGACCAGTCTTAGTGGACCAGTCTTAGTGGACCAATCTTAGTGGACCAATCTTAGTGGACCACTCTTAGTCGACCAGTCTTAGTGGACCAGTCTTAGTGGACCAGTCTTAGTGCACCAGTCTTAGTGGATCAGTCTTAGTGCACCAATCTTAGTGGACCAGTCTTAGTGGACCAGTCTTAGTGGACCAATCTTAGTGGACCAGTCTTAGTGGAACAGTCTTAGTGGACCAGTCTTAGTGGACCAATCTTAGTGGACCAATCTTAGTGGACCAGTCTTAGTGGACCAGTCTTAGTGGACCAGTCTTAGTGGACCAATCTTAGTGGACCAATCGTAGTAGACCAATCTTAGTGGACCAGTCTTAGTGGACCAGTCTTAGTGGACCAATCTTAGTGCACCAGTCTTAGTGGACCAGTCTTAGTGGACCAGTCTTAGTGGACCAATCTTAGTGCACCAGTCTTAGTGGACCAGTCTTAGTGGACCAGTCTTAGTGGACCAGTCTTAGTGGACCAGTCTTAGTGGACCAATCTTAGTGCACCAGTCTTAGTGCACCAGTCTTAGTGGACTAGTCTTAGTGGACCAGTCTTAGTGGACCAGGCAAAAGCCAATGTTTTCACAAGCCATTTGTTTCTAGAATTAAAAACGCCCTTCAGTTAATATGGATTCTTTTAAATATGCGTCCAACCCAAAGCTTCGTAGTGTGGTGTTTGGTCCACAAGGAGTTAACGGAAGACCAGGCAAACGTTTGCTAACTTCCTCATTTCTCTGTCAAATGAGATACTATTTATCAGGAAGTACCAGTATGGTAGTGCCAAGACTGTCAATCCCGATCAGAATGCGGGTTATTCAGTGCTACATAGAACCAATACTGACATACGGATGCGAGTCATGGACAATGAACACACAGATCGAAAAATCTCTGAGGGCCACAGAAATGTGGTTTTATAGAAGAATGATGAGAATCCCATGGACTGCTAAAATGACTAATGTTGAAGTGCTGAATGAGATCAAGACACAGAGAACGCTTATCATCAATATAAGAAAGAGGCAGTCATCATTTTTCGGATATGTGATGAGGAGGAGGTTTAGAGCACATTTTGACAACCGGTAAAATCGAGGGTAGACCAGACAGGTGAAGACAGAGACATAACAATTTGGATATCCTGACTTCATGGCACGTTAGAGCGTCAACATCTGAATTGATAGCAAACACCAACGACAGAGATTTGGGGAGATCCATGATCGCCTACGCCAGCCGGCACGGCACCTGATGATGATGACCAGGATGGATGACCATGCAAAATATGAAGCGACGGCATCAAGAACAGCCTTAAGAAAATTAATATCAGCTTACAAAGTACCTTAAAAGAAGCACACACAAGATCACAACGCCCCCTCTCCCAACACTTCTATAAAGAAGTAAATGGTAGAGGAGAAGACAACCAGGGTGGTCTGAGATCAAATATTATATAATGTTAACAATAGTTACTTGTAGGGTTACCATTGGAAATGGCGGCCATGTTGGCAGCGCCGGATTAGCCTAGTAGCAGAAGTAGCAAATGTTACGGGCCTCGCGCTTCTGGGGGCCCCGCGCCAATGCGACAGAGCTAAGCTATCACTAGTCATAAACAAGGAACCAAGGTTGGGAGATGGGTAATAATATCCCCCTTTCATTTTCTTTCTTATTTAGGTTAGGACCAAGGTCATATTTACTCAATTTCGGACTTAGTTGGGCAATCACATTGAGCTCACTAACAACGTTACAGTTTTTTTACTTTTGTGTAGAAGTATCCCCTTTTGCACACTCTGCTAATAAACGAAGGCTTCAAAGTTTGAACCCAAGGACCATTAAATTTTACTCATGACCCAGTTAAGGGTTAAGGGCTGAACAACTCGCCCAAAATTTACTTGATTTTTTAAAGAAAAATGGTATTAATATCAAAGACTGTCGTGGTCAAAGCTATGACAATGCCAGCAACATGAGTGGGAAATACCACAAGCACGCATTAAGGAGAAAAATCATCATCATCAGGTGCCGTCTCCACATCGAAGGTTGACTGCAATGTATCTCCAGCATCCTATGTCTTTCGCCTTGGCATTGCACACTGCCAGACTGTAACCTGTCCATTTCTTAAAGTTTCCTCCCACTTATCTCTCGGTCTTCCTCTTGCTCTTCCCTCCTCAACTTTCCCTTCTAGTAAATGTTTTATCATGGTGTCATGTCTTTTATGTGCCCAAAATACTTTACTTGTCTGAATTTTATTTCTCTTAACAATTGTTTCTTCATGCCTAGTTTTCCTAAAACTTGTTTATTTGTCTGTTTTTCTGTCCATGAAACTCTGCCTATTCTTCTATATATCCACATCTCAAATGCATCAATTCTGTCTTCTAACTGCTTGTTCATTGTCCATGTTTCCGAGCCATACATTAATATAGGATATATATAGCATTTGATCATTCTCATTTTTAGCCTGTAAAGATAAATATGAGAAAAATAAGTACTCAAAATACATTCCTTGCTTTGCACATTCACTGAATTTGGTTGTAAAGTGTGCTGCAGAATGTTGTATAAAAGCATCCATTTTTTCGATTTTGTTGAAAGCCTCTATACATTCTTTTCCGCTTCTATCTATCGATGGGGCATTCTTACAAAAGCACTGGAAGATACAGGTTCAAACTTCCCGACTTTGAAGAGACTGTCGGACACCAGGTGGTCTGCCCAAGCTGATGCGACAAAGCTACTTTTATGTTGTTTTACCACTATCAAACAAGTTTTGGATGACATCTCAAATAACATGGATCAAAGGTAGAGTGTCGTAATCAGGCGTATTGACTAGTTTTGGAGGAATAATGACCATTTTATGGAACGGAATTCTAGAACGCTTGCAAGCGTCTAGTGTATAGATTCTCAAATTTTTTCGGCCCACCGCCCACTTTGCACAACATAAACTTTGCAACGCCCCTACACAGTTTGCGAACGCCCCCATATATAACATGCTCTATTTTCTCTTTGACATAGAAAATTGATATATATTTCTGTCATACATGGTCAATTTTCAAATGATTATATGCATGAAATAGAAAATTGATGACAAAATGGATCGTGTAAGACGGACATAAGATGAATTAAAATGTAGAATTCAAATTTTAAATTATTATTCAATAGCAAAAGCACGAAAAAACCTTCCCCAAATGCTTCTGAACCCACTATCGCCCCTCTGGAAGGCTTCAGCGCCCACTGGGGGCGGTCCACCCACTTTGGGAACTGCTGGTCTAGTGACACGAGATATGTCTATGAATCGTTATACGGGTACGTTCAAGCAATGTCAGATATTGAAGCCAATGCCAAAATCCTGACTGACTGTGAAGAATATCACCAACAAACTTCAAGACGACGCAAGCGAAATACTAAGTACGACGATTTCAGCAGCTCTACTACGCTCGATGAAGCTGTAGGAAATCAAACACCCAAACAAAAATGTGAAAGTCAGGTGTTTATTGTTATAAGTGATGCCCACCTTGGAAAATTCATTAGAGTCGTGTTTCCCAAATGTAGAGATAGTCTTACGAATTTACTTGTCTTTAATTATTACTAACTGCAGCGGAGAACATTCTTTTTCAACATTAAAGCGTATAGATTATGACATGAATTGTATAAATTATGACATGAAAATCAACAACACTAAAACAGAAATAATGAATATGGATCTCCATCGATAATCACCTACTAAATCAAGTAAAAGATTTCACATACCTGGGAGCATTTTTTCAGCAAATGGAAGAATAACTAATGAAATTCAACACAGATGCAACAAAGCAAATCAAATGATAGGGCAAATGGCGCCAATTTTAAGATGCAAACACGTCACCATGAACACAAAAAGAGCAATGTTCAACACAATCTTTCTCCCCACATTATGTTACCAGTGCCAAACCTGGACGCTGACAACAAACGATAGAAGAAAACTAGTCACAACAGAGATGAAGTGTCTACGCAGAATGCTGGGTGTAACAAGAAGAGACCGGTTGAGAAATGAAGACATCAGGAAAAAGTGGGTACAACATCAGTACTAGACTTCATCAAGAAACAACAAATTAAATGGTTCGGTCACGTAAGCAGATTACCATCAGACAGTGCACCCCAAAGAGCAATGCTGCTCCGATACAATGGGTACAAAGCAAAAGGCCGGCCACGCAAAGATGGACCTCAGAGATAACAGAGGCGACGAAAGAGACTATCTACGAAGCGCATACTAGGGCCCGTTTTAGAAATCTATTCCTGACCTGACGCTGTGAGGCATACAGGATTCGAAGAAAGAAAGAAAGAAATGAATATGGGAAGAAAACATAATAATCTAGACATCCATGTCAATGGTACTAAAATAAACCAAGTGAAAGAATTCAAATACTTAGGAAGCATATTCACAGAAGACGGAAAACTAGATAGAGAGATAGAGGCTAGAGTGCAAAAGCAAATGCTGTAACCTACCAGCTAGCCCTATTGTTAAGGCACCCAAAAATTTCACAGGCAGCTAAGCAACAGATGATCAACAGCATTTTTATACCTACTTTGTGTTACCAGAGCCAAACATGGACATTGAGCAAAGCGCAGTCACAAAAATAACTACATGTGAAATGCGTTGCCTGCGAAAAGTTACCAACAACACAAGAAAAGACAGAATCACCAACATCAGCATAAGAAAGAAAGTTGGCACAAAACCGTGCTTGAATTACATAGATAAACAAAGAATGAAGTAGTTTGGCCACTTAATAAGAATGCATCCAAACTCCACAGTATACAGAGTCTTCTACAACAGAACATCGGGAAAGAAGGTAAGAGGAAGACCACGGAAAAGATGGTTGGATGGCGTAGCAGAATCCTGTGAAAGAGCAAAGATAATCACACAAGCCACCAGAACAGCGCAAGACAAAACAGAAAACCACGACACTGGGCAACAACCCGGTAGCAGTGTGACGACACTGGGCAACAACCCGGTAGCAGTGTGACGACACTGGGCAACAACCCGGTAGCAGTGTGACGACAAAAGAAGAAGAAGTAGAAGAGTATAAAAAGTGAGTCAGGGAACATGATGGGACAAGATCGTCTAAATAACCTCACCTTAATGAACATTGAATGTAATTTACTTAGAGAAATTGATTTGTCTAGTGATCTCTAAATTTGCTCACATTAAATCGAGACAAGTTTGTTTGTAAAAGTTGTGTTTATTATTTATTATCATACAAAACCTAGGGCCCCACGCTAAAATTTGCTACAGGCCCCGTGCTGGCTTATCCGGCACTGCATGTTGGATTATAAACACTTAGTTTGTTCCTTTCGTGCCAAAGGCGGCACATAGGGCAGAGGTTTTAGATCTCCAGGTGATTCGGTTCTTTGCTAGCAGTTGGAGATCTTGTATGGTTTTACATCCCAATAGTTTACTTTCTTGTTGGATTGTTCTTCGAAGAGTGGTCTTAGGTCTTCCACGTTTTCTTTTCCCAACTGGTGACCACATAAGGACTTGTCGATTTAGTCTCTTTTCGTCTGATCTAAGAACATGACCTAAATATTTCCACCTTCGTTTCCTTATAATATTTGATACGGGTTGTTGGTGTGTTCTATCTCTCACTGTGTTGTTAGAAACGAAATCACTCCATTTTAATGTTAATAATTTTCAGACATTTATTCTCAAAGCTGTCCAGTTTCTTATCAATTTTCTTTGTTGATTTCCAACTTTCACAACCGTAGGTCAGTAGAAAAATCACACATGACCTAAATAATTTAACTTTTGTGAATATATTAAGGTCTTGAGATTGCCAGATGTTCGTTAATTTAGTGAAGGCACCAGCTGTTATATCAATACGAGAGTTTATTTCTTTCATCTTGTCTCTGTTGTTTGTCACTTTACTATCCAAATATGTAAACACTGCAGCGTTGTAAAATAAAATAAAATGGAGTAATGTTAATCTCTTCATGTTGCTACAAATTATATATAAAATATACATACAAGAATAATGTTAATCTCTTCATGTTGCTACAAATTGTATATAAAATATTCATACAAGAGTAATGTTAATCTCTTCATGTTTCTACAAATTGTATCTAAAATATACATACAAGAATAATGTTAATCTCTTCATGTTTCTACAAATTATATATACAATATACATACAAGAATAATGTTAATCTCTTCATGTTTCTACAAATTATATATAAAATATATATACAAGAGTAATGTTAATCTCTTCATGTTTCTACAAATTGTATATAAAATATACATACAAGAATAATGTTAATCTCTTCATGTTTCTACAAATTATATATAAAATATATATACAAGAGTAATGTTAATCTCTTCATGTTTCTACAAATTGTATCTAAAATATACATACAAGAGTAATGTTAATCTCTTCATGTTTCTACAAATTGTATCTAAAATATTCATACAAGTGCAGCATCAGCAACAAAATGTGTATACTCAGCATCTCATGGAGTGACAGATTAGCAAACATTTTTGGTCTGTTCTCTAATTTTGTTTTATCTCACAGCATCATGATAACAGTAGATTTCTAGAACATTAATCTGCTTATTTTTTCAAACCATTTAATTTGTTGTTTCTTGATGAAGTTCAGTACTGCTGTTGTACCTACTTTTGTTCTGATGTCGTCATTTCTAACTGGTCTCCTCTTGATACTCCCAACATTCTGTGTAGACACTTTATCTCTGTTGTGACTAGTTTGTCTTCTAAGACACATTGAGGTGTTGAGATAGGAGGTAATTTCCAGCACTGGAAACTCTCAATCGTCAATGTCGCACAGATGATCCTGTAACTTATGCCAGATTGATTGAAATTTCAAAGAATGTCATTTATGAAGATCTATTATATGGCATTGTTCATCTATACAGACAGTGGCGAGTGTTTTACTGTGACAACTTATGAGTTTGTGCTTGTCTCTCTTGTCTTTATAGACAGTGGTAAATGTTTTACTGTGACAACTTCTGAATTTGCGATTGTCTCTCTTGGTGTTCAGCTCATTCTTAAGTCACTTTTCAAAAGATTCTGACCTTTGCGTAATATTATTTTTCACATAACTTGATCATCATGAAGATCTAGTTACAAGACAACAGAACTGTGAGACAATCATTTCTTGGTTATAAGAACAAAAGAAAGTGAGACTTGAAGGAATTTAACTTGAATACACCAAAGTAGAAAGAGTTTATTGAAGAAATCTCTGAACATTCCCCTGAGAACTGAGGAAACCAGACTCGGATAGCTCGCTGATATAAAACTTGCAATTAGAAAGCATAAACTCATACAACATCTCTACATAGAGGCTAAACACATTGTCTCACGAGACTAATAGAATGTTATTATTATGCACATATTTAAGGTTATGGGTTACATGAATATCAAAATAAGTATTGTAAACTTCAACAAGGTTAATATTTAAAAGAAAACTGCATGCAGACAAAAGTTTAAAATCTTGATTATATGTTAAACCAAATAATAATATTTTCAAAACAAATATATGTACATCTTATAAGTTCAGCTAGCGAATGTAGGGGAAATAATCTATGTTGGATAACTTCAATGTTTAACTTATTTCGATTATTGCCCTTAAACTCAAGGCACAATTATTGGCCTTCTCTTCAGTCAAGTGTACAACTAGCAATCAGCTTCAATCATGTTCACATGTAGACAACAGTTCAGTCAAGTGTACAACTAGCAATTAGCTTCAATCATGTTCACATGTAGACAACAGTTCAGTCAAGTGTACAACTAGCAATCAGCTTCAATCATGTTCACACGTAGCCAACAGTTCAGTCAAGTGTACAACTAGCAATCAGCTTCAATCATGTTCACATGTAGACAACAGTTCAGTCAAGTGTACAACTAGCAATCAGCTTCAATCATGTTCACATGTAGACAACAGTTCAGTCAAGTGTACAATTAGCAATCAGCTTCAATCATGTTCACACGTAGACAACAGTTCAGTCAAGAGTACAACTAGCAATCAGCTTCAATCATGTTCACATGTAGACAACAGTTCAGTCAAGTGTACAACTAGCAATCAGCTTCAATCATGTTCACACGTAGACAACAGTTCAGTCAAGAGTACAACTAGCAATCAGCTTCAATCATGTTCACATGTAGACAACAGTTCAGTCAAGTGTACAATTAGCAATCAGCTTCAATCATGTTCACATGTAGACAACAGTTCAGTCAAGTGTACAACTAGCAATCAGCTTCAATCATGTTCACATGTAGACAACAGTTCAGTCAAGTGTACAACTAGCAATCAGCTTCCATCATGTTCACATGTAGACAACAGTTCAGTCAAGTGTACAACTAGCAATCAGCTTCAATCATGTTCACATGTAGACAACAGTTCAGTCAATAGTACAGTTAGCAATCAGCTTCAATCATGTTCACATGTAGACAACAGTTCAGTCAAGAGTACAGTTAGCAATTAGCTTCAATCATGTTCACATGTAGACAACAGTTCAGTCAAGAGTACAGTTAGCAATTAGCTTCAATCATGTTCACATGTAGACAACAGTTCAGTCAAGAGTACAATTAGCAATCAGCTTCAATCATGTTCACATGTAGACAACAGTTCAATCAAGTGTACAACTAGCAATCAGCTTCAATCATGTTCACATGTAGACAACAGTTCAGTCAAGTGTACAACTAGCAATCAGCTTCAATCATGTTCACATGTAGACAACAGTTCAATCAAGTGTACAATTAGCAATCAGCTTCAATCATGTTCACATGTAGACAACAGTTCAGTCAAGAGTACAACTAGCAATCAGCTTCAATCATGTTCACATGTAGACAACAGTTCAGTCAAGTCTACAATTAGCAATCAGCATCAATCATGTTCACGTGTAGACAACAGTTCAGTCAAGTGTACAATTAGCAATCAGCTTCAATCATGTTCACATGTAGACAACAGTTCAGTCAAGTGTACAATTAGCAATCAGCTTCAATCATGTTCACATGTAGACAACAGTTCAGTCAAGAGTACAATTAGCAATCAGCTTCAATCATGTTCACATGTAGACAACAGTTCAGTCAAGAGTACAATTAGCAATCAGCTTCAATCATGCTCACATGTAGACAACAGTTCAGTCAAGAGTACAATTATCAATCAGCTTCAATCATGTTCACATGTAGAGATCGTTACATTACAAGTAGTAGCATGTCCCTTGTAGAACCTCTGCTCTGTCTGAAGCCTGCCTTGACTTCCTTCTATCTAGAGATCGTTACATTACAAGTAGTAGCATGTTCCTTGTAGAACCTCTGCTCTGTCTGAAGCCTGTCTTTGACTTCCTTCTATCTAGAGATCGCTACATTACAAGTAGTAGCATGTCCCTTGTAGAACCTCTGCTCTGTCAGTAGCCTGCCTTGACTTCCTTCTATCTAGAGATCGTTACATTACAAGTAGTAGCATGTCCCTTGTAGAACCTCTGCTCTGTCTGAAGCCTGCCTTGACTTCCTTCTATCTAGAGATCGCTACGTTACAAGTAGTAGCATGTCCCTTGTAGAACCTCTGCTCTGTCTGAAGCCTGCCTTGACTTCCTTTATTTCATATTCCAATTTTCTTTCTATCCATTTCATGATAATCCACAGTATTATTTTCTTTCTATCCATTTCATGATAATCCACAGTATTATTTTGTTGACATGGCTGATTAGTGCGATAGTATGGTAATTGTTGCACTTTTTTTGTATTGTCTTTGTACATCTCTCTATAAGTATTGCCTTGCATTATTGTATTTCCATTTTTGTCATATATTGTGTGCAATGAGCAGCAATGATGGTTTGAATTTGCCATTTATTGTTCTAATTTCCTTGAACATTTATCAATCTTTCCCTTGCAATTGGAGATCATATATTTTCTTGAAGTGTTCATTATATGTTGTTTCTTATATGTTCTCATCTCTCTCCTGATTTCTCTTGTGCAGTTTCTGTGTTTGACCTCATTACGATCTATCCGTGTCTGTTTTAGAATTTTCTTTAATTTTTGAATCGAGAACTGGGCGTGAGAAAAGACAAGATAAACATTTGACAGAGTGTTCTCATGTAAACATCCACACTTCGAGTTGGCAGAGAAATAACTAATTAAATAACCGACCCAGCGCTAAACTGAAAAATAAAACTAGAAGAAGAATTGTTGATACTATTATTTACTATTTGATCGCATAAACATCTACATTTGATAAAATAAGACAAACCTATATGATGCAGGCATTCAGGCAACAAGATCAAGGTGACAAATGAGAAACTGTTGAATACCAGTCTCGATCCTCAACCTGTTTTATTTTTGACTGAGGTAAAATCAGCACTCCAAGCACTTCAGTATAGAAAATTACCAGGTCTACAGACCCTACGGTCTAAACCCATGTTTCCCAACGTGGGGCGCACGCTTCACAGGGGGGACATTTTCATCGTTTAGGGGTGCAATAGACTCGTTCGGAGTTTAACTAATATTCATGATGTTGCAAAACCGATATATTGGCTTTTGGATGTCTGTTTACAAAAACGACTGTTGCTTCACAATCACTTTACTGAAGTTTAAAAAAATTTTAATAAGCTGAAAGTACTTATATCTAGGTACATTTTACCTCCTTTCAACAAAGTTTTGAAAGCGGGAAAGCATGTGTTATTGTGTTTAAATCGAGTCATATGTTTTTTTTAAAACTGTAATGTGTCCGTCATTTGCCAACCTTGTCATGAAGGCCAAAATGAATTTATATAGTGCAATCTTTAGTATGTAATAGTATTGGACAGAGCCACGCATATCATATTTCCACCACAGATAGCAGGTCCGAAGTTTGATTTGACTTGGAATGTTAGGTACGATGGGAAAAGGAACCAAGAAATATCAAGGTGGTTTGACTCACTTATCCTCATGGAATTGACACTTTTGAAAAAATGTCGTGGCTGTTCTTTGTATAGTAATGACAGTTGTTCTCCGTAATTTTCCCACGATTCTGTATTTGATGCCGACCTACTGATTCTGTAAATATTGCAAATATTTATGTTTCGTGTCCACCATTTTCGCGCACCTTACAGGAAAATAATACTGAGAGAAAACTCCTAATTCCTTGGGGCGATGCAAAAGATCTGTGTTTAAACACAATGAAGAATGTTCCTTATTCGGAATAGTTTCGCTGTATCATAGCATTGGCAAAGAATGATCATGCTCTTTGGCTTATATCACAGACAAGCTACAGGAAGTGGTTGAGAAGTGATCTCGTTAGAGCGAATGCAGATTTGGATTTGAATGAATGAAAGGTATCTAGTAGACAGGGAGAAGACTTTTTCTTCTTCTCGATCGTTCTTTTCGTTCATTTTGATCATTCTTATTGTGATATATAAACATCCTACATCAAGAACGTGTGTGATCCGTCACATCTTCAGTACCATTTGGAGCTCTGGTGCTTATCCTTCGGCGATGTGTCCGATTTCAGCCAGCGTTTACTTGGTTTGCACTGTCAGTCTTTATCTGTCCCCAGCCGACCTGCAAAGTAGCAGGTTGCTTTTTCTTTAGGGTAGCTACTCTTAGACAACCTTCCCTCCCTGGATGTTGAGCGTCGTCTGCCCAGGTTATCAGTTTTATTTTGGACTACTTGGTTTGCCTACCGTCCAGTTTTGTTTACGATTTGCTCCGCTAGCCTTTGATTGTCCCTAATCCAACTACAAGGCAGTGGTAAAGGAGAAGACTGTCACGGACTACGGAGACAAACCAGAATATCATGCTTTGCTGAAATTCGGATGTGTCTGTCCTGCATACTGTAAACGGTTAATTGGGACACACCGTGCTCACTCTCTGTGGTGAAATTACACACAGATCACTAAGAGTGGGTACCAAGTTGTGTTATGTTATTCGATCGACGTCATGGCTCATTGGCCATTCCCATGTGTGCTCTGTCCTCCGCTGTAGCAGCCATCGTTAAGTCCCCTTTCTCACTGTACCCATGAGAAGTTGTTTAGTATATCTTCTCTCTCTCTACAACGAAGACGACACTGTCTGGAATGTCCAGACTTAACTCCTAATTCTTGCAATCGGTCCCATGTCTGAGACTCGCCGATATCAAATAAATGAGAGTGTACTGAATTAATGATATCGGCTCTGTCGATACTTCTGCCAGCTTGAGTCGGGGCATTGTTTGCAAGAAAGTCAGTACGTTCGTTACCCTGCACTCCAGCATATCTAAGTGTGTACATCCAAAGTCATTGTCTTGAGATTAACAAGTGATACACAGAGCGAACACAAACAATAACAATATATTATTTTCCAGGTTGGAGCACGTACACAACAACCGTTGAGATAATTGTCCCCACCAAACATTTTAGTACGACCAAACAATTAGACTGTCAAGACGACGGGACTCTCATCTGCATGCCTTTTATAACCATCTTATTGAAACCAGTGTCTTTAATAATATTGCCCTTGCCCGCCTGCCCTGCCTGTTCGTAGCGCATTGGACGATGGGTGACAAGCCCCTGTGAGTGCGGGTTCAATTCCACGGGCTGGCAGAAAAGCCACAGGTTCTCCAGATTTACGATGTTCGTGGCAGCGAACCGAAGGGTTACGATGTCTCTGGCACCGAGCCGAAGAGCTAAACCTCAAGTGCTTCTGGATCGGAAAAAAAATACTATTGCCCAGTGCCGGATTAGGCCAGCGCGGGGCCTGTAGCAAATTTTAGCGCGGGGCCCTAGGTTTTGTATGATAATAAATAATCAAACACAAATTTTACAAACAAACTTGTCTCGATTTAATGTGAGCAAATTTAGAGATAATACTAGACAAATCAATTTCTCTAAGTAAATTACATTCAATGTTCAACGACATAATGTGAGGTTATTTAGACGATCTTGTCCCATCATGTTCCTTAACTTACTATTTTATACGCTTTAATGTCGAAAAAGAACGTTCTCCGCTGCAGTTAGTAATCATTAAAGACAAGTAAATTCGTAAGACAATTTGTAGATTTGGGAAACACGACTCTAATGAATTTTCCATTATGCTTTCTTCCAAATCTTCTTGGTAAGAGCTGACAATATTATGAGTTCTTTTCAAGATCTCTTCTGTAAGAGATTTTAACTGCCAAAGTGTTCCAAATACACCAGTCACTCTATGGTGCGCTCCCATGCGTTTAGCTAAGACAGAGAGTACATTATCAGTTATGACAATAAACACCTGACTTTCAAATTTTTGTTTGGGTGTTTGATTTTCTACAACTTCGTCGAGCGTAGTAGAGCCTCTGAAATAGTCGTACTTAGTATTTTGCTTGCGTCGTCTTGAAGTTTGTTGCTGATATTCTTGACAGTCAGTCAGGATTTTGGCTTTGGTCTCAATATCTGAAAATGTTGGCCGCATTGCTTGAACGTACCCGCGTAACGATTCATAAAGGGTATATTTCGTGTTAAGGTCTTGATCAGGTGACTGTAATGAAGCGCTAGACGCTTGCAAGCGTTCTAGAATTCCGTTCCATAAAATGGTTATTATTCCTGTTTCCAACTTACTCATCTCCAAAACTAGTCAATACTCCTGATTACGACACTCTACCATTTGATCCATGTTATTTGAGATGTCATCCAAAATTTGTTTGATAGTGGTAAAACCACATAAAAGTGTCTTTGTCGCATCAGCTCGTGCAGACCACCTGGTGTCTGACAGTCTGACAGTCAAAAGTCGGGAGTTTTGAACCTGTATCTTCCAGTGCTTTTGTAAGAATGCCCCATCGATAGGTGGAAACGGAAAAGAATGTATAGAGGCTTTCAACAAAATCGAAAAAATGGATGCTTCTATACAACATTCTGCAGCACACTTAGCAACAAAATTCAGTGAATGTGCAAAGCAGGGAATGTATTCTGCATACCTATTTATCTCCTTAATGCGTGCTTGTAAGCCGTGGTATTTCCCACTCATGTTGCTGGCATTGCCATGGCTTTGACCACAACAGTCTTTGATATCAATGCCATTTTTCTTTTAAAAATCAAGTAAACTTTGGGCGAGTTGTTCAGCAGTATGACCTTCCATATCCAAGAACTTCACAAACCTTTCCACTGGTCCAGATGGTAACACATAGCGCACTATTAGAGTGAGTTGGTCCACATGCGAAATGTCTGGAGTAGAGTCCAGTGATACGAAATAGTACTTGCATTTATTAATTTCGCAAATAATATGATCCAGTAAGCTTGATGCAATTAGATGGATAAATTCCTCACATGTTGTTTTTGATAAGTATGATGTATGTCCCTTTCCTTTATTTGCATAAGTATTTATACGCTGAGCCAGAAAAATGTCAAATTAGGCTATTAATTCCAACAAACCTAAATAATTTCCATTATTAGGTGGACCAATAGTTTCATCACCACCCCGAAATGCAAGACCTCGTTCTGCTAAAAATTGTATAACTGAAGTAATTAGCTCTAAAAGTGTCCGCCAATATTTTTGTTCGGTTGAGAATCGATACGCGCATCCTTCTTTTTGCAAACTAACAGCGAAATTATCGCTTGTCTATGGAAGGTGCTTTCTTCATTTCTTTTCAACAAATTATTTACATTTTTCCAGTCGTCAAATCCTTTTTTCGTAAACCATGATGAACAGCCTGAATCAGTAACTTTGCAAATAGAAAAGTTGTCCTTTAGTTTCTGAATAACACAACCAATCTCTCACATGAGTTTTGTTTGTTGGTTTATGTGTATATGTGTAAACGACTTTTGACACAATCGTGAATTGTTTTCTTTATCGTATTTGTTTTTTTTAAGACAAGAAATCACTGTTCATATCTCTCTCGCGATCGTTCTTAAGCCGTTTTTATCATTCAAATGTGATATATAAACAGATTTAATACCAAGAACGGGTATGCTGTTCATATGTTGAACTTCGCTACTTCCATTCGCAATCCAATAATCTCGATTGAAGTTGCTTGGCATTCACCAATATCGTTAGAGTACATTTTACTTTCGTTGTGTTTTTGGCTTGTAGAAGATGTTGCTACATTGGAAGCATGTGCTGTGCTTTCTGCCTCTCTTTGGCTTGAAGATGATATGGCTAAATTGGGAGAACTTGCTGTACATTCGACTTCAGTTTGTCTTGTGGAAAATGTGGCTAAATCGTGAAGAGTTTCTGATCTTAATGGTAATATTGATAATGCTGATTCTTCTATAGCACTGCCTTCATCTACTACACAGTAAGACGCGATTTCTGTATTTTCTGCTTCGATTTCTTTGGATTCAGCACCATCACACACGACACTAAAAAATCCAGACAGCTTGCGTGTTTTTTATATAACATCTTGGTTATTTTTTCCTTTTCATCTCTGTCACATAGGCGCGGGCCTACAGAAGCGCGTGGCCCGTAGCATTTGCTACTTCTGCTACTAGGCTAATCCGGCGCTGCTATTGCCCAATAGTTGTGGCGATTGTCGATCTATAGATGTCGACCTGAATACATACAACAAACGCATGGTTGCCACAGCAAAAAGCATTCTATGTAACAGTCATAGCTCACAGCGTTGCTCAAGCACTAACTCAGTAGCTCGGCAAACGAAACCGGAAAATACCCTACCAAACATGTCGGAAATACGCTAGCAAAGTCGTGGACAGCGGTTATGACGAACAAGCTCAATCTGCCGTATGCAGTTATATTGCGGGTGCAGAAAGCTAGATTTTGTCATGATTGATGTTCCCTTCGACAATAATTACAATTCAAGTGATGAACAGTTTGGTGTTGCTACATTAGCGACGGCCATATGCATTTTATGCGGTGCTGGTTGCTTTTTGTGGCGGTACGCGGCTGTTTCATTCTGGAATTAGTTCACACAGGAAACATTTCACAGTTCTTAGCATTTCGTGTGATTTTCATTGGCACAGGAACGGAATAATTATGGGGTGACCCGTTGTAGTGAAGTTGGAACCGTACTTATGAACTGTGAACTAAGATGTCGACCTGGGATATTGTGTAGGTCCAACCACTCTGAGATATTGTTCGTCAAGTCCGCCCATGTGGAGCCGAGGCCAGCAAGGAAAGCCAAGAATAGTACCACTGCAACCTACAATGCATATCGTGAGAGGCGACTGATGTAGGGTCCTAGGGAAGCTACCATAGTAAATAAAAATGCGTCGCAAATATCGGATGTTTTAGCCTACTTTTAGGCGCATAACTGGCACAACGTACAATCGCCCTTAGGCTCGGATTACATACAAATCACACAGAGTGATTGACAAGTGATCATGTGAAGCGTTCGAAGAAGAAGCTTTCCTAGAAGTTAGTTACCGTTGGCCTCGCTATTGGATTTCTTATCATTCTGCAGTAAAGCTACGTATTGGATTTCTTATCATTCTGCAGTAAAGCTACGTATTGGATTTCTTATCATTCTGCAGTAAAGCTACGTATTGGATTTCTTATCATTCTGTAGTAAAGCTACGTAAGAGGCGGGCTGAACAGAGACTACAAGCTTCTAAAAGGAAGAAATATCGACAATCTCTCAAGTATCTACGAATTGGCTATTGAAATTGTCGAAGTGCAAACTAACGAGCTATAATTCTACGTAAGATGGTTTCAGGAGTTTGGAATTGTCGAAGTGCAAACTAACGAGCTATAATTCTACATAAGATGGTTTCAGGAGTTTGGAATTGTCAAAGTGCAAACTAACGAGCTATAATTCTACATAAGTTGGTTTCAGGAGTTTGGAATTGTCGAAGTGCAAACTAACGAGCTATAATTCTACATAAGCTGGTTTCAGGAGTTTGGAATTGTCGAAGTGCAAACTAACGAGCTATAATTCTACATAAGTTGGTTTCAGGAGTTTGGAATTGTCGAAGTGCAAACTAACGAGCTATAATTCTACATAAGCTGGTTTCAGGAGTTTGGAATTGTCGAAGTGCAAACTAACGAGCTATAATTCTACATAAGTTGGTTTCAGGAGTTTGGAATTGTCGAAGTGCAAACTAACGAGCTATAATTCTACATAAGTTGGTTTCAGGAGTTTGGAATTGTCGAAGTGCAAACTAACGAGCTATAATTCTACATAAGCTGGTTTCAGGAGTTTGGAATTGTCGAAGTGCAAACTAACGAGCTATAATTCTACATAAGCTGATTTCAGGAGTTTGGAATTGTCGAAGTGCAAACTAACGAGCTATAATTCTACGTAAGATGGTTTCAGGAGTTTAGAATTGTCGAAGTGCAAACTAACGAGCTATAATTCTACGTAAGATGGTTTCAGGAGTTTGGAATTGTCGAAGTGCAAACTAACGAGCTATAATTCTACATAAGTTGGTTTCAGGAGTTTGGAATTGTCGAAGTGCAAACTAACGAGCTATAATTCTACATAAGCTGGTTTCAGGAGTTTGGAATTGTCGAAGTGCAAACTAACGAGCTATAATTCTACGTAAGATGGTTTCAGGAGTTTGGAATTGTCGAAGTGCAAACTAACGAGCTATAATTCTACATAAGTTGGTTTCAGGAGTTTGGAATTTTCGAAGTGCAAACTAACGAGCTATAATTCTACATAAGTTGGTTTCAGGAGTTTGGAATTGTCGAAGTGCAAACTAACGAGCTATAATTCTACATAAGTTGGTTTCAGGAGTTTGGAATTGTCGAAGTGCAAACTAACGAGCTATAATTCTACATAAGCTGGTTTCAGGAGTTTGGAATTGTCGAAGTGCAAACTAACGAGCTATAATTCTACATAAGTTGGTTTCAGGAGTTTGGAATTGTCGAAGTGCAAACTAACGAGCTATAATTCTACATAAGCTGGTTTCAGGAGTTTGGAATTGTCGAAGTGCAAACTAACGAGCTATAATTCTACATAAGTTGGTTTCAGGAGTTTGGAATTGTCGAAGTGCAAACTAACGAGCTATAATTCTACATAAGCTGGTTTCAGGAGTTTGGAATTGTCGAAGTGCAAACTAACGAGCTATAATTCTACATAAGCTGGTTTCAGGAGTTTGGAATTGTCGAAGTGCAAACTAACGAGCTATAATTCTACATAAGTTGGTTTCAGGAGTTTGGAATTGTCGAAGTGCAAACTAACGAGCTATAATTCTACATAAGCTGGTTTCAGGAGTTTGGAATTGTCGAAGTGCAAACTAACGAGCTATAATTCTACATAAGCTGGTTTCAGGAGTTTGGAATTGTCGAAGTGCAAACTAACGAGCTATAATTCTACATAAGTTGGTTTCAGGAGTTTGGAATTGTCGAAGTGCAAACTAACGAGCTATAATTCTACATAAGTTGGTTTCAGGAGTTTGGAATTGTCGAAGTGCAAACTAACGAGCTATAATTCTACATAAGTTGGTTTCAGGAGTTTGGAATTGTCGAAGTGCAAACTAACGAGCTATAATTCTACATAAGCTGGTTTCAGGAGTTTGGAATTGTCGAAGTGCAAACTAACGAGCTATAATTCTACATAAGCTGGTTTCAGGAGTTTGGAATTGTCGAAGTGCAAACTAACGAGCTATAATTCTACATAAGTTGGTTTCAGGAGTTTGGAATTGTCGAAGTGCAAACTAACGAGCTATAATTCTACATAAGTTGGTTTCAGGAGTTTGGAATTGTCGAAGTGCAAACTAACGAGCTATAATTCTACATAAGTTGGTTTCAGGAGTTTGGAATTGTCGAAGTGCAAACTAACGAGCTATAATTCTACATAAGCTGGTTTCAGGAGTTTGGAATTGTCGAAGTGCAAACTAACGAGCTATAATTCTACATAAGCTGGTTTCAGGAGTTTGGAATTGTCGAAGTGCAAACTAACGAGCTATAATTCTACATAAGTTGGTTTCAGGAGTTTGGAATTGTCGAAGTGCAAACTAACGAGCTATAATTCTACATAAGCTGGTTTCAGGAGTTTGGAATTGTCGAAGTGCAAACTAACGAGCTATAATTCTACGTAAGATGGTTTCAGGAGTTTGGAATTGTCGAAGTGCAAACTAACGAGCTATAATTCTACATAAGTTGGTTTCAGGAGTTTGGAATTTTCGAAGTGCAAACTAACGAGCTATAATTCTACATAAGTTGGTTTCAGGAGTTTGGAATTGTCGAAGTGCAAACTAACGAGCTATAATTCTACATAAGTTGGTTTCAGGAGTTTGGAATTGTCGAAGTGCAAACTAACGAGCTATAATTCTACATAAGCTGGTTTCAGGAGTTTGGAATTGTCGAAGTGCAAACTAACGAGCTATAATTCTACATAAGTTGGTTTCAGGAGTTTGGAATTGTCGAAGTGCAAACTAACGAGCTATAATTCTACATAAGCTGGTTTCAGGAGTTTGGAATTGTCGAAGTGCAAACTAACGAGCTATAATTCTACATAAGTTGGTTTCGGGAGTTTGGAATTGTCGAAGTGCAAACTAACGAGCTATAATTCTACATAAGCTGGTTTCAGGAGTTTGGAATTGTCGAAGTGCAAACTAACGAGCTATAATTCTACATAAGCTGGTTTCAGGAGTTTGGAATTGTCGAAGTGCAAACTAACGAGCTATAATTCTACATAAGTTGGTTTCAGGAGTTTGGAATTGTCGAAGTGCAAACTAACGAGCTATAATTCTACATAAGCTGGTTTCAGGAGTTTGGAATTGTCGAAGTGCAAACTAACGAGCTATAATTCTACATAAGCTGGTTTCAGGAGTTTGGAATTGTCGAAGTGCAAACTAACGAGCTATAATTCTACATAAGTTGGTTTCAGGAGTTTGGAATTGTCGAAGTGCAAACTAACGAGCTATAATTCTA
Organism: Arion vulgaris; assembly: GCA_020796225.1. Lineage (NCBI taxonomy): Eukaryota > Metazoa > Mollusca > Gastropoda > Stylommatophora > Arionidae > Arion > Arion vulgaris. The sequence continues at coordinate 87,659,532 of CM036755.1, forward strand.
CATAAGTTGGTTTCAGGAGTTTGGAATTGTCGAAGTGCAAACTAACGAGCTATAATTCTACATAAGTTGGTTTCAGGAGTTTGGAATTGTCGAAGTGCAAACTAACGAGCTATAATTCTACATAAGCTGGTTTCAGGAGTTTGGAATTGTCGAAGTGCAAACTAACGAGCTATAATTCTACATAAGCTGGTTTCAGGAGTTTGGAATTGTCGAAGTGCAAACTAACGAGCTATAATTCTACATAAGTTGGTTTCAGGAGTTTGGAATTGTCGAAGTGCAAACTAACGAGCTATAATTCTACATAAGTTGGTTTCAGGAGTTTGGAATTGTCGAAGTGCAAACTAACGAGCTATAATTCTACATAAGTTGGTTTCAGGAGTTTGGAATTGTCGAAGTGCAAACTAACGAGCTATAATTCTACATAAGCTGGTTTCAGGAGTTTGGAATTGTCGAAGTGCAAACTAACGAGCTATAATTCTACATAAGCTGGTTTCAGGAGTTTGGAATTGTCGAAGTGCAAACTAACGAGCTATAATTCTACATAAGTTGGTTTCAGGAGTTTGGAATTGTCGAAGTGCAAACTAACGAGCTATAATTCTACATAAGTTGGTTTCAGGAGTTTGGAATTGTCGAAGTGCAAACTAACGAGCTATAATTCTACATAAGTTGGTTTCAGGAGTTTGGAATTGTCGAAGTGCAAACTAACGAGCTATAATTCTACATAAGCTGGTTTCAGGAGTTTGGAATTGTCGAAGTGCAAACTAACGAGCTATAATTCTACATAAGTTGGTTTCGGGAGTTTGGAATTGTCGAAGTGCAAACTAACGAGCTATAATTCTACATAAGCTAGTTTCAGGAGTTTGGAAGTACATGTTGTACAAGTAGAGATGGATGCTTGAGGGACAGAGAGAGGAGCAGAGAGAGAGGGGCAGAGAGAGGGGCAGAGAGGGGTGTGCGTAACCAGTGAGTCACGGAAGAATCAGTAGGCATACCTTTCGACATCTGTTGCATTGGGGGAGACTGATCACCTATGTGTCTGCACGGAGTGCTGTATCGTCAGTTCAGTAACCAATAAAGCTAACATTTATGTGGCATCTAGATATTTTTTGCTGTCTGTTTATTTATTGTCAATAATAATTCCTCTCGTACCGTTATACGTTACATAGGGCCTGCAAGTAATTTCTCCATACCGCTCTATCCTGGGCAACTCGCTCAATCTCCTCCATGGAACTGAGACCGATATTTCCTGCCTCTCTCAGCAAAGTTCGTTTCAGGGTCTCCTTAGGTCGATCTCTTTCTTGAACCCTTTGCATCCCACTTCAATGCCTGCTTTGATATTCGTTGATCATTTCTCCTCAAGGTGTGCCCAACATATCGCCATCTTCTCTTTCTTATAACAGTTGTCACTAGTGGTTGACCAGACATGTCTCTGATTTCATCACTTCTCCTGAATTCGTTATATTCGAAATAGATGAGACTGCAGTAAAACTATTTGATTGGCAAAACACGTAATCACAAGTACTGTAGTTTTACAAATTACAAAAACAATGACAAATATAGCACGCTGTTCAACAAGCTTTATCACAACGAACAACAGGAGTGACAAATTTTTTAAAAAATGGACTAAAAAAACGTTTATAATGATTCATTAGAAACGTTTGTTTTTGGTCGTCCATTTGGTTTTTTTAATTTGTCACTCCTGTTGTTCGTTTGCTTGATAAAGGCCTTGTTGGTCGAAACGTTGCTGTATTTTGTCATTGTTTTTGTAATTTGTAAAACTACAGTACTTTGTGATTACGTGTCCTGAATTCGTTCCATTTTATATTCATTATTTTTCGCAGACATCTATTTTCAAATGCATTCAACTTGCTTTCTATATCTTTAGTCATTTTCCAACTCTCGCTAAGCATATGTTAGGATTGATACAACATTTGAATTGAAAATTCGTAATTTAGTTTTAATACTATATAACTTGCAGTTCCATATTTTATTTAGACTTTTAAAAGCTGATGTTGCTTTGCCAATTCGTATCATAATTTCTTTTTAACATTTCCTGTGCAATCAAAATTGCTACCTAAATAGGTGAACTGCTCTGTTATTTTTATCATTTTAGATTCCAGTGTGATATCTGCATTACTTGCCATAGGTGTCTTCATTTATTGTCAATAGCTCACTTTAATTCGTCAGCCCGAGCTCTATGTGATATTGAAGAACTTTCTTCCTGACTTCAATAGACAATGACTTGTTGCATATAATAATTTTTATACTGAAGAACTTTCTTCCTGACTTCAATAGACAATGACTTGTTGCATATAATAATTTTTATTTTCTGGAATGGTTTTTGACTTCCTTATTTCTGAAAATCCATGACAAATTGTGGATCGGCTGTCATGGACACACACTTCATTGTAATACAACTAGCTGAAAGCGGTCGTGTTAACCTCTGATCTTAACTACCATCCACGTTCATCAGTGGTTATGTTGAGCGTGAACTCTCTTTTAAATCTGTGATGTTAAGTAAAATCAATATGTGCCATAGATTGTTGGTTTGGCTTTTTATCAATATCATACGCTGGCAGCCATGTCCTGACTTCTGATCCAGAACAAGTGACGTCAGAGACAGCCATCTTTTTCTTCAGTGAAAGTACTTCATATCTCATATAACTCGTTGAAAGCGAGAAAATCTTTGTCAATTTGTCTTTGTACACTCAATGAGCAGATTCATACTGGTGAGCAAACTTGTTGTCTTTCCCATTGTTCTTGTAAATTTAACCATAATAATCTGGCCGTAGGACTCATTGTACAAATTGAAGAAAATATACAATTAACTTACACCGACCACTACCTTACACTTACAGTTACACAAGATGAAAACAATTTTCACATACACATTTTTTACAATTTTAAAGCTGAACACGCCTTTGCTGCATTTTGCCATTGTTTCTATGTTAAGATGTCGTCAAAATGTCGTCACTAGACGAAATATATCACACATTACACTTAATAGTATATTACAATTGATTGAGAAAGCAAGAAACAAACAAAATTAAATACGAGACACCACACCGGCACCGTCTTGAGTGTCTTGAGTTGAGCAAACTTATTTAAGTTATTAAACTCAAGCTAATTAAAGATGATTCAATAAATAACATTTATGCTACTTTGATTTGATGTACCTTACTCTTTAGTTTACTACTTCCATGTGTAGTTATTAGTTACTAAACTTTACGTTTACTTGTTTTTATTTGAAGAACAGTAACTTGACATCTGATCTAAATCTAAACTAGTTCTAGTTAGTAACTAACATTAACAATCTCACTGCAGGTTTGTTAGTCAAGTCTCGTGTTGTCTCTAGCAAGTTCTCCAGCCTAATGTTCAAGGTTTCTTTGATGTTCTGCTGCCACCTTCATCTTGGTCATCCCCAGTTTCATTCTCCAGGAACCATGCCTTCCATAACCGTTCTCTCCAAACTCATCATCATCATTGGCCTCTTTGTCTCAGGAGACAATAGGTGTTGCGTCACATAGTATGTTCTGTTCTGAATCACAACTTTTCATGTGGCTGTAATGGCCTATTCTGGAGTGGCAATCCTTGCCACAGTTGCTGCAGGTAAAACTGGAGACTAGAGCCGATGCATGTGATGTTCTCTGTGCTCTCTTTTGCCTCCACATGCGATGTTGTTTTTCTTCTTGAGCTTCTCCTCACTGCCGCTCGCCATGCTTGCCTGTCTCTGGCCAGCCTCTCCCAATGTTTTTTTTTTATGCCGCATGAAGTTAGATCACGCTTGCAGGTGTCAATGAAGCGTAATAATGGGCGCCCATGCTGTCTAGCACCAGATGCGAGTTGACCATATAGAATGTTCTTTGGGATTCTATCATCACTCATACGGCACACGTGTCCCAGCCATCTGAGACGTCGCTGACTCAGTAAAGTGTGCATGCTTGGAATGCCAGCACTGTTCAGGACTTCTATATTGGAGATGTGATCTTGCCGTCGGATGTTGTATATTCGCCTGAGACAGCGCATGTGGAAGGTGTTGAGTCGATGTTCTTGTCTAGCATATGTGGTCCATGTCTCACTACCATACAGTAGAGTGCTGAGAACACAAGCTTTATATACTTGTGTCTTGGTGTTTCTTGTGAGTGCCCTGTTTTCCCACATACGCTTTGCTAATTTAAACATAGCAGTGGAGGCCTTCCCAATGCGACTACTAATTTCATCATCGAGGAGAGGTTGCTGCTGATGACAGAACCAAGGTATGTAAAGGTATTGACTACGCAAGCGTATGACTGCCAATGTTGATAGATGGGGCTTTGCTAATATCCTGGAACATTAAATTTGTTTTCTTCAGGCTGATGGTCAAGCCGAATTCATTTGATGCTGCAGCAAATCTGTCCATGAGGTGTTGTAGCCCTTCTTCTGCGTGTGATGTTAATGCTGTATCATCGGCAAACAGAAGTTCCCTGATGGTGACTCCTTGGACTTTGGTCTTTGCTTTTAGTCGCGCCATGTTGAACAATTTTCCATCTGATCTTGTGTGGAGAAATATTCCTTCTTCGGTGGATTCAAAAGCATGGGAGAGAAGTAGGGAGAAAAATATCCCAAAGAGTGTGGGTGCAAGTACGCACCCTTGCTTGACGCCGCTGTTGATAGGAAAAGCGCTGGAGGAGGCCCCATCAAACATCACTGTACCCTTCATGTTGTTATGGAATGATATGATTTTAAGCAATGTAGGAGGGCAGCCGATTTTTACCAAAAGCTTGAAGAGGCCATCTCTACTCACTAGGTCAAATGCTTTTGTTAGATCTATGAAGGCAATGTACAGTGGCATGCGTTGTTCGAGACATTTCTCCTGCAGTTGTCTCAAGGAGAATAACATGTCAATAGTGGATCTGTTGGATCTAAATCCACATTGTGACTCAGGGTATACTTGGTATGCTAGCTTTTGTAACCTATTTAGTACTACGCGTGCAAGACCTTCCCACGATGCTGAGCAACGAGATACCACGATCACCTTTATTTTTATACAAGGTGATGATGTTTGCATCTCTCATGTCCTGAGGCACTTCTCCCTCCTCCCAGCATAGGCACAATAATTCATGCAGACTGGTCAGGAGAGTTTGCTTAGCACATTTGATTACTTCAGGAGGGATGCCGTCCTTTCCAGTTGCTTTCCGCTTGCCAGGGTGTCAATCACAATACTGATTTCTGCCTCTGAGGGCATCTAAACGGCATCTGAGGGTGACGTTTAATGTGGCAAAAATATTTCATGTACCGTGTCATCTTCTTCTTCGCTCATTCTTTACACCAATTTTAATCACTCTTTGTGATATGATTTGATCTTTGCCAAGAACGTGTATACGTTGCACATTGGTTTGGTAGGCCCCTAAACGCATAGACTTCTACACGTTTAGGACATGTGCATCCGATTTCAGCCAAACCTCCTTAATCGGCTCTTACGACATGCGTGGCAGGTAACAGTGGTTCTATTCTTTACACCCCAAATTTATGCCCTGGTAACCACTCGGGCGGTTCCGTGTCATCAACTAATGATCTAGTTAAGTATATTGTCTAGTTGAACTTATAAGATAATCATAAAATGTGTGGTACTACTTATCAAGTTACTATCTAGTACTACTAGTAAACAACTTCAGGTTGAACTTGTAGTCGTAGGGTTGCTTACTTTAGGGTTAGAATGCTTGGGCTTTTGCTCTTGTATGACTGATCAGGGCCTCCGATAACATAAGGCTGGTGGGCTCAGGTAAAAATTCTAGGAAATAAAACCAAAAATGTCATGTGATCTTTGCATTCCAGTGTTATTGTATAAAGACTAATTCATTTTAAAAGCTTTGAATGCTAAATCAAGGTTATATTATGTTACAAGTTAAATTTACAGCTAAGGAATAACAGTATTATTAACATTTTCCATCAATAAATAATGGACTCATAGAATTTTTAGTAAAACTACAAAAGAGCTTACAGTGTTCTATCAAGCACATAAAAAAACAGCCCCGTTGAGCAGAAATATTTTTAGATTTCCCATCTGAGCTAGTCAGCCATATTTTGCCGGGGGCCATGGACTGATCTCAACACTCAGCGACCTATTGTTTGATAAAATTGATATTAATCATGTTTCGCATTCCTTGCAGAACGTCATTTTCATTTCAGCCAACAGGAAAACTCTAGCAAGTTCTCTCTCCTGCAACATCATGTTCAAGGTTTCTTTTATGTCCTGTTGCCACCGTCATTCTGATCACCCCTTCCTCGTCCTTCCAGAAACCATGCCCTCCATTATTGTTCTCCCCAAACCACTAATGTTGAATGGGGATAACAAATGTTTCATTTTCCTGTACATGGTGTCGTTTATGAGCCATGTTTTTTCCTCAATGTCCAGGTCTTGTAGGATGCCAATATATCACATCTTCTTTGTCCAGGATGATCTAAGAGATTTTCCATAGCACTTTGAAAAGATTAGATTTTGTTCTTAAATATTTGCTTAATGGTCCATGATTCATATCCATATGTTGCCACAGGAAACATGCGCGTCCTGAAATATTTTGATTGATTGATAGGACCATCATCATTGCACTGTGTTGAGTAGCCATGTGTGCTCCAATTTCTTTCTTACACAGGAAGATCTCAGTGGCAGCGCACCAACTCAGTAGCACCAGCGAGGTTCCCAAATGTATTTTTAAATCTGTCGAATACATTTTTCCCAGGCAGCGGATTTCCAGCCTGCTCTTCTCAATTTTTAACTGCCTATGGTTCTTTTACGTTCTCAGCTTGAAAACAGAACCTATGCTTTATCGCCCATCTCCGATAGGACTGGGAACTCGATCTCACCTACACTGAGATCAGGGATCTCTGGATAAATATCCCCATGGCTCTACAAAGAAATAAACATAGCATCTTTTGAACGAGAGGCGAACACCTAGCCTCTATGACACAGGGACCTGCCATAAGAAGTTTTACTTTGTTTATTTGTTTGAGTCCACTTCAGGTGAATTTCTGCCTTGTTTGACACTGAGCAAGTTCTTTTTCTAGCTTCTGTACTATGCTGTCAGCAGACTTATCTGCCACATCTTGTATGCTTTTGTATAATATTGTGGGTCATTTTCCAGCACTAGTTGCTGTACAATAACACTTCCAGGACACTGCTTCTATATATTTTAAGTTTTGTTTTAAGATTTACTTCTTTGGCTTTCTGAATTTTATGTTGAGCATGGTGAAAATTTGACTTGCTTTCTGGATTCTGTTGATCATGGTGAAAGTTTGATTTGCTTTCTGGATTCTGTTGATCATGGTGAAAGTTTGACTTGCTTTCTGGATTCTGTTGATCATGGTGAAAGTTTGACTTGCTTTCTGGATTCTGTTGATCATGGTGAAAGTTTGACTTGCTTTCTGGATTCTGTTGATCATGGTGAAAGTTTGTCTTGCTGGATGTTTCAAATGATGTAATTTTCCGAATCACCATCATGCGATACTGTACTGTCCAGATATACAAAATCCTGTATTGTGGAGCGAATTACCGAATGGATTTGAGCGTGGGCTCCCATGTGGGAGACCTGGGTTCAATCCCTGCTAAGGCCATGGAATTTTTGTTTGTTGGGGGTGTAAAGAAAAATTATAATCTGAACAGTTTTGCGACAACTGCACTAGCCATTAAATTCCACAAGCACGTTCCCCCCTATCCTACACAGTCCTAAAAGTGGTATTTCAAGCAGTAATGACAGTAACAAAATCCTAAACTTCCTCTATGATTTCATTTTGTAAGATGATGTACACCAATCATAGATTCTGTCAACAAATTTGGAATATCCCTGGCCATGTCTTCAGTAATATCTTGTTGACTGAGCTATATTAATATCTTTCAGCAGTGATAAATTCAATATGTTTAAGACATAGATAGCTCGTTACAGACAGCCTTAATGCTGGCAGCAAATTCAAGTGATGTACTTATCTCATGTTACCTGCTTACAACTATTGATTGTTTTGACAGAGAAATTATATAATTCCTTATGTCAAGTGCTTTTTCTGGTCAATGTTTCATACTCTTGTTTAGTTTAGTCGTAGAATCATCACTGCACATCAAACTAATTAGTTCATAAGTGCTCCGATCTCCTTATATCTCTCAGAGTGTGGCGACTAACGTCACCAGTTCTTTGTTGGTCTACTATTCTTCTTTGGTTACCAGTATAGTACTCTTGTCTAGCTACACAACATTTGACTTGGAATTCTTGCAGTCTAGTTAGTGTTGCAGACTCACCACTATTACTTGAATCATTTATCACCCGAGTGGTTACCGGGGCCCAAATTGGGGTGTAAAGAACAGAACCACTGTTACCTACCATGTATGTCATAAGAGGCGACTCTTATGAATCATTTATCACCCGAGTGGTTACCGGGGCCCAAATTGGGGTGTAAAGAACAGAACCACTGTTACCTAGCATGTATGTCATAAGAGGCGACTAAGGAGGTTGGTCGTGGGGCTAGCTACCCCACACCGTAAAAACACTAGATGGCTACAGAACGGAGAGCAAACCGAGTAAACGCTGACTGAAACTGGACACATCGCTGAAGGATAAGCACCAGAGCTCCAAATAGTGCTGAAGATGTCATGTAAAACACACCAATGCTAAGACTGCATAAATCAGATTTCCACATGAATAGAATTTATGGGAAAATCTGGTACAACGTCTGGGCTGTGATCGCGCATGCGAGAGAGAATCACTTACACTTTCTCTCTCCCTTAGGGAATTTATAATATAAGCCTGGTCCATTGCTCACTCGCTTTTTACAGTAGTCTTACCTGCAAGCCTATCTGCATGTTCATTTCCTCTTGCACCAGAAACTGATTTTTGTCAGCTTAGACCTCCTCAGTGACTCCCAACTTTTTTCTCCTAACTCTGTTTCAATCTTCCTGAGCATACTCATTGAGTCACTGAGAAAACATGCATGGATAAAAGTCTGTGACTCAAGCCAGACCATCACTTTAGTAACCGCCATGATTTCCATAGTGAGACTGCTTGTAGTCACGGCAAAACTACCACAGTCTTCCTTCACAACATCCCCTCTTATTTGAACAGTGAAATCCAATGATCTCTGCACGTGTTGAATCACTGACCCATCTATAAATGATTATATCGTTCTCAAAAGTTACCAACTCGTCTTTTCAGGACGTCAAACTCAAAATACAGAAAAAATCTGCAGTAGACTGGAAGACAAACACAGGATATGATTATGGAAAAGACTTCCTGAAAGACCTAAGCAGAATAGACCAGGTCATTATATTTCACCCATGTACCGGACACTGCAGACTCAACAAACACTCATGTAGACTAGGAATAAAGAACAGCTTTCTGCCAGTGTCAGCAGGTGGAACAGACACCAGAGCATGTCCTGTAAGACTGTCCTCTCCTGTGTGAGCTGAGAAGAAACAAGTGGCTACACCCAGTCTACCTAAATACTAAGTTTTTTTGGAAACCTGAAGCTGACTGCCCAGTTTGTGAGAGTCAACTGACTGTTGATTAATCAAATTATAGACTTATTCATTAAATTGATTTAGATTAGAGGTTCCCAAACTTTGCATTACTGTGGATCCCCTTTTAAATACATTTTGCTGCCGCGGGCCCCAAAAGTTTCTATATATGAAAATGGACAGGAATTAATTATGTGTATGTTACAATAGTAAACGTCTGCAATTTAACATTTTAGTAAACAAGAAGAGGTTTCCTATTGCATTGTACAAGACGCACCATTATTAGCTTCATCAGTACATTTCAATTTCAGCCAGCAATCCATTCTGAATCTCAGCCAAAATGTATTGTAGCAAACTCCAATGCAAGCCAACATTATTTATCCTATCTTTCCCAAGATCATTTCAGGCAATTACTTACTTAAATTTCATTCTTCTAGCGATTGAGTTATTATTACACCAAGTCAAGCTGGCTCCAATTTCTCAGACTGCAGGAAACTTCAAATGATCTTTTATTTTGTCCTGTCAGACATTTAGACTCCGGTCTGGTCCGAGTCTTTTGATCTCACAGCGGAATTAGTTTACCACTATTTTTATACATGTTTTAAAAAAATTATGTTTGAAATATCAAAGATCATATTTCTTCAAGCGCTTGAGGACCCTGTGAGTACCCACGAACCCCAGTTTGGGAGACTGGTTTCGATTAATCAAAGTTAATTTTGCATTGGCCATCAGCCAACTATTTAATGACTGGGTTCATTTTCAAGTGTCAATGGAAACTATCATTTTGTTTCAGCTTATTGATATGATTGATTTCAGATTAGTTCTAGTACAGTTCACAAACCTGTTCTCTATTTTATCTGTGATTGATTGCTTTCACAACATTATTGATCTATGCTTAGTTACCTTCCACTGGTCATACAAGTGGAGATAATTGAGCCGTAGCTGTGCAGTGTTGTTTGAATCGGAAATCTATTCATTGTCAATAAATAGCGATTCCACCATTTATGTTCCCATCTTCTATGTTCTCTATTTCAGTAGATTAGTAGCCCTAGTCATTTTATTATTGTGTTTTGTTTTTATAAAGGTTGTTCTGTACTTTAGTAATGTTGAATTGCTTGTATTTTTCATTTAATATTTTCATTGATTCTATAGCAGTGTTTACGGCTACATTGAAATGTCATCCTTTTAACGTGATTTTACTTTCTGGTTTCTTCTGTGCACTTGATCAGTTACAGAACAGTTGAACATTATCACTGATTGTGGCATCAGGCCTGGTTGAAGGGATGACAGACGCACGCACACGCTTGCACATGCACACACACGCACCCTCCTCCCTTTCCTTAGGTTTGTTTACGAAGTGGAATGTCAACTGCAATACAGATCACTGACATGCTGGATGAATTTTTTTTTAAACCTGTCTTTTGCTGCCTGTGTAATACCGTTTTTTAGAGCGGTGTAGTACTGGGGGATATATATGAGCCTCAGGAATTTAATAGTCGCATGGCTAATGCAGTTGAAGCGAATCTATTCAGGCTAGGTTTTTTGGTTTGTGCGCCCGATAGAAAAACTATTTAGCCATACCAAGGATTGAACTCGTGTCTCCAGAATGGGAACTCGCACTCTATTCCATTCGGCCAGACTCCTTCTATGGAGCCATTCGGCCAGACTCTCCTTCTATGGAGCCATTCAGCCTGTGGAGAATAAATCACCCCAAACACTAAACAGAGGATGCATATTAACTGGGTTTCTGATAACTCAATCAATGCTGGTGTGATTTTAATTTGAAGAACAGTGACTTGACATATGATGAAATTCTAGCTACTAACTAACATCACTCATCGTGTGCTGATGGTCAATGAAAATCTAGGCCTACCATTGTATTCTCCAATATACCTCAATATAACTTGAGGTATTAGAAGGTTGCCGTTACTTTTTTTTGTATTGGTCTACCTGGGGTGCTATTACATCTACTCAGTAACCAATAACAGATGTAAAGGTGGACCTCAGAGATAACAGAGAAAAACACTATTTATGAGGCGCACACAAACCCCTTTGTAGCAATCTCTTCTTATCCTGACGATGTGAGACAAAACAGGCTTAGAGAAACACATCAATAAGTAACCAATAGCAAATTGACAGAAAATCAGATATTAATCTGTTAACATGAATTATTTTTCTACCTGTTTTCAGTTTTTCGGGGAATTTGGTCATACCTGCATGGAGTTTGTCACCAACAGTGGAGATTTCTGCCAGGCTCAGCACTGCAGACGTGAGTAGGACTTGCCAGAAGTGCAGAGTGTCTTAGGAACCTCTCCTATCTTAGACTGTCCACATCCAACTAGACTGATTTATCTACATTTGATTTTGAAGTTGAAAGATCTACTTTTGCTGTGTATTATTGTTTGGTGAGTCCTTGTGTCACACTAGAACTGATATAGAAATATATATTTATATATATATAGCTAGAAGTAGTAACATATTTTAACTACCTAGGTAGTACATTGACAAAGCGGCAGATAAAGATCATTAATACCTTGGAATGCAAATGCTACAGAAGAATACTTAGAATATCATGGACAGAGAAAAGAACAAACGCTTCTGTTCTGAAACAGCTTGATATTAAAGAGAGTTGGCTATTAAAGAACATAAAATCAAGTACAATTAAATGTTTCGAACACATCAAACAACATGAGTGCCTAGAGAAGATAATTTTGGAGGGAATGATGCCTGGAAGAAGAATGAGAGGAAGACATAGAAGACGATGAGTGAAAGATGTCATTGACAATCTGAGAATGATTGCTGTTGATGCTGGGCAACTTGCACAGAACAGAGAGTTTTTCAGGACTGCTGTCATGGAAACCAAGTTCCGGAAGGGACAAGCTACTTAATGATTATGAGGTAGTACTGTTTCTTGGTTGTCTCTATGGCAAAGTGGTTAAGACGTTTGCCTGTCATTTTGAAGCTTGTGAGTTTGAATCCAGGCCGAGTCACATGCAATCTTTTATGAAATCTCTGATTGTTGCTGAAGCTACGAATTTGTGCTTTGTGCAACACTCTGTAGATGGCTTAACATTTCTGCAGACAGAGACGAAGCCATCTAGGAAAACCCGGTTCAATGAAATTAATCCTTTGCTTTCAGCTACACCGCTTCTGATTTGATATTCTTGCAATCTGGTTCGGGTTGCAGATTCAACCCCATTTCTGGAATCATTTACGCACCCTCTCTCCATTCTAGGAACTTCAGAAAATCAACCTGGTCTATTGCACATCTGCTTTCTACAGCAGCCATAATAGCAAGCCTATCATGAACCTTTACATGTTTTGACACAAAAACAGAACTGATTTTTGTCAACCTAGACCTCTTCAGAGACTCCAACCATTGTCTTTGAGCCCAGTCCATCTCAATATTCCTGAGCATACTTGTTGAGTCACTGAGAAAACATGCATTGAGAATACAAGTTTCTCTGACTTGAGCAGTGAAAGCCCATGAGCTTTGCACTTGTAAAACCACTGACCCCATCTGTAAATGAGCACATCATCCTCAGATGAGATCACAGAAATCAAAGAGATGCTAACTTCAATGACACCATGTCAAGTCACAGACTGCAGAATGTTAAAAAAAACTACATCTTCATCCTTTCTGCAATGCCAAGAGGCAAAGCTGTAGGATAACAGGAGGAATAATAAATCATAGATATTATAATTATAACAAAGATCAGAATACTAAGAGCATGTATATTACCAGTAGCAACGTATGGGTGTGAAGCATGAACATTTAATAAGGCAGTGAAAAAACATATATGTGCTTTTGAAAATGTGTGTTATAGAAGAGTTCTCCGTATATCATGGACAGAAGAGAATAAATAGATCTATTTAGAAAGAACTCAAAATCAAAGCACTGACTGATGCTACAAATAAGAATGAGAAAATTGAAGTATTGTGGGCATACAAAGAGACACGGAATGTTGGAGGAATCCATGCAAAGAGTAGAAGGGGAAGACCACAGAGAAAATGGATCCAGGATGTAGCTGATTATTTAAACGCTGTGACTGTAGAGCATGACATCTGGCCTATGAGAGAGAGAAATTCTGAAGAACTCTTAGGGTAGCAAATCTCTGATCAAGGCAAGCTACTTGATGATGATGATTACCGTCTGACTGGAATACCAGGAAATAAAACAGCAGACCGACTGGCCAAGGAAGGTGCTGCAGGACAGCAACCGGAGGTGCCAGTTACCAAAAGAAAAGGATGATTAAATCAATCAGAAAGATACTAATACAAGATGATTACTATAATAGGAACAGATTAGAACAAGTTGTCATTCTGTGCCTGAGAACAGGATACAACCAACTCCAGCCACATTTACACAAAATTCAAGATTGACAATTCAACAATGTGTACAGGCACATCAGACTGCAGAGCACATACTTCAAGACTGCCCCAAATATGGTATACTGAGACAAACTCACTGGCCAAAGAAACAACACTGGACAGAAAACTACACAGACTTCTGTGTGAGCTACAAAAGACAGTGAAGTTTATACAAAAGACAACGTTGAATGTATATACAATTTTTCAAGCGGAAGGAAGGATGATTGATTGATTGATTGATAGGGCTATCATCATTGCACTTTGGTGAGTATTCATGTGTGCTACGATCTCTTTCTTACACAGGAAGATCTCAGCTGCAGTGCACGAACTCTGTAGCGCTGGCGAGGGTCCCCTACGTCATTTAGAATGTGGTGACGGTATTTTGCAGGGATTTTAATTTTTCGAATGAATTTTGCTCAAACAGCGGCTTTTCAGCCTGTTCTTATCAATTTTGAACTGCCAATGGCTTTTTTACGTGCTCAGTTTGAACACAGGACCTACATTTTATCGTCTGTCTCTGATAGTACTAGGAACTTGATCTCACCTACACTGAAATCAGAAATCTCTGGAAAAATAACGCGATGGCTCCACAAGAGAGTGAACCGGTTACCTTTGTAACAAGAGGCGAGCACTTAACCACAGAGAGCCCTCATGATGATAAATTTGTGTATTTTATGAACTGTTGTTATGTGGTTTGTGAACTATTATCATGTGTATTGTGTGGACATTGATATATAATCATCATTTTCACAGAGTGATCTCTTTGGGTGCTGTCTCTGGAACAGAACTATATCTGGTCTGGTAGACACACTATCATCATATACCTCATTGTATGACAGACCCACATCTACGAATATCATCTTTACTACTACACACTCTATAGCCATAGTGGCAGAGGCTCTAGCCTGGCTTGAAGATTTGTAACCTGTAGAATCATATTCAAGTTTCCCCATACTTGACTCACAGTGGCACAGCAGCTACATCTCAAAGCGAGCAGTTTGATCATAGGCCAGGTTTTGCAGCATCAGCAGATATATTGATGGGGTAAATTTATATTATTCAAGTTGGCATTGCTTCTTCTTTGAGCACAATTTGGCAACATCTGTTTTTGTATGAGCTACAATTTTACAGATATCTAACATTAAATTTTGGTTTGAATTTTACATTTCCAACTAGTTTATGTCCAGCGGCAAAGGATTGATTTTATTGCACCGGGTTTTCCCGTATGGCTCCGTCCCTGTCAGCAAAGATGGCATGCCATCTGCCGGAGCATTGCAAAACTCTCTAGCTCCAGCAACAATCCTAGGGATCTCAAGGAAAAATTGCATGTGTCTCGGTCCAGATTCAAACTCCACAACCTTCAGTACAACAGGCAAATGACGTAACCACTTTGCCATTGAGACCGACTCACTAGTTATGTCCCACCAAGGAATAACTAAAGGGAGGTCAGTCGTAAATAGCGCAGTGGATAACCCGCTGGGCTAGTGACCATGTGTTGTAGAAGTTCCAAGGTTCAAGGCCAGCTTAAGCCAAAAGTTATCAATGTGCACACGGCTTATCTTACATGAAACCCTGATCCTTTACTAACCTGCTGCCTTGCAGGTCAGCTGGGGACAGCCCAAAGCTGACGGAGAGCAAACCCAGTAAATGCTGGCTAAAACTAGACACATCGCAGTAAGATAAGCACCAGAGCTCCAAATGACGCTAAAGATGTGACGAAGCACACCCTTGCTAAGGCTGCATGAATCAGATTTCCACATGAATAAGAAAATTTATGGGGAAATCTGGTACATCAGTCTAATTGGTGATCGTGCACGAGAGAGATCCTTTACTAGAGAGATCCTTTACTAGCAGAGCTGTATTAGCATAGTTGTTAGTTAACTCACCTCTTCTGCTAGTGGTCCGGGTTCAATTCCACAGTGGGCGAAAATATTTTTCAGACTGTAATAGCCCACGTGTCAACCTAGCCTCAGTTGGGTTCCAGGAAAAGCAGTGGGAAGTAACAGGCGGCCGGCATGATGTTGACCACATCACTTATCATGTACTGAAGGTCAATGAAAAATATGGGCCTAACACTGTATTACCAAATATACCTTAAGGTATGAAAAGGGGTTCCTTTCTTGTGGATCTAAATTACAAGTACCCCTGAAGTTGAAATAAGGTTTGCCTGAGTAATGATAGACACTGGTGATAAGGAAAGTAAGCCTTCACACAAAAATCAGTCAGAGGCTCCATGACTACGCCTAAATTCATCTGACGAAAGTGGTGGGGAGAGTAACTAAAGGAACAAGATCAACAAGCATTGGATATTTTTTTCAGATGGTGTGCGTATTAAACATTATTTTTAGTAAAAGTTGCCCTTGACCCCAGAATTAGCTCATCATGTAGTTACTCACAAAGTGTGTTATTGACTTTGTCATCTGCGCCTCCATTGACATTATAAATCTTTGTTTATGAATATTTTCTGGCCTGCTTCAGACATGTGTATCACCCTTGTAGTTGATAGAACATTATTGCATTCATTTAGTCATCTAAGTGTTTAATGTAATGACTAATTCTATAAATCTTTATATTTATCATCTGTTTATGCCCGGGTCTGCATGGGGAGAGCAATGAATAGTAACACTGCAACCTACAAGACATGTCGTAAGAGGTGACTGGTGTAGGGCCTAGGGGAAACTACCCTAGTAAATAAAAAGCATCATAGAAATCAGATATGCTGGCCTTCTTGTAGGCACATAACTAGCACAATGTACAATTGCTCTTAGACTCGCTTAGATCACATACAAATCACAAAGAGTGGTTTAACGAATGGTCAATATGGAGTGTTCAAAAAAGATCATCTTTATAGAAGAAAACTAGTCACAAAAAAGATTGTCTACGCAGAATGCTGGGAGTATCAAGAAGAGACTGGTTTAGAAATGAAGACATCAGGGAAAAAGTGGGTACAACATCAGTACTGAACTTCATCAAGAAACAACAAATTAAATGATTGGACCACATAAGTAGATTACCAACAGATAGTGTGCCTCAAGGAGCAATGCTACTCTAATACAATGGATACAAAGTAAAAGGCAGTCTACGGTAAAGGTGGACTTGAGAGGTGACAGAAAGCACTGTTTATGATGCGCACACAAAAGCCTGTTCTATAAATTTCATCTTATCCCAAAGTTGTGAGGCAACAGGATTATAGAAAAGAAGAAAGAAGATAGACATCTTTTGTTTCCACATGAATTATTTCATCATTATTTTTGTCATTGCTTATTTAGTATATCTTCCTCGTTGTTTATTCTGATTAGGTGACAGTTGCTTGTTTATACCAAGGTAACACATTCATACTTTGGCTGTTGACAAAGAGAAATATATCCGCTTTCTTTGTTTGTTTTATTAATCATCAACACTTATCACATCATCTCCCATGATGAAAGCACGGAGACCAGAACCAGCAGAGATCTGCCACCAGAATTTGAGATTTCTTATTACAGACCGTCCTACAGATGCTAACTTGGACAAGTTTCTGCAAGTATGTTTGCTTTGTCTTTATTTTTTATTGATATATGTAATGATTCCTCTTCTTCAAATGCTCCATATCGACCACTTGTTAACCACTTTTGTGGTTTGTATATGATCAGAGCCTAAGAACGATTGTATGTTGTGCCAGTTATGCGCCTACAAGTAGGCCACATCCTATTTTTTATTTACTAGGGTAGCTTCTCTAGGTCCTATATCAGTCACCTCTTACCTATGCCCATACCTCGATCGCCTCTTACTGCCCATGTGTTTTCAGGGCCCACAAGGGGATAAAGAATAGTAACACTGCGACCTACATGGCATGTCGTAATAGACGTCTGAGGTAAGGGTCTAGGGAAGCTACCTTCCTAGTAAATAAAAGCATCGAGAAATCGGATGTGCTGGCCTACTTGTAGATGCATAACTGGTACAACATACAATCACTCTTATTCTCAGGTCACATACAAATCACAGAGTGGTTAACAAGTTCGATACGAAGCGTCCGAAGAATAAGTGGCCTCCTACTACATGCCTTGTAGGTCACAGTGTTACTATTCTTTGCTCCCGAACACATATGGGCGGAGTAATGTGATTCATTGATAGTACCATCATCATTGCACTTCAGGTGAATAACCATATGCGATCTGGTCTCTTATGTAAGAATATCTCAGTGATAGTACACAAACTCTGAAGCTGCTGCGAGGTTCCACAATGTAATTTTAAAGATGGTGAACAGTTATGTAGAAATTTTATTTATATTGAATTTTGCCTGGACAACAGCTTTACATACAAATAAAATACAAGTTAAATACAAATAAGATTCAAACCTTTTGTCAACAAATGTCTTCGACGGATTCTCAGACTGACATTGTATGATAGAGAGACCTGTGGATAAGAACAGGGCAGGAACCCATGATGACCCAGGTTAAGAGGAGAAAATGGCAATGGGTTGGACATACCCTATGGATGACAGTCAAGTGGAACTAGACAAGCATTTGAGTGGAACCCGCAACAAAAAGAAAATATTCTATACATACCTGGAGACGAAGTCTTCTTGAGCTGTTGCCATATTTGTTCTCAACTATCCTGGGAGGCTATAAATAAAACAGCCAGAGACCTGGAAAAGTGGCGAACAGTTGAGGCTCTATGCTCCACAAGGAGCGGAGAGGAATAAGTCAACAGCTTTACAGCCTACTCTTATCGATTTTCCACTGCCAAGGGTTCTTGTACATACTCAACTTGAACACTAGACATTCTTGTACATGCTCAACTTGAGCACTAGACATTCTTGTACATGCTCAACTTGAACACTAGACATTCTTGTACATGCTCAACTTGAGCACTAGACATTCTTGTACATACTCAACTTGAGCACTAGACATTCTTGTACATGCTCAACTTGAACACTAGACATTCTTGTACATGCTCAACTTGAACACTAGACATTCTTGTACATGCTCAACTTGAACACTAGACATATGTTTCACTGACGCTGATATCAGTGATTTCTGGAAAACTAAACCGATCGCTTCACACAGGGATTGTTTATTTAATGATCATCTTCATCACACATCGGACATGTCCATAATTGCTATGATCTCCTCCCAAGAATGTATTTCAGTGTGTTTAGGCTAACAACTCGCGTTCTGTGTTGATTGATGTATCTACTGAGATTTTCACACAGGAATGAAACAAGTACTTCTGGAGAGAGAGGCTAACTAGCACCGTATCTCCTCGCCACAGAGACCCCTACCTCAGAACCCTATTATTGACTCACATATTTCTCTAATGTCTGCTATCTCATTCAAATTAATTATATACGTTTGTTTTTCTGACCCTAACAGGAACTTCAGAAACATGGAGTCAAGGATGTTGTACGGGTATGTGAACCCACTTATAGCAAGGAAAGATTAGCAGAGAATGGTATTAGTGTTCAGGTAAATCTTGTCTATTATCAGATGTAAACAGTCTTATAGTCTAGACAGCTGTGTGTGTTTAAAGGGTTTTAAAGTCGACGGATTGACTTCATTGCACAGGGTTTTTACTATATATAGCATGTTCTCTCTCCGCAGAAGGGGCATGCCACCTGCCAAGAGTATTGCATAAAGCACAAACTTCTTATCTCCTGCAACAATACTAGGCATCTTTGGGGAAAAGACATGTCAGAACGGTGCGGTCTGGACTCAAACCTGCATATCGCTGGGCATGGGCTTAGCCACAAAGACCCCAGGTGGGGAGATCTCATACTCAAAACAGTTTCCCAAAGAAGACATCCTAGTGCATATCTGACTGCCAGCAAGATGGCTGCTTAATTCCAAACTGTTGAAATTAATATGTGATATTTCTTAGTTTTCATCATTTTGTAAACGGTAACTGGTTACAATCCAAGCTCAAAATGTGTTTGCTGGCTGACAAGCTGTCACGCTGAGGATCTATGCACACATCAGTGTCCGTCATCTTGATAAAACATGTGGGTTGTGTTTGACGTCACATTTATATACAACTTATCTTCGATAACTGACAAATAGCTATGGTATCTTCTCCGACCAATATCTCAGGATGTCGGTATACATTATGTTTACAATCAATACCCAAATATCGGGATCACGGGGTTCGAAGGGTTAAACTCCTGGTATTGTACGAGGGCGCATTGAAAAGTAATGCCTCCAAGTCCATAACTTTGTTAATATACATAATTTACAAATGAAACATACATTTTCAGAAAGCTTGAGATGTCCACTACACAATAGAGTCATTATTTTTCCACATAGTCACCTCCACGTTCCACACGCCAACGTCGAACTAGTTGTTGCATCCCGTCGAAGAAAAAATCTGATTTTTCACGAAGCCAGGTACGCACATCTGCTGCCACATCCTTGTCAGAAGCATATCTGTTTCCCTTGAGATGTTCCTTGAGTTTTGGGAATAGGAAAAAGTCACAAGGTGCCAAATCGGGGCTATATGGTGGGTGCGCTAAAATGTCGTCAAAATTGAGACGCTCTAATGCTGCCGCTGTTTGTCTACTGGTGTGTGGACATTGTCATGTTGAAGGACTGCGTGTTTTCCAGGATGAACACGTAGCAGTCTTGCCCGTAGTTTCTTCATTGTAGCGACATCTTTTTGCTTGATGCGGCGATTGACATGGATCAGTTCGTCCACACGAGCTTAGTGTTGTTCATCCACTGCTGTAATCGATCGTTCGCTGCGAGCCTGATCATGCAAGGTCATCGTCGCTGGATTGTCGCCTTTAACAGTCCTTGCCCACCTCCTAACAGTACTCACATCCACACAGGTGTCACCATATACCGCTCTCATTCTCCGATGCATGTCGATGGAAACACAACCTTCGGCCGTCAAGAATTCAATCACAGCTCTTTGCTTCAACCGAATTTCCATGTATGACGCCATCTTGGATAATGTTGTGCGAACATTCCAGACACTTACTGTCCTGAAACACACTTACATATACTTTATTCTGATATCGGTGTCAATTGCCTCCGAACACTATTAACAAAGTTATGGACTTGGAGGCATTACTTTTCAATGCACCCTCGTATAAGGAATCATGTTTCTCAATGTCTATCTATCTGCTTCCACTTTTGTTGCTATTTAATGGCACTGGTTATAGTCAATCCGTGTGGCTGTAATATGCCTCCTAATGTCTTCAATCCGCTTTCATCTTGGGCACCCTCTCGTTATTTGATCAGAATTTCCACGGCTGGTGGCCACTAGAGCAAAGTGTTGCCAACTTTTCTATTGTTCATTTGAGGATCATCTTCATCGGACATGTCCATAATTGCTTCAATCTCCTCCTAAGCATGTATTTCAGTGTGTTTAAACTAACAACTCCCGTTCTGTGTTGGTTGATGTATCTGTTGGGGTTTCTCTCATGGTTTTCCTGTCTTGCTGCACTTATCGGTATGCATAACTTTCACAACTGAGATAGAGAATACCCTTTATCTTCTTCGTTAAGATCTTTAGAGTGTATGTTTTCTCTTAGAGCGTTGATGATGTCATTTTTGTCCATTGAAGACCCATTCTTGATCGCAGCATTGTTCACTGCTGCTTCCTCTCTCTCATTGCCGTCACCCCATAATGACTCGCGACAAAGAAAAAAGTACGTTGCTATTGACGACCCTAGTGTTGATATGATTATTTTTTGGTTTGACTAGGTGTCACTTCTCTTACCCTTGTTGTCTCTCTCTTTCCCTCTAGGACTGGGAGTTTGATGATGGGAGTCCTCCACCACCTCAAATTGTCCAGGATTGGTTCACTCTTCTCAAGACACGGTTTACAGAGGATCCAGGATGCTGTGTGGCTGTTCACTGTGTGGCTGGTTTAGGGAGGTAGGTACATAATAAACAATGCAGAATGGTGTACATGTGGAAATAGCGTAGGAAACAGAATAATTAATTCAAGGTGCTGCTGTATGACTGTCTCCATTATGTGACTGGCCATGGCCTCTGATAATATAAGGTCGGCGACCTCAGGTAAAATTCTCTGAAATCAGACCACACCCGCCACATGACCTCACATTCCAGAACTGCTAGATAAAGACAAATTCATAGTTTTTTTTCCCGATCCAGAAACACTTGAGCCTTCGGCTCGGTGTCACGGACACCGTAAATCTGGGGAACCTGTGGCTTTTCTGCCAGCCCACGGAATTGAACCGCACTCACAGGGGGCTTGTCGCCCGTCGTCCAACACGCTGGGCAAGCGGGCACAAAATTCATTTGAAAAACAAGACATGTTATATCAAGGTTATATTGTGTGACAAATTAAGTTCAAAATAAAGAATATTGGTATTATTAATATTCTTCATCAATAAATAACCACGGACTCGTAAAATTGCAGAAAACCGTACAGCGTTCTATCAAACACTTATTAAAACCAGCCCTCATTAAACAGGAATTGTGATTGTCCCATCTGAACTAGCCAGCCTTATGTTGCCGGAGCCACTGACTAACTTAGGATGTCAAGTTGCTGTATGGCTGTTCAATATGTGACTAACTTAGGATGTCAAGTTGCTGTATGGCTGTTCAGTATGTGACTAACTTAGGATGTCAAGTTGCTGTATGGTTGTTCAGTATGTGACTAACTTAGGATGTCAAGTTGCTGTTCAGTATGTGACTAACTTAGGATGTCAAGTTGCTGTATGGCTGTTCAGTATGTGACTAACTTAGGATGTCAAGTTGCTGTATGGCTGTTCAGTATGTGACTAACTTAGGAACTGGGTACAGAATAATTAATTCAGGTTGCTGAATAACTGTCTACAAAGAATCAACCATCTCAAACCTGTTGTTTGTTGATGACTGCGCCTGCCACCAACTCTGAGGAAGATATGCCGACCTACATGGACATTTATTCTATGACCTGTGATATGTTTGGCTTTACTATTTAACACTAAGAAAACTGAGATCATGTTTCAGCCCACTCCTAGAGAGCAGTACTATGATCCAGTCATCAATATTAAACACCAGACATGAGCTGGAGGAATTTAATTGCCGCATCACGTTTGGTCACCTCAAAGGATTATTTTTGTATGCCCCAACAGCAAAAACTCCTTTATTGTTCCGAGGATTGAACCAGAGTCCCCAAATGGCAGCCAGCACTCTAATTTATTCTGCCAGATGCTCCTCAGTAAGTAAAGATAACATAATACTGTTGTGTCTGGTTTCAGAGCTCCAGTTCTTGTTGCTTTGGCTTTGATGGAAGCTGGTCTGAAATATGAGGATGCTGTTGAGATGATACGAGAGTAAGTCAACACTTCTTCTTCCTTCTGTAGTTGAGACATTGATCGAGAGAGTAGTCAGTTATATATCAAGCAGTGGATGTCAGCATGTCATAGTAGATTGATTGATAAGTGTCATTTTCTGACTGTCATTGTAGACACAGTGAAAAGTGTCACATTTTTTAATGTTTGTGTATAAGTGTCATTTGTTAATGACATATAAGTGTCATATTTGTTAATGTCTGCGTATAAGTGTCATTTATTAATGTTGTATTTCTGGATGGCGATGTATAAGTGTCATACTTGTAAATGGCATCGTAGAGAGGTTGATGAATATAACTTCATGTTATGTTGAACTAGTTAATAAATGTCACAGTAGACTGGTTAATCTAGCATGGTTAGTGACATGCATAAAGAACTCTGTTGAGTTTGTGAACTTTATCCTGACCACAAGTTTGATGATCTAACATGATCCTTGACATGAATGAATGATTGAAGATAATGAGATATATATATATATCTCAGTTCCATGGAGGAGATTGAGCGAGTTGCCCAGGATAGAGCGGTATGGAGAAATTACTTGCAGGCCCTATGTAGCGTTAACGGTACAAGAGGAATTATTATTATTATATATATATATATATATATATATATATATATATATATATATGTTACAGCAAATGAGATGGCATCAGTGTTCTCATTTATGTGACATGAGCGAGTCTGAGACACTGGAACGAGTTTGAGAATTAAGCATTAAGTTTGAACGTGCCAGACAGTGCCGTCTTCGTAGTAGAGAGAGAAGATATATTAATCAGCTTCTCATGCGTACAGTAAGCAAATGGACTTTGGGATGGCCACGACGGAGGACAGAGCATGCATGAATGGGAATGCCCAATGTGCCATGACGTTGATCGCATAACATAACATATTACAGCAAAATGGTGAATAGTATTATCGATATAAGTGAAGAGTGCAGTAAAGCTATGTAGCAATGATGAAACACGTAAAAACAAAGTACTGTAGTTTTACAAAGTACAATAACAGTACATAGTGACGTTTCTACCAAAAGGCCTTTATCATAAATACACAACAAATGTAACTGACTACATCTAATCTAAATGACAACTGATAACCTTTATTTGTTCTTCTCTTTTCCTGATTTAGAAAACGTCGTGGAGCTCTCAATGCTAAACAATTAGCTTATCTCGAGCACTATAGAGCAAAGTACAGACTGCGGCAGAAAAATGGAGGACGTAACGGTAGCCATCTAAGCTGCATTATTCTATAAAGTACATTATTAGAGACACCACTTCAACTTGGGACACATACCAGATATTTCCATCACAGGATCCCCGACACAAGTTCAGTTTCAATAAGAGTGTTGTAGTTAGACAAGGCTTTCAGGGTGGAACATACAGTTCATTATCTTCCTGTGCAGTGTTAGTATTTATAGAGTGAGAGACATGATCTGATATTAAACAGACAAGTCTGCATGTCATTAAGAAATTATTGAAAGAGAAGAGAGTCGGATCAAATACGTTTGACAAAATAAAGAGACATGAAAGTCGTACTGGGGAGAAAGGTTGAGGATACGGTGGGGGCAAGACAATTCTAGAATAGGAAGGGAAATGTTAGAGATGGGCAAAGAACAGTGGTACAGAATGTGTGACTATGGCAAGAGGCTAGAAGTGTGCGAGATATATTGCAGTCGACATCTAATGGAAGTGTGCGAGATATATTGCAGTCAACATCTAATGGAAGTGTGCGAGAGCTGTTGCAATCAATCTTCAATGGAAGTGTGGGAGAGCTGTTGCAATCAATCTTCAATGGAAGTGTGGGAGAACTGTTGCAATCAGCCTTCAATGGAAGTGTGGGAGAACTGTTGCAATCAGCCTTCAGTGGGAGAGCTGTTGCAATCAGCCTTCAATGGAAGTGTGGGAGAGCTGTTGCAATCAGCCTTCAATGGAAGTGTGCGAGAGCTATTGCAATCAGTCTTCAATGGAAGTGTGCGAGAGCTATTGCAATCAGTCTTCAATGGAAGTGTGGGAGAGCTGTTGCAATCAGCCTTCAATGGAAGTGTGGGAGAGCTGTTGCAATCAACCTTCAATGGAAGTGTGGGAGAGCTGTTGCAATCAACCTTCAATGGAAGTGTGGGAGAGCTGTTGCAATCAGCCTTCAATGGAAGTGTGGGAGAGCTGTTGCAATCAACCTTCAATGGAAGTGTGGGAGAGCTGTTGCAATCAGCCTTCAATGGAAGTGTGGGAGAGCTGTTGCAATCAGCCTTCAATGGAAGTGTGGGAGAGCTGTTGCAATCAACCTTCAATGGAAATGTGGGAGAACTGTTGCAATCAACCTTCAATGGAAATGTGGGAGATGCATTGTATCTGACCTTGTATGAGAAGATAGCAACCAGTCGATCTGATACAACCCTCACACAAGATGACATATATATGCCAGAAATGTTTTGTTTTATCTCTTACATATATATATATATATATATATGTTTGTGAGGATGTGCTAATTGTTATATGTCACACGTATTATGTACTTCAGCTCAAAAATTACACATGTACTGATATGCTAATTGTCCTATGTGATGTGTACCTCAGATCCAAAATCACACATGTGTTAATTGTCATATTTCACATGTATTGTGTACCTCATCTAAAAAATCACATCTTTTATATTACTGAGCATCTAACAATCTAGATTGCTAAGATCATCACCAAGAGCATGTCATCAATCTACCATGCCCAGATTGTGGAACCGTTCAAGTCTGCACTATACGGTTCTCAAGCTCAATATTTTCATTAAAGTTGTGTTTTACACTATTTCTGTTTTCTGGGCCTGTAAAAGCTCTCAAATTAGACTTTTGATATATTGGTCTCGATGTTGTTTCATCAGTCTGCGCATCTCTAAGATCAAAAGGAGATCTAGACCCATGTTTTGTTTGTACACGATTCAGTTTGGGGCGAGAAGGATACTTTAACTAAGCACATCTGTATAGTGTGACATATTATAGCACATCTATATAGAGTGTCATATTATAGCACATCTTTGTGGTGTCATATTATATCACATCTATATAGAGTGGCATATTATAGCATGTCTCCCTAGTGCAACATAGCACATCATCTCAGAGAGGTATATTATAACGCATCTGTATAGTGTGATATAGTGTATTTATATAGTGTGACATAGCATATCTGTATAGAGTGATACATTATATCATGTCTGCATAGAGTGCCTCCCTCCTCCATATCATTCCATGTATATCATGATCTTCACAAAATGGCATTACCCAAGTTGCACATCTGTATAAAGAGAATTGAATCTGACACACCCCCCTGCCTTAGTAACTAGCTCCCTTTGTCTCTCCGCCTCCCTCCCGGCTGTATGTACATATATATTGGTAAGAATAGACTGAACATGTATGTGTGTCTCTTCCACGTAACTGCCAATAACAAGTTTGTCAATTTTTGTACCCTTTTATCCCTTCCATGAATTGCTTTTAATGTCAGTCATCCATATATTTTCTTGTCCAAGATGGAACGATATGTTTGTCCTGCTTGGTTTGATGTCAGTCATCCATACATTTTCTTGTCCAAGATGGAACGATATGTTTGTCATGCTTGGTTTGATGTCAGTCATCCATACATTTTCTTGTCCAAGATGGAACAATAGATATGTTGGTCATGCTTGGTTTGATGTCAGTCATCCATACATTTTCTTGTCCAAGATGGAACAATAGATATGTTTGTCATGCTTGGTTTGATGTCAGTCATCCATACATTTTCTTGTCCAAGATGGAACAATAGATATGTTGGTCATGCTTGGTTTGATGTCAGTCATCCATACATTTTCTTGTCCAAGATGGAACAATAGATATGTTTGTCATGCTTGGTTTGATGTCAGTCATCCATACATTTTCTTGTCCAAGATGGAACAATAGATATGTTTGTCATGCTTGGTTTGATGTCAGTCATCCATACATTTTCTTGTCCAAGATGGAACAATAGATATGTTTGTCATGCTTGGTTTGATGTCAGTCATCCATACATTTTCTTGTCCAAGATGGAACAATAGATATGTTTGTTATGCTTGGTTTGATGTCAATCATCCATACATTTTCTTGTCCAAGATGGAACAATAGATATGTTGGTCATGCTTGGTTTGATGTCAGTCATCCATACATTTTCTTGTCCAAGATGGAACAATAGATATGTTTGTCATGCTTGGTTTGATGTCAGTCATCCATACATTTTCTTGTCCAAGATGGAACAATAGATATGTTTGTCATGCTTGGTTTGATGTCAGTTATCCATACATTTTCTTGTCCAAGATGGAACAATAGATATGTTGGTCATGCTTGGTTTGATGTCAGTCATCCATACATTTTCTTGTCCAAGATGGAACAATAGATATGTTTGTCATGCTTGGTTTGATGTCAGTCATCCATACATTTTCTTGTCCAAGATGGAACGATATGTTTGTCATGCTTGGTTTGATGTCAGTCATCCATACATTTTCTTGTCCAAGATGGAACAATAGATATGTTGGTCATGCTTGGTTTGATGTCAGTCATCCATACATTTTCTTGTCCAAGATGGAACAATAGATATGTTTGTTATGCTTGGTTTGATGTCAGTCATCCATACATTTTCTTGTCCAAGATGGAACAATAGATATGTTGGTCATGCTTGGTTTGATGTCAGTCATCCATACATTTTCTTGTCCAAGATGGAACGATATGTTTGTCATGCTTGGTTTGATGTCAGTCATCCATACATTTTCTTGTCCAAGATGGAACAATAGATATGTTGGTCATGCTTGGTTTGATGTCAGTCATCCATACATTTTCTTGTCCAAGATGGAACAATAGATATGTTTGTCATGCTTGGTTTGATGTCAGTCATCCATACATTTTCTTGTCCAAGATGGAACAATAGATATGTTTGTCATGCTTGGTTTGATGTCAGTTATCCATACATTTTCTTGTCCAAGATGGAACAATAGATATGTTGGTCATGCTTGGTTTGATGTCAGTTATCCATACATTTTCTTGTCCAAGATGGAACAATAGATATGTTGGTCATGCTTGGTTTGATGTCAGTCATCCATACATTTTCTTGTCCAAGATGGAACAATAGATATGTTTGTCATGCTTGGTTTGATGTCAGTCATCCATACATTTTCTTGTCCAAGATGGAACAATAGATATGTTTGTCATGCTTGGTTTGATGTCAGTCATCCATACATTTTCTTGTCCAAGATGGAACAATAGATATGTTTGTCATGCTTGGTTTGATGTCAGTCATCCATACATTTTCTTGTCCAAGATGGAACAAGATATGTTTGTCATGCTTGGTTTGATGTCAGTCATCCATACATTTTCTTGTCCAAGATGGAACAATAGATATGTTGGTCATGCTTGGTTTGATGTCAGTCATCCATACATTTTCTTGTCCAAGATGGAACAATAGATATGTTGGTCATGCTTGGTTTGATGTCAGTTATCCATACATTTTCTTGTCCAAGATGGAACGATATGTTGGTCATGCTTGGTTTGATGTCAGTCATCCATACATTTTCTTGTCCAAGATGGAACAATAGATATGTTTGTCATGCTTGTTTTGATGTCAGTCATCCATACATTTTCTTGTCCAAGATGGAACAATAGATATGTTGGTCATGCTTGGTTTGATGTCAGTCATCCATACATTTTCTTGTCCAAGATGGAACAATAGATATGTTTGTCATGCTTGGTTTGATGTCAGTCATCCATACATTTTCTTGTCCAAGATGGAACAATAGATATGTTTGTTATGCTTGGTTTGATGTCAGTCATCCATACATTTTCTTGTCCAAGATGGAACAATAGATATGTTGGTCATGCTTGGTTTGATGTCAGTCATCCATACATTTTCTTGTCCAAGATGGAACAATAGATATGTTTGTTATGCTTGGTTTGATGTCAGTCATCCATACATTTTCTTGTCCAAGATGGAACAATAGATATGTTGGTCATGCTTGGTTTGATGTCAGTCATCCATACATTTTCTTGTCCAAGATGGAACAATAGATATATTGGTCATGCTTGGTTTGATGTCAGTCATCCATACATTTTCTTGTCCAAGATGGAACAATAGATATGTTGGTCATGCTTGGTTTGATGTCAGTCATCCATACATTTTCTTGTCCAAGATGGAACAATAGATATGTTTGTCATGCTTGGTTTGATGTCAGTCATCCATACATTTTCTTGTCCAAGATGGAACAATAGATATGTTTGTCATGCTTGGTTTGATGTCAGTCATCCATACATTTTCTTGTCCAAGATGGAACAATAGATATGTTGGTCATGCTTGGTTTGATGTCAGTCATCCATACATTTTCTTGTCCAAGATGGAACAATAGATATGTTTGTCATGCTTGGTTTGATGTCAGTCATCCATACATTTTCTTGTCCAAGATGGAACAATATGTTGGTCATGCTTGGTTTGATGTCAGTCATCCATACATTTTCTTGTCCAAGATGGAACAATAGATATGTTGGTCATGCTTGGTTTGATGTCAGTTATCCATACATTTTCTTGTCCAAGATGGAACGATATGTTGGTCATGCTTGGTTTGATGTCAGTCATCCATACATTTTCTTGTCCAAGATGGAACAATAGATATGTTTGTCATGCTTGGTTTGATGTCAGTCATCCATACATTTTCTTGTCCAAGATGGAACAATAGATATGTTTGTCATGCTTGTTTTGATGTCAGTCATCCATACATTTTCTTGTCCAAGATGGAACAATAGATATGTTGGTCATGCTTGGTTTGATGTCAGTCATCCATACATTTTCTTGTCCAAGATGGAACAATAGATATGTTTGTCATGCTTGGTTTGATGTCAGTCATCCATACATTTTCTTGTCCAAGATGGAACAATAGATATGTTGGTCATGCTTGGTTTGATGTCAGTCATCCATACATTTTCTTGTCCAAGATGGAACAATAGATATGTTGGTCATGCTTGGTTTGATGAACATGTGAAAGAATTTCATGAAATAGTTGCCAGATTGTCAATTAAAGGCCAAATTAGAAAATTAAATATTGTATATTTTTAAAAAATCTGCTTATGGCAGCCTTTTTATAAATGTCATGTCCACATTTGTTGTCCAGATGTCCACATTTGTTGTCCAGAGATGAACATGGAATAAAGTCCGATCTCTAGATAACAAGTTTTCAGATCTCTCTCTCTCTCTCTGTGATTATGTGTATATGTATTTATTAAGTGTAGTTTCTTTCATAGATTTCATGTCTGAAGGTACTATAGCTAGCACTTTTTGATTGTGTGCCTTGTGGTCAAAGAAGTGTGCAATGTCTGGCTAACAGTTGTGTTGGAGAATTTTGTAACAAATGGTGCTAGTTGATATTTTGATGTATGGGAGTAAATGATTGATTGGTGTATGTGATTGATGTGAATGTTTGATTTCTGTGTGTACATGTGTGTGATTGACTGATGTGTATGTGTGAATGTTTGATTTATGTGTGTACATGTGTGTGATTGATTGATGTGAATGTTTGATTTCTGTACCAGTTTTAGACTATCCATTGTCTTCTATTATCTGTGCGTACTAGTTTTAGAAATTCTCTTCTCAAAGCATGATCTGTGCGTACTAGTTCTAGAAATTCTCTCCTCAAGTATGATCTGTGTAAGAGAAGGTTTGCTGGTGTGATTTGTGAAGGGCTGTTATTGACTGATTGATTGATAGAACCATCATCATTGCACTTCAGTGAGTAACCATGTGTGCTCCGATCTCTTCTTACACAGGAAGATCTCAGTGGCAGTGCACAGACTCTATAGCACCGGCAAGGGTCACCGATGTTATTTAGAAGATTGTGACAATATTCTGTCGGAATTTTATTAATTAATCTTCCAAATGAATTTTGCCATGGCAGGGGCTTTTCTTCTCAATTTTGAACTGCCAAGGGTTCTTTTACATGCTCAACTTCAACATGGCACTTACATTTTATCATCCATTTCTGATAGAACTATGGACTCAATCTCACACTTAGATCAGGGGTCTTTGGAAAAATATGCCTTCACAAGGGAGCAAACCAAGTACCTTTGGAATGAGAGTTCAGCACCTAACCTCTGCACCACGCCCCTTTTATTAAAAACTTGGAATATAATAGTTCAGAATTTGAAAGATACTACTGTATCTTGTCCTGCACATTGAGAGCATAGACATAATTTGAAAGATACTACTGTATCTTGTCCTGCACATTGAGAGCATAGACAGAATTTGAAAGATACTACTGTATCTTGTCCTGCACATTGAGAGCATCGACAGAATTTGGAAGATAACTACTGTATCTTGTCCTGCACATTGAGAGCATAGACAGAATTTGGAAAGTACTACTGTATCTTGTCCTGCACATTGAGAGCATAGATATTTATCTCATGTATATTTACAAGTTGTCGTCATTTTCACCTATTACTATGTACAGTAAAACTTTGATTAACCGTTACTCGTTCAACTGTCATCTCCTTTTAAAAAATGTATGAGTACCAACAAACAAACAGACATCTTTCAAATTGTCCACGGATTACTACAACTAGCCACTCAGAAGCAGAAACAATGTTATCAAAGTGCATTGACTGGTTTGAAATTTAAGAGAAGGCAAATGCAACATAGATCCTACTTCTGCATAAGATACGGAATATCGCCGCACAGAAAGCTCAAGCCTCAAAGACACAGAAGGAGATGACAGATTATTTTAAAGTAGCGTAGGTTTATAGTATTACAACATATTTCTTTACATTACTACTATTATATTGAAGTTTATATTGATCATTTTGTCAAATTAAATACAGTATGTATGTATTATTCACTTTTAAAGGGTTTTATTTTCGTTCCAAGCCTGCAATGAAATCACGTTACTGTACATATGTATTAACTAATTGGCTCCCATAAGCCGTTGGGAGCACCACTATTTGTTTGAGAACGATCTTAAAGAAAAATCATTGACCTACAAAATGGTATATTACTCATAACAATCTGTTAATAATTAAGAAAACTGAAGCTGAATTTGTACATACACCTGTAATGAGAAAATAGTACATAAATTTAATCAAACGCAACCTGTTTTTCAATTTGGTAGCTAATCAGTTAAGAGATTTCTGTTATTCGGTTATCAGTCGCAGCCCTGACGGTTATTCAAAGTTTGACTGTACTACTAAACCTTGTCCTGTACACACTACTAAACCTTGTCCTGTACACTGAGAGCATCCACATTTATCTCCTCTATATCTACAAGTCATCTGTTACTTATGTCTGATTACTAAGAGATATTACTGGACTATATGTGCATAGTTGCTTGATGTGTATGAATATTGCACTATTTTCTCGGATGGCTCATGTATTTTCTAAAATCTGGACATTCTCAAATGGTGTTTAATTTATTTATATATAATTTTCACTTCTGTTTTTTTTCTTCTAAACTTTAGATATTGTAAATATTTGTATTTGAGCGATAATCATGTTGGTTTGCCTGTTTGTTTTTTGTAAGTTATGAGGGGTACAATTTGGCATTAATTAATTGGTTTGGACAGATGACAGATTGAGTCTTTCCGAACAGAAGAGTGTCAGGGTTGCGAGTCCCACTTGCTGACCAGATTGAGAGAGATGAGTGTCAATATTCGTGCAGTCCGAAAAGAACAACATACCAAATATGCAAAGAGATTGATTAATCAACATCAAATTGGCTTGTTGGGCTGCCGGTTTTGTTGGGGGCAGAGATTG
This sequence comes from Arion vulgaris, assembly GCA_020796225.1. NCBI lineage: Eukaryota > Metazoa > Mollusca > Gastropoda > Stylommatophora > Arionidae > Arion > Arion vulgaris. The sequence goes on from CM036755.1 coordinate 87,692,428, forward strand.
GAGCAACTATGGACATGTCTGGAGTGCTATGGTGATATTCTTCATATAACTGATAACACAGAGAGCCACACTGAAAAAAAGTATAACCATTACAGAGCAAGAGGATGACCACGTAAAAGATGAAGTGACAGCATCAAGAACAGCCTTAAGAAAATGAATAACAGCTTACAAAGTGCCTTAGAACAAGCACACTACATTTCCTCCCCAACACTTCTATAAAGAAGTAAATGGTGGAAGAGAAGAAGATGATGACAATTTGACACATATTTATTTTTCAATTTGGCAAGATTTTATTGCAGGAAAGTTAAATCTTTGATGCATGCAATGAAATTGTATGTGTTTATTGTGCTTTTAATATAATGAAGACAAGTAATGCAGATATTACCCTGGAATCTAAAATGATAAAAATAACAGAGCAGTTCACCTATTTTGCTAGCAAGTTTGATTGCACTAGAAATATTCAACAAGAATTTATGCTATGAATTGTCAAGACATTAGCTTTTAAAAGTCTCAATAAAATATGGAACTTCGAGTTATATAGTATTAAATTACGAATTTTCAATTCAAATGTTGTATCAATTCTAGCATATGCCAGCGAGAGTTGGAAAATGACTAAAGATAAAGAAAGTTGAATGCATTTGAAAATAGATGTCTGCAAAAAATAATGATCTTAAAATGGGACTTCAGAAGTGATAAAATTCGAGAATTGTCTGGTCAACCACTAGTAACAACTGGTATAAGAAGAAGATGGAGATATGTTGGACATACTCTCAGAAGAAATGATCAAAAAATAACAAAGCAGCCATTGAAGTCTGAGGCAAATGGTTCAGGAAAATAAGAAATATCCAGACTCAATTTTATAGAAGAGATTGAGCTAGTTGCTGATGATAGAGCGGTATGAAGAAATTGCTTATAGGCCCTATGTAGCATATAACGGTATGAGAGGAACATAATTATTTATGATACTTTGTCAACTTTTTTGTGTTTCATTTGTTAACAAAGGTTGTGCAGATGATACAGTTAGTCTCATTTGATTCTAGTTAGCCCTCGCTCTGAGACCTAACTAAATGGTTATTTGTGTACATAATCTACTGTACTGGGCATGCAGCAAGAAGCGGACAAGTTTGCATCAATTGTTGGGAAATTTAGGATGGATAAGGGGGATGTTCTTATGTGTCTTGGCAACCTACTGTTGGATGAGGACACTAAAGTTGATATTGAATCAATCCAGTGATTTAAACAATTTGGAATTACACATACAAGTAGAGTGGATGATTAAGGGACAGAAAGAGGAGTCTGTTTAATCAGCGAGCTACAGCAACCATCAGTATCCATACCCTTCGACATCTGTAGGGCGAGACTGAGCACTTATGGGTCTACCTGGAATGCTGTGACATCAGTTCAGTAACCAATTTTGAGCATATGCCGTTCAAACTTTGAACACTTGTGGTTTCAGTTTGGAATATCTTCATTACACTTTGAACATGTCCATAGGTGCTCCGATCTCCTTCGCAGTATTTCCAAGTGTCCGGCGACTGACTGACTACCAGTTTGATTTTGATTAATGAGAATTGTGACATATCCTTTACAAGACTTTGCCATCAACCACAGTAAATGAGTTGTCAATTTTCAAAGCTCCACATATATGCTCAATAGTTTGCCATTGCCTTGTGAACGCTAAGGTCTATTTTTACTGTTCATAAAAATAAACAGGAACAAATTTGCCTCCAAAGTGCCCTCCATGGAGTTTGAACCAGGTAGACTTGGGTTGTGATCGAGCTCACTATTTCATGATTAAGCTACAGGTGCCTACACCGTGCACTGTCTGTTGGTAATCTGCTTATGTAACCAAACCATTTCATTTGTTGTTTCTTGATGAAGTTCAGTACTGATGCTGTACCCACTTTTTCCTGATGTCTTCATTTCTCAACCAGTCTCTTCTTTATTACTTGGTTCTGTCCCATTGATCCAACTCGTTTTATAAAAAGATGAGAGAAAAAACATCTGCAGAACGAGAGATAGCAGTTCTTGAAAATTGAGTGGAAATTTTGTGTCTCTGAATTATATGCGGTTGTGCGTGAGTGAGGATGACTTACGATGATTGTCTACGGACACACAATATACTGTATGTGTTTCACGTAGACTGTGACAGGCAATCATGTCTAGTATGTAGATCAGTGTTATGTGATTTATTTTCACAGCCCGCTGTAACATAAGACTGTTCTGCTCAGGGTCAATTTCCAGGAAATCATCAGTGTCACATGACCCTTGAATTCCAGTGTTGTTAGAATAAGAATATTTTTTTTTATAATGGTTCACGGAAATTACATGTTATATTGTATCGCAAGCCATGACTTTCCAGAGGGTGGTCAGCATGAAGAAACTATGGCACCACAAAAGCAAAGAAACAAAAGTAAGACTTCTGAGAACATACATATTCCCTGTGGCAACATATGGATGTGAATCGTGGACCATAACACAAACATTAAAGAACAAAATGGAGGCTTTTGAAACAAGGTGTTATAGAAAGGTTTTTAGAACATCCTGGACAGAGAAGAGAAAAAACAAAGGCATCCTACAAGACCTGCATATCGGAGCATTGGCTCATAAATGACATCATGTCCCGGACAGAGAAGAGAAAAAACAGACATCCTACAAGACCTGCATATCGGAGCATTGACTCATCAATAACATGTCCAGGAAGATTATTTTGGCCACGTTAAAACGTGACAGTGGTTTAGAGAGAACACTAATGGAAGGCATGATTCCTGATATATGAAGCAGGGGACTACCAAGACAAAGGTGGCAGCAGGACATAAAAGAAATCTTGAACATGACATTAGAAGAGGTGGGAGAACTTTATAGAGACCAAAGTTTTTAGACGGGCTGTGATGAAAGCGAGCTGTGATGAAAGCGAGGTTCCGGAAGGGACAAACTAAAAATGACAATCGTGGCATCACAGGACTTCACCATCAACCACAGTAAACGAGTCATTGATTTTCTAGGTACCACATATATGTTCAGTAGATTGTCATTGCTTTCTGAACAGTGAGATTTATTTTAACCTGTCGTAAAAATTCCATGGAAACGAATTTGCTTCCAAACTGCCTGTCGCGGAGTTTGAACCAGGTACACTTGGGATGTGATCGAGCTGACTACCACTTAAGCTACAGATGCCCACAGGGACATACTACTTGATGATAATATCACAAATAAAATGTAACACTTAGGAATATCAGTATTACTAAGACTTCTTCACATCAATTATATCAACAAGAACTTATATAGAGTTGTATAACTGTGCAATCAAACTTACATTGTTCCATCAAACATATCTAAATGTCAACCCATTACAATACCTCTGAGGTTGGACTAGAGACACTGATAATAAGGAACACAGGTCTTCACGCAAAAATCATTCAGAAGCCACACCCATGTGATGCCAGGGAAGCAAAGAATAGTACCACTGCGATCTAACCCTACAAGGCATGTCGTAAGCGGCGACTGAGGTAGAGGCTTAGGGAAGCTACCATAGTAAATAAAAAGCGTTGCAGAAAACAAATTGTGCCTGCCTACTCATAGGTGCATAACTGACACAACGGACAATCACTCTTAGGCTCAGATCACACAGAGTTGTTACTAAGTAGTCAATATGGAGCGTTCGAAGAAGATTCAGAAGCTGCCTGAATTAATAGCCGGTGAACACAAGAATAAGCCCATTGCAATGGAAATTTCTGATTTCCCAACTGAGTTGAACTGTGTTATGTTACATAGGGACTATGAATTTCTATTATATGTGATGTATATTTTTATATTTCCTAATTTTGTGTGACATTTAGTTGTTTGTAAAAACTATGAATAATTATATTTTGTTTCCCTAAAATAAACATCCTAATAATAAAAGTAAAGTTTTTCATTTTGTTAATGTAAAGATGTTTTTGTTGCCATGAGGCTTATTGAGGAATACAAGGTTAGATCTGTTATTGAGGAATACAGGGTTAGATCTGTTATTGAGGAATACAGGGTTAGATCTGTTATTGAGGAATACAGGGTTAGATCTGTTATTGAGGAATACAGGGTTAGATCTGTTATTGAGGAATACAGGGTTAGATCTGTTATTGAGGAATACAGGGTTAGATCTGTTATTGAGGAATACAGGGTTAGATCTGTTATTGAGGAATACAGGGTTAGATCTGTTATTGAGGAATACAGGGTTAGATCTGTTATTGAGGAATACAGGGTTAGATCTGTTATTGAGGAATACAGGGTTAGATCTGTTATTGCTTACTAAACTGTCGTCATTGCACTCCAGGCAGACCCACAGGTGCTCAGTCTCCCCAACAGATATCAAAGAGTATGCATACTGATGGTTCCTGTGGCTCGCTGATTAAACACACTTCTCAGTCTGCTCTTCAGGCATCCAGTTCTACTTGTACAACAGGTAACTCCAAACTGCCCAAATCGCTTGATCGATTCAACAGACAGTCGCGAAGAACATCCCCCTTATCCATCTTCAACTCAACAATTGATGCAAGCCTGTCCACTCTCTCATTCCTGTAAACACCCGCATACCCATGACAGTATATCCATGTAAGCCTCTGGAGGTTAGAAACTTCTATAGATGACATCCACTCATACCAAAACCTGCCCTTCTGGATCTTGTGATCTGTACTTTTCATTTACCTACAGAGTATGCTACATAAAGATAAAAGAGTGCTGTTGGAATCATCATCACTAAGTAGAACTTTGCCACCCTAACAGTCCTTCACAATTTCTCTCTCTCTCATAGGCCTCTGCTTCTTTTTTTATTTCTTTATTCCCCTCTAATCCTGTTTTGTCTCACAGCGTCAGGATAAGAAGATATTTCTAGAACTGGCTTTGGTGTGCACTTTATAAATAGTGTTTTTCACAATCTCTGTTGTTACTGAGGTTCACCTTTTGCATGGACAGCTTTTGATTTGTATCGGAGTAGCATTGCCTCTGCAACCTGACATGCTCAAATCATCAGTTACATTCTGAACCCATCTTCTCCTCTGCCTACTTCCTCTTTGCATGGATGCCTTCTTCCTCTTTGCATGGATGCCTTCTTCCTCTTTGCATGGATGCCTTCTTCCACCTAGTCTTTTCAAGCCTTCAAGGCTGCTTATATGTCCAAAATATCTCAATTTTCTTATTTGTAGCATCAGCTAGTTTTCTTTAATTTTGACCTCTCTTCTCTGTCTATGATATACAAAGGACTCTTCTGTAACACTTATATTCAAAAGCACATGTTTAAATATTTACTTCAATTATCCATTGCAAACAATAGAAAAACCGGTCTATGTCAGTTGACAAAACTTACTAACAAAATATTTTGTTTAAAACTCATTACTGCCTTTAATAGCACTTTTTAGAGTGTTGTAGAACAGTGGGGATAAAAGCTTGTGGAATTTAATGGCTGCGTGGCTAGTGCAGTTGCCGCAAAACTGTTCAGGTTAGGATTTTCTCTTTAAGCCGCTAACAGAAAAATCTCCCAGGCTTTACTGGAGATTGAACCAGGGTCTCCCAAATGGGAGCCAGTGCTCTAATCCATTCGGTCAGACACTCCACAACATAGTCATAATAACTGCACAAGTTCAACAAGTGTAAGAATAAATATTATTTGAATAAGTATTTCTTTGTTTATGCCACAAATTATACATTGAAATTATTTGCCGTCTCTTGATCATTTCAATAAATGCTCCTACGATTTCATATACAGGAATCGTAGCAATAATTTCTTTATTATATTTCAAACAAATTTGTATTTAAACATTTGGTGCCATCTATTGCCGGGGACAAAGGGAGCAAAGAATAGCAACACTCGACCTACAAGGCATGTTGAAAGAGGTGACTATAGTAGGCATCTAGGGAAGATACCTTAGTAAATAAAAAGCGTTGCAGAAATTGGATGTGCTGGCCTATTTGTGGGCGCATAACTGGCACAACATACAATCGCTTTTAGGTTCAGATCACATACAAATCTCAAAGAAAGGTTTAACAAGTGGTCGATATGGAGCGTTTGAAGAAGAAGCGTAAATACATTTGGTTTTGTTATTTGTGAGGTTTAAGGTGCAAGACAGCATTTGGTGTGAGGCCGCTAACCTCAAGGGTCAACATATTATTGGTGTGTATCTTATAAGGAAACGTTGAAACAATATCGTACGGTGCAGTTGGTCGTCGATGAGAGTCTAAATACGACCGCAAATCTCCAACTGTTTCTTTGAATTTCATTTTCACAATAAAAGTATGATCACCATTTTCAGTCATAATCCGCAAAGTTGTAACATCCCCGTGACCTTTATATGACCTTGGCCTCTCTGATGAATTAACGCTTTCAGCCATCTCCTTCGTAACTCTAGTATTAACTAGCGTGACGTTTGATTTTGTAGTATTATTCGTACCACTGTCATTTCCTGCCAATGTTTTGCTAATGGAATCTCGGATATCAATAACTTTTCCGTCCTTGATGACAACTTTTGGCAGTTGGTTCAAAAACTGGTTGTGATTAAGTGTCTGGCCAGGATTTTCAGTAGTAACCAATCTCCCAGTGTTTTGGTCTGGAAAATAATACACACAAAAATGAAAAGTTAGTTTGAAATATTCAGATGCAGAAATTATATTTGTTTTTGCTAACTAAACAACTTCTCCAAACTTCTCTTGAAGAATAATTAATAATTTATCAATACATTTCCATTGACCAGATCTAATTTTAAAAAGTAAAATCTAAAGCTGAAGGATTGACTTCATTGCGCCAGGTTTTACTCTGTATACTGGCACAACACATGCCAAGAGTATTGCACAACTTCATTGCGCCAGGTTTTACTCTGTATGGCTTGGCACGACACATGCCAAGAGTATTGCACAAAGCACAACTTCCATGCCCCCAGAAACAGTCTTAGGAGTCCCTGGAAAAAATGCATTCGTGAGCGGTGCGGTCGGTTTGAATCCACGACCTTGGGACGCGAGGCAAAGATGAGGCCATTAAAGAACAGATCTGTCTTGAGCAAGTCAGTTTAGTTTCTGCCTCTTCTCTTTCTCTCTCTCTCTTCAGCAGCATTTTGGGTGCTGTCAGATGGTTATTTCCGCCTCTTCGCTTTCTCTCTTCATCTCCGTCGTTATGATTTTCCGCTCATTATCTGCTGTCAGTGGCCATGTTTGGGCACTGGTAACATAGTGTTGGCGAGAAAATTGTTCTGATAAGATTTGCTTTAGTTTTTAGCGGTATTATGTAACAACAGTGGTGTTAACTTGTATTAGAAGACCTGCAGGTGTAACAATAAGAGACAAAATTAAAAATTAAGAAATCAGAAGCAGACTTTATGTGAAACCAGTCATTTAATTCATAAAAGAACAACAGATCAAATGGTTTGGATACCTGACAAGAATGTCCTATAGTGCGTTTCAAATTGATTTTCCATGGGAAAATTTAATATCTCTGCAACCGCTTGACCGTAATTGATGTAACTTTGCATATGATCTAATGATCGTAATGTCCCGAGGTTGATATTTTTAAACTCAATAACAAACGTATGGTTTAAAATTTTCTTTATGTAAAGTATATAAAAGTGACCATCTCCTTGGCCAACCATATAATGAGAAGTATTACCCTTCATATTTGTGAGATGTTGCAAGTTCCACGACTTGCACGTTTTCACGTGGTTTTCCCGATTTTAATCGCTTTATCGCACTTTAAAAATGTATAATGATTCTTCCGGTGTGTTCAGTTACAATTTACCGTTTGTGTTTTCAGAGCATAGGTGTATTACAAAATGTTAGGCTCATCAAAGTGAGTAAACACTTTATATGATTTATATAATATGAGTTATCTCACCCTCCAAAATTCGAATTGTACATACGCCTATGTCGAAAATATGTGATTTTTTAAATTTACGGTAAATTATTTTCTTCAGCACCAGATAATTACTAGGTTTGAAAAGATCAAAGGAATTCGCCGTTGCAAGAAAAGTACACTACCTGCAACATTTAATTTTAGACAATCGTTGTGACATCGGAAATACAACACCACATGCAAAAATCACGTTCATCCATGCAATGAATATGGAGATATTTGAGGTCAATCGTTGACCGAACGTTTTGAAAGCAGCTATAGTATCTACCGCAGATAGCCACACTGAAAAAGTATAACGAGTACAGAGCAAGAGGAAGGCCATGCAAAAGATAAAGCCACGACATTAAGAACAGACTACAAAGTGCCTTAGAATAAGCACACACAAGATCACTACATTTTCTACTCCCCCCACCACTTATATAACGAAGTAAATGGTAGAAGAGAAGAAAAAGAAGTGGTGCTAACTGTCCCAGTACCTAGTTAGTTTTTGTGCATCGATTGCTGATTGCCTTATCCATACTTCCATCTGCAGTGAAAATTGTCACTAAGTATTTGGACTCATTGGTTTGTTTCTTCTTGACGCTTCATATCAACCACTTGTAAAACCTTTCTTTGTGATTTGTATGTGATCTGAGCATAAGAGTGATTGTATGTTGTGCCAGTTGTGCGCCTACAAGTAAGCCAGCACATATGATTCCTGCAACGCTTTTTATTTACTAAGTTAACTTCCTAGGCCCCACCTCAGTTGCCTCTTAGACATGTCTTGTAGGTGGCAGTGTTACTATTCTTTGTTCCTCTTGCAGGCCCCATCAATATAACTGGTGAACACTTGGTATGTATAACTGGTGAACATTGATATGTACAACTGGTGAACATTGATATGTATAACTGGTGAACACTTGGTATGTATAACTGGTGAACATTGATATGTATAATGCAACCCAAACAGAAACTCAACAAAATAAACAAATTATAATATAGCATAGGAACATTGTTTGAATAGTCGACCTAGATACAAACCCCCAGGTGAAGTCTGCATGTCCATGCTATTGGTGGGTAATTGAATCATTTTTGCAACATCTCTTAAATAAGTTGAAACCAGGCGGGATGATTGAATCTCTCCTCCTAAAGTTTGACCTTCTCCTGAAAACACCATTGGACTGCGTTTTGGCTGAAAGTGAGTTTCTCTTAAGTCAGTCAGTGCAAATGGTACACCATCTGGATACCTTTAGTATAGGAAAAAGTTTGGTAACTTTTCAGATTGCAATGTTCACAGGTGACAACAGGTAAATGATTGTGTGTTATTATATCACAACAGGTAAATTACAACAGGTAAACGACAACATTTTTAGGTCTATAAAAGATATTCATGGAATAGCTGTGGGAGGACATATCATAAATAACTTGAGATACACTGATGATACTGTCTTAATAGCAAGAAATGAAATGGAGCTACAGAAATTAGTTGATAAGGTTGTGGACAGAAAGTAACAACAAAGGACTCAGTTTGAATATTAAGAAGACAGAAGTTATGACCATATCAAAAAAGCAGATTTTGCCAAAATGCACCATCACAGTAAATGGGACTGATCTAAGACAAGTGCAGCAATTTAAATACCTCGGAGTCCTGGTAACATCAGATGGCAGATGCCGATCAGAAATAAAGAGCAGAATAGGACAAGCGAAAACATCATTCCTGAAAATGAGAAGCATTATCTGCAACAAGTCCTTGTCAATCCCGATCAGAATGCGGGTTATTTAGTGCTACATAGAACCAATACTGACATACGGATGCAAGTCATGGACAATGAACACATAGATCGAAAAATCTCTGAGGGCCACAGAAATGTGATTTTATAGAAGAATGATGAGAATCCCATGGACTGCTAATATGACTAATGTTGAGGTGCTGAATGAGATCAAGACACAGAAAGCTTATCATCAATATAAGAAAGAGGCAGTCATCATTTTTCTGGCATGTGATGAGGAGGGAAGTTTAGAACACATTGTGACAACCGGTAAAATCGAGGTGGGAGACAGGGAAGACAGAAAATGTTGGATAGCCTGACTTCATGGCACGGTAGAGCGTCAACATCTGAGTTGATAGCAAACACCAACGACAGAGATTTGTGGAGATCCATGATCGCCTAGGCCAGCCGGCACTGCACCTGATGATGATGAAATGACAACATAACAGAGCAGTTCATTTATTTAGGTAGCAATTTGAAAATAAATGTCTGCACAAAAAAATGAACATAAAATGGGACAAATTCAGAAGTGATGAAATTAGAGAAATGTCTGGTTAAACACTAGTAACAACTGTTATAAGATGGAGATATGTTGTGCATACTCTGAGAAGAAATGATCAAAAATAACAAAGCAGGCACTGAAGTGGTAGGCAAAGCGATTCAGGAAAGAAATGATGCTCCTGGAAACCCTGAAAAACTTTACTGAGATCGGCAAGAAATATCAGGCTCAATTATATAAAGAGATTGAGCTAGCTGCTGAGGACAGATGTTTAATCTGGTATGGAGAAATTGCTTTAGGCCATATGTAGCGTATAACAGTACGAGAACAAATAATGGTATGAGAGGAAATAATATTATTATAAATTACAACATGTAAATGGCAACAGGTATCATGTGTTATTATATGACAGCAGGTAAATGACTTGTTAGGCCAGTTAGATTGTCTTCCGCCCAAGTGGTTACCGGGGCCCAAATTGGGGTGTAAAGAATAGAACCACTGTTACCTGCCACGCATGTCATAAGAGGTGACTAAGGAGGTTGTTTGGGGCTAGCCACCCCATACCATAGAAAACACTAGAGGGGTACAGAACAGAGAGCGAACCGAGTAAACGCTGGCTGAAACCAGACACATCGTCGAAGGATAAGCACCAGAGCTCCAAATGGTGCTGAAGATGTGACGTAAAACACACCAATGCTAACTCTGCATGAATCAGATTTCCACATGAATAGAATTTTAGGGGAGATCTGGTACATCGGTCTGGGCGTGATCAGAGAGAGATTGTCTTCAGAATCCTCCAGATCGGTCAAATAATGAACAATTCTATCACATTCAGGCCGCCGGAGTGGTTACAGGGCCTAAGTTTGAGTGTAAAGAATAGAACCACTGTTACCTGCCATGCATGTTGTAAGAGGTGACTATGAATATTTGACTGAAATCGGATGTATGTGTCTGCTAGGGAATGCTAACCCGAAACAAATGCTTGCAGAAACGGATGCACCAGGCCGTAAGGCACATAGCATGGTGCAACAACCCCTCACAATGAGGAATGGGATAACGGATTCTACGGTCGCCAATCTGCCTCTAAGATTTAGCCATGCAGTAAGAATATCAGACCTACCATCACGAGGGTGGTCAAAACTTACTGCGGGAAGAGGTCGCCACAAACGGGGAAACAGAAATCATAGGAATTATATCCTACAGAACTGCCCCCAGTATACAGACTTGAGAAGAAAGAGGTGGCCCACTTACACCAGTGTCCAAGACAAACTGTATGGCGTGGCTGATAATCTGAGGCAGACGGCTGCCTTTATTAGAGAATCCGAAATCCCAATCTAGTGAGAATGCAGAAGAAGAAGATCACATTCAGGCTAGAACAAACAAATTTTATCCAAGAAATAATAGTAGGAAATGGTAACTAGAAAGTATTATTTATGCTTGTACCTGTTTTGAAGTTCTGAAGGGAAGTAACCATCCATCAGATCCTGAATACAATGTCGCGTAGCTGGGTCAGTGTACGGCCTAAAGGTCCGCAAACATTAAAATACCGTTAGCATAAATTGTCAACTGAACTGGTTCGGGGACTTCAAATCGTGCCCCGTCTGCTGTTTTCTTAATCTGTGTAATTCCTTCCCCTGCCAAAATGTTCAAATCTTTCACATTATCAATAAGTTGATTAAAATCGATATTGAGTGGCAGGGGGGCCACAGGTAATGATACATCCTGCCCCCAAGTACTGAGTGGCAGGGGGGCCACAGGTAATGATACATCCTGCCCCCAAGTACTGAGTGACAGAGGGGCCACAGGTAATGATACATCCTGACCCCAAGTACTAAATGGATTTGATGACGCTATTGAACCGTCTGCTGAATCACTTCTGATTGATGTTGCTGTGAGGTTGTTGTTCTCCACATCTCTGTCAACATTGTTTGCATCATCTTCAAGATAGACATCAGAATATTCATTGACAGATTCTCCAACCCAAACCATCCCGTACTCAGCGAGGAAAGTCTCCATCTCGTGAACCTGCAAATAGAAGATTTCCTATCCTATGCATAAATGATTCATAATTGATTCATGATAACTGATTCTTCTTCCTTACTCGTTCTCATACTCCCTTTCGTTATAGCAGGATGCAGTCTGGAGAAAAGAATGCGTTGTGTTACAGTTTTTAACTGTGGTATCTGCACATTTAAGCCCGGCACATCCAACTTCAGCATAGCCTTTTTGGGGTACTGGGTTAACTTCTCCCTCTTCGATCTCCACAAACTTAGCCAGACTTCTTGGTAGTTGTCTGTTTCCAGGGTCAGCACGGGGAGGTGGAGTGGAGTCTTGGTCAGCTTTGTTCATACGCTGACCCTGATGCTAGCAGTCAGCTATGAATCGCTGACTGCTACAAACCCATGCAGCTTGTGTGTAGTCCCCCAAAGGGAAAAGATTGATTTCTAATCTCCCAATTGATTTACGATAATAGATTTATAATAATTTATTCATGATAACTGATTTATGATAATTAATTCATGGTGATGATGAACTTCAAGATGGTTATGTGACAAAAATGATACTAGACATTTAGAATTGGCATATATATTTTTTTTAATGTGATTACATAGCCTTGGTCTCATTTTCTGAGAGCATGCTGAGAGATTCTATGGTGCAGGGGAATTAAGGCCACTTGCCCAAGGCTGTCGGTTTTATTTTAACATAACCCACGGGGGTTGAACAAGGGATATTTTCGTCAGGACAATTTTCCCACTCTGCATTTAAACATTCAGCCACCTGGTCTCTCAAATGATTACTTATTCCTCTCCGTTCCTCGAGAAGCATAGAGCTTCAACAGGTCACAGATAGCAAAGTTTATAGCATGATTCCCTAGTGACCATGTGACTTGATAATTCAGGAGTTAGAAGGGGTTTACATGGCTTTACTTCAAAAATGATCTATGTGTACACCGTACAAGGTTAAACTATAGGAACCCTGATCCTTTACTTTTCTTCTTTCTTTTCTTTAATTCTGTTTTATCTCACAGCGTCAGGATAAGAGATTTCAAGAACAGGTTTTTGTGTGCACTAAATAAAAAGTGTTTTTCAATGTCTCTGTTATTTCTGAGGTCCACCTTTTGCGTCTCCACTGTATTGGAGTAACATTGCTCTTTGAGGTGTACTGTCTGTTGGTAATTTGCTTATGTGGCCAAACTATTTAATTTGTTGTTTCTTGATGACATTCAAGAAACATGTCATTGAATTATTAGTAATTTGGTAACTTCCATGCGTTGCTAGCACCAAGCTGTATTTACCCGTTGGGTGATATCCTTGGATTTGTCAGCTGCATGAAAAGGTGGGAACTGCAGCATATTGAGGAGGGAACTGCTGCATGGAACATTTTGCACTGTTCATAAAAATCTTCAGGAACAAATTTGCTTCCAAACTGCCAGCCACAGAGTTTGAACCAGATACTCTTGGATTGTGATCGAGCTCACTGCTGCTAAGCCACAGACACCAACTTCTTTCTTATTAGAATGCCCAAATAGTGACATAGAGATCCCTATGTATGTTACTAATAGTAAATCATACCTAATACTCTGATACATCACGACTAACAGGATACCATTCATCCAAGTGTCCATGTGTAAGAGAATGTGTATATGTGTGTGAGACAGTAAACACATGTGTAAGTGTGGTATGTGAGAGATGGTAAGCATATCTGATACATCACGACTAACAAGATACCATCAATCCAAGTGCCCATGTGTGAGTGTGGCTTGTGAGAAATGGTAAGCATGTGTGTGACAGATAAAATCAAACTAACCTGCTGTTGCAACAGCAAGCAGTGTGTCTCCAAGTCTTTAATATCTGTAGTGTTAATATTCTCTTTTCTTGCTTTCTCAGCAATTCGTAGTTTGTCTTCCAAGACTTTGATTTGTCTGTCTCTTGTTCGTAGTTCATTTTCTTGAGTCTGATTCTATATAAAAGCAAATACAAATTATATTTGAAAAAATAAATGTATGTCTGCGAGGAGAATAATACCATAACCACTCTGTCAGCGGTTTGGTCAACCGGATTAGTTATTGGTTAATGAAGCCATTATTTATCATACATTTTAATATGACAGCTGTTACTAGTTTTATCATAAAACTGTTAATTTTTATATATGGAACATATACAACATATAAAACAAGCATGACATGATATTTTTATCAACGGAGAGACAACAGAAAATGTAAACAGTTTTGAATATCAAGGTATACTGCAAACAAGCATCCATGTGTTGCCGGGGCTCACAAGGGGAGCAAATAATAGTAACACTGTGACCTACATGGCATATCGTAAGAGGCAACTAAGGTAGGGGCCTAGGCAAGCTACTCTAGTAAATAAAAAGCCTTGCAGAAATAGGATGTACTGGCCTACTTGTAGGCACATAACTGGTCAAATGTACAATCAATTTTAGGCTCAGATCACATATGAATAACAAAGAGTGGTTAACGAGTGGTTGATATGGAGCGTTCGAAGAAGAAGAGAAATACATTTGGTTCGTTATTAAAGAAGAACAAATATAGCCGGACAAAAATTAAACAACTAAAAACAATATGGAATGGAACTGATAGGAAAACAAAGATCAAAATACAAAGAGCATGCCTATACCCAGTGGCAATGTATGGGTGTGAAGCATGGATATTTAACAAGGCAGTCGAAAAACATGTGCTTTTGAATATAAGTGTTACAGAGGAGTCCTTCGTATATCACGGACAGAGAAGAGAACAAATAGATCTATCCAGAAAGAACTCAATATTAAAGAAAACTGACTGATGCTACAAATAACAATGAGAAAATTGAAGTATTTTGGACATATAAAGAAACACAAAGGGTTGGAGAAGACCATCATGGAAGGAGGTATCCCAGCAAATAGGAGAAGAGGAAGACCAAAGAGAAAATGGATTCAGGATGTAACTGATGGTTTGAGCAAGATGGCTGCAGAGTCCTATGAAAGAGAGATTCCGAAGGACTGTTAGGGTGGTAAAGTTCTGCCGAGGACAAACTATTTCATGATGATGACCAGATATCAAAATGATTTGAATTGAATGCTCTGTTTATTTACATTAGTGAAATATTTCTGAATAAGAAAATGGAAATACAAAATGATTTTTTAGTAATTCAAAGCGCGAAAACAAGATACAGCGACATCTCAACCAAAAGGATTTTATCAAACAAAGGAAAGAAAGAACGAAGCAATTCAGACTTCCTATACACCAAGCATAACATATACAGTCAGACAATAAATCCTTAATGGCCTTAAAATGAAAATATGTGACTAAAAACGAAATAAATGTGAAAAATCTAGAAATGGAAACAAGATGATAGAACACACATAAATATTTATTGGCCTCTTAACTAAAATTAAATACACGATTAAACACAAAAGACAAATCACCTGCTTTTCCAGAATGGAAATCTTGTTCATCATCAATCGCATAAGATCACGATCAGATGGAGGATGTTTTGTATCTTCTTTACCATCTGGTGAAATGCTTGGTGATGATGAAGTATCTGGTTTCCTTAACAAAGACTTCCTTGGAGATGAACTCAGATGTGGCAGTCCCAAAAATGGATCACGTTTTTTTCGTTCATGCACCATGCCAGTTGTGATTTCTTCCAGAAGGCGACATTCATCCTCTGAGTATTCAGGATGACGAAATGGGATTGGTCTATTACCAGTCATGTGAGCAGGAAACAATGGAACTTTGTTCTTTTTTAACGTGTGAAATGGAGAACTCATTGTTTATCAGACGCTGGAGTTTCCTTTAAAGAAAAGATGTATTTTTAAATTTAAAATAAAAAAGCTATGATATAGAAAAAACCAAATAATTTCAGTCTTATTCTCGTTCGCTGTTGTTCAATGTCTACACAGTGAGTCCGGTTCTCTGGATGTATGTTTGTTCAATGTCTACACAGTGAGTCCGGTTCTCTGGATGTATGTTTGTTCAATGTCTACACAGTGAGTCCGGTTCTCTGGATGTATGTTGTTCAATGTCTACACAGTGAGTCCGGTTCTCTGGATGTATGTTTGTTCAATGTCTACACAGTGAGGCCGGTTCTCTGGATGTATGTTGTTCAATGTCTACACAATGAGTCCGGTTCTCTGGATGTATGTTGTTCAATGTCTACACAGTGAGTCCGGTTCTCTGGATGTATGTTGTTCAATGTCTACACAATGAGTCCGGTTCTCTGGATGTATGTTGTTCAATGTCTACACAGTGAGTCCGGTTCTCTGGATGTATGTTTGTTCAATGTCTACACAGTGAGTCCGGTTCTCTGGATGTATGTTTGTTCAATGTCTACACAGTGAGTCCGGTTCTCTGGATGTATGTTGTTCAATGTCTACACAGTGAGTCCGGTTCTCTGGATGTATGTTGTTCAATGTCTACACAATGAGGCCGGTTCTCTGGATGTATGTTGTTCAATGTCTACACAGTGAGTCCGGTTCTCTGGATGTATGTTTGTTCAATGTCTACACAGTGAGTCCGGTTCTCTGGATGTATGTTGTTGTTTTGTTAGATCATCAGGTGGCAATCTTACAGGATGTGTTTGGCTGTCTGTCCACATGCACATGTGCGTGATGGAACCAGTCTTAGTCTGTGTAGGTAACTGTTCAGTCTATTGTGTCCAGTTCTGAAGTGAAACAATATCACCTGTCTTGCTCTATCTAGATATTTCAGTAATTATATAACGATACTAACTTAGTCGGTCCTTTTTTTTACTCTGAGGCTTAGATGTTATCCAGAGATAACCTCATGTTTCTGCAAGGAATCCAACTGCACTGGTGACCCTATGCCCCAAATGGAGCTTGAAAAGTAGGTCAGAGTCAGATTAGCCATTAGGCTTGAACACAGGGTCTAAGACTTACAATGACCTCCATGAAGAAAGGAAATCATTACAACCATAATATATTTCAATAAACAAATCACATATTTTCAAATCCACAAAATTGAGAAAATTATTATTCTAAAGAAAATGGTGTTTTGTTTTCACTTGAGATTTAGTCTTTAGAGTGCAAGTTCCGATTAAGGCATAAAAATAAATATAAAAGTGTGTTAAACCAGCAAGTCACATGAACTTTGAACATACATACCCTACACCATCTGCAAGTGAAGAATGTGCTTCGATAGGTATGCCTGTAGTGCTATACGGTCGGTTCAAAACCAAAAATATTGTGTTTTAAAACTTCAATATTAAAATTAAACAACCACCATACGGGCATGCCGCATACTTCGTCGTATCCATGGACGCTTACATTGTTTTTTCAATTCGTAAAAAACAAAAATAATGAAGTTTAGCGACAAATTATTTTCAAAATTTCAATTTGCTAACATGTAATCACAAACATGATATTTGTACGTTGGGAAGGATGGCACACTTAGTCCCATCAAATACGGACAGAGTCTGAGGTTTCTCGTCGAAGTGTCTCTACTAAGAAGACAACAAGAAAACAGTGGTCGCCATACTTGTATCCCATGAACGCTCACACATTACGACCTCGCAACTGTCTGGGTTAACCAAATGTCGGAAGGAATAACAAAGGAACAAATTGTTTTTCCTGCACAGTTTGTGTGGTTTACATGTCATGTACATGGGCGTTCACATAAGTTTGTCCATGGGGGAGCAAGATTTAAAACAGTAAAATTTAGTTGGTAGTTTACTATACTATCAATCAAGCGACAAGTCTGCTAGTGTAGACGATCATGTCTCTCCACAACTCTCTCTTTGGTGCAGTTAATCAATTCTGGTGCAGATAACACCTCAGAGTCCCTGCGAAAGCATGGACTGACAACGTCAAGCGCAACACACCTGGCACAAGATAGGAAACTAACTCTCCCACGTCGCTTCACGGCAAAAGTGGTTTAGATAATATAAGATAAGAATCAATTCTGACAAGAATGCCCTGGTATCGCCTACCACAGAGAGCCACACAGAAAAAGTATAATAAGTACAAAACAAGAGGAAAAGATGGGGAAACGGCATCAAGAACAGCCTAACGAAAATGAATATCGGCTTACAAAGTGCCTTAAAACAAGCACGCACAAGATCACTACGCCCCCTTCCCCATCCCCACTTCTATAAAAAAAAAAGTAAATGATGGAAGAGAAGCAGAATCAATTCTGACATCGGTCTTTTGTCGTACCACTATGTCAAACCATCCAACATCTTCTCCCTTTGTCTAGCACGATCATTCCTTCGTTGAACTTCACCCGTTGTCATCAAATGTTTGTAAACTTCTCTTGTCGTTATATTTCTAAAGAACATTGATTGTTTGATACTTATTATTTTGATAAGGTTTATTTGCGTGCATGCCTATTTTAAAATCTCATCCTTTGTTTTCTTCACTAGAAATGCAATTTTCAGCATTCCTCTGTAAAACCACATTTCTGTTGTTTCCAGTGATCTTATTGATTGCTTGTTCATTGTCCATAATTCGCAGCCATACATAAGTATTGGTTCAGCACAGTACTGGATGCAAGTAAAGGACAATAAATAGACAGTCAAATCTATGAAAGCAACATTAATATAATTTGACAGAAAATCTCTACTCTTTTCTTCTCTATTTTCACGTAAAAAAAAAACTACAAACTGTAATTTTTTTAATCCTCCCTTTCTCTTATCCCCCATGAAAATTAACAAGGACGCCCATGGTGCATAGAAATGTGCCCCTGTTCATAGGTTACTTCGCATGTAGGACAAGCGCATCTGAAAAATGTCAGCCCAAGATAATGCTTGGGTTTGCATGACCTGACAGTCTCTAACATTTTTTAGGTAAACACGTGAAAACAAAGTACTACAGTTTTACAAAATACATAAACAGTGACGATAAACAGCAACGTTTCGACCAAAAGGCCTTTATCAAGCAAACAATACAACAAGAATGACGAATTTCGAGGAACACTGCAAGTGGACGATTACATGTGGAACATAAACCTATCTGATGAAAATCTGGGAATAAAAACGAACAACGAAATGAGTGCAACACAAAAACCGAAAGTGGAAAAGGAGAGGAACAATAAACAATATAGTGGATAAATGACACATATATGGAGCAAACACACATATAGATAACAAGGCACGAGATAAGACAGTACTAAGAAGCATAGGAATGTAATGCGTTGAGTCCCAAGAGGTCGCAAAGTGCCATAGAATGAAATAAAACGGTTCTCCAGGGCGAATCGACTGCGATCATCGGAGGAACATGATCGGATGGCTGTGACCTGGACATCGTCAACTCCTGAATGGCCAGTATCATTGAAATGAGTGGCCACAGGAGTCAAAGAGCATTGGCGAATATCGCGTAAGTGTTGGGCGAATCGGTCACTGAGCCTCTTACCGGTTTCATCAATATAGGCCTTATGGCATCGTTTGCAGGTGATAGCATAGATGATATTGCGGGACTCACACGTGAAACTGTCTTGAATGGTATAGTCAACAAATAAACAGATACAGGTATTAAGAGCTTCCGAAAAAACAAATAGACAAACACGGGACTCGAACCACTTACCTAGTCCTTACGACACCAATCGCCTAGCCTAGCAATACGAGCGTCCTTACGTACACAACCAATGAGCCATTCTAAAAAATGACTCACGGGGGAGTGTCTTTCTCAGACGCTTGTTATTACCAGACACAGAAACAATCAGGTAGGGTTCGTTAATAGTGTTTGCACAGGCACATGCTATAAGCTTGTTGTGCCTGTATATATTAGAGACGAGACAATATCATACATACACACATGTATACACATATAACAAACACGTATACATCATTCAAAGTAGCTTCAAATTAATTCTAAGATGAGCACAAGGAGTTTTCTTACAAGAACCCCAGAGGAAGCAACGGAAGTAACGAATATGATCAACAAATAAACAGATACAGGTATTAAGAGCTTCCGAAAAACAAATAGACAAACACGGGACTCGAACCACTTACCTAGTCCTTACGACACCAATCGCCTAGCCTAGCAATACGAGCGTCCTTACGTACACAACCAATGAGCCATTCTAAAAATGACTCACGGGAGTGTCTTTCTCAGACGCTTGTATTACCAGACACAGAAACAATCAGGTAGGGTTCGTTAATAGTGTTTGCACAGGCACATGCTATAAGCTGAAACGAACCCTACCTGATTGTTTCTGTGTCTGGTAATAACAAGCGTCTGAGAAAGACACTCCCCGTGAGTCATTTTTTAGAATGGCTCATTGGTTGTGTACGTAAGGACGCTCGTATTGCTAGGCTAGGCGATTGGTGTCGTAAGGACTAGGGTAAGTGGTTCGAGTCCCGTGTTTGTCTATTTTTTTTCGGAAGCTCTTAATACCTGTATCTGTTTATTTGTTGATCATATTCGTTACTTCCGTTGCTTCCTCTGGGTTCTTGTAAGAAAACTCCTTGTGCTCATCTTTGAATGGTATAGGTAGCTTTTGGAAAAGAGACAGTACGAGTTGTATTACATATGCACATGTATTACAGCGCCGACGGCCACATTGGATGGTGCCAAAGTGACTCTGGATGTTAGGCTTGAGGCGATTGTGTACCAACAAATCCTTGAGGCTTCTGTCCCGTCTGTACGCCCCCAAAGGATAGTGTTGGAAGACTGAACGTGTCTCAGGATCAGACTGAAGAATAGGGAGATGATGGAATAAGACCTTTTCACCAGGGAACTGTGAGGTGGAAAGTTAAGATAAGTTTCACCCTGTCAGAATTGGAAGTTCTATGCTGGTTAGAAAGAGCCTCCTGTCGAGCAATTTGCTGAACGCGATGCATAGCAGATGCAAGCACATTCTCCGGGTATATGCGCTTGCGGAAGAAATCAAGCATCTCGTAGGCTCTATCGAGAAAATCATCGTTCTCGCTACAGTGGCTACGAAGGTGCAAGAGTTGAGAGAAAGGCAAAGAGTCACGATAAGCCTGGGAATGGGAAGAGGTATAAAGGAGAAAACTATGTGCATCGGTGGGCTTATAGTATACTGATGTAGTGATGGTGGATAGACTGATGTTGATAGTGATGTTAAGAAAGTTGACACAAGAGGTAGAAATGTGGAATGTAAACCGAATGGCAGGATTGAAGACATTAATGAAATTGATGAAGCGTGACAGATCGGCTTGCTTGATAAAGGCATTTTGGTCGAAACGTTGCTGTTTATCGTCACTGTTTCTGTATTTTGTAAAACTATAGTACTTTGTTTGTACGTGTTTCGCTATTTTACCAAGTTTTACTGCAGTCTTCCCTCTTTTTCGACAAAAGTAAAATGGAGTGATTTCGTTTCTAACAACACAGTGAGAGATAGAACACACCAACAACCCATATCAAATATTATAAGGAAACGAAGGTGGAAATATTTAGGTCATGTTCTTAGATCAGACGAAAAGAGATTAAATCGACAAGTCCTTATGTGGTCACCAGTTGGGATAAGAGAACGGGGAAGACCAAAGACCACTCTTCGAAGAAAAATCCAACAAGAAAGTAAACTATTGGGATGTAAAACCATATAAGATCTCCAACTGCTAGCAACGAACCGCATCACATGGAGATCTCAAACTTCTGCCCTATGTGCCGCCTTTGACACGAAAGGAACAAACTAACTAACTAATCAGAGCGAGTTCCTAATATTATTGGAAACGGATGATAAAATGTAGGCGCAGCAGGGGCGGCTCGTCATTAAGGGCCAGTGGGGCCCGGCCCCCACCAAAAATATTGAGTAACCTGTACTTATTATTTTAGACATTATTTGTTCATAATTATTACTTTCAACGAGATACTGATTAGCTTTGAAAGTTGATATATAACGCTAAAATATCATACACAGTCTGAAATTTGAAATTCATAATCTTTTACCCCTAATTAGTATACGCTCCTGGTCATTAGGGGCCAGTAAGAACCGTCCTACCAAACCAAAATGAATTAACGTGTACTTATTATTTTAGAAATGATTTTTTCGTAATTATTACTTTTAACTTGACACTGATTAGCTTTGACAGTTGAATATATAACACTAAAATATAAATTTTATATCAGAATAATATAACAATCCTGTTATTTATATAATATCTCCTTATTAACAAACATTATATATACTGAAGCTTCATTTAGCCTCTAATACTTCAAGCATTGTGTCGTACACTATTTCTGGGGCTAGTTTACAAGTTCCTACATAAGATGTAACATTGCGACCTCTGACCTTTGATCGCTATTGCAATGATAATTGCCAAAACAATGTCGTTTTCATTCAGCCGGAAGATATATTCATTCTTACGCAGCTAAACTACTTCCCAGATAAACGAGGACTCTAGCTCAAATAGTCCGTTTAATTACCGATTGAATCCCCAATTTTATATAAAAATAGTATAAAAATTATAGAAAATAATAGTACTAAATAACAAACTTTCTTATAATAAGATTAGTTTTATGGAATTGTCCTTGTATTAATACATCTTGTCTCCAGCGATAAATACAACATTCGTGACCTTTGAGCTTGGTTCCCATGTACGCCCGCTATCATTGAACTCTGACCGGTCGACTGAAGTCACTTGATCTAGGTTAGTAAGTTTACCTTTTTTAATGGCGAAACACGTAATAACAAAGTACTGTAGTTTTAAAATTACAAAAACAATGACAATATACAGAAACGTTTCGACCATCAAGGCCTTTTTCAAGCAAACGAACAACAGGAGTGACGAATAAAAAAACCACTAACATATGGACGACTACATATAGAGACATACTCGCAATATTTTTACGATGCTCTGATCTCATTCACAAATTCGCGGTTTGTTGTCATGTGGGTGCTGCATTTTCAATTTGCGTTGCAGACAAGTTTTTTTAAAAAATATTCTCTAGGCGCTCCTGTCGTTTGATGTGTCTGAAATATTTAATTGTCCTTGATTTTATATTATTTAATAGCCAACTCTCTTTAATATCAAGCTGTTACAGAACAGAAGCGTTTGTTTTTTCCTAAATGGGGTAATTGGGTCTAAGGTGCGTAGGGACAACGTCGCGCCAGAATTAGTGAGCTGGCACTAGCCAAGATCCTACCCCACCTCCACGTGATGACCCTGGAAACAGACAACGATTCCTGTTTGGCTAAGCGGGTGGGGATCGAAGGAGAGCTACTCTGGTATAAGTAGTGATGAAGACGCAGATTGGATGAGATCCGCTCGCAACACAGACGAGCAGAATCCCAGAGTGACTATTAATGTACATCTCTCCAGGCTGATGGGAAAAGCTGAACAAATAAACATAAAGGGATCCAGAGAAGAGACTGAACCCATGTGGGGCGAAACCCAGAGCCACAAGGTGGGAGCTGGAATTGAGTTGCGTGTCATGACAGTCTCGAGGCATAGTGAATGTAAGCACGGTGAGAAAACAGATAAACACGGTGAGCAGGCACCAAAGTAGAGCGAACACGCATTCGGACGATACACAGGGAAGCCCACCGGTGGGGACAGACATGCACGCTGCTGATGATAGAGCGACGAAAAGACGTGGTAAACGTAGCAGTGAGCAGACGCCCCAATTGTGCAGAAAACTGGAAAGCCCAGCAGAGGCTTGAATCCAGTGAAAAGTTCCTACCGAATGGTGATAAACTGTGCACTGTGCACAGTGAGATATAAATGGGTAACGTATCGCCCAGTAGAACAATGTGAGCACAAGTAACGGCAAAAAAAGGACTGGCCCAGTCGGTGGACGAGGGCACAAGCAGAAATGGACGAATGAGCACCAAAAAGAAACGCAAGGTAGCGAGCTTCGAAGAAGGGGTCTCCATCCAGAGAGCAATAACCGCGTTTCCCCTCGCAGATAACTACTACTGCCTTGTAGTTGATTGGGGACAATCAAAGAATATTGGAACAAACCGTACACAAAACTGGATGACAGGTAAACCAAGTAGTCCAAAAAAAGACTGGTAAACTGGGCAGATGACGCTCAACAACCCTGGAGGGAAGGTTGTCTAAGGTTAGCTACCCTAAAAGAAAATATCAATCTGGTGCCTTGCAGGTCGGCTGTGGACAGCCCGAGGCGACGGAGAGTGAATCCAGTAAACGCTGGCTAAAACCTGACACATCGCCGAAGGACAAGCACCAGAGAGCTCCAAATGGCGCTAAAGATGTGACGAAATACACCCATGCCAAGGTTGCAGGAATCAGATTTCCACATCAAAGCAGAATTTATGGGGACATCTGGTACATCAGTCTAAGCGGTGATCGCGCGCTCGAGAGAGAGAAATAAAGAGAGAGAAAGAGAGAGAGAGAGAGAGAGAAAGAGAGAGAGAGAGAAAGGGGTAATAACTTCCTGGAATAGAACAGAAATAGTAAATACTCTAAAACCCAAATTTTTCCGAAATTTTTGCCAGGCTCCACCAAAATAAAATGACCACGAGCCGCCACTGCGGAGCAGTATTCAAGTTAGGCACGAAAAATAACTTTTGACGGTGTCAAATGTATAAGAGTATATTGGGAAACCGCTGCCTTGACAAAAGTAGTTAACCATTACTAAAATGAAGTTTCTACAAGTTTTCGACATCTGCTGGGGAAGACTGGACACACATGTGTCTGCCCGGAGTGTTTTAAGCTCAGCTCTGTCGCCAATAACAAATCCTTTAAGCTTTCACCATCTTCAAAATTACATCAGTTCCTGTACTGTCGCTGAAATTGGCCTGTGTTGTAAAGAAATCAGAGCACACATGGTTATTCACAGAAGTGTGATAATCATCATCTCAATCAATGAGAACAGCCACATATATGAACGTATGAATGAACAAGTGAAGAACGTGCGCTTGTGAGAGTGTGTGGGGGATATGTTAGTTAATCAGAATAGGGTCACAAATGTTAGTTAATCATAATAGGCTCACAAATGTTAGTTAATCATAATAGGATCACAAATGTTAGTTAATCATAATAGGCTCACAAAAGGGGAGATTATGAATAGAGAACAAAACAGATTCCAGTGAAACCAAGAGTTGAAGAAAACACACTGGCGCTGGGTAGGACATACGTTGAGAAAATATAAAGGGAATATAACAATTATGACCCTTTTAAAATAAAAAACCCACAGGGAAAGCGAAAGATATGGAAGCCTAGAAGAACACGGA
Organism: Arion vulgaris; assembly: GCA_020796225.1. Taxonomy (NCBI): domain Eukaryota; kingdom Metazoa; phylum Mollusca; class Gastropoda; order Stylommatophora; family Arionidae; genus Arion; species Arion vulgaris. The sequence goes on from CM036755.1 coordinate 87,717,666, forward strand.
GAAGAGATCTGGAGGCAGAGAGTAGCCTAGCTATATAATCTAGAGCTCGAGGGAGCTGAAGGAGATAGTTAAAGTTAGGATGACCTAGTTGAAGGTCTATGCCCCAATCCAAGTTTAAAACACATAAGAGATAAAGAGAAGAGAGAGGAAACGATTGTGCAAAAGTCAGTATATGACGTCACTCACATTACAAGACTACACTAAGAAACAAAACAAACCGTGTTTTCCTGGACATTCTCACGCCTGATATATTTGTCGTGTTTTCTGCGCCTGATTTCGCACGGAAACCTTTAGCAGATAAGGGCCGACTGCTGGCCTCGCCCGACTGTGTATGACGAGCAGGGGATGCTCGATATCATGCATGGATGTCACCCTTGTCTGACCCCCTGGTCTCCAGAGAAATCCGTGGTGAATACCATTTGTGAAAGTTGACAGCCGGCGTAATGGCGGCATAACTTCTGCATACAGGACAAACTTGCATAGTTGTTGCTGAGAAAATGGTAATTTTTATTGGTACACCACAATGGACGTATCTGGAGATCAACTAAAATAAGGTAGTTTACCTACCTTTCCGTGCCCACATTTTCCACTTTTTGGAGTGCTTTGGTTTAATATTCTTAATTTTTTTTTAATCGTCATCATTTTTCATCATCGTCATATGATTGCGTTCTGTCACTACGTTCCCGAAATGCTATCGCTCAAGCTAAGGCATATATGAGGGTTACTTTGCATAAGCGACATCCACTGCACTAGAATACTTATGATGTTAAGGGTACGATAATCAAGCGTGGCACGTCGTGCATAGCCCAAGCTGAGAGAACGACCACAGTTTCGCGACTCTACCGGAAGAGGAAGAATCGGTACGAATAAATATCAAAAACAATGACAAAATACAGCAACGTTTCGACCAACAAGGCCTTTATCAAGTAAACGAACAACAGGAGTGACAAATTTTGAAAAAACAAATGGACGACTAAATACAAACGTTTCTAATGAAAATCTGGAAATAAAAACGAATAACGAAATAAATGTAACACAAAAAACACACATAAAAACTAGAAATAGAACGGAAGAGAAACAATGAAAAATCTAGTAAATATATAACTTGAATACATGCAACATATACCCATATAGATTACAAGGCATGGGAAAAGAAAGTACTAAGAAGCATAGGAATGTAATACGTTGAGCCCACGTGGTCGCAAGGTACCATACAAAGAAACCAACCGATTCTCTAGAGCAAATCGAGGAACATGATCGGATTGCTGTGACCTGGAGATCGTGAGCTCCTAAATGGCCAGTATCATTGAAATGGGTGACTACAGGGGTCACAGAGCATTGGCATATGTCGCGCGAATCGGTCACTGAGCCTCTTGCCTGTCTCGCCGATATAAGCCTTGTTACACCGCTTACAGATAATGGCATAGATAAGATTACGGACTCGCATGTGAAACCATCGTCAATAAGAAACGTGGCTAAAGGAAAAAATACAGTACGCGTCTGTATCACATAAGCACACGTGTTGCAACGCCGACGGCCACACTGAACAGTGCCAAAATGAATCTGGATATTGGACTTAAGGCGACTGTGTACCAACATATCCTTAAGACTTCTGTCCCGTCTGTAAGCCACCAAAGAATAGTTGGGGAAGACAGAACGGGTCTCAGGATCTGACTTAAAGATAGACAGATGACGGAATAAAACATTTTCACCAGTGAACTATGGGGGTGGAAAGTTAAGATAAGTTTCACCCTGTCAGAATTGGAAGTTCTATGCTGGTTAGAAAGAGCCTTCTGTCGAGCAATTTGCTGAACGCGATGCATAGTAGATGCAAGCACATTCTCCAGGTATAGGCGCTTGCGGAAGAAATCAAGCATCTCGTGAGCTCTATCGAGAAAATCATCGTCCTCGCTACAAAGGCGACGAAGGCACAAGAGTTGAGAGAATGGCAAAAAGTCACGACAAGCCCAGGGATGGGAAAAAGTATAAAGGAGATATATTTTTTATGTGGTTTTTTTGTGTTACATTTATTTCATTATTCGTTTTATTCCCAGATTTTCATTAGAAACGTTTGTATTTAGTCGTCAATTTTTTTAATTTGTCACTCCTGTTGTTCGTTTGCTTGATAAAGGCCTTGTTGTCGAAACGTTGATGTATTTTCTTATTGTTTTTGTAATTTGCAAAACTACAGTACTTTGTGATTACGTGTTTTGACAATCAAATAGTTTGACTGCAGTCTCATCTATTTTGTGAATATTACGAATAAATGGTAGCATGGTTAATTTCCGCTTTGTTATGATTACTTTATAAAGAGAATGTCTGCCACTTCAAACGGTTGCATTCTCCAAGGGCGTCTCTGTGGCGAGTGCTTACTTACTCCTCCTACAGAGTATGTCTCTCAGTTTAGTTTAGTTGTTTAGTCGTCGGATCATCATCACTGTACATCGAAACAATTAGTCGATAAGTGCTTCGATCTCCACCTCAGTATGTGTTTCAGTGCGGCGTGGCAACTAACGACACTGCTTATTTGTTGGTTTACTATTCTTCTTTGGTTACCAGCATAGTGTTCTTGTCTAGCTACACCAGCATAGTGTTCTTGTCTAGCTACACCAGCATAGTGTTCTTGTCTAGCTACACCAGCATAGTGTTCTTGTCTAGCTACACCAGCATAGTGTTCTTGTCTAGCTACAGCAGCATAGTGTTCTTGTCTAGCTACACCAGCATAGTGTTCTTGTCTAGCTACACCAGCATAGTGTTCTTGTCTAGCTACACCAGCATAGTGTTCTTGTCTAGCTACACCAGCATAGTGTTCTTGTCTAGCTACACCAGCATAGTGTTCTTGTCTAGCTACACCAGCATAGTGTTCTTGTCTAGCTACACCAGCATAGTGTTCTTGTCTAGCTACACCAGCATAGTGTTCTTGTCTAGCTACACCAGCAGTGTTCTTGTCTAGCTACACCAGCATAGTGTTCTTGTCTAGCTACACCACATAGTGTTCTTGTCTAGCTACACCAGCATAGTGTTCTTGTCTAGCTACACCAGCATAGTGTTCTTGTCTAGCTACACCAGCATAGTGTTCTTGTCTAGCTACACCACATAGTGTTCTTGTCTAGCTACACCAGCATAGTGTTCTTGTCTAGCTACACCAGCATAGTGTTCTTGTCTAGCTACACCAGCATAGTGTTCTTGTCTAGCTACACCACATAGTGTTCTTGTCTAGCTACACCACATTTGACTTGGAATTCTTGCAGCCTGGTTAGTGTTGATTACTTGAATCATATACACGTCATCTCTCACTTAGGGAATTTATAATATCAGTCTTGTCCATGGCTCACCCCCTTTCTACAGCAGCCACACATGTAAGCCTATCAACGCGTTCATCTTCCCTTACACTAGCATGCAATGGTAACAAAATATAACTGATTTTTGTCAGTCCAGACATCTTCAGTGACTCTCCAAACATTGTCTCAGAACCCAGCCTCCAACCATTGTCTCAGAGCACAGCCTCCAACCATTGTCTCAGAGCCCAGCATCCAACCATCATCTCAGAGCCCAGCCTCCAACCATTATCTCAGAACCCATCAGAAAAAATATAACTGATTTTTGTCAGTCTAGACATCTTCAGTGACTCTCCAACCATTATCTCAGAACCCAGCCTCCAACCATTGTCTCAGAGCACAGCCTCCAACCATTGTCTCAGAGCCCAGCCTCCAACCATTATCTCAGAACCCATCCTCCAACCATTATCTCAGAACCCATCCTCCAACCATTATCTCAGAACCCATCCTCCAACCATTATCTCAGAACCCATCCTCCAACCATTGTCTCAGAACCCATCCTCCAACCATTGTCTCAGAGCCCAGCCTCCAACCATTGTCTCAGAGCCCAGCCTCCAACCATAGTCTCAGAACCCATCCTCCAACTATTGTCTCAGAGCACAGCCTCCAACCATTATCTCAGAACCCATCCTCCAACCATTGTCTCAGAGCCCAGCCTCCAACCATTGTCTCAGAACCCATCCTCCAACCATAGTCTCAGAACCCATCCTCCAACTATTGTCTCAGAGCACAGCCTCCAACCATTATCTCAGAACCCAGCCTAAAACCATTGTCTCAGAGCCCAGCATATGACAACACATTACAACCTCCACATAACAGATTAGACAAACTAAGAAATAAGAAGAACAAGTTTAACCAAATCTGTAAGTGAAAAGTTTTATTTTCAAACTTGTATTCTATGATCAAGATTACGAGTAGTTACTACGTCTATTGGTTCATTCATACAATTTAGCCCCAAAAAGTGTTTTTACTTCACAAAATGCATTTAACTAAACATAAATCACAAAATGCATTTAACTAAACATAAATCACAAAATGCATTTAACTAAACATAAATCACAAAATGCATTTAACTAAACATAAATCACAAAATGCATTTAACTAAACATAAATCACATATAGATTTGTTCATCGACTGTAATCTTGAAAGAATATTTGACAAAACAACATCACAGCCAATCAACAAGGATATTACATCTGTCATCCAATAGAAACAGTGCATATTATGAAATGCTCATTCAAAAATATCACAGCCAATCAAGAAAGAGATTGTCATGTGACCAATAGAAATAATGCATGTTATACTCATGCAAATATTACAAATGTTATTTTATAATTGTGCACACAAAAATTAATCACAATTTATTCATAACAAGATACCTTTCATCCAATGGAAACTAGGTATTTTATGGGAGACTCAAAAATAGAACAACCAATCTTCTTTATTCTCACTAGATTGGGATCTTGGATTCTTTAATAAACGCAGCTGTCTGACTCAGATTATCAGCCACGCCATACAGTTTGTCTTGGACGCTGATGTAAGTGGGCCACCTCTTTCTTCTCAGGTCTGCATACTGTGGCTGTAGGATATGCTCTGTTGTCATACTCGCCAAGCCACAGAGGCACAGGTAGTTGGTGCCTATCTTGAATTTAGTGTACAGATGGTGTCTCATTCTGTTGGGACCCGTCCGGAGGCGAAGTATGGCTGTCTGGTTTCATCCGGACAGTTGGTAATATCCATCGTTCTTGTTGTGTTTTGTGTGTTCTTTATCCCATTTTGCTTGTAGTGCCATTTGGCGATGGTTTTTGCTTCTTCATAGCTAACCAGGTTGTCATCTTGGGCATTCCTGCTCCCTCTTTAGCCAGTCTGTCAGCATCTTCATTCCCTTGATCTTGCAGTGTGAGGGTATCCACTGGATTACTAGCATCTCAGATTCATGGGATAACTGGGCTAATGTTGACCTGAGATCATTTAGTTATGTGTTCCTTTCAGATTTCAGTACTGAGATAGCAGACAATGCACTATTTTTCCATGTATTTGGTTCACATGTTGTAGTGCCATTTTTGCAGCTGCATTGAGGGCCTCTACCTTAGCCCTGAAATTGGTTGATGACTTGTCAGTGGCCAGAGCTAAGGTTTGTTCTACTCCACTTTTTAGTCGGAGGACAACACTCCCTCCTCCATAGTGGGTGGCATCTGTGCGAGCCATCTGTGTATGCATATGCCCATGAGTCCAATGGGTAGTTTTCGTTTATGTGTTTTTCTGCGATGAACCTTCTCTCCAGTTCTGTCTGCGTTCCTTTCTTGCCAATGCCACTTATTTCTTCTGAGAGCTCTCAACCAGTCTAGAAAGAGATATCTTTCATCCAAAGGAAACTAGGTATTTTTAGAATATTCAAAAGTAAAACAAATAATCTATAGTGAGATATCTTTCAACCAATACAAATTATGGTATGTAATACTTAAAAATATTATAGCCAATCAAGAAATAGAGGTATCTTTCATCCAATAGAAACTATGATATGTAATAGTGAAAAATATTCCAGCCAATCTAGAAAGAGATACCTTTTATCCAATAAAAATTGTGTTATGAATATTCAAAAATATTACAGTCAATCTAGAGTGAGACATCTTTCATCCAATAGAAACTGTGCATTATTATACAAGTGAAATATTAAGACAAGTTATCAACTTATGTACAAATATCATGATCATTCTAAAGTAGTGATTCTCAACCTGTGTTATATGTGCCTCTACATTGAAACATGAGACAGAATCAGGGGAGGTGTGAAATGTTATACAAGTTTAGCTGATTTTATCTTTTAATTCGTTTTTATTTTAACTTCTTTTGCCAGTTAAGAAATGTTTTTTTTCCATTAAATTTATAAAATTAAAATTTCTTTTTAAAAATTACTAAGAACATTAATGACTTTTGACCGGGCAGCAGGTATCTAGCCTATTCTTATCAATTTTATATTGCATCGGGTCTTTTAGTGCTCAATCTGAACACATGGGATACATTCTTATCACCAGTTTTCAACAGGACTAGAAACTTGATCTCCTCAACATCAGTGGAAACAATGATTGCTTAGTTCATACAGAAAATGAATTGATTTCTTTTGAAGCAAAAATAAGCAAGACTGCTAATGAAGCTTGTAAATAGCTATGAAAGCACAATAGCGACGAAAAACACTGTTTATGAAGCGCACACAAAGCCTGTTCTAGAAATCTCTTCTTACCCTGACGCTGTGAGACAAAACAGGATTAGGGCAAAAAAGAACACAATAATCTGGTATGAATATCGAAATTATTCGAATAATATGTACAAAAAAATGCCCAAATTCCCCGTACATTTTATATGTTATAAGATTATCAAGTAAAGAAACATTGAGTAAAGTTTACATACAACCAAGAACAAACAAAGTAGCAATAATAATTATCATAGAAATTGGTTGTATAATTTCACCTGCTTGCACACTTTCTTTTTCTTCTTCTTTTGTGTACATGCTCTTAAATGTCTATACATTCTCAGATATGTCAAAATGCATACAAATGTCAAAATGCTCCAAGATGTCAAAACAGTCTCAGATATCAATGTGATCTTATATGTCAAAATCTTTTTAATCTCTATTGGGCTGCCAGTTTGCAGCCTGCATTCTCTATTAATATATATTGTGCTTGTAGTTTGCATCATCTTGATAATGGCCTGGATGATCTGTTTACCATTGTTTCTTGTGTAATCTCCTACAAATTTCTTTGTCTTATAATATGTTATAATTATGTTAGAATTGTCTCCTCTTTCACAACAAACTATTATAATTATATTAGACTAGTATACTTCTCTCCAGCAAATCTCTATCTTGTGATATGTTATGATAGTGTTGGGGCAGTCTCCCCTTCTAATTCCTGGTGGAGTTGGAAGATTTTCACTCATGATAGAGTTCATGAGCCTGTAAACACTTGAACTTTCTTTCAAACTTCTGGTGGAATTAGTCATGTTTAACTCAAACAAATATTGTGTATAGCAATTCATCACAGGCTAGTATTGAACATGTTCTCATGACAGCATTGTCCTTCGTTTCCACTGGAAAATTCTCATCACTATCTCCTCTGAGAAACAACTTTCTTCAACTGTTTGCTTGTTATGTAGGGTATTAACTGATTCAGTCCCGTGGAACACTGTAGTGCACATATTTCTTATCTACGTGTCCCAGCGTCTTTTAAAAGCGGCTACTATTGCGTTGAGTTTTATTAATTTTCACTCCGATTGTAGTTTTATATAAACCGGAAACTAAGTAGAAAGGAAGTACTAACGATAACCAAATCACAACATCGTGGTTTTGACTAGAATCAGAAGTGAAACCAAGTTTAATTTTCGTTTTCAAGTTACCCTGTGATTAAAAATAATGTCTAACAATTCAGAGTCTAGAAATGGTTTGTTATCAGCTCGTTCTGCACGTTTTACAGCTGCAGAAGCGCGAGATTAGTTGCATGAAGATGTAGATACTGATAGTGAAGATAGTGAAGCTTCTGATTCTGATAACACAGAAGTTTGTGATTTAAATACGTCGATTATTAATAATTTAAATAATACTAGTAGTGTTTCCCAACCAGCTGCGAGAGGAGCGTTGCCCCAGTCAGGTTCCAGATGGTCGTGTTGCTAATTTGCGAACAGTTAGTAAACCATATATTCCGTCAATATTTTCTTAATTTTTGTGTATTCATAAATGGATTACTTATATAAGAGAGCAGTTACACTGACTTATTCACCATATTGTTCCTCAAGGCCCTTGGTAAGTTGGATTTTTGTTCTCACAATTTCAATTAATTTTTTATTACATGCTAATATTTGTCATGCACAGTCAACACAACATTATATTTTCGCATACAAATAAATATTTTATGAAAGTACAATCATTTATCTTTAATTTGATATATAATAAGTTCAACTTTAAATCATATTTAGAAACAATATTTTAATTTAACTAAAGTATGTGTGCAATATTTTGGAAGCTAAAAAATAATTCCGTCCAGAGGTGAAAAAACCTGGTACTGAATCAGTTAAGGCTTCTTTACGCTGAGGCACGCTCCCCTCAAACTGAGGACAAGCCTTTTATTGGTTATATCAAAGCATGGGTCTCAATGGCAAAGTCGTCACTGCTATGGAGTTTGTGCACTGTCGATGAGATCTTCGTGTGTTAGGAGATTAGAAGACACATGGTTACTCACTGCAGTGCAATGATGATGGTCCTATCAATCAATCAATCAGAAGGTTGTCGTTTCACATGTTCAACTCTAGGATTGTTGTCGAGTCAAGAGTTTGTGCAACACTCTGGGCAGATGATGTCCATCTCTGCCGACAGGGATGGAGAACACCCAACGCAATGAAGTCAATTCTTCGACTTTGCACATCAAATTAAACATGAACAGTTTTCACAAAATTCTGAAGTACAACAATATTTTTTTTTTTTAAAACAACTGTAATAATCAAATCAAATAAACAAAAAAGAATGAAACTCTCGAAGTGAATTATCAAAATAAATGTGAATATTTCAAAGTAAATAGGACATTATTTATAATAAAGTTTAATTTGTGACGTATAATTTGTCAAAACGTAAACAACATCTGTACAAATTTGTCTCTAAGAATTGCACAAAGTAATAGTATAAAACAATGAAAAATTATTCAAAGTGACATTTATATATATCGACATGTATATTAGAAATTTAATTAAAAAATTATAAGAAGAAAAAAATGAGTTTATGCGAATTAAAACTTCATCAAAATAAAGGTGTGACCCACAACCACGTTCGAAGAAGATAACTCCTTGTTTGTTTAATTACAGCCGGACGCGCAAGAGTCAGTTTAATTGTAGGCTGTTACTGGGAGATATGCATCACTGGTAGGTCTTTGAAAGACGTGAAATTTAGGTCAACATTAAGATTTGAATCATTTCCATATTTGATCAAAGTACAACATTGTAGAATTTGACAAGGGCCATTTGAATTATTTACACATTTCATACAACTTGTCTGTGAAATATCTGACGCATGTTCTGGTCAAATACTATCTCTAACCTGCGTGCGCTGTATTAGCAAGAGAATATGAGCACCATCATCCAAAGGAGATGCTGGAGATGAATTGGACATGTGATCGAATAAGAGCACCATCATCCAAAGGAGCTAGTGATGGATTGGACATGTGATCGAATAAGAGCACCATCATCCAAAAGAGACGCTAGTGATGGATCGGATATGTGATTGAATAAGAGCACCATCATCCAAAGAGCGAGCTGGAGATGGATCGGCCATGTGATCGAATAAGAGCACCATCATCCAAAAGAGACGCTAGTGATGGATTGGACATGTGATCGAATAAGAGCACCATCATCCAAAAGAGACGCTAGTGATGGATCGGATATGTGATTGAATAAGAGCACCATCATCCAAAAGAGGCAGCTGGAGATGGATCGGCCATGTGATAGAATAGAGTACCATCATCCAAAAGAGCGCGCTGGAGATGGATCGGGCATGTGATCGAATAGGAACAACATCATCCAAAGAGACAGAGAGAAAGAAAATTTGAATAATAATTAACATAAATTTGAGCTACTCATAAGTATGTCAATATATAACTAACAAAATCTGCAAGCCAAATCTGCAAGCCAAACAGGAACCAAAACAGACAGCCAATAAATTGTTATTACAATGAGATTTTAATTTATCATGTGTTAATGGTATCATCAACTTCTACAGCCAAGGATGTCAGATGTCATCATCAGATGTCATCACAGTCTGAATATTTGATTGATGTCATTCTTACTAAATCTGTGTTATGATGACTAAATACTTTCACATTCTTTCCAGATTCACATTTTTAGTTGTATTAAAAGATGAAAAACTTATCTTTTATTTCTTTACAATTCAAACATAATTATCTCATACATTAATGACATGCATGATGATAGTAGAGATCTATAGTCTACATTCTGTGCCATCCTCTAATGTCTACATTTTGATGTTAGCTAATTTCTTCATTATCTCATCTCAAATTGACAAAATCAGATATCTCAATGTGGGCGACTCATATTAGGTTAGTTCTCACACAAGAAACGAGATACATAAATCCAGTAACAATTATTTTGATCTGTTTAAACAGGCAAACATGATGCAACTCCGCCAATGCCAGTTCCAAGCCCGGATATAAAAGTAGGAGGACTTGTGTGAGAGCCAGCTACCTCATCACAGGAAATTTTGCAAGCTACAGAAACTTCTTAGAAAGGATGCCATACTGGTAAACAGACCAGACATGTGTACTGTGCAACTAGTGCATCAATGACAGTTTCTGGTGAGAGCCGCTTTGTGGAAGCAACTGGACTTGTACATTACTTGAGAAAGTAGCGAGTTATGAAGGACAGTGCTGTTTAGAGAAATTACTTGCAGGTACTATGTAACGATATAGGTACAAGAGGAATATATATATATATATATATATATATATATATATATTTATAAAATAATGATGTTTGTCTGTTTAAACAACAGGATCATATTGATAGCCAATGATTATAGCCTGTGTGTTGCCCTCTTGGTAAGCCATGAATAGTTAACACTGCTACCCACAAGACATATTGATAGCCAATGATTATAGCCTGTGTGTTGCCCTCTTGGTAAGCCATGAATAGTTAACACTGCTACCCACAAGGCATATTGATACCCAATGATTATAGCCTGTGTGTTGCCCTCTTGGTAAGCCATGAATAGTTAACACTGCTACCCACAAGACATATTGATAGCCAATGATTATAGCCTGTGTGTTGCCCTCTTGGTAAGCCATGAATAGTAACACTGCTACCCACAAGACATATTGTCAGAGGCAACTGAGTTAGAAGTCTAGGTAAGCTACCCTAGTAAATAAAAAGCTTTGCAGAAATTGAATGTGCTGCCTACTTGTAGGCGCATAACTGGCACAATGTACAATTGATTGCAGGCTCAGTATCACATACAATTCACAAAGAGTGGTTTAACAAGTAGTCGATATCGAGCATTTGAAGTAGAAGACTAAAAAAGAAGAATGGTTATGTTTCTGTTTATCTGTATAAACAGGAGAAATTTGCAACAGATGGTTAACTGTTTATCTTTAAACAGCTCAAATACTGCTGCAGGTGACTATGTGTTTGTGTGTCCTTGCTAAAAAATAGGGAGAGAACAAATCTGTGGACAGCAACAAGGTCTGCTTAAATAATATAAAAATAGTAGATGAGAAAACTGTTTATGTTTGTCTGCTGAAACATCAGGAACAGACTACAGACATGATAACTATTACAGACTATTTCAAAGAGTAGAAGCATATTGTCTATGAAACAACAACAATGCTTAAGGCATGGACCATAGACTTCTGTAACTAATACAGACATTGATACAGCATCTATGTACTTTTTATTTTATCTCTCCTTATTACTCCCGCTATTTTCTGAAGGCTCCGCTCTGTAATTTTCCTGTTTTTTTCATTTGCTGTAAGTGTCCAATTTTTGCACTGGTAATATAAAGTTAGAATGAAGATCATATTGTATATCGGTGTCATTTGGCCGATGATTTGACTTGTTTTGTTGTATTTGAGTATTAATTCTTCCATCTGCTGTTATCGCTCTTTCCAAATACAGGAAGTTTATTAACATCTGCTTAACTCCTTGTGGACCAAACGTCCCACTATGTGGCTTTGGGTTGACACCTTTTTTACCAGGAGCCACACTAAAGTGCATTTTGTATTCTAAAAACAAAATGGCTTGTAAAAACATGGCTTATGTCCTGGTCTACTAAGAGTTAAAAGGTCTTGACTTCCAAAGAAAGCAGATTTGAACACACTGAAAAGTGGTTTTTTTAACAAACCCTCACCATTTTTTTTTAGTTCCTATCTGTAAGTTTCAATTATTATATGAAATTCCTCAAGTTAAATTATACATTACATAGAGCCTGCAAGCAATTTTCCATACTGCTCTATTCTGGGCAACTCGCTCAATCTCTCCTATGGAATTGAGTCCGATATGTCATGCCTCTCTCAGTAAAGTTAACTTCAGGGTTTCCTTAGTTCATCCTTTCTTTCGTGAACCCTTTGCTTCCCACTTCAATGCCTGATTTGTGATTCTTTGATCATTTCTTCTCAGAGTATGCCCAACATATCTCCATATTCTCTTTCTTGTAACAGTTGTTACTAGTGAACTCCACCAAGACTGGTTCCAAGCCTGGATGAAAAAGGAGGAGGACTTGTGCATAAGGCCAGCTACCTCAATCACAAGAAATTTTGAGAGGTACAGAAACTTAAGGGAAAGAATGCAGGTTTCAATGCTGACTGTTGACTGTTATATAATCACAGACAGTGTGTTGCTAGGACTTGCAAGGGGAGCACAGAATAGTAACACTTCGACCTACAAGGCATGACGTAAGAGGCGACCAAGGCAGGGGTCTAGGAAGCTACCTAGTAAATAAAAATCATCACAGAAATCGGATGTGCTGGTCTACTTGTAGGCGCATAACTGGCACAACGTCAGTCTTAGGTTCAGATCACATACAAATCCCAAAGAGTGGTTGAACAAGTGGTCGATATGGTGCATTCGAATAAGAAGATATAATCACAGGTATCACATAGATTCTCACAGGCAATACATGGTAAAGGTCGTTACTGAATCAAAGACCTCTCTTCTACAGATACAAATCATCTTCTACAGCAACACTGACATCAAACATCATAAGATGTTTTAAAACCAACATCTTAATGGCAACACATTCTTAGTTATGTTTGATAATATCAAGTACAATTTAATCTTGAACATCAATATGGATTTCATCTCCATCTGCAAAGTCAAATCTTGACATGGGTAGAGCCTCATAGCGAAGTTCCACCAGTTCCCTCTCAGATTCAGGATGAGATGGTCCACAAGAGTGATGATACATGATAAAACATCTGAATAATTGTCATGACAGAATAAAGAAGAATAAATTAATATTATATTAAACCAATGCAAGAATTTTAATGGCCACTGCAACAACATTCAAATCATTACACAACATAACACATTAACAGAGTCCAGCTAACATGCAATGAATACAATCTGAGAATTAACATCAACAAAACTGAAATAATGACATTTGTTAGAGAGGAGAAAACACTACCAATATCTCCATCGACAAACGACCATTAAAACGAGTCAAAGATTTTACATACATAGGGAGCATTTTTTCAGCAAACGGAAGAATAACTAACAAAATCTTCTAGCAAATGCTTCTGTTCTGCAACAGCTTGATATTAAAGAGAGTTGGTTATTAAAGAGCATAAAATCAAAGAAAATTAAATATTTCGGACACATCAAATGACATGAGTGACTAGAGAAGATAATTTTGGAGGGAACTTTGCCTGCAAGAAGAAAGAAAGACCTAGAAGACGATGGGTGCAAGATGTCATTGACGATCTGAGAATGACTGCTGCTGACGCCGGTCAACTTGCACAGAACAGAGTTTTTCAGGACTGCTGTCATGGGAGCCAGATTCTAGAAAGGACAAGCTACTTGATGATGATGATAATAACAAGTCATAGTAATATAGTTGAGATGCAGACACTTTCCACAGTGTAAAAGCAAAGAGTGTGGTTACAGGGCAGTACAATGATTGCAAAATAATACAAGATTGCTAAATCAGAAAGATGTGTTCAAGAGAGGGCTATGGAAAGAACAAAAAAAACTGCAAAATAGTAGTTTTCTTGAAATCTGGTTAAAGTTGTAAAATCTATATTTTTCCACTTTGGGAGTCGCATCAGACAGGGCTGTTGTAGACAATTTATATTCTGATGCTCTCAATTATTTCTAACTCTGCTCTGAAGTCAACAAAAAAATAGAGTTCAGTCGCTCGAAGATTGGTGTTTGAAAAGATCTGAAATGATAGCTATGATACTGAACCAGTTTTGTAGTGTTTTTATTTAAGTAGCAAAGGAAATCCCACCATAATAATAATTCCTCTCGCACGTTATCGTTACATAGGGCCTGCAAGTAATTTCTCCATACCGCTCTATCCTGGGCATCTCCTCCATGGAACTGAGACCGATATTTCCTGCCTCTCTCAGCAAAGTTTGTTTCAGTGTCTCTTTAGGTCGACCTCTCTTTCTTGAACCCTTTGCATCCCACATGCCTGCTTTGATATTCGTTATTTTCTCCTCAAGGTGTGCCCAACATATCTCCATCTTCTCTTTCTTATAACAGTTGTCACTAGTGGTTGACCAACGTCTCTGATTTCATCACTTCTTCTGAATTCGTTCCATTCTATATTCATTATTTTTCGCAGACATCTATTTTCAAATGCATTCAACTTGCTTTCTATATCTTTAGTATTTTCCAACTTTATCAAAGGGTTTTTTAAAATCGATGAAATTTAGTATGAGTGGTTGTTGCTTCTATGTGTTAATATGTGGTTGTTAATATGTTCCTCCAAAATTAGTCGTAGGGTAATTATTTGGTCAAGCAGCTTCTCCCAGGTCTAAAACCAGCTTGTTCTTCTCTCAGGGTTGTGTCCACTGCTCCTTTGATTCTATTAAGAATGATTTGCAGAAAGTTTTGGTCATTACTGATAATAGGGTGATCCCTCTCCAGTTGTTGCAATCTTGGAGATCACCTTTTTTGGGATCTTAACAATTATTCCCTTTTTCCATTGATCTGGGACAGTTTCTTCTTCCCATACTTTATTAAATAGTTCTTGCACCTGGCTAATAGTTGTATCATCAGCCGCTTTGAGTATTTCTGCAGTAATGTTGTCATCACCCGCTGCCTTATTGTTTATCAAGGAATGGATTGCCTCCTTGACCTCAGCCACACTTATCATTTCTTCGTTAATTGGTAGGGAGCTGTTTCTTGCATCTTCGTCAAACTTGAGTAGTACTGGTGGATCAGGTCTATTTAATATTTCTTCAAAATGTTCTGCCCATCTTTTCTTCTGCTCGTATCTGATGTTAGAACTTTACCATCTTTACTCTTGATTGGGCCACCCTTTGAAACAAAAGTTCCAGTAAGTTGTTTTAGTGTATTATATAGCATTTTACTGTCTCCAGTCTTAGCTGCCTTTTCCCCTTCTTCAGCCAGTCGATTGACATATGCTCTTTTATCTCTTCTAGCCGCTCTTTTCACTTCCTTGTCTTTTAGTCTCTATTCCTCTTTAGCTTGGATTTCATCTGTTTCATCCTTAGTATTAAATATTGCTAGTTTCATCTTTCTTCTTTCTTGAATACATTTCCAGGTGTCACAGCTTATCCAGGGTTTTCAGTCTTTCGTCTTTAATCCTGCGCTACTATTTGCTGCCCCCATAGTGTGTCCTTTATTTTAGTCCATTTGTCTTCAATGTTCTGTTCATTTTCACCATTGAGTAACTCGAACCTATTCTTAAGTTCGAGCTGATATTCCTCTTTACCTCATTATTTTGTAGTCTTTGACTGTCTATTCGCAGTTGTTCTTTTTAGTATGGTGAATTTTCAGTTTCAAGTTACCTATGCATAAATTATGATCACTTCCTACATCTGTCCCTCTGTATGCACGGACATCCAGCAATGATGTTCTAAACTGTGTATTTATGCACATATGGTCAATCTGATTCCTGGTCACTCCATCTGATGAGTGCCAAGTAAGTTTATGAATTTCCTTATGTGCAAAGATGGTACCTCCAATTACTAAGTTTGACAGCATACATAACTCCAGCATCTTTCTCCATTCTCATTCATTGTGTTTATTCCTTGTTTTCCTTTAGCTCTCTCTACCCCTACATTATCACTTCCAACCTTGGCATTAAAGTCCCCATTACTACTAACAAGTCATGTTTTTGGGTCTTGTTAATTTGATCTTGTAGTTGCTCATAAAATGTGTCTTTCTTATCATCGTCAGCCTCGTTTGTTGGTGCATAACACTGCAGTATTGTCATATTGACATGCCTGGTACTGAAGCAGGCTCTAATTATCCGACTCTAGATGGGTTCCTATTCTAACATGATCTTTGCTACTCTAGGTGTCATCATTATACCCACTCCTTCAAAATACTTACCATCTTCTCTCCCTGAATATATGAAAGTTAATCCACTAACTACTCTTCTATCTGTTCCAGGCCATCTCACCTCACTTAACCCCAGTATGTCCAGCTCGTATCTCTTCATTTCTTCTGCAATTTGGGCTGATTTTGTAGCGTGGCCATCGTTCTCACATTCCAAAATCCAATTTTAGTGTGTGTTTTGAGCCAAGTAATGTATTAGTCGGGTTGCTGACTTCGCAAGCGGCTTTCATCAGCAACTGTCATTGATGAACTAGGTGCACCGCACACCACCTGGCTGGTCGGTTTACCGGTATGGCGTCCTTTCTTACAAGTTTCTGTAGCTCTTTCAATTTCTTGTGATGAGGTAGCTGGCCTCACGCACAAGTCCTCCTCCTTTTCATCCGGGCTTGGAACCGGCATTGGCAGAGTTAAATCCCACCATGCATCCAACATATTAGAAGACAACAAATGAAATGGTTCGGTCTTCTAATGGGAATAAAACCAGATCTATTACCATCTTGCACTTACAACAACTGGCAACCTGGACGCAGAGCCTGAGGAAGACCAAGAACCCGACGGATAGATAATATCACAGATTTCCTGTGACATCAAAGATTACAACTACAGATGCAACATACCTGGCACAGGATAGAAAAACTGAAACTCCCACGCCGCTTCACGGCACATGTAGATAAGTCAAGACAAGACCTTACAGATAAAACTATGAGATGTAGTATTCAAGCTTACCTTACAGGTAACTCTATGATATACAATACAAATCTTACCTTACAGGTAACTCTATGATATCTTATAATATAAAGCTGACTTTACATCCAATATTCACCATTTTTTCAGCAAAATTGTATCTTCAAAAGTTAATATTAGCTAAAGAAACCGTGTCGAAATCGGATCAATATTAGCTTTACTATTAATTTTTAATCGATTTCTTGATATCCTATCCAACATATTTCGACACCACGAGGGTAAAGTAAAGGGATATAATCCACAAATTGGTAGATACAACATAGGCATGGATTGTATCCCTTAATTTGCTGTTTCAAACTAAGCTATAAAAATTGTGTTTTTTCATTTGCTTTGGTTTGAGCAAACTGTATAATTTAGAATATTGACTGAAATAGGTCAATATCCGTTTAAAAATAAATAAAACCCAAACTGATATGTCTTATCCGGCCCTGTCTTTTCAAAAGGTCAAAACACACAGAGAAAATCAGCAGTAGACTGGAAGACAAACATTGGATATGATTATGGAAAAGACTTCCTCAAAGACCTAAGCAGAACAGATCAGGTCATTATATCTTGACTACGCACCGGACACTGCAGACTCAACAAACACTTATATAGACTAGGAATAAGTCAAACAGCTTTCTGCCAGTGTCAGCAGGCGGAACAGACACCAGAGTATATTCTGCAAGACTGTCCTCTCCTGGGTAAGCTGAGAAGCAACATGTGACCACACCCAGTCGACCTCAAAAATAAGCTTTGGGGAAACCTGACAGACCTGAAGCTGACTGCCCATTTTGTGGTCCACAGTAAATTAAGCGCATGACCAGAAATCACTGACGAAGAAGATGGCATCTCTTGGAACGGCTTCACCAATTCCTCATCAAGGATTACTAACAACTTTCATCTGTGCGAAGCCGGGTTCATCAGCTAGTACAATATAAGTCTTACCTTACAAGTAACTCTATGAGATGTAGTATACAGGTAACTTTGATATACAAAATAAAAATAAAGAAATACCTTTTAGGTAATCCCATGATATGTGATATCATTATTCTCAGCCGTCCAACAGGCTCAACCAAGTGAATCTTTCGAGAGAACTCTTCCACCCCCTTACAGACAAACTTTAGGTTAGCCCACTCCTGGTAGCCGGCACTGAGATCTATGTCCACCAACTGAACGGGAGGACCTAGTCAACCACAAGTGAATAAAATGTCAGAGAATAAAATGTCCATCTTTCAGCTATTATTTTAAAAAATTTTTAATAAAATTCTTACAAAATATTTTCACCATCTTCCAAATTACATCAACGACCCTAGCCAGTGCTACAAGTTCATGCACTGCCGCTGAGATATTCCTATATAAGAAAGAGATCGGAGTATACATTGTTACTCACCAAAGTACAATGATGATGGTCCTATCAATCAATCGTTATAAATCATTAGTACTGAACCTCAGAGATAACAGAGACGATGAAAGACACTGTTTATGAAGCGCACACAAAAGCCATTTCTAGAAATCTCTTCTTACCCTTGAAGCTGTGAGGCAAATCAGGACTGGAGAAAAGAAAGAAAGACAAGGCATAGATAGGCTTGCTCCAGATATCTCCTTTTTTTTACCTGACGCTGAAAGGCAAAACAGGATTAGAGAATAGAATAGGTACTAGAAAGTCTAGTTTTATAAGAATAGCAAAACATCAATACACAAATTAAGATTGTTTAATTAACAAAGTACAACAGCAGATATAATCAATGTTTGAATAACTAAAAAGTATCGGGTGGGGGAGTGTTGTTGATAGTGTAGTTGATAATGTGCGTTGATAGTGACCATGCACTGTAGAATTTTTATCGTTCAAGGCCTGCTTAGACAAGAAAATCTGGTGCACACACAGTGCATCGTTGAACTACAGGAAACCCTGATCCTTTACTTGAGGATCTAAATTACAAGTACCTCTGAAGTTGGAGAGCTGCAGTAGTGTAGTTTTTAGCAAACTTGCTTCTCAGGCTAGTGGTCTGGGTTCAATTCCACAGTGGGCGTGGAATTATTTCAGACCGTAACGTCTCTCAGGTCAACCCAGCCTCAATTGGGTACAAGGGAAAGCACTAGGAAGTAAAGACGGCCAACTGTGCTGACAGTCAATGAAAAATACAGACTTAACACTGTATTACCCTATATATCACTTGGTATAAATAGGGTTCCTTTACTTTTTTTACTTTCTGAAGTTGGAGTAATGCTCGTCTGAATGGTGAGGAAACCTGGTGATACGGAAAGCAAGCCTTCACACAAAAATCAGAGGCGCCATGACTACATCAGAATTCATAGTGGGCGAATGGAAAAACAAACCAAGAGTTATTTATCATCAGCGGATACAAAATAATACTATTACTACTAAGCTTTCTTACACCTATTCTACTAGTTTTAATTGAGTATTCTATAGTCCCCCACTCTTCTCTTCTCCTGTGAGTTCCAGTAAAGCACATGTCTGATTATATTTGCAGTTGTTTCCTGAGAGTGTGTACAACCCGTTATCATTTTCTCTCTTGAATGTCCCTGCTGCAATTGTTTCTGTTTCAATTACATAAACAGTTTTTGTATCTGTTATCACTTCTAGTTATCTAGTCCTTCCTTCCTTTTGTTTGCTTGAAATATATATATATGGCTTTTTTCTGTCTTAACAGATGGTCAATTGGCAAATGTTTTACTGTGACAACTTATGAGTGTGCTTGTCTCCTAGTCTTTCAGCTCATTTCTAAGTCTCTTTTCAAAAGATTATGCGTAATGTCTTTTCTTCTCCAGCCTGGGCAGCTAATATGGGGAATGTGCCTTGCCAATTTTGCACAAGCCCTCTACCCTACTGTTTCATTCAAAAGATAGACAGTCCATATGTTTAGAATCAAGCAGAGTTTGCAGTGGATGCTAGAAGCTGGAATGGGATACACAACTAACCATAAACTGCAAAGAATGGTTAATGTGGTTAATACAAACAAACAAAGCCCTACAGATCACACACAGAATAGTTAACTTGGTTGACAAGAGCAAACACAAAGCCCTACAGATAAGACAGAATAGTTAACTTGGTTGACAAGAACAAACATAAAGCCCTACAGATCACACACAGAATAGTTAACTTAGTTGACAAGAGCAAACACAAAGCCCTACAGATCACACAGAATAGTTAACTTGGTTGACAAGAACAAACAAAGCACTACAGATCACACAAAGAATGGATAACTTGGTTAATACAAATACAAACAAAGCACTACAGATCACACAAAGAATGGATAACTTGGTTAATACAAACACAAACAAAGCACTACAGATCACATAGAGAATGGATAACTTGGTTAATACAAACACAAACAAAGCACTACAGATCACACAGAGAATGGATAACTTGGTTAATACAAACAGGTTGAAAACCAAATGTAACATTGGCATACCATGTTTTTTAACAAGTGTGTGATAAAAATCTGGTCTATCCTCCTTGTCCATGAAGTATCGAAGATAATGCCTCTCAGCCTTTTCCTTTCAGTGTAGAGTAACTTCACTTCCATTCAATATACTCACCTTGGGAAGACTGAAATAATATTAATGTAACCACGGTTAGCATTGATTTAGATTTGATGTGAATCACATCAACAATCAACAGCATTGATTGTCAGGGAGTTGAAGAAGGATAAGGAGATTGTTCTTCTATCTCTTCACAACTGCCTGTTGGATGAAGAAACTTCTTCAAACGCTCCATATTGACCACTTGTTAAACCACTCTTTGTGATGTGCGTGTGATCTGAGCTTAAGAGTGATTGTACGTTGTGCCAGTTATGCGCCCTACAAGTAGGCTAGCACATCCAATTTCTGCTATGCTTTTTATTTACTAGGGTAGCTTCACTAGGCCCCTACCTCAGTCATCTCTTATGACATGCCTTGTAGATCACAGTGTAATTATTCTTTGCTCCCCTTGTAGACCCGGCACCACATGGTATGAAAAAAAAGGTCAGTTGTAAAAATCTCTTCTTATCCAGACGATGTGAGACAAAACAGGATTAGAGAAAATAAGAAGGAATTGTTTAGTTATATCAAGAGTTGTTTCTGTGATTGATTGTTCTTGTGGTGATTCAGTCTTACCTAACTCTTCTTCTTCTTCACCTTTCAACTCTCAACGGAGCACAGCTCTTAAACAAACTTCTTCCAGCTCTTCCTCCCATCCCTTTTAATTCTTTCCATGTTTTACCTTTCCTTTTAATAGCAGCCTCCAGCTCAGTTCTCTTCTTAGGACCTGGCTTGCCCTCATGGTTCCAAAATATTGCATGTCTTGCAGTGCTTCCGGTCGGTATTCTAAATGTGCGTCCTATCCATTGCCAGTGTCTCTTCCTTAGCTCTTTCTCCACTGGTATCTGCCTAGTTCTTTCTCTCAGTTCCTCGTTTGTAATCTTATCATACCATCTCAGTCCCTCTATTCTACGTAAACATGCATTTATGAAGGTCTGTAGTTTTCTGGTGGTTTCTTTATCTAACTTTTCTGCCTTATCATTTCTGGGTGTATTTCAATGTCCAGAGATATATTGTATTGTTATTTTGATGTTATGGGTTGTATTAAGTTGGTCAATATCTAGGACTAGATGGGAAAGTTCAGATTTACAATGTCCACCATCTTCTAAAGCTTGAAGGGCAGACATTGAATCTGCAAAATCTTTCGCCTAAGAACGGGTCACTGCAGGCTCAACCATCACATGCAAAGAATAAAGCCTGCTCAGACTGCACAATGTGCATGTCAGACAGAAACACATACTCCAGAGCATATCCTGCAGTCATGTCCATCATACATACACCAACGAAACGAAACAAAACATGGCCTCATGAACGAAGGTTACAGAGCAAGCTATGGGAAACTCTCTTCTTCTTCTTCTTCGATCGTTCTAGGCTTGTTTTATCATTCTCTTTGTGATATATAAACAGCCAAACATCAGAATGTAATGTACGTGCACCAACCTTCAGCACCTATTTTAGTACAGTTGCTTATCCTTCGGTGGGGTGTTCGATTTCAGCTATTGTGTGCGGATTCGCTTCTTCTGCTAGCCTTTGACTGTCCCCAGCCAAAACCCGCAAGGCAGTGGGTTGCTATTTTCTTTCAGGGCAGCGACCCTTAGACGGCCTGCCCTTCCGGGCGTTTGAGCACCATCTACCCAACAAATCTGGTCGTTTTAATGAACACCTTGTTTTGTCGCCCGTTCAGGTTTGTGTACGGTTTGCTTCGCTAGCCTTTGATTGTCCCCAATCAACTACAGGGTAGCAGTAGTTCCCTGCGAGAGGAAACGCGCACTGGCTTTGCTTCTGCTGGGCTTTCCAGTTGTTCTGTACATTTGGGTGGGACGCACACCCTCTTGCCGTGCCGGCCTGCCCTCGATGAGGCCCACTATGACTTTGCCAGCGTGTGTGCTAGCCCTGCCCTGATACCATCGTCTTTTTCTGTGCTCACATTTTTATCCACATGTGGCGCCACCCCTGCACGTCCGTATGCCCGCTCGCTCTGCCCTGGTGCCTACCTCACCATTTCCGCCAATTCCTACTGGGCTGTCCGACTTCGAGTGGGCAAACCGAGTTTGCCCCATGTTGCCCACGTGCAACTCAACTCATCACTCAGCATTCTCATCTGCTCAAGAAATATGCAACAAGAGAGAGAATGCGTGGGCTCTGAATTTCGCCACATGCGGGTCAAAATTCCTTCAATGGTTTTTATTAGAACTTTTGATCCATGTGGACCAACGCGTGGTCCAACTCGTCGCCCGGCATTCTCATCGGCTCAAGAAACATGCAACAAGAGAGAGAATGTATGGGCTCCGAGTTCGCCCGCGAGGTTCCACATGTGTCGTCAAGCTTTTCCCTTCGACCGGAGAGGCGAGCATTAATAGTCACTCTGGGAGTTTGCTCGTCTGTGTTGCAGGCGGATCCCATCAAGCATGACTACCTTTGCATCTCTACTTGCCCCAGAGTAGCTCTCCACGGCACCTGCCCTCTTGGCCAGACAGTAACTACCATCTGTTACCAGGGTCACCACGTGGAGGTGAGGGCAGGGGATTAGAGCCATCTCTCTAATCCTGGCGCGCAGCTTCCTTGCGCCTTTGACCCCAGGGAAACTCTTGAAGAACTCCAACTGACACGCAGCTTCAAAGAGGCAACTTATCTCATGGTTTAGACGAGCATACGAAACCAAACGCAAAGAAGAATCTGTAAAAATTATTATATTTTGTGTATTTGATGGAAGGACTAGCACTCAGATACAACGGTAACAACCCAGAGGATGACCACGTAAACGATGGACAACGGAATATCCCTAAATTTCACCGTGTACAAGCACATGAGGAAGCTCGCTCAAGGGGCCTCTTTTTTTCGACATGATGCTGAAAGGAAAAACATGGATAGATAGACAAACAGAGACAGACAGATAAGATAGGATAGATAGACAGACAAATGGACATCCATTAAAAAAATGGTATTTAGATAATAGAACGCTTCTTCTAACAAGAACCTCAAAAAAAACCAACCTATCATAACAATATATTCCAAAATAAGTTCGAAAAAAAAAGTTATTATTCATGGATTACTTAATGTATACTGACCAATGGTAATATTTGGTCACAAAATTAAATTCTTACCTGGCAATGTATAATTTTCTTCTATCATCAGGGTTGACAGTTGAGTAAAGGGGATTATTCTGAAAGAAATATCAATCACCATATTATACCTTTTGTCTTTTTTTTTTCTCTCATTTTATTTAGAATTTATGATATCTTTAGTTTAGTTTAGTCGTCGGGTCATCATCACTGCACATCGAACCAATTAGTCCATAAGTGCTTTGATCTCCTCCTTAGTATGTCTCTCAACATGTGGAAACTTATGACACTGGTTCTATGTTGGTTTACTATTTTGTTTTTGGCTTCCAGTATAGTGCTCTTGTCTAGGTACATCATAATTGATTTGTTATTCTTGCAGGTGTTGAAGATTCACCACTATTACTTGAATTATTTACATGTCCTCTCTCCCTTAGGGAATTTAGAATATCAGCCTGGACCATTGCTTAACCGCTTTGTACAGCAGCCATACCTGCAAGTCTATCGGTACGTTAATTTACCCTTACACTTGCATGCCATGGCACAAAATAAAACTGAGTTTTGTCAGCCTAGACCTCTAGACACCAAGCATTGTCATTGAGCCCAGCTTGTTTCAATCTTCCTGATCACTCTCATTTAGTCACTGAGAAAACATGCAGACCTAAAAGCCATTACATCTAATCCCACTGTTGAATTGAACCCGGACAATGCGCCTAGGAAGTTAATGCACTAACCTCTACACTACCACAGCTCTCAACTCTACAAGCTATGTACCCTATGATTATTTTTTGTCCCGTTCCCCCCCTATAAATTCAAGCACAGTCATAGCAACTCGACTGATTTTTGCATGAAGACTTTGTTTTTGTAATCACCAATGTCAGGCAAGCCTTATTCCGACTTCAGAGGTACTTGTAATTTAGATTCCCAAGTAAAGAATTTGGATCTCCTGTAGTCCAACCACATACCATGTGCACACTGAGAATCAGAATCTCCTGTAGTCCAGCCACATACCATGTGCACACTGAGAATCAGAATCTCCTGTATTCCAGCCACATACCATGTGCACACTGAGAATCAGAATCTCCTGTAGTCCAGCCACATACCATGTGCACACTGAGAATCAGAATCTCCTGTATTCCATCCACATACCATGTGCACACTGAGAATCAGAATCTCCTGTAGTCCAGCCACATACCATGTGCACACTGAGAATCAGAATCTCCTGTATTCCAGCAACATACCATGTGCACACTGAGAATCAGAATCTCCTGTAGTCCAGCCACATACCATGTGCACACTGAGAATCAGGATCTCCTGTAGTCCAGCCACATACCATGTGCACACTTGAGAATCAGAATCTCCTGTAGTCCAGCCACATATCAAGTGCACACTGAGAATCAGAATCTCCTGTAGTCCAGCCACATACCATGTGCACACTGAGAATCAGAATCTCCTGTAGTCCAACCACATACCATGTGCACACTGAGAATCAGAATCTCCTGTAGTCCAGCCACATACCATGTGCACACTGAGAATCAGAATCTCCTGTAGTCCAGCCACATACCATGTGCACACTGAGAATCAGAATCTCCTGTATTCCAGCCACATACCATGTGCACACTGAGAATCAGAATCTCCTGTAGTCCAGCCACATACCATGTGCACACTGAGAATCAGGATCTCCTGTAGTCCAGCCACATACCATGTGCACACTTGAGAATCAGAATCTCCTGTAGTCCAGCCACATATCATGTGCACACTGAGAATCAGAATCTCCTGTAGTCCAGCCACATACCATGTGCACACTGAGAATCAGAATCTCCTGTAGTCCAACCACATACCATGTGCACACTGAGAATCAGAATCTCCTGTAGTCCAGCCACATACCATGTGCACACTGAGAATCAGAATCTCCTGTAGTCCAGCCACATACCATGTGCACACTGAGAATCAGAATCTCCTGTAGTCTAGTCACATACCATGTGCACACTGAGAATCAGAATCTCCTGTAGTCCAGCCACATATGTGCACACTGAGAATCAGAATCTCCTGTAGTCCAGCCACATACCATGTGCACACTGAGAATCAGAATCTCCTGTAGTCCAGCCACATACCATGTGCACACTGAGAATCAGAATCTCCTGTAGTCTAGTCACATACCATGTGCACACTGAGAATCAGAATCTCCTGTAGTCCGGCCACATACCATGTGCACACTGAGAATCAGAATATCCTGTAGTCCAGCCACATACCATGTGCACACTGAGAATCAATCTCCTGTAGTCCAACCACATACCATGTGCACACTGAGAATCCGAATCTCCTGTAGTCCAGCCACATACCATGTGCACACTGAGAATCAGAATCTCCTGTAGTCCAGCCACATACCATGTGCACACTGAGAATCAGAATCTCCTGTAGTCCAGCCACATACCATGTGCACATTGAGAATCAGAATCTCCTGTAGTCCAGCCACATACCATGTGCACACTGAGAATTTTTGGCACAAACTGGCCTCGAACCCCAGAATTTCCGCAGCACACTGTCATTAGAGCAGAGTATTATTAATTTCTAGACAAGCACTTGAGTGGAACCAGCAAGGTAAAGGTGACTTCCTAAACAGACCTGGAGACGGAGACTTTATGAGAAACTGAAGCATGCCGGATTATCCTGGGACGCTGTAAATAAAATAGTCAGAGACCGGGAATAGTGACGAACAACTGTTGAGGCCCTATGCTTCACAAGGAGCAGAGAGGAATAAGTAAGTAAGTTAATACCACTGAAGTCGGAGACGGCATGACTGCATGGTGGGGGACACTAATAAAAAAGAAACCAGACGTCTACAAAAAAATCAGCCAGAAACACCATACTAGGCGTCCTGGCTACGTTTGAATTCATAACAGGCAATGCCAGTGTGTTGCTGGGGCTAGCAAGGGGAGCAAAGATAGTAACACTGCGACCTACAAGGAATGTCGTCTAGGAAAGCTACCCTAGTAAATAAAAAACGTCGCTGAACTCTAATGCGCTGGCCTACTTGTATGCGCATAACTGTTACAACATACAATCGCTTCTGTGCTCAAATCACAGAGTAGTTTAACTAGTGGTTGATAGGGAATGTTCAAAGAAGAAGATAACAGTTGAACGCAGGAAGAAGAAGTTAACAGTTGAACGCAGGAAGAAGAAGTTAACAGTTGAACGCAGGAAGAAGAAGTTAACAGTTGAACGCAGGAAGAAGAAGTTAACAGTTGAACGCAGGAAGAAGAAGTTAACAGTTGAACGCAGGAAGAAGAAGATAACAGTTGAACGCAGGAAGAAGAAGTTAACAGTTGAACGCAGGAAGAAGAAGTTAACAACTTTGCTATCGATGATCCCTCTCCCCCTCACAATGATGATAATTTGATATGAGATCAGTCAACAACAGAGCTTACAAAAATATCAAAAAGTAGAGAGTAGTTTTGTAGTTGTGTGTGTGTGTGTGTGAACTGTCTGTTTACCTTGAGCCTGAGGTTCGTCAGTTTAGGAAATGCTGTGAAGGCTGTTAAGTGATCCCAGTGATGTAAGTTGGCACTGCTCAGACACAATACCTGCAAGTGCTGGAACGGTTGAGGTCTGGCGTCACTTCCAGTATGTTGACAACTGTGCGCATTGTGATATTCGAATGTTCCAAGCACTGTTGTTGTTATTGGACCCCAAATTTTGTTCCAAAGCACTGTTGTTGTTATTTGATCCCAAATTTTGTTCCAAAGCACTGTTGTTGTTATTGGATCCCAAATTTTGTTCCGAAGCACTGTTGTTGTTATTTGATCCCAAATTTTCTTCATTTTTATGCAGTCTGCATTTTGTAATGGGCACTGTAGACTGTGCACATTCTTTGATTTGTGGAGGTGGTGTAGGATCCGATGTATAAAATGAGTTTGAAATGTTAGGTGCGAGTGTGTTTTGGTAGAATGGGTTGTTAGTACTCTCCAGTTTGGAACGTGATGGTGATGTTCTAGTTGTAGTTATTATGATATTCTCTGATTCGACAATGTTTCCTGCTTGTGCACCATCATCTGTTGCTTGCTTCTTATGTTTATGTTGTTCAGCCTCACAGTCTGAGCAAGAATCACTGGCAGACTGATGGTTATTGTTTCTATAACTTGTGTCTTCGATCTCATTACCGCGACTGCTGCCGTTGAAGTCAGTCTCTTGGAATAAACAACGCTGAACTCTTGATCTAGGAGGGCTTGGTGTTGCCATGTAAAAGAAAGAACTTCTGACGTCATCATCAAACAGGCTGACTGCTCGCGGAATAAACTGCACATCTATGTCCGAGTCCGTAGGACTGTAATCCAGATGAAAACCGTTGGACTGTACAATAGATGTTTCATTGTTGTCAAAGAGGACAGTTGTATGTTCAGGAGACTCACCTGAAAGCTGTTTGTTATCAACACTGCAGGCGACATTACCTTCTGTCAAACTATCTGAATTTGAGCTGTCATCAACATCTTGTGGGCTGTAACTAGCAATACGAGGCAGATCACAGTTTATAGATTCGAACTGAGGTACTGTCTGATCTGAGATGGCATCAAAGTTGATGCCATCAATAATTTCATGAAGAAACTCTTCAGCTACAGCTCGGTGCCAGTCATCAGTCTCGATACTGTTACCACCAAGGACGTTACCGTTATGAAAAACATCATCAGTCAACAGATAACCAACATCAAATTCTTGATAACCTTCACACAGACATCTTTGAGTGTTGCCTTGGCAACTATTGTTTACATTAGAACTAGTAATGCCAGATTGTTGATTGTTTTGCATGCCAAATCTACCGTCCAAATTTGAGGAAATAAAATTATCGTATTCATTTCCAAGAACGTTGTCCTGGCCATGATTGTTTCTAGCAGACGCGTAAGATTCGGCATGAAACTCAAACCTGTCAACTGATGGGACATCATTATCACATATTTCTTCCGTTACTACATTATCATCGTCTTGTTGAAAGTTGTCTACTGGTATGTTATCACATTCATCGTTCATACTTGAATCAGCAAGTTCACACTGTAGACATCTCCCTACTGCCACTCTGTTGTCGACATCCCATCTAGCAGACACTGATGACTTCTGGGATATCTCTACTGCAGGACTGTGGCCTGATTTTTTGTAAACATCTGTCAATTCTGTGTTGTTATTGTCTGTTCTGTCCGCAGAGTGATAGAACACATTGCTGATTGGGTTGCCAGATAAGACTAAGCATTTCAAGTGAGGCAGATGGCGAAGTTTCCATACTTCAGACCATCTGAGAAAAGAAGAAATCAAACATGCCAGCAAACCATTCATACAACAACAACAAAATCTATCATATCTGATACTACCACTTATGATTGATTGATTGATTAATTGATAGGACCATCATCACTGCACTTCAGTGAGTAACCATGTGTGCTCCAATCTCTTTCTTACACAGGAAGATCTCAGCGGCAGTGCACAAACTCTGTAGCACAGGCGAGGGTCCCCGATGTAATTTTGAAGATGGTCACAATATTTTGTCGGAAATTTATTTTTAAATCTCCCTAATGAATTTGTCGCAGCCAGCTGCTTTACAGCCTACTCTTCTCGATTTTTAACCGCTAAGGGTTCTTTTATGTGCTCAACTTTAACAAAGAACCTACGTTTTATAATAAATCTCTGATAGGACTATGAACTTGATCTCACCTACACTGAGATCAGGGATCTCTGGAAAAATTTCCCAATGACTTCACAAGGGAAATTAGAGAGTACCTTTGTAATGAGAAGCGAGCACCTAACCTCTGTGCCACAGAGACTTTAATGAATCAATCAAGAAAACCATTTGAAAATTAAGAAAATTAGTTAGTATCATCATCTGTACACTCAACATATACTCTCTCATTTCAATGAAACTAGATGACAGCTACTGAATAGTTCATTATCGTTACTGCCTGTAATACCATTTGAAAATTTTAAAAACTAGTTAGTATCATCATCTGTACACTCAACATATACTCACACATTTCAATGAAACTAGATAAATTAGCTACTGAATAGTTAATTATCGTCACTGCTTGTAATACCGCTTTTTATGGCAGTGTAGGACAGAGGGTACATGTGACTGTTGAATTTAATGGCCGCATGGCTAGTCACCCATTAAGTCACCACGCAGTCGCTGTGACACTGTTCAGGTTAGGATTTCTCTTTATACTTCTTGTGTGGCACCAAAACTCCTTACATGTACCGGGGATTGAACCCAGGTCTCCCACATGGGAGCCCCCTTAAATAGTTATAAAGTAACTCAATGTAACATTTCTGAATTTTTCCCAACTCAGAAGATTGATAAGACACACTGGTACCTATATTGGCAGTGGGTCAACATGGAATTCAAATGAACCAGTCCTACTCCCATATTGTCATTGGATCACTGAGTCAAGTCAGGTACCTATATTGTCACTGGGTCGACATGGATCCCTAATGAGTCAGTCAGATATATATATTGTCCCTGGGTCAACATGGATCACTGAGTCAGTCACGTACCTATATTGTCACTGGGTCGACAAGATCCGCAATATGTCAGTAAGATACCTATATTGTCACTGGGTTGACATGGATCCCAATAAGTCAGTCAGATACCTATATTGTCACTGGGTCAACATGGATCACTGAGTCAGTCACGTACCTATATTGTCACTGGGTCGACATAGATCCCCAATAAGTCAGTAAGATACCTATATTGTCACTGGGTCGACATAGATCCCCAATAAGTCAGTAAGATACCTATATTGTCACTGGGTCGACATGGATCCCAATAAGTCAGTCAGGTACCTATATTGTCACTGGGTCGACATAGATCCCCAATAAGTCAGTCAGATACCTATATTGTCACTGGGTCGACATGGATCCCAATAAGTCAGTAAGATACATATATTGTCACTGGGTCGACATAGATCCCCAATAAGTCAGTAAGATACCTATATTGTCACTGGGTCGACATAGATCCCCAATAAGTCAGTCAGATACCTATATTGTCGCTGGGTCGACATGGATCCCAAATAAGTCAGTCAGATACCTATATTGTCACTGGGTCGACATAGATCCCCAATAAGTCAGTCAGATACCTATATTGTCACTGGGTTGACATGGATTCCCAATAAGTCAGTCAGATACCTATATTGTCACTGAGTCGACATGGATCCCAATAAGTCAGTCAGATACCTATATTGTCGCTGGGTCGACATGGATCCCCAATAAGTCAGTCAGATACCTATATTGTCGCTGGGTCGACATGGATCCCCAATAAGTCCGTCAGATACCTATATTGTCACTGTTGTTGAGCTACAAATACCATTCATGACTCCACTTACACTACTACCTAATTGCATGGTAGCTTCCCTTCGATCCCTACTCATTTTTTTTTGGGGGTCTATTTGGCAAAGTGGTTAAGTCGCTCTGAAAGTTCGAAGTTATAATCTAGACCAAGTGATGTGCAATGTTTTCATGAGATTCATAGGATTGTTGCTGGAGCTCCAGAGTTCATTCTTTGTGCAACTCTCGGCAGATGGGACGGGCCATTTCTACAGACATGGACGGAGCCATATGGGGAAACCCAGTGCAATGAAGCCTTTAGACCCTAACCACTTTACCAGACTACAGAGCAATAATAAGTTCTCAAGTCCACTGTGTGGAGTGGGGTCTTGGTCAGTGTCAGTTCACTGACCCTAGCACTGCCTGTTACCTTATTTTTTTTTTTTCTTCCCGATCCAGAAGCACTTGAGCTTAAAGCTCTTCGGCTCGGTGTCATGGACATCGTAACCCTTGGCTCGGTGCCACGAACACCGTAAATCTGGGGAACCTGTAGCTTTTCTGCCAGTCCGCGGAGTTGAACCCGCACTTACAGAGGACTAGTCACCCGTAGTCCAACGCGCTACGAACACGCTGGGCGTTACCTTACTTCACTGCGCCTGTCTGTGGTCATGTCACTGGGTCAACATGGGCCTAGCCGGTACCTATATTGTCATAATCACTAAGTCAGGTACCGATTATGGTACTGGGTCAACACAGATCACTAATAACCCAGCCAGGCACTTATATTGTTAAGTTAATGGAAATGAAATAGCTGACAAACTCGCAAGGGCTGGAGGGAACCTAACACAACACCACCCAACACAAAGCTATATAGAAGCAAAGACTCTCCTGAAACAATCCACAAAAAATTATATGGAGAAAACAAATGGAGGATATAACCCAGAGCATGACAGTATAAATACACATAACAGAAAATCGCAGACCACAGTCTTCAGACTTAGAACGGGATGCTGTGGTCTCAGAGCACACCTCCATAGAATGGGTCTTAGGGACATTTTCGCTGCCTGCACCAAAGCAGTCCCTAGAGAACAACCTGCAAGACTACCCCAGCCTGAGCAGTATGAGAATGGAAATGTGGCCAACAGAAATAATCCTACAAAACAAACTATGGGGGACTGGTGAAGACCTCAATCACACCGCCATGTTTATGACACATACTGAAGTAGTCGCATAGCAGAAGTTGATTGCAGAAGAAGTTAGGTTTATGGAACACAACTTAATCCCCAAAAGTCTTCATAAATTAGGAAAATTAAGATTAGAATATAAAAAGCAAGATCAACATTTGTCATTCATGAAGAACATATGGAGCTTAAGAATAATCAGGAATAAAACTAAAATAATGATATTTAATTCAAATGTCAAGGCTGTCCTTTCTATATGGAGCGGAGACATGGAGAACAACTAAGGGGAACACCAGCAAGTTGCAGATATTCATCAATAGATGCCTGCGCAGGATACTCTATCTACAATGGTATGACAGGACCACAAACAGGGAACTATGGGATAGAGCAGGACAAAAGAAGGTGGCAATGGATAGGACACACACTAGGAGAACCCCTGACAGCATCCCAAGACAGGCCCCTCCGATGGAATCCTCAAGGCAATAGAGGTAAGGGAATACTCAGGATCACCTGGAGGCAGGAGTCGGAGACGGAATGCAAGAAAATGGGGAGAGAGTGGAGAGATCTGGAAAGGATAGTTCCGCCAAGTGGTTACTGGGGCCCAAATTGAGGTGTAAAGAATGGAACCACTGTTACCTGCAACGCATGTTGTAAGAGGCGACTAAGGAGATTGGGCGTGGGGCTAGCTACCCTACACCGTAAAAACACTAGATGGCTACAGAACGGAGAGCTAACCGAGTAAACGCTGGCTGAAACCAGACACATCACCAAGGATAAGCACCAGAGCTCCAAATGGTGCTGAAGATGTGACATAAAACACACCAATGCTAAGGCTGGATGAATCAGATTTCCACATGAATAGAATTTATGGGGAGGTCTGGTATATCGGTCTGGGCGGTGATCGCAAGAGAGAGAGAGAAAGGATGGTTTTGGATAGGAAGGCTTGGAAGAACTTGGTTGTGAACCTATGCCTCCCTAGGGATGAAAAAGTCATAATAAATCATCATTTTAAACTGGATGAGAGCAGAATATTTCTATCGCATATTCATAAAAAAAAAAAAAAAAAAGTTTTAGTTTACCTGGAAATTTCATTGTTGTTCAGCCGAAGACATTCAAGGCAAGAAAATGCTCCACCATTGATGCTGTCTTCAATTCTGGCCAGATCTTCATAATCTGTGAGTCAAATATGTATTTATAATTGTCATATTTGCTTACATTAAAAGGAATAAGAAAACAACAGATAAAGATCTACAGTCAGAAGGACAAAGTTAGGAAAAAATATACAACTCCAAGCTGGCATAAATATGTGATATAACTATCTATATGAACAATGTGTTGACAGGTTTCACAAAAAGTTTCAACCAACAAATATACTGAATGTTACCTTGCTACAATATACTTTGAACATTTCATCCCATTATTTCCAAGTACCACTCACATCAACATGACACTCTCCCTCCCCCCATCAGTTCCATAACTGTCGTTACTGCCTGTAGCACTGGTTTTTAGGGCGGTGTAGAACAGGTGGGACAAGAGACTGAGGAATTTAATGGCTGCATGGCTAGTGCAGTCGCCGTGAAACTATTCAGGTTATTATTTTTCATTTATGCCCACAACAGAAACAAATCCTTGGCCTTACAATTGAACACAGGTCTACTGCATGGATTAGAGTCACTCTCTAATCTTTTCGGACACAAGACTGCTAAACAAATAATAATTAGAGTCGCTCTCTAATCTATTCGGACACAAGACTGCTAAACAAATAATAATTAGAGCCGCTCTCTAATCTATTCGGACACAAGACTGCTAAACAAATAATAATTAAAGCCGCTCTCAATCTATTCGACACAAGACTGCTAAACAAATAATAATTAGAGCCGCTTCTAATCTTTTCGACACAAGACTGCTAAACAAATAATAATTAGAGTCGCCTCTCAATCTATTCGACACAAGACTGCTAAACAAATAATAATTAGAGCCGCTTCTAATCTATTCGGACACAAGACTGCTAAACAGATAATAATTAAAGCCGCTCTCAATCTATTCGACACAAGACTGCTAAACAATAATAATTAGAGCCGCTCTCAATCTATTCGACACAAGACTGCTAAACAAATAATAATTAAAGCCGCCTCAATCTATTCGACACAAGACTGCTAAACAAATAATAATTAGAGCCGCTCTCTAATCTATTCGGACACAAGACTGCTAAACAAATAATAATTAGAGCCGCCTCAATCTATTCGACATAAGACTGCTAAACAAATAATAATTAGAGCCGCTTCAATCTATTCGGACATAAGACTGCTAAACAAATAATAATTAGAGCCGCTCTCTAATCTATTCGGACACAAGACTGATAAACAAATAATAATTAGAGCCGCTCTCAATCTATTCGACACAAGACTGCTAAACAAATAATATTAGAGCCGCTCTCTAATCTATTCGGACACAAGACTGCTAAACAAATAATAATTAGAGCCGCTCTCTAATCTATTCGGACACAAGACTGCTAAACAAATAATAAGAAGTGACAAAAAGGAGGAGTGACTGAATGAATGGGTAACACAGACAGAGCTCTCTTCAAACACATGGTTACCCCAAATCCAAAAGATGTTAAAAAATGCTTTACAAGAAGAGAACAAGTCATTATTTCCTGCCTCATGACTCAGCACATGCCTCTAAATTCTCACCTTAACTACATTCAACCAAAGATAGTCCAAAAATGACAGCTCACAAGAAACTACCACACTTCATCTCTTCCAGTGCCCTGCACTTGGTGACTTACACCTCAAGTATCTAACTACATACTCAGAAGTTGAGAACACTCTTTACGCAAACACACCCCAACTCACAGACCTGCCTTAGTTGCATGATTGCCATGCACAACAACAAAAATCTGAACTACACAACAACAAAAATCTGAACTACACAACAACAAAAATCTGAACTACACAACAACAAAAATCTGAACTACACAACAACAAAAATCTGAACTACACAGCAACAAAAATCTGAACTACACAACAACAAAAATCTGAACTACACAACAACAAAAATCTGAACTACACAACAACAAAAATCTGAACTACACAACAACAAAAATCTGAACTACACAACAACAAAAATCTGAACTAATCAACAACAAAAATCTGAACTACACAACAACAAAAATCTGAACTACACAACAACAAAAATCTGAACTACACAACAACAAAAATCTGAACTACACAACAACAAAAATCTGAACTACACAACAACAAAAATCTGGTAAACTGACACATCTGAAGTATCAACTTACTATTGTCACACAAGTGAAGCTCTTTTAATGTTGGCATTATCTGTGACAGTTTTACAACTTCTTCTATAGTTGTTCCAGTGTCATTCAATGCTAGATTCTCCACTGTCAACTTCAGAGGTGAATCACTCTGAGGAATCAATCAGGAAAGTCCAAGATAAAAGTCATTATAAGTATATGTTAATATGGATAAGTAGATTTGAGCTGATAAAGTCAACTACTAATAGTGTTCAACATAGTCAAGTTAGACAGTCCCACAACAGATATGTGTCCTAGTCATCAGATCATGTCCCATGATTGTCCCATGTAGTTCTCTTTCTTCTTCAAGTTAGACAGTCCCAAGACTGATATATGTCAGATCTTATCCCATGATTGTCCCATGTAGTTCTCTTCTTCAAGTTATACAGTCCCAAGACTGATATATGTCAGATCTTGTCCCATGATTGTCCCATGTAGTTCTCTTCTTCAAGTTAGACAGTCCCAAGACTGATATATGTCAGATCTTATCCCATGATTGTCCCATGTAGTTCTCTTCTTCAAGTTAGACAGTCCCAAGACTGATATATGTCAGATCTTGTCCCATGATTGTCCCATGTAGTTCTCTTCTTCAAGTTAGACAGTCCCAAGACTGATATATGTCAGATCTTGTCCCATATAGTTCTCTTTCTTCTTCAAGTTCGACAGTCTCAAGACTGATGTGTCCTAGTCATCAGGTCATGTCCTATTTTCTTTCTTCTTCCTCTTCGTAATGATCTACCAGCTCTTATATCATCACCCTTCGCTCCAATTCCATATAGTGTGTTTGTATATATATATTCCTCTCATACCATTACACGTTACAAAGGACCTGCAAGTAATTTCTCCATACCGCTCTGTCCTTGGCAACTCACTAAATCTCTTCTATGGAATCGAGTCTGATATTTCTTGCCTCTGTCAGTAAAGTTCATTTCAGGGTTTACCCCTAGGGTGTCTTTTCTTTCGTGAACCCTTTGGTTGCTACTTCAATTCCTGATTTTTGATTCTTTGATAATTTCTTCTCAGAGTATGCCAAACATATCTCTATCTTCCCTTTTTTATAACAGTTGTAAGTAGTAGTTGACCAGACTTTTCTCTGATGTCATCACTTCTGAATTCATCCCATTTTATCATTATTTTTCGCAGACATCTATTTTCAAATGCTTTTAACTTTCTATATCTTTAGTTATTTTCCAACTATGTTTCGCTGGCATATGTTAGAATTGATACAACATTGGAATTGAAAATTATTAATTTAGTTTTAAAATTATATAACTTCTTTTAAGAGCTGATGTTGCTTTGATAATTCGCAGCATAAATTCTTTATTAATATTTCCACTGCAATAAAAATTGCTACCAAATAGGTGATTGATTTATTGACCATCATCATTGCACTTCATGTGCTCCAATCTCGCTCTTACACAGGTAGATCTCACGGCAGTGAAAGAACGCTGTAGCATCAGCGAGGCTCCCAAAGTAATTTTGAAGATATTTTGTAGGAATTTATTTGTAAACCTCTCTAATGCATTTTGCCCAGGCAGCGGCTTTCCAACCTGCTCTTCTTGATTTTGAACTGCCATGGGTTCAATTATGTGCTCAAATTGAACACAGGATCTACGTTTTATCTCCTATCTCCGATAGGACTAGGAACTCGATTTCACCTACACTGAGATTAGGGATCTTTGAAAAAATATCTTGATGTCTC
This sequence comes from Arion vulgaris, assembly GCA_020796225.1. Lineage (NCBI taxonomy): Eukaryota > Metazoa > Mollusca > Gastropoda > Stylommatophora > Arionidae > Arion > Arion vulgaris. The sequence goes on from CM036755.1 coordinate 87,754,905, forward strand.
CACAAGGGAGCAAGCCGAGTACCGTTGGAACAAGAGGTGAGCACCTAACCTCTACGTCACAGACACTCCTACATATAGGTGAACTGCTATATAGTTTATATATATCATTGCAACAAATTTCGGGAAATTATGCAGTGTTCTCTGGGAAAGTGCGCCTGTCTAAGGATCACCATTGTTGATGGGACAGTGTCTGCTTGAGATTGTCAAGTTGAAAAACATATAACAATAAATATAACACTTTCTGTACCGTCCAGCTAACATTTAATCAAAGTTTACAGCAAACACCAACTTGAGATTGTCAAGTTCAAAAACGTATAACAATAAATATAATCCTTCTGTACTGTCTGATGGAAATATTTAGGTCATGTTCTTAGATCAGACGAAAAGAGACTAAATAGACAAGTCCTTATGTGGTCACCAGTTGGGAAAAGAAAACATGGAAGACCTAAGACCACACTTCGAAGAACAATCCTACAAGAAAGTAAACTATTGGGATGTAAAACCATACGAGATCTCCAACTGCTAGCAACGAACCGCATACGTGGAGATCTAAAACCTCTGCCCTATGTGCCACCTTTGGCATGAAAGGAACAAACTAGCTAGCTAACTAACTATCTGAGCTAACATTTAATCAAAGTTTACAGCAAACACCAACTTACGGTATGTGTTACATCAAGGCTGAGTCTGTTACGGCTAACATTAAGATATCTGACTTTTGGCAAATGAGACAGTATGGACAACAGCTCGGACCAGGTCTCTAGCAGGTTGTTGGCTAGGTCAAGATCAACCACATTTGGACACAAGGAGACCAGCCCCTGTCTTGGAATATCTGCCCTGGTTATGTCCATGCCATTGAGAACCTAAAATATAAATATCAAATATCTACCACTCAAATTTAATGAATGCACCCACACAAAATCCAAACAGGCAACAAATATTTTATTTTGATTGAATCAGACAGCATCCTACACAACAACTGTGCAAGACTTGTCTCTGTGTTGATTGGTCTGGCTAGTAGCATGTGCCATGAGTTTTTACATCTTTAGACCACAAATTAATTACATATTTAGTTTAATTTAGTCTTTGGATCACCATCCCTGCACGTCGAACAAATTAGTCCATAAGTGCTCCGATCTCTCCTCAGTATGTCCCTCAGTGTGGCGACTAACGACACCGCTCTTTGTTGGTTTACAATTCTTCTTTGTCTACCAGCATATCGTCTAGTCTAGCTACATCACACTTAACTTTGAGTTCTTGCAGTCTGGTTAGAGTTGTAGATTCACCGCTATTACGTGAATCATGTACACGCCCTCTCTCCCTTAACACTTTCGCTGCCACCGACGACAAAAGTCGGCGCAGTACGAACTCCCTTTCACTACCGCTGACGACTTTTGTCGGGGGACATGTGCCGTCGAATGTCTTTTTAAACGAGGAATATCGCTGTCAAAACGGAGGTCTCGTGACGTACTACTTCCGTATGGTTCCGACGAGCTCTCCAAAATGGCAGATCTAACACACCGCGTAAACGCCGTATAAGTCCGATATTTCGAGATTTTTCACGATTTTTCGTAAGTAAACAAAAATTTTCAAAATGGACTGCGTAGCTGATGAATAGTGATGTCCAAAATGACTCTTTTTCTGACTTTTTATCCAGTGATAGTGTTAAAACGAACTCGGAATGTGATATGAATTTGAACTGTGATTCACGTGACGACGTTTATAGATCGATAGCAGACATTCCCGGGGGTACAGGAGTAGATGACGGACACCCAATGCGAAATGGCGGCATATCGTACTGTGGATAGGTATGGGGATATCAGTTACTACAATAGCTTGTGGATTATAAAGAATAGATTCCACATATAGACATGTTAGTAGCTCATTAATATATGAACACTATTCAATAGTTTAAAAGTCCTAAGTTTATTAGTTTATTTTTACGATTTTTTAAAATTGTCACCCTGAAAACTGATATTACCGAAAATAGCTGGCAGTGAGCCAGACTTTGTTGAAAAATGGCTGGCAACGAAAGTATTAAGGAATTTATAATATCAGCCTGGTCCATTGCTCCCTCGCTTTGTACAGCAGCCATACCTGCAAGCCTATCCGCACGCTTCATTCCCCTTACACCTGCATGCCCTGGCACAAAATAAATGTGATCTTTGTCAGCCTAGACCTCCCCAGCGACTCCATCCAATGTCTCCTAGCCCATCCTGTTTCAATCTTCCTGAGCATACTCATTGAGTTACTGAAAAAACATGCATGGATAAAAGTCTGTGATTCCAGCCAAATCATCGCTTTAGTAACCGCAATGATTTCCATAGTGAGACTGCTCGTAGTCACGGCAAAACCACCACTGTCTTCCTTCACAACATCTGTTCCGACCTGAGCAGTGAAAGCCCACGAGCTCCACACATGTCGAATCACCGAACCATCCGTATAAATGATTACATCATGCTCAGATGCGTTCTCAGAAATGAATGCCTGAACTGCTGCCTCCACGACAAGTGGGTTGTGTTGTCTGCATTCTTTATCAAGTTTAATTACATATTATCATCTACAAAGACAAATGGGCAACAACAACATACTCTAGTCTGCTGATATTTTGGAAGTTGTTATCTGTTAATAAGTCTTCAGACTGTCTAATATGATGATGATAAGGTACAGTAGAAAGACATGATAAGAGGACTTTGTGAAATATCTTCAGCCTGATGATGAACAGGGTACAGTGGAGACAAGATTATAAAACTTTATCACTAGTCTTCAGACTGTCTAACCTCATGATATAATTGGCCTTTTCGCTTTTACAGACGGTCAATTGGCAAGTGTTTTACTGTGACAACTTCTGAGTTTTCGCTTTCTCTCTTGTCGTTCAGCTCATATATAAGTCTCTTCTCAAAAGACTCTGCGCCTTTCGCAATTTGGCTTTCTACACAACTCTGTCATCAGCTAGTCCCTCCCATGTGCTTGGATCTATAGAAAAATTTTTCATTGCGGCTTTGCAGACATCTTTATATCTGAGCAGTGGTCTGCCCTGGTGCCTCTTCCTCCGAAAGTTCACAGAACAACATTTGTTTTGGTATGCGGCAAGTTTCCATTCTTCTCACATGTACCAACCATCTCAGTCACCTCATGATAACATGGTACATTTTCCAGTTTCGTTTGCTGAGCTACTGAGTTAGTGCTTGAGCAACGCTGTGAGCTATGAATGTTACATGGAATGCTTTTGCTGTGTCAACGTGGCTTGTTGTGTGTTAGTGTGTATTCAGAAAATGGCGACAGCGGTTATGACAAACAAGCTCAATCTGCCGTATGCAGTTATATTACGGGTGCAGAAAGCTGGATTTTGTCGTGAGTGATTGATGTTCCCTTGACAAGAATTGCAATTCAAGTGATGAACAGTTTTGTGTTGCTACATTAGCGACGGCCATATGCATTTTATGCGGAGCAGGTTTCTTTGTTGTGGCGGGCTGTTTCATTCTGAAATTAGTTCACACAGGAAACATTTCACAGTTGTTAGCATTCCATTGTGATTTTCATTGGCACAGGAACGGAGCAATTATGGGGTTACCCGTTGCAATGAAGTTGGAACCGTACTTATGAACTATGAACATGCTACAGATGTTGATGATGACATGTAGAGAGATGTTGATGATGACATGGTACAGTAGAGAGATATGATGATGATGACATGGCACAGTTGAGAGATATGATCAGATGACTTTATCACTAATCTTCAGACTTGTCTAACATGATGATGATGACAGGGTACAGAGGAGAGACATGATCAGACAACTTTATCACCAGCCTTCAATCTAACATGATGACTGTATTCTATATTTAGTTACAGTAGTATCCTTTCACCCCTGATTAAACATGGGTGTTGTTTTTTTCTCTCAATCTGGCAATCCATGGAGCTTGCATATGATTCTGTTTATTTCAGCAAAATCAGTACCAGAGATACTGTAGTGTACAAGTGCCCCAATATTAAAAAGACTTATGATGGCACCATTAATTTAATGAATGAATGCATAATAATAATGAGGCCACTGTGCTGTGTATACTACATAATATTACTTTAATTTAAAACTAACAATTGAACGGGTAAACAACACCAATACAATGGCTCCTATTTGGGAGCTAAACATAAATGTTGAACTTATTTATAGAACTCACAACCAATCGTCTGGTTCAGTTTTGTTTTTCCTATTATCAACAAAGTCAAAGCTACGTTTTGTTGTTTATTTCTCAGCTGTTATTCCAACTGTCCGTGTTGTAATCTAAAAAATGTGGAGACTGCAGTAAAACTTGGAAAAATAGGTAAAGTACTTTGTTTTTACGTGTTTACCTGTTGTAATCTAGTACACTTTCCGTGTGCTACTGAAGGTCACTTCACTAACAGCAGTAAAAGATATTAACTGCCATATCTACCACCAAGAAAACGATTTGTTAAAATCCACATCTTAATATGGCATTATTATAGGTTTTAAAAACAAAATTTAACATAATCATGATTATAATCGTTTGCAGAACTGACAATTGAATAGTGATACAACATTCAACACACAAAACAGTTAATATCACACACAGGCGGATATATGCGGACTCCAAAGTGTAAGATCACAACATTGACATTAAAGCAATCACAGTCTCAGAACTGATACAACAGTAAGAAACACACTTAGAACCAGAAGAAAAAACCGTAGGTGTACTGTAACTGAACTAAGTACTCACAACTGTTTGTAAGTGGGCCAGTTCTGCAGAACTGTTCGTCTTTCGCTTCGGGCTAACAATAATAAAATCAAATGTTGGATCATCATCAACACAGTATTTCTCTTTCAATGCTTCTGTAAATGATGTCTTTCGCCTTCTTGCTCTCTTTTCGTTTCCTCTGCTGTTCTTGCATTCCATTTTGCAAATAAACTGATGGGTCGTTGGCTCTGTGGTTGTGAATTGTGATAGCTCGGATGGGCCTCCTGGATCTATACTATTTAACATTGAGGTCATGATGCTATTTATAGTAACCGCGTCGCGTCCGTTTGTTTTGATCCGTTAGAATCAATCCTGCACAGAATGCTGCAACCAATAGTGTTTTGTTTATTTTAATTACAATTTAATTTAATAATTTTAATGTAAAATATTTTTCTTATTATTTTACGTATGCAACAAGCTTATTTACATTTATTTGTGCTTGGTGTAATTTTTTATAATGTAGTAGGTCCTTTTAAAATTATTTATAAATACTGACTGTTTCGTCTGCTAACATTCTGATAGTGAAGAAGATAGCTAATTTCTTGAAGAATTTGTCGTATTTGATGAACAGAAACAAATGAGAAAGTCATGAACAAGTTAGGAGTAAATAAAGTGAGAATTGGAGAATGTTATAAATGAAGAAATATTCTTGAAGGATTTCGAACAGAAGCAATAAGCTTTCTCTGTGTCTTGGCTTCATTTAACACATCCACATTCGTCATTTTAGCCACAGCCAGGCTCTAGTAGTTTATAGTTGGCTCTGTTTTAGCAGTCCATGGGATTCTCATGATTCGTATGTCAAACCATATCTCTGTAGCCTCCAACGATTTTTCTGTTTGTTTACCGCTCATGACTCACTTCCGTATGTCTGTATTGGCTCTGTGTAGCACTGAATAACTCCCAATCTGACCTCAATTGACAGTGACTTGTTGCATATAATACTTCTCATTTTCTGGAACGCTGCTTTGGCTTGTCCTATTCCCTTTTTATGTGTGATCTGTATCTGCCATCTGATGTTACCAGGACTCCGGGGTATTTAAATTGATGTATTTGTCTTAGCTCCGTTCCATTTACTTTGATTGCGCTTTTTCTCGGATCCTCCTTTTTTCTTAGATGATCATAACTTCTGCTTTTTTATATTCAGGCTCAGTTGTTTGATCATAAACTGAACCTTTAATTATATGTGTGATTTTCAACAGTGCCATCTCTCTTTTTATGTTCAGCATATTTAAATGTACCCGTATATCGATATAATTGGGATAGGGGGGCATTAATAGATGGACAATTAACCGTTTGACAGAATGCAACAGTTTCATTATTTGAGATTCATTGCAGCTGACCTTTCGACGCTCAGATGGCACCGAATCGATCAATTAGTTAGTCAAAACTGTTATGAGCATCAGTTATATGAGGACTATCATCATAACACCAATATCCCAAGCGCTAACACCCTGCCACGCATGTCGTAAGAGGCGATTAAGGAGGTTTGGCTGAAATCGGATGCATGTGTCCTAAACGTGTAGAAGTCTATGTGTTTAGAGGATTACCAAACCAATGTGCAACGTATACACGTTCTTGGCAAAGATGAAACATATCACAAAGAGTGATTAAAATTTTGCGTAAAGAACGAACGCAAAGAAGAAGATCATCATATCACCCCGGACATGTCCATGTGTGCTCTGATCTCTGCCTCAACAAATCCAGCAGCTCAACACGCCAGTTCGATGTTGATTCATTAATCTGTGGGTATATTTGGTATGTTAAGGAGGAAACACAATGCAGATCAGATACAAATTTACAATGGCTGTTATTTTGGGCATATAATAAGAACAGGATCAATTAGAGCTGTCTGAATTATATCCAATATAAATGAGACTGCAGTAAAACTATTTGATTGGCGAAACACGTAATCACAAAGTACTGTAGTTTTACAAATTACAAAAACAATGACAATATACAGCAACGTTTCGACCAACAAGGCCTTTATCAAGCAAACGAACAGCAGGAGTAAAATTACATCATGACTCAAAGCAAGAGTTAATAGACGAAGGGAGGCAAAAACAATTGGAAATTGGGATAGCTTAATCTCGTGGTAATACAGCAAGTAAACAATAAAACTGGTTAACAAGATACATATAATTTAATAGTGACGCCTTTATCACATACACAATGAGGATTGGTTATAAAGTAAGGGAGTGTGATATTTAATATGCTAGGAGATACAAAATGTTCAAGTTTTCAAGAAACGGAGCTGCGTCATATTTTTCATTTACTTCTGAACTGCCTAGCTCAACTTCCGTCATTGATATTATTGATTGATAAAATGGCAGACTTTGACGCTTTTGAAAGTGCACCTACAGTGGAGGATGATCCAGCTGCTGACTTTTTAGCTCGAGAACAATCAGAGCTTGCAGGGTTGGACGATGAAAATTTTGGAGAGTCACCCAACTATGTAAATCAAGGTTTGTCAGACTTACACTTCAGGGATAATAATAAGTGAGATTAGACCCCGGCGACACGCCCACCCGATGATGATTGCTACATTCATTTCATTATGATTATATGATGGCAATATAATCGTATGTACTCGACTAGGATAAACAGGCCAATAGAACATCAATACATTTTTTTCTGATTAGTGATCAACTGATTGTTTCATATATATTATTGTAGCTGTCTCTTTTTTGCACTTAATATTCTTTAGAAAATGTTAAAAAATATAGTTACTTCAGCTACTTATAATCTTATATTATAAGTAGCTGAGCAAGGGCAGGCGATTGAAGAGAGGCCGATCCTAGATGGCCGAGGCAGAGGATGTTATTAAACAGGTCTGTACTCTAGATGAACTGAGACATGGTGAAGAATGGATGCCTATATCAGAGGATATGACTACTTACACCATGGTTGTCAGTACACTTGGGAGACGCTGTAGAGAATGGGCACTGGGCGTCGTCAATGCGGAGATTCTTGCACTCGTGGATGAGCACTCCCATCCAGATGATATCATTATCTACACCGATGGCTCTGTCAGACACTCGGTACCAGATCATCATGGGCTTATTCAGCACAGCAAATGGTCGATACTTTATGAGGACTGCGGCGCTTTCGAGACAACGACATCGAGCATGACTATGGAGATCACTGCTGCCTCCAGGGCTCTGTCATGGGTGGCTGAGCAATAGGTTACCCATATGATCATCATATCAGACTCGATGAATATGCTTCAACTGATTGAATCTGAAGTATGTGTGTGGAATGGGTGGACAGCATTCGGAGATCACATCTCAAGAAAATGACTTGGCTGTACACATCTGGACATGCTGGAGTGCAGGGTAACGAGCGTGCAGACTTTCTTGCAAACAATGCCCTGACTCAAACGGGCAGAAGTATGGACAGAGCCGATATCATCAATGCAGTACGCTCTCAATTATGTGACATGGGCACGTCTCAGACACTGGAACGAGTTCGAGAATTAGGCGTTAAGTGTGGACATGCCAGACAGTGTCGTCTTCGTGGTAGAGAGAGAAGATATAGTAATCAACTTCTCATGGGTACGGTGAGCAAATGGACTTTGGGATGGCTGCTGCAGCGGAGGACAGAGCATGCATGGGAATGCCCAATGTGCCGTGACGTCTATCGCATAACATAACTAGATATGTTCTATGTCGACTCTCCATCCAGTATAGTTGGGGTTGACTAGTCTCTCTTATGAAGACGAAAAATGGAAATTCGTAGTCTGCTTATGACCCGCAGAAACACAAGCCAACTCTCACCTCCCAGCGGTGTAGATCAGTAAGCTTTGACTGTAAGATCAAACGCTAATGGGGCAATTGCTTTCCTTAGGAGATTGACTCCCCTAGGTCAGGTTTATTTTATCCGCAGCTGAGGGAGGCGAACCCCCCAAAAAGTTTGCAGATACCTGTGTGCTGATTTACAGGTCTATAGGTTGCCTAACTGACAAAAGAAACTCACTCAATTAAGGAGCAAATCACATACAGACTACAAAGAATGGTTTAACAAGTGCTTGATATAGATTAAATGAAGAAGAGGAAGACTTCCTGTAAGGTCATCCTATACATACAGTGATGACACCATGTTCCTTTTCTAGTCTATACATACAGTGATGACACCATGTTTCTTTTCTAGTCTAAATGTGCATATGATATATAGTTGTTGTCCATTTCTCAATTTAGTACCACTAGACCCTTATTTAACTCAGTCTCTTTTGTCAGTTATTTACATTTACTTAACACTTTCATTTTCAGAGTTCAATGAATTTGATCAACCCAGCAGTTATGACATACAGGTTTGTCAATTATTTTCATAAATATTGTGAGGCACATGTAGACATGTATATATACATTCTCATCGTACCATTATACGTTACATACAGCCTGCAAGTAATTTTCAATACCGCTCTGTCCTAGGCAACTCGCTCAATCTCTTCTGTGGAAATGAGTCCGATATTTCTCACCTCACTCAGTAAAGTTTGTTTCCGGCTTCCTTAGGCATTCGCTCTTTCTTGAACCCTTTGCCACCCAATTCAATGCCTGTTTTGTTATCCTTTAGGTTATGCATTTAACATCATGACACATTGGGACAGCAGCCATACCAAAGTCCACCTGCGTGTTCATGAGAAGTTGATTATTCTATCTTCTCTCTGTGCCATGAAGATGAACTATCTTGCATTTCCAAACGTAGCTATTAATTCTCACAATCGAGCTAGTGTCTGTGACTTACCCATAACTGAGTGCATTAATGATATCGGTTTTGTCCATACTTCTGTGAGTTTTAATATGGACACAGATATGACATACAGCTGTTCTGTACTTGTGATCTCTGTAATATGGTATGTGTACAGCATGGACATTTAACATGTCGGTGGAAAAACATTTTAAATATAAGTGTTACAGAAGAGTCCTCAGTATATCATGGACGGAAAAAATAAATAGATCTATCCAGAAAGAACTCAAAATCAAAGAAAACTGGCCGATGCTACAAATAAGAGTGAGAAAATTGAAGTATTTTGGACATATGAAGAGACACGAAGGGCTGGAGAAGACCACCATGGAAAGAGGTATCCCGGCACAGAGGAGAAGAGGAAGACCACAGAGAAGATGGGGATTCAGGATGTAACTGATGGTTTGAGCATGACGGCTGCAGAGGCACATCTGGCCTACGAGAGGGAGAAATTCTGAAGGACTGTTGGGGTGGAAAAGTTCTGCTCAGGACATGCTATTTGATGATGACTTTATGGTATATCTCTCTCTCTTAGTCCTTTCTAAGTATTACCAATAGGTGCAGCAAGACGAAGGAAACCATGAGAGAAATCCCAGTAGATACATCAATCCTAAACACACTAAGATACAGCTTTGGAGATCAGAGCAATTATGGACATGTCCGCTGTGCAATGAAGATGATCCCCAAATGAACAATCTAGGTATCAACAGCATATGTCACTCACCTGGCGTGTATGATGACAGAAGATGTCCTACTATGTCTCCAGTGTGCAGACCTGAGAAGAAAGAGATAGCCCACATACACCAACATCTAAGACAACCTATATTGCGTGGCTGACACAGACGGCGGCATTTATCAAACAATTCGGAATCACAATCTAATGAAATCGCAGAAGAAGAAATATTATATTGCCAAATTGAAAATAAGCTTGCAACTTACTACTAATTTTTGTTGTCATTGTAGCACTAACACTTAAATTGTAAGCAACCAATGTCGCTTGGTCTACTGATGGGTCTCCACTTATCCAGAGCATGTTTCCAGAGAAGACGGCTTAGTACCCAGTTACTGCTTATCTTAGTAAAATGACTGCCATGTTTAGTTCGATCAAAAGAATATCTGTGGCCACTATGCTGTTGACTAACCAGAAACACTATCCAAGAAAAAATGGCTCAGTGCATGAGATGCTGCAGCTAGTACCATAAAGATCCCCATGTGGATCAGGAGTCTTTGGAATTGCACACAAAACTGAGAGGAATGAAGACCCTGGGTATGATGTTTGTGGAGATCCATAGCCTCCCTTTCTATACTGGCACAGTCTTCAGATGGGACACTATGGACTCAGAGTATACCTACATAGAATGGGTATCAGGGACTCGGCTGCCTGCACATGTGAAGCACCAAAACAGTCCTCAGAGCACACCCTGCAAGACTGCCCCAGTCTGAGCAGTGTGAGAATGAAAATCTGGCCAACAGAAACAACCCTGCAAAACAAACTATGGGGGACAGGTGAAGACTCAAGCGCACTCATGTTTAAGACACATACCGGAGTAGTTGCATAGCAGAAGTTGATCGCAGAAGAATATAATGATGATGGCTCTAAATTGTGTTCTATTAATGATTGTTCTATTAAATGGTTTAGGAAATATCTGTAATAATATTTATACTTGTCTGTAAATACCACCCCAACCATCTCAACTTTAGACTCAACCTGGTAATGGACTCGGCGACTTTGAAGTGGTAGGGAACACAAACTATGAATTTGAAGAAATCAGAGATGGGACTTATGACGATTCTTACAATGACAACCAGTTCACAGTGAGAGCGGATAGCTTTTATTCATCCATTCTCCTTGTACTGCACAATATATTCTAGTTTTGATATTTCCATTTTATCCCTTCGCTTGTAGCAAACACATTACTTCCTAACATTCCCTATATTTGCTTTGGTTTCGTTGAACTTTATTTTGTTTCTAGAAATTTGCTCTTGTTGTTTTTTAAAAACTACAGTAATGCTTCTGTTTTTTTGCAGGACATTATTCCAACCTTGGTTAATGCATAATAAGTCAGTTTAAATTAGCACATTTTACCAGCATCTGCTAACTCATTCTATCGACTACAATTAGCACAATTTATCAACTTCAGTTAATTCAATCTATTTGCTTCAATTAGCACAATTTATCAACTTCAGTTAACTCAATCTATTGACTACAATTAGCACAATTTATCAACTTCAAACTCAGTCTATTGACTACAATTAGCACAATTTATCAGCAGCGGTTAACTCAATCTATTGGCTACAATTGGCACACTAACTGAAAGCCTCATTTAGCACATGGCCCATCAGTCTCACTTAGCACATAACCCATCAGCCTCATATAGCACAGTACCCATCAGCCTCATATAGCACAGTACCCATCAGCCTTATTTAGCACATGACCCATCAGCCTCATTTAGCCCAGGACCTATTAGCCTCACTTAACACATGACCTATCAGCCTTATAACATCTTCTGCGATGATCATTCATTTTAAACTGGGATTCTGGATTTTCTTATACAGTCTGCTATCTGTTTTATGTTTTCAGTTCTACTGTACAGTTTCTCTTCAATGGTAGCGGGTTTGAACCCTATTCTCTTTCTGCAGTCAGTGGACAATTTTTTAGGGTCTATTCTTCCATAGCTGTGTGCTACCAACTTTACTATACGGATCAGAATGCTGGAGAATGACAGAACAGGATATGTCCAAACTTTCCACCTTCCATTCAACCTGTCTGTGAAACATCTTAAGTGTATCTGGCCAGATACTATCTCTAACCAAGAACTACTTGCACAGTGCCAATGTGAGAATATGAGCACCATCATCCAAAAGAGACAATGGAGATGGATCGGACATGTGATACGCATGGAGACTAGCTCTGTCTGATTTGTAAAGTCGAATCAGGAATGGTGAGATGCAACTGGGGAGAGGTACTAGTACAGACAATGATCAGAGATATCGCCTTCATATTTGTCCCTGGGCATGCAGGTTAGGAGAGCCGCTGTAGCGTAGTTGTTAGTGAACCTCGCTCGCAAGGCGAGGTGGTCTGATTCAGCTCCCGCAATGTGCGTGGAATTTTTCCCGACCGCGACGGCTCTCAGGTCGACCCAGCCTCAACTGGGTACCAGACATGCTCTGGGAAAGTAAAGGCAGCCGGCGTGATGCTGACCACATCACCCATCGTGTGCCGACGGTCAATGAAAATACAGGCCTAACACTGTATTGACCTATATACCACGAGGTATGAAAGGGTTCCTTTTATTCAGGTTAGGGGTAATGAACGAGCTGATAGATTGGCTGGCTTGGCTACATTATCAGAAGGAGCTGCCATGGATCGAAATGACATTCTTCACGCACTGAGAGAGTCTTTCCAAACAGAGGAGTTTCAGGGCTGTGAATCCCACTCGCTGACCAGATTAAGAGAAATGGGTGTCAATATTGGTTCAGCCCGAGAAGAACGACATACTAAATATGCAAAGAGATTGATTAATCAACATCGTACTGGCGTGTTGGGCCGCTGTATGCTGCTGGATTTTCTGAGGCGGAGATTGGAGCGCTATGATGATAGTCCTCATATAACTGATCTCAGACTAAAAAATGGAGTAGAACTAACCTTAGCTCTAGCCACCGGCAAGTTCTCAACCAATTTCAGGGCTGAGGTAGAGGCCCTCAGTGCAGCTGCAAAAATGGCACTACAAAATATGAACCAAATACATGGAAAATAGTGCTCTTGATTGACGATTATCTGCTATCTCAGCACTGAAATCTGAAAGGATCACAGAACTAAGTGATCTCAGGTCAACCTTAGCCTAGTTACCCCATGAATCGGAGAGGGTAGTAATCCAGTGAATACCCTCACACTGCAAGATCAAGGGAAGGAAGATCGTAACAGACTGGCTAAAGAGGGAGCAGGACGCCCCAAGATGACAACCTGGTTAGCTATGAAGAAAAAAACCATCGCCAAAGGGCACTACAAAGCAAAATGGGATAAAGAACACCCAAAACACAACAAGAATGATGGATATTACCAACTGTCCAGAAGGGACCAGACAGCTATACTCGCTCGACGGGTCACAACAGAATGAGACACCACCTGTACACTAAATTCAAGATAGGCACCAACGACCTGTGCCCCTGTGGCTTGGCAAGTATGACAACAGAACATATCCTACAGAACTGCCCCCAGTATGCAGACCTGAGAAGAAAGAGGTGGGTGGCCCACTTACACCAGCGTCCAAGACAAACTGTATGGCGTGGCTGATAATCTGAGGCAGACGGCGGCCTTTATTAGAGAATCCGAAATCCCAATCTAGTGAGAATGCAGAAGAAGAAATATAACTGATCTGTCATGAAAACTTCACTGAGTTGGCACCAGAGGGTAAATGAAAAAATGTGGAAGACCCAAAACGACCTGGAGGAGAACAGTAGAGCAATAACTGAAATAAATAAATCACATAATACTGCTGGAACATAATATAGAGGACGTCCAAGAATAGAGAAGAATGGTCAATATTTATTGCTGCTCTAACTTTTAGTGGACCAGGGCAAAAGCCATGTTTTTATCAACCATTTGTTTTTAGAATTAAAAAAACGGCCTTTAGTGTGGCTCCTGGCAAAAGACATCCAATGCAAAGCCACATAGTGTGGCATTTGGTCCACAAGTTAAGCGCCAAAAACAGTACTGACTAGTGAGAGAGAGAGAGAAAGATGTTCTGTCACAATATCTACCATTTACAGTGACTGTAGCTAAAGATGTCTACCTTGGATTTGGAATACTAGTAGTGTCTTATGTTGTTGTGACCTGTTGTTGTGACAAAGTTTGGCTACATGATCTTTGTTTTAATATTCATTATCTGTTTTGGGTGAGGTTTTTTCTTTTATTCCTCTTTGCATTAAATTGTTCTTGTATGGTAGTTTTGACAATTTTTTATTTTTGTGCCAGGGCATGCAGATGTAAGGGAAATTATTTTAGATATGGTTACTGTTAAAAGTGGGTGAGGACCAGCCTGATATATTGAATTCTCTAAGGGAGAGAGGACATGTAAATGATTCAAGTAATAGTGGTGAATCTACAACAATAACCAGACTGCAACAGACAGAACACCAAGTCAAATGTGGTGTAGCTAGACAAGAGTACCAAGTCAAATGTGGTGTAGCTAGACAAGAGTACCAAGTCAAATGTGGTGTAGCTAGACAAGAGTACTATACTGAAAGTCAAAGAAGAATAGTAAAGTAACAAAGTATCAGTGTCTTTAGTCGCCACACGCTGATACATGATGAGGAGGAGGTTGGAGCACTTATGGTCTAATTGCTTCCATGTGCAGTGATGATGATGATGATGATCCAAAAAATTAACTAAACTGAGAGACATACTGAGAAGGAGATCGGAGCACTTATGGACTAATTGGTTTGATGTGCAGTGATGATGATCTGACGACTAAATAAAACTAAGAGACATAATTGGTTCCATGTGCAGTGATGATGATCTGACGACTAAACATAACTAAACAGTTTTGACTTCCTAGTTGACTATGTAGCCTTCTTGTGACAGTTTTTCTCCTTTTTGACCAGACTATTTGCTTTGTGAGTGGGCATTTGTAGCTTAAGCGATAGTGAGCTCTATCACAACCTAAGCTCACCTGGTTCAAACTCCGCGGCTGGCAGTTTGGAAGCAAATTCGTTCCCGTGGATTTTTACGGGTGCTAAAATAAAACATCACCATTCAGAAAGCAATGGCAAACTGAAGGTATAAATGGTGCCTAGAAAATCGACAATCGTGTACTGTGGTTGATGACTAAATCCTGTAAAAGAAAAGGCCATGATTTTCATCTACTTTGCGGATCTCTGTGGCATGGAGGTAAGACATGAAACGATTAGGATATTTTTCCAGAGAGATCCATGATCTCATTGTTGGTGATGCCCGTGTGGTGCCAGGACCCGCAAGGGAAGCAAAGAATAGTACCACTGCAACCTACAGTGCATGCCGTAAGAAGCGACTGATATAGGACCTAGTAAATAAAAAGCATCGCAGAAATCAGATGTGCTGACCTACTTGTAGGCACATAACTGGCACAACTTGCAATCGCTCTTAGACTCGGATCACATACAAATCGCACAGAATGGTTAACAAGTGGTCAATATGGAGTGTTCGAAGAAGAAGAAGATTGTCTGTGAGATCTAGTTAATAATTTCTATTGGAAACTGTAGATAAAACATTGATCCTGTGAGATCTAGTTAATAATTTCTATTGGAAACTGTAGATAAAACATTGATCCTGTGAGATCTAGTTAATAATTTCTATTGGAAACTGTAGATAAAACATTGATCCTGTGAGATCTAGTTAATAATTTATATTGGAAACTGTAGATAAAACATTGATCCTGTGAGATCTAGTTAATAATTTCTATTGGAAACTGTAGATAAAACATTGATCCTGTGAGATCTAGTTAATAATTTATATTGGAAACTGTAGATAAAACATTGATCCTGTGAGATCTAGTTAATAATTTCTATTGGAAACTGTAGATAAAACATTGATCCTGTGAGATCTAGTTAATAATTTCTATTGGAAACTGTAGATAAAACATTGATCATGTGAGATCTAGTTAATAATTTCTATTGGAAACTGTAGATAAAATGTAGATCCTGTGAGATCTAGTTAATAATTTCTATTGGAAACTGTAGATAAAACGTTGATCCTGTGAGATCTAGTTAATAATTTCTATTGGAGACTGTAGATAAAACGTTGATCCTGTGAGATCTAGTTAATAATTCTATTGGAAACTGTAGATAAAACGTAGATCCTGTGAGATCTAGTTAATAATTTCTATTGGAGACTGTAGATAAAACGTAGATCCTGTGAGATCTAGTTAATAATTTCTATTGGAGACTGTAGATAAAACATTGATCCTGTGAGATCTAGTTAATAATTTCTATTGGAAACTGTAGATAAAACGTAGATCCTGTGAGATCTAGTTAATAATTTCTTTTGGAGACTGTAGATAAAACGTAGATCCCATGTTCAAGTTGAGAATGTAAAAGAATCCTTGACAGTTGAGAATTGATTAAAATTCAAGCCAAATCCATTAAAAAGAGGATAATAAAATTGCTATAAAAATTGTCACAATCTTTAAAATTATATCTAGAATGATGGCTGTTGCTACAGAGTCTGTGCACTGCTGCTGAGATCTTCCTGTGTAAGAAAGAGATCAGAGCACACATGGTTATTCTGGCTGTTGCTACAGAGTCTGTGCTCTGCTGCTGAGATCTTCCTATGTAAGAAAGAGATCAGAGCACACATGGTTATTCTGGCTGTTGCTACAGAGTCTGTGCTCTGCTGCTGAGATCTTCCTGTGTAAGAAAGAGATCAGAGCACACATGGTTATTCTGGCTGTTGCTACAGAGTCTGTGCTCTGCTGCTGAGATCTTCCTGTGTAAGAAAGAGATCAGAGCACACATGGTTATTCTGGCTGTTGCTACAGAGTCTGTGCTCTGCTGCTGAGATCTTCCTATGTAAGAAAGAGATCAGAGCACACATGGTTATTCTGGCTGTTGCTACAGAGTCTGTGCTCTGCTGCTGAGATCTTCCTATGTAAGAAAGAGATCAGAGCACACATGGTTATTCTGGCTGTTGCTACAGAGTCTGTGCACTGCCACTGAGATCTTCCTGTGTAAGATAGAGATCAGAGCACACATGGTTATTCTGGCTGTTGCTATAGAGTCTGTGCTCTGCTGCTGAGATCTTCCTATGTAAGAAAGAGATCAGAGCACACATGGTTATTCTGGCTGTTGCTACAGAGTCTGTGCTCTGCTGCTGAGATCTTCCTATGTAAGAAAGAGATCAGAGCACACATGGTTATTCTGGCTGTTGCTACAGAGTCTGTGCTCTGCTGCTGAGATCTTCCTATGTAAGAAAGAGATCAGAGCACACATGGTTATTCTGGCTGTTGCTACAGAGTCTGTGCTCTGCTGCTGAGATCTTCCTATGTAAGAAAGAGATCAGAGCACACATGGTTATTCTGGCTGTTGCTACAGAGTCTGTGCTCTGCTGCTGAGATCTTCCTGTGTAAGATAGAGATCAGAGCACACATGGTTATTCTGACTGTTGCTACAGAGTCTGTGCTCTGCTGCTGAGATCTTCCTATGTAAGAAAGAGATCAGAGCACACATGGTTATTCTGGCTGTTGCTACAGAGTCTGTGCTTTGCTGCTGAGATCTTCCTGTGTAAGACAGAGATCAGAGCACACATGGTTATTCTGGCTGTTGCTACAGAGTCTGTGCTTTGCTGCTGAGATCTTCCTATGTAAGAAAGAGATCAGAGCACACATGGTTATTCTGGCTGTTGCTACAGAGTCTGTGCTCTGCTGATGAGATCTTCCTATGTAAGAAAGAGATCAGAGCACACATGGTTATTCTGGCTGTTGCTACAGAGTCTGTGCTCTGCTGCTGAGATCTTCCTATGTAAGAAAGAGATCAGAGCACACATGGTTATTCTGGCTGTTGCTACAGAGTCTGTGCTCTGCTGCTGAGATCTTCCTATGTAAGAAAGAGATCAGAGCACACATGGTTATTCTGGCTGTTGCTACAGAGTCTGTGCTCTGCTGCTGAGATCTTCCTATGTAAGAAAGAGATCAGAGCACACATGGTTATTCTGGCTGTTGCTACAGAGTCTGTGCTCTGCTGCTGAGATCTTCCTATGTAAGAAAGAGATCAGAGCACACATGGTTATTCTGGCTGTTGCTACAGAGTCTGTGCTCTGCTGCTGAGATATTCCTATGTAAGAAAGAGATCAGAGCACACATGGTTATTCTGGCTGTTGCTACAGAGTCTGTGCTCTGCTGCTGAGATCTTCCTATGTAAGAAAGAGATCAGAGCACACATGGTTATTCTGGCTGTTGCTACAGAGTCTGTGCTCTGCTGCTGAGATCTTCCTATGTAAGAAAGAGATCAGAGCACACATGGTTATTCTGGCTGTTGCTACAGAGTCTGTGCTCTGCTGCTGAGATCTTCCTATGTAAGAAAGAGATCAGAGCACACATGGTTATTCTGGCTGTTGCTACAGAGTCTGTGCTCTGCTGCTGAGATCTTCCTATGTAAGAAAGAGATCAGAGCACACATGGTTATTCTGGCTGTTGCTACAGAGTCTGTGCTCTGCTGCTGAGATCTTCCTATGTAAGAAAGAGATCAGAGCACACATGGTTATTCTGGCTGTTGCTACAGAGTCTGTGCTCTGCTGCTGAGATCTTCCTATGTAAGAAAGAGATCAGAGCACACATGGTTATTCTGGCTGTTGCTACAGAGTCTGTGCTCTGCTGCTGAGATCTTCCTATGTAAGAAAGAGATCAGAGCACACATGGTTATTCTGGCTGTTGCTACAGAGTCTGTGCTCTGCTGCTGAGATCTTCCTATGTAAGAAAGAGATCAGAGCACACATGGTTATTCTGGCTGTTGCTACAGAGTCTGTGCTCTGCTGCTGAGATCTTCCTATGTAAGAAAGAGATCAGAGCACACATGGTTATTCACCAAAGTGCAATGATTATGGTTCTATCAATCACTAAATCAATCAATATTTATAATTTGTTGAAATCAGCATTAACTACCATCATTATGAAGGTTAACATTGATTGATTGATAAGACGTCAGTGAGTACAATGTAATCTGGCATGTAATCTGGTTCAATTCCACCGTGGTTGTGGAATCACATTTTTTTTAACCTCGAGGCTCTGGGGCCAACCCAACATCAATTGGGTGCCAAAAAAAGCACTAGGAAGTAAAGGAGGCCTGCGTGATGTTGACCACATCACTCATCATGTGCTAACAACGTAACATCACTCATCATATGCTAACACCGTAAGATATGAAA
Source organism: Arion vulgaris (assembly GCA_020796225.1). NCBI lineage: Eukaryota > Metazoa > Mollusca > Gastropoda > Stylommatophora > Arionidae > Arion > Arion vulgaris. The sequence goes on from CM036755.1 coordinate 87,774,292, forward strand.
AAGGGTTCTTTTACATTTTTTATATGGTGGGCATGTGCGTCCTCATGATCTTCAAGGGGGACAGGTATAAACTTCATATTGAACTTTGTTATCTATACTATAACTGTATTAACGATATCAAGAAAGACTGCAGTAAAACTATGTAGCAATGCAGTAAAACTATGTAGCAATGCAGTAAAACTATGTAGCAATGCAGTAATACTATGTAGCAATGCAGTAAAATTATGTAGCAATGCAGTAAAACTATGTAGCAATGCAGTAAAATTATGTAGCAATGCAGTAAAACTATGTAGCAATGCAGTAAAACTATGTAGCAATGCAGTAAAATTATGTAGCAATGCAGTAAAACTATGTAGCAATAGCGAAACACATAAAAAGTAAAACAAAGTTTTACAAAAACAATAACGATACACAGCAACGTTGTGACCACAAGGTCTTTATCAAGCAAAGGATACAACAGAAGTGAATTTTTCACTTCTACATGGTATAGAATATATAAAGAAGAATGAATTGTCTACTATTATATGCTCTGTGCCGTGTAAGAAGTGAAGAAATTCACTTCTGTTGTATCCTTTGTTATATTATGACTGCAGAACTGTGTTTGGCGGGGTGGTCCATGGAGAAGTGGTTAATACTTTTGCCTGTCATTCTGAGATTGTATGTTTGAATCCAGACTGTGTCGCATGTGCAATTTATTCATGAGATCTGTAGGATTGTAGCTGCGGAGTATGTTATATGGTACTCTTGGTAGATGACTTACCATCTCTGCCAGACAGGGACGGGGCCATTTCTGCCGACTGCGAGGGAGCCATTTCTGTAGACTGCGATGGAGTAATTTCTGTAGACTGGGATGGAGCCATTTCTGCCGACAGGAGCGGAGCTATTTCTGTAGACTGGGGCGGAGCCATTTCAGCCCGACAGGAGCGGAGTCATATGGGGAAACCAGATGCAGTGAAGTTATTCCTTCTCATTGAAACCCTTTTATGTTCAGTGTTTTGCATGCTATCTACAGTCATTGAAATACATGTTTCTTGCCACAGCTCGACAAATCTTCCCCTCCTGACTGTTCCCTTGTGGTTATGTATGTACAACCCATACCCTAGAAATATCCCTTTACATAGAATCCAACAATCTTAGATTAGTTCCTAGTGTTACTTTAGATTTGTGGAATCATATTAATATTAATAACTGTTCTACAACAGATGATCAACAGCATTTTCATACCTACTTTGTGTTACCAGAGACAAACATGGACAATGGGCAAAGCGCAGCGCAAAAATAACTATGTGTTATGTTTTGTGATCTACGTCATGGCACATTGGGCATTCCAATATGTGCTCGCCATCCCAAAGTACACTTGCTCACCATGCCCATGATAAGTTTGTTAGTATATCTTCTCTCTACCACGAAGATGACACTGTCTGGCATGTCCAAACTTAACTCCTATTTTTGCACTGGTTCCAGTGTCTGAGACTCGCCCATATTACATAAATGAGAGCGTTTCGCATTTCATATCAGATCTGTCTATACTTCTGCCCGCTTGAATCGGGGCATTGTTTGCAAAACAGTCAGAATGCTCATTGCCCTGCACTCCAGCATGTCCAGGTGTGTACAGCCAAGCCAGTGTCTTGAGATGTGACCTCCGAATGCTGTCCACCCATTCCACATGCAGACTTCCAGATTCAATCCTTTGAAGCATATTTATTGAGTCTGAAATGATAATCGTATGGATTACCTGTTGATCACCCACCTACAAGAGAACCTGGGAGGCAGCGGTGATCTCCATAGTCAAGCTCAGTGTCGTTATCTTGAAAGCCCCGCAGTCCTCATGAAGTGTGCTACCGTTTAATTGTTCTGAATAAGCCCACGATGATCTTGTTCTGAGTCTGACAGAGCCGTCAGTGTAATTAATGATATCACCTGAATGGGAGTGCTGCTCCAATAGTGCTAGAATTTTTGCATTTGCGACGCCAACGTACTCAACGTTTTCATTACTCTTGGAAGAGAATGTAGAGATTGGGGCAACATGAAGGCTGATCTCGCAGTTAAGCAGCTGATAGAAGATAATAGGGATGCTGATGTTGTTGTATATACCGATGGGTCGGTTCAACGTGGTGAGGTCCGGCTGGGGTTTCTTGGCTAATGCGCATGGTAGGGTTGTTGCAGAGCAAGTGGGACATACAGGACAACTACTTCTAGTATGAGGATGGAGGTTGAGGCCATTACTGCTGCCCTCCATTGGTTTTCTGGGACTTCATTTACTGGGGCAGTTGTTGTCTCTGACTCTCAGTCGATGCTTCACAAGATCCAGAAGGGCAGGTTTCGGTATGAGTGGATGTCGTCTATAGAAGTTTCTAACCTCCAGTGGCTTGCATGGATATACTGTCCTGGGCATGCGGGTGTTTACGGTAATGAGAGAGCGAACAGGCTTGCATCAACAGCATCGATTGTTGGGGAGTTGAAGATGGATAAGGGGATATTCTTCGGTCTCTTCGCGACTGTCTGTTGGATGAGGACACTAAAATCGATGTTGAATCGATCAAGCGATTTAGGCAGTTTGGAGTTATTCGTTGTTCAAATCGAACTGGATGCCTGAGAGGCAGAGTGAGAGGTGTGTTTAATCAGCGAGCCACAGGAACCATCAGTATGCATACTCTTCGATATCTGTTGGGGAGACTGAGCACCTATGGGTCTGCCCGAAGTACAATGACGTCAGTTTAGTAACCAATAACGTACTCAATCCTGGTGTAATAAATCATATCTGATTCATAGCATTCGAAGAAGATGAAATAGAGCAGAAAGTGAAGTATTTGCTTAGGTGAGTTAGTTAGTTGACACTTTTGTCATTTTTGTGCGTATGTTAGTTTTAATAAGTCATGGCATGTTTCAGAGCAACGGTCCAAGCAACTTGTATGAAGCAATCTCTCAACAAGATTCCTCCAGAGCTGTGCCAGAGAAGATTCAAATCTGGCGGGAAGAACAGAAAACTAAACTTGAGAAGAAAGGTATGAAGTATTTGAAATTTCTTCTTTCTGAGCGTGCATTGAAAAGTTCTTCTTTCTGAGCGTGCATTGAAAAGTTCTTCTTTCTGAGCGTGCATTGAAAAGTTCTTTCTGAGCGTGCATTGAAAAGTTCTTCTTTCTGAGCGTGCATTGAAAAGTTCTTCTTTCTGAGCGTGCATTGAAAAGTTCTTCTTTCTGAGCGTGCATTGAAAAGTTCTTCTTTCTGAGCGTGCATTGAAAAGTTCTTCTTTCTGAGCGTGCATTGAAAAGTTCTTCTTTCTGAGCGTGCATTGAAAAGTTCTTCTTTCTGAGCGTGCATTGAAAAGTTCTTGTTTCAATTTCATTCTCAAAATACATATACTTTTCTGCTTTAAATAATATTTTGTAAAAAAAAAATGATAAAACCAAGGGTGGCTGAAGTTATAAATAGTATTGGCCAACCAGGAAAATGTTTTTGGCTAACAAAGAAACAGCTTTGGCCGAGGTAAGCAGCACCTTTGGTCAAATAAGAAACTGATCTGATCAAGTTAAGGAACAGTTCTGATTGGTTATTGGTTACTAAACTGACATCATTGCACTCAGGACAGACCCATAGGTGCTCAGTCTCACCCAACAGATATCGAAGAGTATGCATACTGATGGTTCTCATGGCTCGTTGATTATACACAATTCTCACTCTGCCCCTCAGGCATCCAGTTCTACTTGTACAATGGGTAACTCCAAACTGCTTAAATCGCTGGACCGATTCAACATCTACTTTAGTGTCCTCATCCAACAACAGACAGTCACGAAGAGACTGAAGAACATCTCCCTTATCCATCTTTAACGTTGTTCTGATTAAATAACATCTCCCTTATCCATCTTCAACATTGTTCTGATTAAAGTCAGAAACAGTTTTGTCTAAAAGAAGATAGTAAATAATTCTATTCCACTGTTCCATACATTATGTGATATCAAAGAAATGATTTGTTTTTGATTTGTCAGACGCAGAGGAAGAGGTACGTAAGAAAGAACTGAAAGAGAAAGCCAAGAAAGAACTAGATGATTGGTACAAACACCACGCAGATCAACTGGAGAAGACTCAAGAAAACAACAGGTAAATGCTGAATGTGAGAACACCAAAGGAAGAAACAAATAATGCATGAGAAAAACTGTATGTAAACAAGATTGGAGTGGATGATTGGTTGAGACTAATATCTGTGTGTGTATATATATATATATATATTCCTCTTGTCCCGCTATACATTACATTGTAAATTCTCCACACCGCTCTGTCCTTGGCAACTCGCTCAATCTCTTCCATGGAATTTAGTCTAATATTTCTTGCCTCTCTCAGCAAAGTTTGTTTCAGAGTTTCTCTAGGACGTTCTCTCTTTCCTGAACCCGTTGCCTCCCACTTCAGTGATGGGCATACTCTGAGAAGAAATTATCAAAGAATTACAAAGAAGATATTGAAGTGGGAGGCAAATGATTCAAGTAAGAAAGGACCCGTAGGAAACTGAAACAAACTTTGCTGAGAGAGACAAGAAATATAGACTCAATTCCATAGAAGAAATTGAGCGAGTTGTCCAGGACAGAGAGGTACAGTGAAATTGCTTGATGTGATGTATAAAGGTACAAGCGGAATATATATATATATATATATATATATATATATATATATATATATATATATATATATATAAAATATATTGTGCTGAGTTTGTTCACACTTCAGCTAGGACTGGTTTCTTGACTGCTTGTCATAGACTATATTAGGTGTGCCTGGACAATAAACACGCCAGAGTGGTTACCAAGGTCCAAATTAGGGGTGTAAAGAATAGAACCACTGTTACCTAACACGCATGTCGTAAGATGCGACTAATAAGGTTGGGTGGGGGGTTACCTGCCCAACCCCGTAGAAAACACTAGATAGCTACAGAAACTACAACTAAGAAAATTCATAACTCACCACCCGAGGAAGAAGAATGACCCCACCAAGCAGGGACTCATGAAGCGACACGATAACATCTGAAAGGAAATTGGGCTGCTGAGCAAGAGAATGGAGAGAGAGTGGAGAGATCTGGAAAAGATGGCATTGGATAGGAGAGCTTGAAAATCATTGGTTGCGGAAATACGCCTCCGAAGGGATGAAGAAGAAGAACGATAAACGTGTTCATATTCTCAGATCACAATATAGTTGCTACTGTTTGATTCAGCCATGGTTCCTACATGCATCTATCTCTGCATATCTCTCTCTCTCGTTCTCTATCTCTCTTTCTTTCTATCTCTATCGCTCTCTCTATCCTTATACCTGGTTACGTGTTTCTGAACTCTTATTTTGAAATTGTTGTAGAAAAAATGTGTGAAATAGTTGTTAAACAAGTTGGAGACATTACAGAATAAATGTTTAAGAAGAATCCTGCAGATTTTCTGGCCAAATACCATAACAAATGAGGAGTTTTTGAAATGAACACACTGTGCATCCTTGGAGACCATCATTAAGCGACGAAGATGGAGGTGGTTTGGACATGTATGTCATATGCCAGTGGGGGCATTGGCTAGGACAGCTCTCAGATGGACAGCGGATGGGAAGAGAAGGCCTGGACGTCCAAAGGAAACATGGAGAAGAACGGTGGAGAGTTGGAGTGTGACCTGACGTGGGAGACGGTTGGTAGAAAGACAGCAGAACGGCAACTTTGGAAGTCTCTTGTGGAAGCCTTATGTGTCAATCGGGACACTAAGAGGATATAGCTATAGATAGAATAGTTGTTGAAAAAATGTTTGTGAAATAGTTGGATGGAAAAAAGGTATTTAATTGTTTGTGAAGAATATATCTCTAAGGAGAGATAACATAATGGTTTATGTGCATAATTGATCTCTTAGGAAACATAATGATGTGACTGACACACAGGGGTATGAATTGTGAGCATAATCTTATTCTGGAATTATTGTATTAATATTCTCTGTGTACATACACTGGTTTGGTTATAGAGGATTTAGTGAAGTTTTTATTGCTACAAAGATGATTAGTATTTGGTAAGTACATAGCAGATCAGATCTTAGAAGTAATAGTTATAGTCATTCTTAAGGTTCGAACTAATTCTGTCTAAGTGATAAGGTTATGATTCTGCGTGAAAAAAACTTTGAATTTTTGTTGCTTGTGTTTGTTCATGTTTATCAACCAAGGTAACCACTCTTTATCAACCAAGGTAACCACTCTTTATCAACCAAGGTAACCACTCTTTATCAACCAAGGTAACCACTCTTTATCAACCAAGGTAACCACTCTTTATCAACCAAGGTAACCACTCTTTATCAACCAAGGTAACCACTCTTTATCAACCAAGGTAACCACTCTTTATCAACCAAGGTAACCACTCTTTATCAACCAAGGTAACCACTCTTTATCAACCAAGGTAACCACTCTTTATCAACCAAGGTAACCACTCTTTATCAACCAAGGTAACCACTCTTTATCAACCAAGGTAACCACTCTTTATAGTTTATGCCATGAACATGAGAACTGTGAGTCTTTGTGGTCTAGAGGTTAGGTGTGCTCTCTCTTGTCTCAAAGATACTCAGTTCTCTCCCTCTTGGAGCAATCTGGATATTTTTCCAGAGATCCCTGATCTCAGTGTAGGTGAAATAGAGTTCCTAATCCTATCGGAGACGGGCGATCTTCTTCTTTGCATTCGTTCTTTACGACCAATTTTAATCACTCTTTGTGATATGTTTGATCTTTGCCAAGAACGTGTATACGTTGCACGTTGGTTTGGTAGGCCACTAAATGCATAGACTTTTACATGTTTAGCACATGTGCATCCGATTTCAGCCAAACCTCCTTAGTCACCTCTTACGACATGTGTGGCAGGTAACAGTGGTTCTATTCTTTACACCCCAAATTTGGGCACCGGCAACCACTCGGGCGGTAACTAGTGCCTAATCCTTTGTTTGGGAATCTAAACTGCAAGTACCTCTGAAGTCAAAGTAAGGTTGACCTAAATAGCGAGGGATACTGATAATATGGAAAGCAAGCATTCACATAAAAATGAGCCAGAGGTGCCATAATAGGACTGAATTCATAATGGGCGGGAAGAAAAATGTTACTTTGATACTGGGGTTTTGAAGAAGTTAGACATATTATAACTGAGATTAATATTTGAGCAAGTCTTGTATTTTGCAGCTAGGTTATGTTGCCATACGGATTAAGTTCGAACCTCCAGAAACTATTACTTTTGTCTGATGTGCTGTGTGCGTTATGTATATATCATCTACCTGCCTTCGCTAAGTCTTCTACAAATATGTCTTTACATTTACCCAACTATTCTATATGGTGGTGTCTGTATCAGTGGTTGGTAGAACTTTTTATTTTATATGGTGATGTCCGTATTCTATATGGTGATGTCCGTATTCTATATGGTGGTGTCTGTATCAGTGGTTGGTAGAACTTTTTATTCTATATGGTGATGTCTGTATTCTATATGGTGATGTCTGTATTCTATATGGTGGTGTCTGTATTCTATATGGTGGTGTCTGTATTCTATATGGTGATGTCTGTATTCTATATGGTGATGTATGTATTCTATATGGTGGTGTCTGTATTCTATATGGTGGTGTCCGTATTCTATATGGTGGTGTCCGTATTCTATATGGTGGTGTCCGTATTCTATATGGTGGTGTCTGTATTCTATATGGTGGTGTCTGTATTCTATATGGTGGTGTCCGTATTCTATATGGTGGTGTCCGTATCAGTGGTTGGTAGTTGCTGCTTGTTATCTGTCTCAAACATAAATGTTATCTGTTATGATTTTTTACATGAGACAACCTTTTCAGAAGGAGTTATGTTACACTGTAGAGCAATGCTGTTACACAGTAGAGCAATACTGTCCAATATTTTTTATATATTGTGGTGCATCTGACTACAGACTGTGGAAGAGTGGCCACCATGTGACAATTGTAATAATAATAATAAGTAATAAAGTAATATAAATATTATGATAAGAAAACTAAGAGCATGGATATTTAACAAAGCAGTGGACAAAACATATGTGTTTTTTTTTAATATAAGTGTTACAGAAGAGTCCTCTGTATATCATGGACAGAGAATAAAACAAATAGATCTATCCAGAAAGAACTCAAAATCAAAGAAAACTGGCTGATGCTATAAATAAGAATGAGTAACTTGAAGTATTTTGGACATATAAAGAGACACAAAGGGCTGAAGAAGACCATTATGGTAAGGAAAATACCAGCAAAGAGGAGAAGAGGAATACCATGGGGAAGATGGATTCATGATGTATTGGATGGTTTGAGTATGACAGCTGCAGAAGCGAGACATCTAGCCGTATGAGAGAGAAATTCTGAAGGACTGTTATTAGAGTCGCAAAGTATAAATATTAATAGTAATATTAATAAAAATAATAACTGAAAACTTAATCCTAACTACATGTTTAAAGTGTGCTGCAGTAGTGTAGTTGTTAGAGAACTCACTTCTTAGTATAGTGAGAGCTGCAGTAGCGTAGTTGTTAGAGAACTCGCTTCTTAGTATAGTGAGAGCTGCAGTAGTGTAGTTGTTAGAGAACTCGCTTCTTAGCATAGTGAGAGCTGCAGTAGTGTAGTTGTTAGAGAACTCACTTCTTAGCATAGTGAGAGCTGCAGTAGTGTAGTTGTTAGAGAACTCACTTCTTAGCATAGTGATAGCTGCAGTAGTGTAGTTGTTAGAGAACTCACTTCTTAGCATAGTGAGAGCTGCAGTAGCGTAGTTGTTAGAGAGCTGTAGTAGTGTAGTTGTTAGAGAACTCGCTTCTTAGGATAGTGGTCCGGGTTCAATTCCACTGTGGGTGGGATATACTTTTTATTGACCGTAACGTCGCTCGGGCTGACCCAGCATCAATTGAGTACCAGGAAAAGCATTTGGAAATAAATGTGGCAGACGCGATGTTGACCACATCACCTATCGTGTACCGCACGATCAATGAAAAATACATGTCTATCACCGTATTAAATACGGGCCTAACACTGTATTAACTATGGGCCTAACAACATATTACATACAGGCCTAACAACATATTACATACAGGTCTAACAACATATTACATACAGGTCTAACAACATATTACATACAGGTCTAACAACGTATTAGCCAATATACATCATGGTATAAAAAAGGTTTCTTTACTTTTTTTTTTCTTTTTTTTTTTTTACGAGTTCAACATTTATTTTCTTCAATATTTTGCTTACGAAAAAAACTGAATCATACTGTTATTCAGAAACATGTTTTTCCTTGAAATTCTGATTACCATTAAATCCAGAGGAATAAAATAGGGCACCTGCAATGTATCACATATCGTGATAGTGCTTGGGGGCACTGCTTTAGAGGTTGCCAAATATTTCAGAGAGAGATATTTGACACAGTATGACTTCATTGCACCAGGTTGTACCGCATATAGCTCACCTCCTCTCTGCAGAAATGGCACACCATCTGTCGAGAGTATTGCACAAAGCACGAACTCCGTAGCTCCAAGAACAATCCTAGAGATCTCAAAAAAAATGTATGTGTGGCTCAATCCAGATTTGAACCTACAACCTTCAGATCGCCAGGCAAATTCTTTACCACTTCGCCACAGAGGCCAACCCCACCCCACCCCACCCCCTTCCCATAGGGCACTACTATTCAGATACAATGGTTTCAAGGTAAAAGGTCGCCCATGCAAACGATGTCCTGCAGAGATATTAAGGGTGGTAAGAAACACCAAAGGCACACTCAAGGATACTGCACCATATACAAGGCATACTCAAGCATACTGCACCATATACAAGGCACACTCAAGGATACTGCACCATATACAAGGCACACTCAAGGATACTGCACCATATACAAGGCATACTCAAGGATACTGCACCATATACAAGGCATACTCAAGGATACTGCACCATATACAAGGCATACTCAAGGATACTTGCCAGAATTGACATATCCTGAACGCTGAAATGCACAACTGGAATAGAGAAAAAAAAGAAGAAGTTTGTCGATCATTTCCTTCTTGGTAGTAACTATACTAGGTTCAATAAAGACGCTGGCGCTGGATAGGACACATTTTGCGAAACCTGAGGGAAATAACAAGAAGGGTCCTTGCCTAGAACACACAGGGACAGCGAAAGAAGGGGAGGCCGAGAAATACATGGAGCGAGATTTGGAGGCAGAGATCAACAACATAAAGAAGAGCTGGAGGAGCTGCAGGAGATAGGTAGAGATAGGAAGACTTGGCATGAGTTGGTTGAGGCAGAGATCAACAATATAAAGAAGAGCTGGAGGGAGCTGCAGGAAATAGGTAGAGATAGGAAGACTTGGCATGAGTTGGTTGAGGCAGAGATCAACAACATAAAGAAGAGCTGGAGGGAGCTGCAGGAAATAGGTAGAGATAGGAAGACTTGGCATGAGTTGGTTGAGGGCCTGTGCCCCAATCCGGGTTAAAAAGGCAAAGAGAGAGAGAGAGAGAGTAACTATACTAGTCGGTGAACACAGTAATTGTCCCTTCAATAGAGATCATTTGGCGACCATCATATAGTGGAAACCATAACCATCAATAACTGTTGGCTGCTTCCATATCTCAATCCACCACCTGCTTCCATGACTTTACCTAACCCTGTATGATCTGAAAGGTGACGGCTGGTTCAGCGCACAGACAATGGACTGAATCACTACAAGCATCACCAATTTGCAGAATTACATTAAGCTTCTTTCCGGGGCAAATTGATGTTGGTGGCAATGAGAGAGCAGACAGACTGGCTGACTCTGCCACCATATCAGGGTCAGCCAGTGGATAAAGCTAATGTTCTGATTGCTCTCATAGAGTGTCTCCTCAAAGAGGATTTTCACTTAAACCAATCCACATCAACTACTAGATTACAAGAGCTTGGGTTGAAGATTGGGGTGGCCAGAAAAGAACAGCACAACAGGTATATGACTAGGCTCATCAATCAACATCGAACAGGTATGGTCAGTCGCTGGACGCTGTTGGAGAAATTGCGAAGATCGGAGGACATATGGACATGTTCGGAGAGCAATGAAGATATTGCAAACTGAAACTGAAACCTAACCTTGATGGGGGGGGAGGGGGAAATCAAACAGATACTCATTTTGCCTAAGGGTGTCCCATAGGCCAGCGGAGGAAAAGACCAGTCTCCCTCCACCACAAACTTGGTGTTTTTCATTACAGATTGTTTGTATTGGTTGCTGGTAGTTGCTGTTTGATGTATTTCTTTATTTCTCTTAGTTGTAGATTTTCTAGATCCATTTGTTTACTATTGTTGGTCTCCCTGGCAACAGCATTGTTGTTGGTCTCCCTGGCAACAGCATTGTTGTGACAATTGTGTTAATGTTCAATTGTAGAACAACTAATGTGATATATATCTCTCTCATATAACATTAACTCCATGTGGACTAAACACCACACTACAGGGCTTTGGGTTAGACGCCTTTTTACCAGGAGCCACACTAAAGGACTTTTTTTATTCTAAAAACAAATGGCTTGTAAAAACATGACTTTTGTTGTCCTGGTCCACTCCAAACCTGAGTTCAGAGTATTATTATGTGATTCTGTTTTTACTAGATATTTTATTTTTGCATGATTCGTAATTTCTTGATTTTAATGGTGAGAATATATATCAATGTTTGAAGGGTACCTACGTATGGTCTTCAATAATAATACGTCAAATTTACATTTATATCAATGTTTCAAGGGTACCTACGTATGGTCTTCAATAATAATACGTCAAATTTACATTTATTCTTAATAATACAATTGACATTTATTTTAGAAAATATAATTTATACTTCATTCTAGTTCCAGTGTAGTTTCATGTTCAAATTATGCATGTAAAAGAACACTTTTGAGAGTTGAAAATCAATAAGAGCAGGCTGCAGAGCTGTTGCCCGAGCAAAATTCATGAAAGATTAAAATAAAACTTTTTATTAAAAATGTTTATCTTTAAAATTATATTGGGAGCCCTCGCCAATACTACAGAACTCATGCACTTCCGATGTGATCCTGGAACCACATGCTTACAAAGCAGGTGTGCTAACCACTACACTATTGCCTCCATCTTGATTAATTATACACAGAGAGCAATCAAGTTTTATTGTTGCTGTTTGTCTCTCTCTCTCTCTTATGCCTCTTAAACTTGGCAAGGGCCCTAAGCCAACTCATGCCAAGTCTTCCTATCTTTAGTTATCTCTTTCAGCTTCTTCCAGCTTTTCTGTATATCGTTATTCTCTGTCTCCAAATTTCTTCTCCATATATTTCTTGACTTTCCTCTTTTTTGCTTTTCCAGTGGGTTCCAAGAAAGGGCTCTTCTCGTTATATTCCTCTCAAATTTTCTCATTCTTTTTATATTCCCCTCAGATTTTCTCATTCTTCTTATATTCCCCTCAGATTTTCTCATTCTTTTATATTCCCTCAGATTTTCTCATTCTTCTTATATTCCCTCAGATTTTCTCATTCTTTTATATTCCCCTCAGATTTTCTCATTCTTTTATATTCCCTCAGATTTTCTCATTCTTCTTATATTCCCTCAGATTTTCTCATTCTTCTTATATTCCCTGAGATTTTCTCATCTTCATTATATTCCCTTATGTTTTCTCAAAGTGTTTCCTACCCAGTTGCCGCCTGTAATATTATATTATTGTTCCGTTTTGTATTTATTGCCACTGGTTTTATTTATTTCCTACAGAGCTGCGGAAACTGCTTTTGTTAAGGACAGAGACGAGACTATACCAGGACAAGCATGGGAAAAGATCACCAGGCTCTGTGAGTTCAACCCAAAAAACTCCAAGTGCACAAAGATGTTACCGGTTTCGTTCCCTTCTCTTACAGCTTAAACAGACACCATTGGTTCGCTAGTGTGTTTGTGTGTATGCTACTATGCCTTAGTTAATACTCAGCGCTGCTAGACAACAAATGAGTCATGTTAATATATGTGTGTGTTGTTGATACTGTGTGTTTGAACAAATATGTCAGTGTGTAGTGAGTACTCGTGTGGATATATTAAACTGTAATAGTCAAAAATGTTATTTGAAAATCAAGTTTGTGGTAGTAGTTTGTCACTCAGTATGTGACAGTATTCATGTTTAGATAGTTGAATTTGTGACAGTGATGAGTGTCACTAGTAACAACTGTTATAAGAAGGAGATGGAGATATGTTGGACATACCTTGAGAGGAAATGATCAAAGAATATCAAAGCAGGCATTGAAGTGGGATGCAAAGGGTTCAAGAAAGAGCGGACGACCTAAGGAGACCCTGAAACAAACTTTGCTCAGAGAGGCAAGAGATATCGGTCTCAGTTCCATGGAAGAGATTGAGCAAGTTGCCCAGGATAGAACGGTATTGAGAAATTGCTTGCAGGCCCTATGTAGCGTATAACGGTACTAGAGGAATTATTATTATTTGTGATAATTATTCATGTTTGGAAAGCCAAACTTATGACAATAGTTTGTGACTGATTGGGATGAATAGTCTACATTACAAGATGGCGACAAAGGCTGCGAATCTCAATATCTACAATCTTCAAGTTGGAAAAGTTGCTAGCAGCTGTTACTTTTCTTGATACAGTCTGATTGCATGTGAGTAAGATTTTGTCTGGATCCTAGCCGGTGTGACGTTACATGCACTGAGCTGAGATCCTTCTGTATAGTTAGTGGCAGCTCGTGATCATTTTTGTTGGTGAGGTTAGGCAAATAATTTCAGGAAAAATCATGTTTTTGGGTTATGTTATATGATGGAACCTACGGCGATTACCTTAAACTATTCTATGATGGTTAGTTAATTATTTCTATTATTTTTATATATCATTCAGTATTTACTCACTCTGACTAATTTTTAGTGCAATAACACCGTTTAACTGTGAACTGGCTTAGCCGCGTAAGAATTTCCCCACTGAATGAATCAAAATCACATATTTGTCTCTGCTGAATAACCAGTCGAGAGAGAGAGGTCAGAGGTTGTTATGTTAACAGACAGTCTAAATAGACCACATTTTCTAGTGGCCCTAAAAAATGAATGTGCTGGAAATGCATGAAGTATACTAATTAGGGAGGAAAGACGCTGAATTTCAGACTGCATATGATATTTTATGTAGGACAGGAGGGACATGTGCCTGTGAAATTGAATGATCACATGACTAGTACAGTCGCCATGAAACTGTTCTGGTTAGAATTTTCTTTATACCTGACAGAAAAACTCCTTGACCGTACCAGAGATTGAACGAGGAGCTCATGTATGGGAACTCTAATCCATTCGCCCAGATGTTGTTAGTTGAAAATGAATCTGCTGCACAAATAGTTATAGTTTTGTTATAAACTTGAAACGCAACATACTTACATTCGGTATCTCAAATCACAACATGTTGTTTATAATTATATTCTAGAATTAACACGGAAGAAAAAGAAGGGAAGTTGCAGCTGTAAGTTGTGATAAAGTTGTGTTTTAAAGCCGAAGGATTGGCTCACTTGCACCGGGTTTTACCCCATATGGCTCGGACTCTGCAGAAATGACATACCACCTGCAGAAAGTATTGCATAAAGCACAAACTTTGTAGCTCCTGCAACAATCCTAGAAGTCTCTGGTAAAAATGAACAAGTGAACAGAACGGCTCGGATTCAAACAGATGATCTTTGACTCACAAGGCAAGGACTTAGCCACAGAGACTCTGATTGATTGATTGATTGATTCATAGATAGCATCATCATCCTTACACTTCATTCAAAAAATATTTGTGTTTCTATTTTGGCATCAGTAGGTTAAATGTGTAGAAATCCTGGCCAATATTATTCTGATATTAGTAGCCCTTGTACCAATATTGTGTTCTTCATGCGACCATTACAACAACTTGTTGAATATAGATAAATGTGGTATGTGGTAGTTAGCGTTTCATTGTTTTTATTACATTACATATGTTGTCCATTATGTGATTGTTACATATCGTTACATATCTGGAAATCTAGCCACATTTATAGAAAGTAGCATCGTGTTCTTTCTTTAATTAAAACGTCAAGATTGTCCTTCTGTATGGAGCATAGACATAGAGGACAACTAACAGGAACATTAGTCAATAGATGCCTGCGTAGGATACTTCATCTAAGATGGTATGACAGGACCACAATCAGGGAACTGTGGGATAGAACGGGACAGCGGCAAGTGGAACAAGAAATAGGGAGCAGAAGGTGGCGATGGATAAGGCACACACTGAGGAAACCTCCTGACAGCATCACCAGACATGCTCTCTGATGGAACCCCCAGAGTAATAGAGGTAAGGAAGATGCAGGAATACTTGGAGGTGGAAGTTGGAAACATGCAAGAGAATGGGTACTGATCTGGAAAATATGGCTTTGGATAGGAAGGTTTGGAAAACCTTGGTTGTAGACCTATGTCTCCCTAGTGGTCAAAGATGGAAGAAGATTGTATTCTTTCATGCACTTCCTATGTCTCCCTAGTGGTCAAAGATGGAAGAAGATTGTATTCTTTCATGCACTTCCTATGTCTCCCTAGTGGTCAAAGATGGAAGAAGATTGTATTCTTTCATGCACTTCCTATGTCTCCCTAGTGGTCAAAGGTGGAAGAAGATTGTATTCTTTCATGCACTTCCTATGTCTCCCTAGTGGTCAACGGTGGAGAAGATTGTATTCTTTCATGCACTTGGAAACTGAATGTAGTCTATTTTTAAGAACAATTTTGGATGTGCTTTTTTTTAAATCAATATTTAGGAACTAATTCTTTTTATTTACCAAAATTGTTGTTATTTTTTGTTCAATAAAATTTGGAAACTAGTTATTTTGGTTAGGGAAATATTTTGAAGAAGTTTTTTTTTTTTTAATAAGGAAAAATATTTGCAATGAGTTCACATTTTTCTATACAAAATTATAAATAATTACTTTCTGAACATTCCTTGATAGACAATTTCTACTTCATTGAATGCATGGTGCAAAATTATTTTGTTTTTGTTGTTAAAAGAGTCAGCATTCATGTTTTTCAATGTTAGTGTAATAAAAACTTTCACTTCATAAAACTTTTGTTTGCTGGTTTTTTTTTTGTGTGTTGAAATTGTCATTTTTATAGTATTTTGTTGATGAAATAACTACCTGTGTGTTGTCGGGGCTCACAAGGGGAGCAAAGAATAGTTACAGTGTGACCTGCAAGGCATGTTGTAAGAGGTGACTGAGATAGGGACCTAGGAAGCTACCTAGTAAATCTTATTCTTTGCGTTCAGTTTCATATGCTCGTCTAAACCATGAGGTGTGTTGCCTCTATGAAGTTGTATGTCAGTTGGAGTTCTTCAAGAGTTCCCCATAGCTTGCTCTGTATGCTTTGTTCATGAGGCCATGTGGCCATGTTTCGTTTCATTGGTGTATATATGATGGACATTACTGCAGGATGTGCTCTGGAGTCTGTGTCTGGCATGCACACTGTGCAGTCTAAGCAGGTTTTATTCTGTGCATGTGGTGGTTGAGCCTGCAGTGACCTGTTCTTAGACGAAAGATTGTTGTGCGCTGTTTTTGTTTAGTTTGCTGATGGGATCTTGTGGATTTTGCTGTGTGTTTGTTGCCTCCACAACTCTTTGTACTTTCGCTTGATATGTGTCTTGATTTCTGGTAGCAGAAAAGCCACGCACAGCGTTGTTGGCGAATGACTGAACCATCGGTGTAGATTACTGCATCTGTTTCATTGTCTCTCTTGTCTTTCAGCTCATCCCTAAGTCTCTCTTCAAAAGATTCTGCACCTTTGCGCAATGTTGTTTTCCATACATATTGATCATCAGCCAGTTGTTCCCATTTGCTGGGGCCGAAAAGTTATTCATTGAGGCCTTGCAGACATCTTTATATCTGAGCAGTGGTCTGCCTTGGTGCCTCTTCCTCTCCGAAAGTTCACAGAACAATATTTGTTTTGGAATGCGACCATTGTCCATTCTTCGCACATGCCCTAGCCATCTAAATCTTCTACTGCTGAGCATACCCATCATTGAAGGCAAGTTTGAACGTTGCAGTACTTCAGAGTTGGTTATCTTGTCATACCACCTGATGTTCATAATCTTGCGGAGACATCGAAGGTGAATAATGTTGTCTTCTCTCATGCCTTGAGTAGGCTGTCCATGTTTCTGAGCCATATAGAAAAGAGCTAATTACACAGGCTCGATATATTTGAATCTTCATCTGCAATGTCAGTTTTTTGTTGTCCCATGCTCTCTTTGATAGTTTGCCGAATGTAGTAGCCGCGCTGCCATTCTCGCGTTGATTTCTTCATCAAGAGAAAAGCTGGCAGTGACCATGGACCCAAGATAGCAGAAGTTTTGAACCAGTATACTCTCTAATACAGTATACCTTACAATATAAATGCGTCTAAAAGTTAAAAACAAATTACAAAGTGAAAGGGATAATTATAAATATTAATTTCGAGATTAATTTTTAAAGATGGCTACCATGAGTTATATTTAAATGATAGGGGCTTTCTGTTGCAAAGTAGTTAAACAGACTGCCTTTCATTCTGAAGCTCGTAGGTTCTTATCCAAACTGAGTCATTTAGTTCATGAGTGCACTTTTGCTCAGAGATTTCTTGGAATTGTTGCAGGAGTTACAGAGTTCATGCTTTGTGCAATGCTTTTGACAGGCAACCATGTCATTTCTGTTTAGAGTGGCTAAGCCATAGGGGGAAAATCCAGTGCAATGAAATCAACAAACTCATGACTCCAACTCACAACTCCATACCGTAACTCACAATGATATCAGAGGACTATCATCATAGCACTCCAGACATGTCCATAGGTGTTCCAATCTCTGCCTCAACAAATCCAGCAGCATACAACAGCCCAACACGCCAGTTCGATGTTGATTAATAAATCTCTTTGCATATTTGGTATGTTGTTCTTTTCAGGCTGTACCAATATTAATACCCATCACTCTCAGTCTGGTCAGCGAGTGGGACTCACAACCCTGAAACTCTTCTGTTCGAAAAGACTCTGAGTGCATTAAGAATGTCACAATGATATACAATATTTAAATCTTTTTACAACTTTCTATTTTTTCTCATGATGAAGGAACAAGGAATAAACAACAAATAATAAACAACAAATAATAAACAAAGAAATGATTCAGGAGGACAGAATGTTTATTTCTCCATTCAACATTCACAGAATTACAGATAAATAAAAACCTGGATAGGAATATCTAACAACAATTTTCTTCATAAAATTCTTAACTGTTATAAACATATACATAACTATGGCACACAAAAGTGACCATTTGTACCCAATTTTCATTTCTGGTCATCTTTAAACACTTTTGATCACATTAGTTGTGGACAATTTTCATAACATAAATTAGAATTCAAAATATTTAAAAAATAAATACAACCAAAACTAACATTTTTGAAAACACACAATATTTTTTTTAACTGTTGTTACTGCCTGTTATACCGCTTTTTAATGTGATGTAGGACAGGGGGACGTGCCTGTGGAATTTAATGGCAGCTTGGCTAGTGTAGTCGCCTTGAAACTATTCAAGTTATAATTTTTCTTTACGCCCGACAGAAATAAAACTCTCTGGTCTTACCGGAATTGAACCCAGGTCTCCGAATAGAAGCCCACATTCTAATTGATTCGCCCAATCTCAGAAATTGTATAAGTCATCTGTATCAGTGAATGGAGATAAAATATTGATAATACTGTTATGTGGAGAAACTGCATGTGTGTTCGTTGGCATGTCTGACGTAAGCAATAGAGACCTGCCCAAACTACACACAAGTGGCTTATTAACACATCTCTGCTAATGCTTAGCAACCGATCAATACTGGGGTTTGAAGATGGTAACCGTGGCAATAATGGTGACCTTGCTACCTAAAACAATCCCAGTTTTGCTGCTCTTGCAATCCATAAAGTCAGAACGAGGGAAAAACCCCAATAAAATTTACAAAAACTTATTTAAAAATATAGTTTGTATATGCTGCAATGTTTAAACGAATCAGAAATTATATTGTTTAGCGTGTGTTTGTTTTTTTTATCAGTATTTTAGCGAAGAAACAGAAAATTAGAAATTGACAGAGAAACTGAGATTTTCTTCAGAGTGAGGTTTTAGTATTCCTCCTGCTCTTCTTCTCCTTCACCCTCCACAGAGTCGATACCGACCTCCTCGTAGTCCTTCTCAAGAGCAGCCAGATCCTCACGAGCCTCGGAGAACTCTCCTTCCTCCATTCCCTCACCAACGTACCTGGAGAGATATATGATTTTGAAATGAGAAACTCTGATCTCTACCGTCACAGATCAAACTAAATAATAAATAGACATATACAATTAGATATTTGCTAGAGAGGAAAACACTACCAATATCTCCATAGACAAACATCCGTTAAAACTAGTTAAAGACTTTACATACCTAGGGAGCATTTGTTTCAGCAAATGGAAAAATAATTAACGTAAACCAACATAGATGCAATGAACACTAAAAGAGCATTGTTCAATACAATCTTTCTCCCAACATTATGCTATCAGTGCAAACCTAGACGCTGATATAAAACGATAGAGGAAAACTAGTCACAACAGAGATGAAGTGTCTACGCAGAATGCTGGGAGTATCAAGAAGAGACGGGTTAAGAAATGAAGACATCAGGAAAAAAGTTGGTACAAAATCAGTACTAAACTTCATCAAGAAACAACAAATTAAATAATTTTGCGACATAAGCAGATTACCAACAGACAGTGTGCCTCAAAAAGCAATGCTACTCTGATACAGTGAATACAAAGCAAAAGGCTGTCATGCAAAAGGTGAACCATAGAAATAACAGAGGCAGTGAAAGACACCATATATGAAGTGCACACAAGAGCCTGTTCTATAAATCCTGATGCTGTGAGACAGAATTCGAGAAAAGAAAGAGAAGATGCAATAAGAAATCTTGATAAAGTGAACACTGAATATAACTTATAAAATAACGATTACTTGATTACAATAACAGCTGTTATTTGCTCAAATCACAAAGAAACCATATCGAGCGGTTACAAAGTGGCTATTTAAAAACAACCACTAACAAACAAACAAAAATAAAGAAGAAATTGAACAAACATCTTTTGACAGAAAAAGAGAACAATTCAATAAGTGAATGAACAGATGTTAACAGAAGAATCCAGTGTAGAATATATCTAAACACTGATATGTTGATAGAACTTACCAAATGATTAAAAACATTTGCAAACATATGTTGACAGAACGTATGAATAGATAAAAGATGAAATTTTCTGTTTGTAAAATATGACAGTGACCCGTCTGTACAAAGTTTGTCCTGTTGGATGATATGCATGCACTGACCGAAAATTGGATGTACCTGTCCTATATGCTGTAGCTCTTCTGTATATGATTAATCTCTACCTCCAAATCTCTTCTCCATGTAGTTCTAGGCTTTCCTCTCTTTCACTTTCACTGTGGCTTCCAGGAAAGGCACCCATTGCTTGTGTGTGTTTATTCAGTCTCTTATGTTCTGTTCTGAGACAGAAGATAATTTTCTGTCCATCTGTTGAGTGTGTGGTAGTAATCGCTGGATAGTTAGATTCATCTCTAATGTTCACGATAGCTTTTTTTTTTTCAAAGTATGTGATTTCGTTTTCTACCTTTTCACAATCTCCTCCCATCTTTGCAAGTTTATCTGCCTTCTCATTACCTGGGACTCCACAGTGTGATGGTACCCACTGGAGTGTAACTCGCTTGTTGGCAGAAATCTTGCTGAGTTCTTGTCTCAGGGATGGAAGTTTACTCTGGAGGGCTTGCAAAACGGATAGTGTATCTGTGAAAAAGACCACTTGTTGGCAGTCAGAGTTGGTGCTATACATCATGATTGCAGCCTATAGTAGTGCTTGAACCTCTGCTGTGTAATTTACACAGAATTTACCAATTGGAATGAACTTCATCTCATAGTGGTTGTTTGGATAGAAATAAAGATGTTTGGCTAATTCTTATCATCTTTGTCTTAGCAAATGATTAGATATCTTCATAGTGGTATATTCAGTTATCAGTTACATGAAGACTATCATCATAGCACTCCGGACACGTCCACAGATGTTCCGATCTCTGCCTCAACAAATTCAACAGCGACCCAACATGCCAGTTCAATGTTGATTAATCAATCTTTGCATATTTGGTATGTCATTCTTTTCTGGCTGTACCAATATCGACACCCATCTCTCTCAATCTGGTCAGCAACTGGGATTCACAACCCTGAAACTCTTCTGTTCGAAAAGACTCTCTCAGTACGTTAAGAATGCCATTTTGGCCCATTGCAGTTCCTTCTGATATTGTAGTCATGCCAGCCTATCCATCAGTTCGTTCATTACCCCTGATTACTGCATGCCCAGGGAAATCGTGGTATATTGACATACTTACCAAATGGTAAAAGATCTACAAACTGAGGAGGTAGGAGAACTTACCAGTGAACAAAAGCTCTCTTGGCATACATCAGGTCAAACTTGTGATCAAGTCTAGCCCATGCCTCAGCAATGGCTGTTGTGTTGCTCAACATGCAGACTGCTCGCTGAACCTTAGCCAAGTCACCACCAGGCACAACAGTTGGGGGCTGGTAGTTGATTCCAACCTATGAAAGTCAGACAGGATAGTAAATGAATATTGTTTAACATGGCAGGTGTATGCAGGTAACATGGACAGGTTACAGAGACAGGTGTACGCAGGTAACAGGAACAGGTGTATGTAGGTAAAAGAAACTGGTGTATATAGGTAACAGAGGCAGGTGTATGTTCTTAACAGAAGTAGATTTATGCACTTAACAGATACAGGTGAATGCATGCACTTAACATAGGTAGATGAATGCATGCAGGTAACATAGGAAGGTGTATGTATCGAAAAGAGAGAGGTCTAAAGGCAAAGAATAAATTCCATTGCACAGTTTCCCAATATGGCTCGATCATACTCCACAGAAACGGCACACCACCTGCTGAGAGTATTGCACAAAGCATAAACTCCGTAGCTCCAGCAACAATCCTAAGGGATCTTTGAGAAAAAAAATGCACTCAATAACCTACTTTTCTCAATCTTCCATTTTGTACCCATAATTCTTCAATTTTGTTTCTCTCATTCTTTAATACTTCAGACGACCGATTACAAACTCACCTTGAAACCGGTTGGACACCAATCCACAAACTGGATTGTTCGTTTAGTCTTAATGGTAGCGATGGCAGCATTGACATCCTTGGGAACAACATCACCTCGGTACAACATGCAGCAGGCCATGTATTTGCCGTGTCTAGGATCACATTTCACCATCTGATTGGCTGGCTCAAAGCAAGCATTTGTGATCTCAGCTACTGACAATTGTTCATGGTAAGCCTGTAATAGAAACAACACAATATGAATGGAACAACTAACAAATTATGGACAATTAACAAACAAGTAATCAGAAAACAGTTAAAAGGTTATCATGAAACAAAAAGTTATCAGACAGAATCAACATATTGTTAACTGTCAAAAAATTAACTGTCAAAATATTAACAACTGATGTTTTCTACATGTAATATCGACTTGAAATGAGACAAATATAACTCCTACCTTCTCAGCGGAGATGACGGGAGCATAGGTGGCCAGAGGGAAGTGGATACGAGGGTAGGGCACCAAGTTGGTCTGGAACTCTGTCAGATCCACATTCAATGCACCATCAAATCTGTCAAATTCAAATGAGAATGATATAATTTACTGAGAAATTAAAACTTTCCAGGTGAGAAAAGTATAGTTCCCGGAGACATTTAAAATTATTAAGTGAAAGATTAATCTTAAGATGAAGAAACATTTTGACTGAGGATAGGGTTGAGCCACGACCAACTCTACTCAGGCCGTAGTACTGGCTGCCATATTGCCTTGTGATGTCACAACTATTGGCCATCTTATAGGTTGCTCACGATTAGGGATATTGGAATAAACTATGATAGGGAGGATAGAAATAAGATCGTATGAGCGTATTTTATATTGTTTATGGGGGACTGCCTAGAGTAGTTGATAGTAGCTCGGCCTGCTAGCTGTGAGACGCCTCATAGCTCGGGTTCGAACCTACTGTCCGGCATTTGTTCGAGTCCCTGGTCTTACTCAGGACGATAACGTGAGTACCTCTGAAGTCGGAGAAAATCTGCCTGTATGGCGAGGGAATACTAATTACGAGTACATTGAGCACACGGCTGCCAGTGTAAAATAATTTACAATGTGCACGCTGCTGCCATTGTAAGAAATTGGAAAACGGATTTTCACGCAAAAATCAGTTTCAGAGATGAAACTTCGTCTGAGTTGAAAGCGGACGAAAGAAAAAAAGAAAAAAAATAAATAAATATTGTTTATATTTTACTCCTTGTACATAAAATGGATTGTTATCAAAAGTATATAAAATGATTGCAACTTATTGATGAAATTTTTAATTAAACGTAGAAACTAAGAAATAGCGACGGTCATGGTTGAGTATAGTGACATTATTGGACAACCGCAATAACAGCATAGAAATATGATTGAACAACCGCAATACCAGTCTTCAGATTGATTTTTAAAAAAGTAACAAGTAAGGGGACCCTTTTATACCTCAAGATATAGTGGGTAATATGGTGTTACGCCCATATTTGTCATTGTTGTCTGCACACGATGGATGATGTGGTCAACGTCACGCAGCCCGTCTTTATTTCCTAGTGCTTTTCCTGGTACCAAATTGAGGCTGGGTTGACCTGAGAGCCGTTACGATCTGGAAAATATTCTTCTTCGAACACTCTATATCGACCACTTGTTACCACTCTTTGTGATTTGTATGTGATATGAGCATAAGAGCGATTGTACGTTGTGCCAGTTATGCTGCAACAAGTAGGCCAGCACATCTGATCTCTGCGACACTTTTTATTTACTAGAGCAGCTTCCCTAGGCCCCTACCTCAGTCATCTCTTACAATGTGCCTTGTAGGTCGCAGTGTTACTATTTTATGCTTCCCTTGTGAGCTCTGGCAACACATGGGAAAATGATAGTCTCCAATGGTGCACAGTTTGTTTTAAAACTCTTCATTTGCTAGAAAATTTGCAGCATTTTTCTTAACAATTTAATTTGGAATATCTCAAGCTTGTGTATGATGTTGTGGGTCATTTCCATTACTCACTAATGTATACTAACATGAAACAATGAGCAAAAGATGGCACAAATTCAAAGAAACCAACCGGAGTGATGCTGTAATGGATGACACAATCTGACCCAGCATGCGGTTCAGGTTAGTGTAAGTTGGTCGCTCAATGTCCAAGTTTCTGCGGCAGATGTCGTAGATGGCTTCATTGTCCACCATGAAGGCACAGTCGGAGTGTTCCAGGGTTGTGTGTGTTGTCAGGATGGAGTTGTATGGTTCAACAACAGCAGTGGAGATCTACAGAACAACAATAAAGTACAATTTAATAACAAGATAAACTCATGCCATGAGGAATAACTGAATACAAGTCAGTTCTCATGGCCTTTACTACGCTTAATCAGATCCGACACCATGCTACCTAATCACTCAGTAGATGTGATACTATAAAGTGAGGTTTTATGTTTGTAAATTCTGATACATAGCCCAGCTGTATACGTTTGTGTTTAGTTGGATATATCTTATCAAGGGTTAGTTAGAGACAAGTTCCCAATTCTATTTTTTAAATGACATTTTCACAAAATCCGCAAAGAAAAACTGACAAAGTGTTAAGAACAATTTCAGCCCTATGTTTCAAATAGCAACATTGAATTGATTAATAGTTTAGTTTTAGTTTTAGTTTAGTTTTAGTTTAGTTTTAGCTTGGTTTTAGTTTAGTCAACAGATCATCATCTATGCACATCAAATTAATTTAGTCCATAATTGTTCTGATCTTTTCATTAGAATGCCCCTCAGGGTGTGGTGACACCAGTTTGGTGTTGCTTTACTATTTTTCTTGGGCTTACAGCAAACCGCTCTTGTTTAGCTACACCACGTTTGATTTGGTATTCTTACAGTCTGATTTTTTTTTTTTCCCCCGATCCAGAAGCACTTGAGCAGTCAGCTCTTCGGCTTGGTGCAATGGACATCGTAACCCTTCGGTTCGGTGCCATGAGCACCGTGAATCTGGGGAACCTGTGGCTTTTCTGTCAGCCCGCGAAATTGAACCCGCACACACAGAGAGCTAGTCACCTGCAGTCCAACGCGCTACGAACACGCTGGGCACGCGGGCTACAGTCTGATTAAGGTCACATACATCATAGACACACAGATAATGATAATAAACTAGTGTTGGAAGTAGCTGCAAGACAATCTCTAACCAAGAACTGCTTGCACAGAGTCCACAAAAGAATATGAGTACCATCATCCAAAAGAGACGCTGGAGATGGATGGAACATGTGAGACGCATGGAGATGGATGGAACATGTGAGACGCATGGAGATGGATGGAACATGTGAGACGCTAGAGATGGATGGAACATGTGAGACGCATGGAGATGGATGGAACATGTGAGACGCTGGAAATGGATGGAACATGTGAGACGCATGGAGATTAACTGTCACGAAAACAGAGCTGAGATGGACACTAGAAGTAAAAGAAAACATGGAAGACATAAAACAACCTGGAGAAGAACAGTAGAACAAGAACTGAAAGAAATGAATCAAAGCTGGAATACATACAGAAGAAGGTCAAGAATAGAGAAGAATAGTGCGCATTCATTGCTGCACTAAGCACCAGAGGCATCACAGGCTAGAGAGAGAGTTGTAGCAACATGCAAGAAGAGTTGTAGCAACACGCAAGAAAAATAAATCCCTTTTTGTTGCTGCCTTAAGCGCCAAGTGCATCACAGCCTAGAGAGAGAGAGAGAGAGGAAGTAGCTTACATACCTGTGGAGCAGGGTAGACTGCAAACTCAAGTTTGGATTTCTTGCCATAGTCTACAGAGAGTCTCTCCATAAGAAGGGAGGCAAACCCAGAACCAGTGCCACCACCAAAACTGAAATGAAGTTACACACAAAAACATATTAGGTTTGTCATTATGTAGCAATTCTTTACAGAAAGTAGTTTTTAAATTATTTTGTGATTCGAATAAACAAATATTTGAATTATGCTGAAGGTCGAATAAACAAATATTTGAATTATGTTGAAGGTCAAATGAACAAATATTTGAATTATGCTGAAGGTCGAATAAACAAATATTTGAATTATGCTGAAGGTCAAATGAACAAATATTTGAATTATGCTGAAGGTCAAATGAACAAATATTTGAATTATGCTGAAGGTCAAATGAACAATATTTGATTTATGCTGAAGGTCAAATGAACAAATATTTGAATTATGCTGAAGGTCAAATGAACAAATATTTGAATTATGCTGAAGGTCAAATGAACAAATATTTGAATTATGCTGAAGGTCAAATGAACAATATTTGATTTATGCTGAAGATCAAATGAACAAATATTTAAATTATAGGATGCAACAGATGTTAGAAAGCCAGAAGTAATAATCTTCTTCTTGTTCACAGTTGTTCAATGTCTACACAATGAGTTCAATGTCTACACAATGAGTCTGGTTCTCTAGATGTATGCTGTTGTGTTTGTTAGTTCATCAAAGCTTCTAAAGAGCTTTGCACGGATGTTTGTCTCTGTTGGCCAGTATTTATTCTGGAGTTGACAATCTTGCAGGATATGTTGGATGTCAGTGCTGTCTATCTACATGTGGGTGATGGCACCAGTTTTAGTCTGTGTAGATGGCTGTTCAGTCTATTGAGTTATAAGAAACAGGAATAGTTGGCATGGACACAGCTGCTAGTATGCTTGTAAAATCTTCAGAATCATCTCTTGTGCTACTGTGTAAGGGCTCTAATGCTGGAGCTTTCGAATAATTTAAAGAGACTATGTGACAATGTGGGCTCATGAGTAATAGAAACATAGATTTTAAGCAATTTTTCTAACTTTTTTTCCAATAACATAGAGTGATGTGGAAGGAAGTGGAACTGGTGGATAAAAAGAGGTGTGTGTGAACAACGAGGAACTTCTGGAATAAAGTGAAACTTGTGGAAGAAATGAAGAAAATAGACAATCATCATCATCATCAGGGCAGTGCGTGGTGTAGGCGATCATGGATCTCCACAAATCTGTTTTGGTGCTTGCTATCATCTCAGATGTTGACTCGCTACAATGCCATGCAGTCAGGCTATTCAAAATTTTCTCTCTCTGTCTACCCTCGATTTTACCAACAATACAGCTAGAAATTAAATGGAGAAAGTAGAGATGGATAAGACAGTCCTTCAGAAACGAATTTAATAATACAATTACATTTGTACTTGACTAGAACCCACTGAGGAAGAGAAGAGTAGGGAAGAGGAAGATTATCTGTTAAACAACAAAATAGGAATTCTATGAGTCTCAAAGACAGAACACAAGAAGACAGAATAGGAAAATCCATACGACATTTGTAGCGCTTTGCTCCACATTGAACAAGGAGTAAATCGCATTGATATGCAACATTCTAAAGGACTGTTCATTATCACCATAAAATAGCTTGTCCTGAGAAAAACTTAGCCACCCCAACAGTCCTACGAATTTTCTTTCTCTTATAGGCCAAATGTCCCATCTCTGCAGCCATCATGTTCAAATTATCATCTTGAATCCATCTTCTCCGTGGTCTTCTTCTTCTCCTCTTTGCCGGATGCCTCCTTCCATAATGGTCTTCTCCAACCCTGTGTCTATATGCCCAAAATATTTCAATTTTCTCATTCTTTAAATTAAACAGCATCAGCCAGGTATCTTTTTGATTTTGAGTTCTTTCTGAATAGATCTATTTGTTCTATTCTCTGCGTATGATATACAGAGAACTCTTCTGTAATACTTATTTTTGAAAACACACGTTTTTCCACTGCCTTGTTAAATGCTCATGCTTTACACCTATACGTTGCTTACTGGGAATATGCATGCTGTTCATGCATATATATATTCTGATCTTTGTTGTCCTATCAGTTCCATTCCATACTTTTTTAGTTGTTTAATTTTTTTTGTACAGCCATGTTTGTTCTTCTTTTAATTTCCTTTATCCCATTTTCATCTATTAATAGCAGTCAACTGAGATATTCAAAACTGTTTACATTTTCATCTATTATTAGCAGTCAACTGAGATATTCAAAACTGTTTACATTTTCATCTATTATTAGCAGTCAACTGAGATATTCAAAACTGTTTACATTTTCATCTATTATTAGCAGTCAACTGAGATATTCAAAACTAGTTACAAAAGGACTGTTAGGGCTGGTGAAATTCTGCTCTTGGACAAGCTATTGGATGATTATGAAACACAACAAATGTTAACATTTAAACAACAATTTTTATGTTGAAATACAACTATTTTTGTTGTACCTGTGAAAAATAAGAAAGCCCTGAAGACCTGTGCACTGATCTGCCAGTTTCCTGATTCTGTCAAGGACCAAATCTACAATCTCTTTACCAATGGTGTAGTGACCTCGAGCATAGTTGTTAGCAGCATCCTCCTTTCCAGTAATTAACTGTTCAGGGTGGAACAACTGTCGGTAAGTGCCGGTTCGAACCTCATCTGGCAAAGTAAACAATAATAAGCTCAAACATGGAGTAAAAGTTTCAAAAATACAAATGAATAATTATAAATATCAAGTGTATTAGCATCCAACCAACACTGTGCTACCAGTGCCAAACTTGGACACTGACAAAAGAACAAGAAAGGAAACTTAACACCTGTGTAATAAGACGCTTGAGGAAAGCGATACATAAAACAAGAAGAGAACATATAAGAAATGAAGAAATTAGAAGAACAGACAGAACAACATCTGTTGCTAGATTCATTGAAAGACCGAGTCTCAAATGGTTTGTCCACTTGGTGAGAATTAACCTGACTGCACCAGTTGCAAGAGCTTACAATCTGAATATGAAATCATCAAGAGGAAGGGGTAGACCAAGAAAAGAGATGGATTGATGTTTGAAGAAGAAGGCCTACGCCTGAATTCAAAGCGAGCAAACGAAAAACAATAACAGATGTTTTTTTATAACAATAGTATGTTTCTTTCTTCTTCGAGCGCTCCATATCGACCACATGTAAAACCACCCTTTGTGATTTGTATGTGATTTGAGCCTAAGAGCAATTGTACATTGTGCCAGTTATGCGTCTACAAGTAGGCCAGCACATCCGATTTCTGCGATGCTTTTATTTACTAGGGTAGCTACCCCAGGTCCCTACCTCAGTCACTTCTTATGACATGACTTGTAGGTAGCAGTGTTACTATTTTTTGCTTCACTTGCAAGTCCCGGCAGCACACAGCTGTTATAACAATAGTATAGAAAATAACGTTTGTTAAAACACTGCTACAGCTCACTCCCTGGTCAGTTCTAATTATTTTATCATTGCTTACCAACAACAGTGGGTTCAAGATCGATGAACACAGCCCTTGGAACATGTTTGCCTGCTCCAGTCTCACTGAAGAAAGTGTTGAAAGAATCATCACCGCCACCAATGGTCTTGTCTGAAGGCATCTGTCCATCTGGTTGGATTCCATGTTCCAGACAATACAACTCCCAGCATGCATTACCAATCTGGCAACCAGCTTGACCAATATGACAAGAGATGCACTCACGCTGAAACAAACAACACAATCAAATTTGAGATATTGGTTGTTGTCTACTTGCTCTACTATAATAATGTTTTTATTTAAAACTAGATTGATTGATTGATTGATTGATTGATTGGTTGATTGATATTTCATCATTGCACTTCGGTGAGGAATCATGTGTGCTCCGATCTCTTTCTTACACAGGAAAATCTCAGCAGCAGTGCACGAACTCTGTAGCACCGGCGAGGGTCCCGATGTAATTTAGAAGATGGTGAAAATATTTGGGAGGAGTTTTATTTTTAATCTTTCGAATGAATTTTTCCCAGACAAAACACATAAAAAGACATGAAGGGCTAATTTAATGTGTTATTCTTCTGCAATCTCTGGTCATGCGTTTAGTTTACTGTGGACCACAAACTAGGCAATCAGCTTAAGGTTTGTCAAGTTTCCCCAAAATTTAGTTTTTTTAGGTCAATTGGGTGTGGCCACATTTTGCTTGTCAGCTCACACAGGACAGGACAGTCTTGCAGGACATGCTCCGGTGTCTGTTCCACCTGCTGACACTAGCAGAGAGCTGTTTGACTTATTCCTAGTCTATATAAGTGTTGAATCTGCAGTGTCCGGTACATAGGCGAAATATAAAATGACCTGGTCTGTTCTGCTGAAGTCTTTGAGGAAGTCTTTTTCATAATGATATCCAGTGTTTGTCTTCAAGTCTTCTGCAGATTTTGTCTGTGTGAGGGTTTTGGCCTCTTGAAAAGACAGTGGTTAGTAAATTTGTTTTGTTTTGTTATTCTAGCCCTTTCCAGCAGTGCTGCATCCAGTGTGCCCAGTACCTGAGTACAGTAAGTGAGATCCTCAGAGTTAGTGTCTCATCCTCAGAGAGAGCTGCTCGAAGATTGCTTATTGTGTATAAGAGTATGTCAATTGGCTACTTGAACCCCCTACCTCTTCTGGTCTATTTCAAGCGTTGGGTCCTAACTTTGATCTTAGCCAAAAGCAAAAGGCAGAGGTGTATCATCATTTTGTTTCATATCTAGTTACTGCATTTTTATATTATTTGTGCTTTCCTTCCATGACCCTCTCCCGCATCTTCTGTACATCCACATTTCGAAAGTCCCAATTCTATTTTCCCCCTGTTTGTTCATTAAAATCAGCGACTCGTTTACTGTGGTTGATGGCTACGTCCTTTAGGATATGCCACGATTTTCATACTTGTAAACGTTCGTATTGATTAGCATCCCTTGTCATGAGATACTTGTTTCGAACACAAGACGGGACATGTAATGTAAATTCTTTAAATATATTTAAACAATTATAATATTTATCTTAAGTTACCTACCATTTTGACTTTTGTTCGTTGTTAACGTGAAATAAAATGACAACAGAGAATGTAGGTGACAGCAGCAACCAACTGTTTCCTTGCGGTATACGTGCTTGAAAATTAGTCGATGGTCTTTATAGTTTCACGGCGTAAGTTTCCATGGTGCTGGATGTAAACAAATGGGCGCAGAACCAGCCTTTTTTTTCTGTACCGAGTCATAGTTATTTTTTTTTAAAGTTGTTAAACACGACTAGTCGCGTGAATACATCAAATGTCACCTTCAATTTTAGGCATAGGTGTTTTCAGAATTGCAAATTAGTGTGTTTCAGAAGAGTAAGTGTTATTTATATGTACAAGGTAATCGCTGGATGTTGTAATAATACTAATAGTGTCGACGCCCTTTTCTCCTATTATAAATCGTATCCCCAACACTTCTATAAAGAAGTAAATAGTGGAAGAGAAGAAGATAGATCATATTCTCTCTGTATAAGCCCTTTCTGTATATGGATATCGTTGCATGTCCTTTTACAGAACGTAGCCATCAACCACAGTCAACAGGCGTCGATTTTCTAGGCACCACTTATACATTCAGTAGTTTGCCATTGGTTTCTGAACGGTTATGTCTACTTTTATCGTTCGTAAAAATCCTCGGGATCAAATTTGCTTCCAAAATCCCCGCTGCGAAGTTTGAGCCAGGTACACTTGGGCTGTGATGGAGCTCACTATCGTAAAGCTACAGACGCCCACTATATATATTCTGATTATAAAGCCTAAAATCTTCATAATTCTATGAGTGGTATTATATTATACCACTGTTTATGAAACGCACACAAAAGTCTGTTCTAGAAATATCACCTTATCCTGTCGATGTGATGAAAAACAGGATTAGAGAAAAGATTACATACCCAGAATCTGGACCAGTACACATTTGCACTAAATTGTTGCTAAACTGTACTATTTCTATTGAGGGTTTCGTAACTCCGTTTGTACCCTCTCAAACTTTAGAGAAGTGCCCTCTTTTTTCCTGATGTCTTCATTTCTAAACTGGTCTCTTCTTGACACTCCCAGAATTCTGCTAGACACTTCATATCTGTCGTGACTAGTTTTCTTCTATTATTTGATGTCAGCGTCCAAGCTTGGCCCTGATAGCATAATGTTGAGAGAAAGATTGTATTATACAATGTTCTTGTAGTGTTCATGATGACATGTTTGCATTTTACAATTAACTCTTCTGTCGCTACAAAAGGAAAACTGAAGGTGTTGGATACATAAAGACGTTTAAAGATCAAAGATTCACTTCACTGCATTGGGTTTCCTCAACTGGTTTGGTCTCTCTCCGCAGAGATGGAACGCCACCAACTGAGCGTATTGCATAAAGCACTAACTACGTTGCTTCGGCAATAATCCAAGGAATCTCTGAAAGAGTGCACTTGTAAACAGGCGATGCAATCCGGATTCGAATTCTGATTTATACACGTTGGATGTAATTTACTTACTTACTTACTTAATCCCGTCATGCCTAGTGACACATGGGGCTTCAGAAAGGACTTTCCATGCTCTCCTTCAGCGCAGAGCCCCACGTCAGAGATGTGGTGTCCAGCTCCTCTTCCATCATGCGCCTCCATGTTGTCCGTGGTCTGCCTTTCTTTCTCTTTCCTTCTGGTGTCCAAGTGAGGGCTACCCTTGCAGGCATTTCTTGTCTCCTTCTCATAACATGTCCGAGCCATTTCCATCTTCTCTTTTGAGTATGTCATTCATTGCCTCTTGTCTTGTATCTTGGAGTAGTTGGTTATTGGATATTTTTACTGGCCAAAAGATTCCCAAGATTCTGCGAAGACAAGAGTGGTGGAAAACTGACAGCCTGCTAGTATCTCCTTTGGTCATCCTCCAACACTCGATCCGTAAAGCAAAACTGGCAAAACAATGCTTTTATAGAGTTTAAACTTTGTGGTCTTATTGTAGATTTTGGACTTCCATACTGGTTTCATTCTGGCAAAAGTGGTTCTGGCCTTACTTAGACGTGATTTTATATCTTCCTCTGTGCCACCATTTAGTGTCAGTACGCTACCAAGATATGTAAACTGCTCAACCCTTTCCAGTGTTTCATTTTCTAACATTACTGGCTGTTGGATTTCACTGTTTGTCATAATTTTTGTTTTTCCTGTGTTTGTTTTGAGGCCTACTGTCTTTGCCGTGCTGTGAAGTATTGTACTTTTCTCTTGTATATGTTCATATTTGTGTGACAACAGGGCTATATCATCTGCAAAGTCCAGATCCTCAAGCATATCGAAAGGGGTCCATCTTATTCCTCTTGGTGCTTGTTGATTTATGGCATTTTTAGCACCCAGTCAATTGTAATACTAAACAAAGAGAGGACATTACGCATCCCTGTCTTACACCAGATTTTACTGGAAATGTTTTGTTGGAATTCTTTAGGTTGCAGGAGAAATCTTTATAGAAGAGGGCTATGATGTTGACAAGCTTCTGCGGTACGCCGTATTGTCTTAATATCTTTCATAGGCTGTCTCTGTGGACGCTGTCGAATGCCTTTTCAAAATCTATGAAGTTGATGTATATAGTCCTTTGCCACTCGCTACATTGTTCTAAAATGTTACGCAGGGTAAATATATGTTCATTTGTTCCTCTTCCTTTCCTAAATCCTGCTTGCTCCATTCGTAGACACTTATCTATTGCTTCTTGTATTCGCATTATGATAATTTTGCAGAATATCTTACTTGGGATTGAAAGCAACGTGATTCCTCTCCAGTTATTGCAATCTCCTTTCTTGGGGATTTTCACTATAGTACCCCTAGTCCAATCCTTAGGCAATTCTTCTTTCTCCCAGATATCTGCAAACAGTGGCTCTAATATGTTTGCAGCTAAGATGGGATCGATCTTGAAAAGCTCTGCTGTCATTTCATTATCTGGATGTAATTTAGAATTGCCTTTATTACATGCCGTAACGGCCTATAGTTGCAGCATACTCACGTTCATGGTGCAAACCACAAATATGATAAAGAGTGGTTAACTTGATTGATAAGAATGAACACAAACCAACAACAACAAACTTGTAACAATGAACAGTTCTCTTTCTGAACGATAACCAACGATCTGTTGAATATAATCTTTTAATTTTTTGAAACGCTGTCTTTGCTGGACATATTTTATTCCTTATCGCATTTGAAAATTGGAGAAGTCTAAAGAAATCACATTTAGAATGAAAATTATAATATTTAACTTCAATTCAAATATTTAACTTCAATTCAAATATTTAACTTCAATTCAAATATTTAACTTCAATTCAAATATTTAACTTCAATTCAAAGCAGTTCTGCTGTATGGGTCAGAAACGTGGAGAACTAGTAAAATAATAACACATAACTTGCAAACATTCATCAACTGGTATCTGCGCAGAATAGAGAGATTTATGGGTCTCTAGTGCCAAAGGTACCAGGTTCGCTCCCTCGTGGAGTCATCTGGTTATTTTACCAGAGATCCCTGATCTCAGTATAGGTGAGATCGAGTTCTTAGTCCTATCGGAGACGGACGATAAAACGTAGGTCCCGTGTTCAATTTGAGCCCGTAAAAGAACAATTGGCAGTTAAAATCGTGAAGAGCAGGCTGGAAAACCGCAATGAGGGCAAAATTCATTAGTAAATATTTTTTAAATTAAAATTTCTACAAAAATATCTTCACCATCTTCAAAATTACATCGGGGCTCTCACCGGCTTCGAGGTTCGTGCACTACAGCTGAGATCTTACTGTGTAGATGCTGAGATCCATTATAGAAGAATCAATTGAATTCCAGTCACCACTAGTGATAAATTTTATAGACTTTCAGAAAGCGTTTGATAGTCTTCACCGTTCCACTCTCTGTGAGATTCTTAAGACCTACAGCTTCCAGGAAAAATACATCAATATTATAAAAGCCTTCTATTCTGAAGCATCCTGCTGTGTAAGAACAGATGCAGGAAACTCAGACTGGTCCACAGTCAATTCGGGTGTGAAGCAGGGCTGCGTTATGTCACCTATGCTTTTGGGATAGCTATAGACTGGATCATGCTCAAATGCACCCAAGATGATCAACTAGGCATCAAATGGCTTAATAACAGCAGACTATTTGATCTTGACTTTGCCGATGACGTGGCCATATTGAATTCAACCACACAAGCAACCCACAAACTAACGAGCAATCTTTGCACACTTGCAGAACAGGTTGGTCTCCAGATTAATTCTGCCAAGACCAAAATTATGGACCTCACAAACTCGACAGACAACATCGTAATATGTGGCCAAACACTGGAGAAAGTTAAACATTTACATATTTGGGTAGTAAAGTGTCAAACAACGGAGACGCCATGAAAGAAATAAACTCTCGTATTGCTATAGCAGCTAGTGCCTTCACTAAATTAACGAACATCTGGCAATCTCAAGACCTTAGTATATGCACAAAAGTTAAATTGTATAGGTCATGTGTGATTCCTGTACTGACCTACGGTTGTGAAAGTTGAAATCAACAAAGAAAATTGATAAGAAACTGGACAGCTTTGAGAATAAATGTCTCCGACAATTATTAAAAGTAAAATGGAGTGATTTCGTTTCTAACAACACAGTGAGAGATAGAACACACCAACAACCCGTATCAAATATTATAAGGAAACGAAGGTGGAAATATTTAGGTCATGTTCTTAGATCAGACGAAAAGAGACTAAATCGACAAGTCCTTATGTGGTCACCAGTTGGGAATAGAAAACGTGGAAGATCAAAGACCACTCTTCGAAGAACCATCCAACAAGAAAGTAAACTATTGGGATGTAAAACCATACAAGATCTCCAACTGCTAGCAACGAGCCGCATCACATGGCGATCTAAAACCTCTGCCCTATGTGCCGCCTTTGACATGAAAGGAACAAACTAACTAAACTAACCGCATCACATGGCGATCTAAAACCTCTGCCCTATGTGCCGCCTATGGCACGAAAGGAATAAACTAACTATATATTTGATGTGTAGTGTTGTGTTAAACATTTTTCTCATGTCCTCATTTCTTATTCTCTCTCTCATTTTCCCATTCCTGTCTTATCAGAAATCTTGTCTGGAATGTCGACTATGACAAATCCTCATCGACATGTTACGTCCTGTCTTGGTGGCACACTCTCTTAGCTTGTTCACCAGATCAATGCTGTCTCTACATTCGAGGTTGACTGTACGAAAACCCCAACATGCTGTGTCCTGTCGGTATCAAACACGGCCATAGCTAGCCAATACCTTGAGAATCTAAAAAAAATGTTATATCTAAATGTAATCGAATTTACAAATAAACAGGCCTCGACTCGCACATTTTTGTATTTTATTAGCATAACGAAATTGTATTTCATATTGACACTTTGGCGGGAGAGAGATTTAGCAATTGTTCGTAATATAAAGTTCGATACTGCTATTTTTTAATTGCGATTTCTCAAATCAATTACAGGGAGATAATAACATTCTGAATATTAAATTCTGACTTTTCGTTTTTTGCTCTGTATCGAACTTTAAATATGGAAATTACATTGAAGATTGAATTAAATATATTGCTGTACTTCTAAACAAGGTTATTGAATCGTGTAGAGATATAAAGTGTCAGTAGACAACAAAGGCTTCATTCACGCTGCCACGTATGTACGGAGTCGTGTATGCAGAGATCAAATTAGTCATGTGTGTTCTATCGTATCTTTTCATTGGCTGTTAAAGCTGTTGCTAACAACAAACTTTTATGGTGCGTACAAGCCGCTGCGGGAGAGATTGTGCAAGTACGTCTTTGGTTGGTGATGTGTGATTTAAACATTGGTTGTGGTGTTGGTAGGGGTAACGGTGCTCTGGTTGTGGACAGTTGTTTAGTTACGATGGTAGTGTTGATATTGGTAACGGTAGTTGTGGTTGTCGTCAGTTGAGGGGTTTTTAATGGCGGCTGGGTTAGTCCAGAGCCAACTATAAACTTAGAGTTGGCTGTGGTTAGTCGTAATAACCGTAGTAGTAGTGGGGGCAGTTCTCTTAGTAAAGACGGTGGCTGTAGTGGTATGAATAGTTCCTCCCGTTCCTTCACTTAAAATACTATCTATATATTCAATGTTGTCTTTTGCATAAACTTCACTGTCTGTTGTAGTTAACACATAGGTCTGTGTGGTTTTCTTTCCAGTATTGTTTTAATAGACACTGTACTAATTGTATCTTAGCATACATGTTTGTCAAGAGCTCGTCTGACTAATCAAGTCAGCCCGAATTTATTAGTGCACATGCTCCCATTCGGGAGACCTGGGTTCAATCCCCGATAAGGCCATGGAGTTTTATCTGTCGGGGGCATAAAGAAAAATCCTAACTGTAACAGTTTCGTGGTGACTGCACTAGTCATGCGACCATTAAATCCCCAAGCTCATGTGTCCCTGTTCTACACCGCAATAAAAGAGTAACACAGGCTGTAGACAGTTGTTTTTTGGGTACAATATTTGAGACAGTCTTGAAGTATGTGTGATCTTGTGGGTATATTTCATTCCGAAATGACAGTTCTGTTAGTGGTGACAATTGTGGTGGTGGTGGTGGTGGTAGTAGTAGTAGTAGTAGTAAGTCTAGTACTGACTTTTCGATCGATAACTACTGATACATTACCTATGAAATACCATGGCCTCCGATAACATACGGCCGGCGGGCTCAGATACAATATTATAAGAAATAAGACCACAACCGTCGCGTGATCTAGCATTCAAGTATTGTTGTATAAAGACGAATTCATTAAAAACAGCACAACATGCTAAATCAAGGTTATATTATGTTACAAGTTAAGTTTAACATTAAGGAATATCAGTATTATGAATATTTTTCATTAATAGTTAATCTTGGACTCTTAGAATTGAGTAAAATTACAAAAAAGCTTACAGTATTCTATCAAACATATACAAAAATCAGCCATCATTAAACAGGAATTTTCAATTTCCCGTCAGAGCTAGTCAGCTTATGTAGCCGGGGGCCACGTGAAATGCAAAGGTAGCAATAGCGTGCCTAGGACACACACAAGTAGAAGCACAGTTTGTAAGTTTCTCAAGGCTGACTGAAATATTTACTATATAGATGAGACTGCAGTAAAAATATTTACTATCATTATTGTCAACATAATATGCAAGTCTCTGTGGCGTAGAGGTTAGGTGCTCGCCTCTCATTCCAAAAGTACTCGGTTCGATCCCTCGTGGAGCCATCAGATATTTTTCCAGAGATCCCTGATCTCAGTGTAGGTGAGATCGAGTTCCTACTCTAATCAGAAACAGACTATAAAACTTAAGTCTGTGTTCAAGTTTTTCAGGAGCGTTTTTCAAAGCACAACCAGCTAGCGCTACTTGCTTACTATATCCGGGACTATTTCCAGTGGCGGCTCGTGATCAATTTTGTTGGTGGGGTCAGACACAAATTTTCGGAAAAATCATCGATTTCTGTTGTTATATTTTAGTATTTACTATTATTTGTCTATTCCGTGAAGTTATCAACCTTCATTAGAATAATACGCTTGATTTCAGACTGTATATCATATTTTAGCGTTATATATTCAACTTCCAAAGCTAATCAGTATCACGTTAAAAGTAATAATTATGAACAAATAACTGATAAAATGATAAATGTTACACATTATTTTTGGTGAGTCTCGATCCCACTAGCCCTTAATGACGAGCCGCCACTGACTTTTTCTATCCCTTTTGCTTAGACTTGCGAACTATTCAAGCACTCGACGTATTCATATTACAGCGGCAGTTAGTGAGTTTGAGAGACATGTTTATGCAAACTTTATACAACAGATTACTAGTAATCAATTTCGAGTGATCTTTACTTTCTTCTCGGTTGTGGTCGTTAGGCTTGTGTGTCTTAAGCAATGACAGAGGAGTATCATCATGATCATATTGTATGCCGATAAGGGTAGGCGGTCATGGTTCCCCCTATAACGCGATCACCGGTGTCCCGGATCAAATCTGTGTTCATATCTCGATCATGCTATGTGGCCAAGCTATCTAAGTGTATTTCTATTTACATCCCTTTATGGGCGTTCTTACGGAAAGGGTGGAGGAGAGGAGGGGTTGAAGGGTGGGTTAGTGGGTAGGTGAGAGGAGGACAAAGGTTGCCCCAACCCCTGGAAAATGTCTTTTTGATAAAACAGTTTTATGCACACTAAACCACTTCCACACAAGTGATTTACGCAGACTACTAAAAATAAACTGGCAGGACAAAGTTCCAGATACCGAAGTCCTCATAAGAGCAAAGCTTCCAAGTGCTAACACTCAGTTAAAGAAGGCCCAAGTGAGATGGGCTGGTCACGTTGTTCGGATGCCTGATAAACGAATCCCAAAACAGTTGATGTATGGCGAGCTTGAAGGCGTCAGACGTTCTGCTGGTGAACAGGAAAAACGATGTAAAAACACTCTTAAAGTGTCTTTGAAATGCTTCGATATAGACACCACGTGCTGGAAATCCCTGGTGCAAGATCGTGAAATGTGGCGCTGTAACAACACAGGAGGAACCCGCATAGCTGAGAATCGTCGTGCCGTTGAGGCACAACGAAAACCCTCTTCGCGAAAAGACAGAACACACAACACCTACATGTCTAACCTTGATCATGTATACCCTCCTGTGGTAGGGGATTGTGTTCTAGGCATACCAGAGAGGTGCAGCAGCGCACGTTTGAGGCTGCTGTCATCATTGCTTATGATGGACGGCTGTTATTTTTATTATTATTTATGCAAATAATGTCTTCTTCATTTCCGTGCAGTAAACAACCAACTCATCATGAGATAACTTGTCATGAGATAACTTGTCATGAAATAACTTGTCATGAGATAACTTGTCATGAGATAACTTGTCATGAGATAACTTGTCATGAAATAACTTGTCATGAGATAACTTGTCATGAGATAACTTGTCATGAAATAACTTGTCATGAAATAACTTGTCATGAGCAAAACTTTGACACTCTACCAACTCATCATTAAATAACTTGTCATGAGATAACTTGTCATGAGATAACTTGTCATGAAATAACTTGTCATGAGATAACTTGTCATGAGATAACTTGTCATGAGATAACTTGTCATGAAATAACTTGTCATGAGATAACTTGTCACGAGATAACTTGTCATGAAATAACTTGTCATGAGCAAAACTTTGACACTCTACCAACTCATCATTAAATAACTTGTCATGAGCAAAACTTTGGCACTCTAGCAACTCATCATGAAATAACTTGTCATGAGCAAAACTTTGGCAATCTAGCAACTCATCATGAAATAACTTGTCATGAGCAAAACTTTGACACTCTACCAACTCATCATGAAATAACTTGTCATGAGCAAAACTTTGGCACTCTACCAACTCATCATGAAATAACTTGTCATGAGCAAAACGTTGACACTCTAACAGCCCTTCTAGATTTCTCTCTCTCGTATG
Organism: Arion vulgaris; assembly: GCA_020796225.1. Classification (NCBI taxonomy): domain Eukaryota; kingdom Metazoa; phylum Mollusca; class Gastropoda; order Stylommatophora; family Arionidae; genus Arion; species Arion vulgaris. The sequence continues at coordinate 87,814,666 of CM036755.1, forward strand.
CCAGATGTACCGCCTCCACCTCCCCCTTCCCCTTGACATTTTATTCGACGCCCATGCTTTCCCTTGCTTTTTCTATTAAATTTGCCAGTTGTCACCAAGTTTTCAAACTCTCTTCCTCCTCACATGACTTTAGTATGACATCAACATGAGCGTGATATTTTCGTGGTCACCGATATCATAAGGCTGGCGAGTTCCTGCAAAAATCATCAGAAATCAGACCACAATTCACCAGTGTGGTGCCGGGGCCCGCAAGAGAAGGAAAGAATAGTGCGACTGCGACCTACAAGGCATGTCGTAAGAGGCGACTGATGTATGACCTAGGGAAGCTACCCTGGTAAATTAAAAGCATCACAGAAATTGGATGTGCTGGTCTACTTGTAGGCGCATAACTCGCACAAAGTACAATTGCTCTTAAGCTCAGATCACATACAAATCACACAGAGTGGTTAACAAGTGGTCGATATGGAGCGTTCGAAGTAGAAGAAGAATATAACATCAACAGAAGCATGATACTTCCGTGTCCACCTATATCATAAGGCTAGTGAGCTCATGCGAAAATCATCAGAATTCAGACCACAATCAACGGATGACCCTTGTTAGGTAAAGATGAATTGATATCTACAACAACACAACATGTAATAAGAATGTTATAATATGATCTACAACACAACATGCAATAAGAATGTTATAATATGATCTACAACACAACATGCAATAAGAATGTTATAATATGTTAACAATTAAATGCAATGCCAAAGAATATCATTATTAGCACATTTCAACAATAAATTATCATAAATTCTTAGTATTGTTATCAGTTATATGTTGGAAAATGACTAAAGATATAGAAAGTAAGTTGTATCAATTCTAACATATGCTAGCGAGAGTTGGAAAATGACTAAAGATATAGAAAGCAAGTTGTATCAATTCTAACATATGCCAGCGAGAGTTGGAACATGACTAAAGATATAGAAAGTAAGTTGTATCAATTCTAACATATGCTAGCGAGAGTTGGAACATGACTAAAGATATAGAAAGTAAGTTGTATCAATTCTAACATATGCTAGCGAGAGTTGGAACATGACTAAAGATATAGAAAGTAAGTTGTATCAGTTCTAACATATGCCAGCGAGAGTTGGAACATGACTAAAGATATAGAAAGCAAGATGAATGCATTTGAAAATAGATGTTTGCAAAAACTAATGAACAACAAAATGGAATGAATTCAGGAGAAGTGACGAATTCAGAGAAATGTCTGGTCAACCACTAGTGACAACTGTTATAAGAAGGAGAAGATGGAGATATGTTGGACATACCGTGAGAAGAAATGATCAAAGAATAACAAAGCAATAATTGAAGTAGGAGGCAAAGGGTTCAAGAAGAGAGGACGCCAAGGAAAATCATGAAACGAACTTTGCTGAGAGAGGCAAGCAATATCGGTTCCATGGAAGGGATTGAGCGAGTTGCATAGGACAGAGAGGTGTGGAGAAATTACTTGTAGGTCTTATGTAACGTGTAACGGTACGAGAGGAATTATTATTATCAGTTTTTTTAGGACTATCATCATAGCACTCCGGACATGTCCGAGGCGCCCCAATCCTTGCCTCAACAAATCCAACACCGTCTAGCACCGTATAGCACCCCAACACTCCAGTTCGATGATGATTGATCAATCTTTTAGCACATTTGGTATGTCGTTTCCCTTGGACTGTACCAACATTAACACCCATCTCTTTCAATCTGGTCAGCGACCGGGATTCACATCCCTGAAACTCCTCTTAAAGTCTCTTTGAATTGGGCGCAGTTGCAATTATAGTTAGTATACAGTGTTCTAAAAAACGTATATACAAGTCAGCCCACATCAAACAGGAATTCCCGATTTCCTGACCGAGCTAGTAATCCTTACTTAGCTGTGGTCGTTGATATGCATACTAAGGATGTAAGTCTTAGTGGTAACGATTTATGTAACGTCGCTTCTCGTCTGTCACAGCGAAAATTTCCGAATTACAAATTGCAATCGTTGATCTTCCCGAGAAACGTGACCTGTGTGTGCTATATTTAGATCTGGGAACTTCCGTTCCTTTCTCAGCTTGTATTTCTATTCCTTTTATTCGCAAAATGTTTTAGTTTGGACATTATCATGTTCACCTTGATGAACTAGTTGTAAATTTATTCTGTTGTTTGTTCAAAGTTAATGGAGAGAACGTACTGTTGAACTGTAGGTAAGTACTGTAGCAATCATAAACGCAGTAATATTAATACGACAAATATAGAAAATTAGTAAGTCTGTAACGGTTGTAACGTGTTGTTGTCACAAGGATAGTTACGTCAGACATTTGTCATTACAACAAAAACACAGTTGTCCTGAGTTGTTAATCTGATCGAAGATAAGTCAGGATTAAGCGTCAACAGGATAATAGCAGCTATAAATATGACTATTAATAATAAGTTAAATAAATATTGTCAAAAATAAAAAATTCTTGCTAAAGAATCCAGTCCACTATATATTTAGTAGTGATGTTTGTTTCAGTTATTTCTCTCGTACCGTTATACGTTACATAGGCATGCAAGTAATTTCTCTATACCGCTCTATCCTGGGCAACTCGCTCAATCTCCTCCATGAAACTCAGACCGATATCTCTTGCCTCTCTCAGCAAAGCTCGTTTCAGGGTCTCCTTAGGTCGTCCTATCTTTCTTGAACCCTTTGCATCCCACTTCAGTGCCTGCTTTGATATTCGTTGATCATTTCAGTTACTTTTCGGTATTTAAAACTACTCGTTACATTTGCAGCAAATAGTTGTTTCTTAATCGTTATTTAAGTGACTAAGGCACTACTCTGGCTGGAGTCAAAAACTACACTCATACGGCATACGTGCATGTTGAGTGATTCATTATCATCCGAAGGGTGGAGGCTGGTTCAATGCGCAGGCAAAAGACTGAATCACTACAAGCATCAACAATTTGCAGAATTAACTTATCTTCGTTCCGGGGCACATGGGTGTCGTTGGCAATGAGAGAGCAGACTGGCTGGCTCTGTCACCATTGGTTATTAGTTATTGGTTACTAAACTGACGTCATTGCACTCCGGGCAAACCCATAGGTGCTCAGTCTCCCCAACAGATATCGAAGAGTATGCATACTGATGGTTCCTGTGGCTCGCTGATTAAACACACCTCTCACTCTGCCTCTCAGGCATCCAGTTCGACTTGAACAACGGGTAATTCCAAACTGCTTAAATCGCTTGATCGATTCAACATCGATTTTAGTGTCCTCATCCAACAGAGAGACCGAAGAATATCTCCTTATCCATCTTCAACTCCCCAACAATCGATGCTGTTGATGCAAGCCTGTCCGCTCTCTCATTACCGTAAACACCCGCATGCCCAGGACAGTATATCCACGTAAGCCGCTGGAGGTTAGAAACTTCTATAGACGACATCCACGACTAGAGGGCGGAGGAGGAGGTTTGGCTGAAATCGGATGCACGTGTCCTAAACGTGTAGAAGTCTATGCGTTTAGGGGCCTACCAAACCAATGTGCAACGTATACACGTTCTTGGCAAAGATCAAACATATCACAAAGATTGATTAAAATTGGTCGTAAAGAACAAACACAAAGAAGAAGAAGAGGGGGCCAGCCAATGGATAGAGCTGACATTTTGAACGCGCTCCTATAGTGTGGCCGCAAAGAGGATTTTCATTTAAATCAATCCACATCAACTGCTAGATTGCAGGAGTTTTGATTGTTTGATTGTTTGATTGTTTGATTGTTTGATTGTTTGATTGTAGGTGGCCAGAAAAGAACAACACAACATGTATATAAGTAGGCTCATCAGTTAATATCGAACTGGTACGGTCAGTCGCTGGACACTACTGGAGATATTTAGCAGCAAATCGGAACACTACCAATATACAAGACGCTGATATATGTATATATATAATCCGTGAGCCACTACAAAAATATGTAAGATTTAGAGGTTTGCTAAAGGCTACTGTGTACTTATGTGTGAGCTTGAAGTACTGTCGGCCGTGTGGTGCCGGAGCCCTGCAAGGGAAGCAAAGAATAGTACCACTGCGACCTGCAAGGCATGTCATAAGAGGCGATTGATGTAGGGGCCTAGGGAAGCTACTCTAGTTAATAAAAAGCATTGCAGAAATAGGATGTACTAGTCTACTTGTAGGCGCACTACTGGCACAACGTACAATCACTCTTAGGCTCAGATCACATACAAATCACAAAGAGTGGTTAACAAGTGGTCGATATAGAGCGTTTGAGAAGAAGAAGAACTGTGAGTCAGTTATATTAACGAAACTGTGTATATCTCTGCTTTGCTTTAACAGGACTGTCAACATGTAAAGACATTTGTGGTTATCACTTCCAACCCACACCACATCACCCACATGCAGTAAGGAAAACTACTACCAACAACTGCCACAACATCTGACCCACATCATCTTTATCAAACGATCTGGGAACTGCCAGATTTTTATCTCTTCTCGCGAGAGTTTTTCATCAGACAGACATTCACTGTCTACTTTTGTAATATAGACAGACAGATAAACAGAAGGCTAAAAAAACATACAGACAAACACAAAGACGACTAAAAAGACAGACTGCTAAAAAGTCAGACTGCTAAAATGACAGACGGTTAAAAAAGACAGAAGGATAAAAAGACTGACTGCTAAAAAGACAGACAGACATACAAACGGTTAAAAAGACAGAAACACACACAAATGGCTAAAAAAACAGACAGACGCATTGAAGGCTAAAAAGACAAATAGACAGAAGACTAAAAATACAGACACATTGAAGGCTAAACAGACACATTGATAGAAGACTAGAAAGACAGACAGAGAAAAGGCTATTACATTCTGTTACTGCTTAGATAAACAAGAGGCATTAGCTTATTCTACTGTGTGTAATCTGAGAGATAGATTTCAATAGACTGAGACTGTCACTAGTCTAAGAGATAGGATATGACTAGACTAGACTAGAGACATAGACTGTGACTATACTATATTGTCTAATGTGCTGAAAATATACTGAGATAAAGACTAAATAGACTGAGAGATAAGCCACTCGACTTAAAGATAGACTAAAACATCTGGATTGTTAGACAAACTAAAGCTACTAGACTGAGAAACAGAGGAAAGTAACTAAACTGACAGATCGATTCAAATCAATAGAGTAGTATATCGATCAACAAGATGGACGAATATCTTCTGAAAGTTGTGATAATTGGCAGTTCTAAGGTGGGCAAAACTGCTCTACTGGTGAGATATGACGAAGATACATTCTCCGACAGCCATATTTGTACTATCGGAGTCGACTTCCGGGTCAAGACTATATCTAGGAATGATAAAATTGCCAAAATTCAGCTTTGGGATACAGCTGGACAAGAGAGGTATTCAATCATTTATTCATTCATTCAATCATTCATTCATTTATTCGTTCGTTCATGAAGTCAAGAAAGTCGAATGATTGACTTCATTGCATCGGGTATTACCCCATATACAGGGTCGTGTCATGCTATGATAACAAGGTCGTGCCATGCTATGATACAGGGTCGTGCCATGCTATGATACAAGGTCGTGCCATGCTATGATACAAGGTCGTGCCATGCTATGATACAAGGTCGTGCCATGCTATGATACAAGGTCGTGCCATGCTATGATACAGGGTCGTGCCATGCTATGATACAGGGTCGTGCCATGCTATGATACAAGGTCGTGCCATGCTATGATACAGGGTCGTGCCATGCTATGATACAAGGTCGTGCCATGCTATGATACAAGGTCGTGCCATGCTATGATACAAGGTCGTGCCATGCTATGATACAGGGTCGTGTCATGCTACGATAACAAGGTCGTGCCATGCTATGATACAAGGTCGTGCCATGTTATGATACAAAGTCGTGCCATGCTATGATACAAGGTCGTGCCATGCTATGATACAAGGTCGTGCCATGCTATGATACAAGGTCGTGCCATGCTATGATACAAGGTCGTGCCATGTTATGATACAAGGTCGTGCCATGCTATGATACAAGGTCGTGCCATGCTATGATACAAGGTCGTGCCATGTTATGATACAAGGTCGTGCCATGCTATGATACAGGGTCGTGCCATGCTATGATACAAGGTCGTGCCATGTTATGATACAAGGTCGTGCCATGCTATGATACAAGGTCGTGCCATGTTATGATACAAGGTCGTGCCATGCTATGATACAAGGTCGTGCCATGCTATGATACAAGGTTGTGCCATGCTATGATACAGGGTCGTGCCATGCTATGATACAGGGTCGTGCCATGCTATGATACAGGGTCGTGTCATGCTATGATACAGATAGGCGGCCGCATCAGGAGGAACCGTAAGGTGGTGGGGGAAGGGCATAAGCAGCGAAATCAAAATCACAATTGAAGATTATTTTAAGGAAAAAATATTTAAGGGATGGCATTTGGAAGACGTGCATCAAACTTAGAAAACATACCGCACGGCCCTGCCCATATAGCCCAGTCACTCTCAGCAGAAATGACACGCCGCCTGCCGAGAGTATTGCATAAGCTCGGTAGCTCATACAACAATCCTAGGGGCCTCTGGGAAAAAATTCACTTGTGAACAGAACAAATCGGTATAGATTCGATCCCGCGACCATAGGATCGCAAGTCAAGAGCTTAACTACTTAGCCACAGAGACTGGCTATAGCGTAGATGCTTAATCATAGAGCAACGTACTCACGTTCTCGATGCAAACCTTCAAGATCACAAAGAGAGGTTAGCGTAGTTAAAAAGAATGAACGCAAAAAAGCAACAAACAAACAATACTCCGTTTAACAACATAATATCCAACACAGAAGCAACAAAGCAAATCAAATGATATGTTTGTTTGTTTTGTTTTTTTAAACCTGGCCATCAATGGCGGAATGCGGGAAGGCCATTCAGAGTCAGAACTGTTTGATTCTGAACACGACTTTGCTAGCGCATTTCCGACATGTTTGGTCGAGTTTTTTCCGGTTTCGTTTGCCGAGCTACTGAGTTAGTGCTTGGGCAACGCTGTGAGCTATGAATGTTACATGGAATGCTTTTGCTGTGTCAACCGTGCGTTTGTTGTGTGTTAGTGTGTATTCAGAAAATGGCGGACAGCGGTTATGACGAACAAGCTCAATCTGCCGTATGCAGTTATATTATGGGTGCAGAAAGTTGGATTTTGTCATGATTGATGTTCCCTTCGACAATAATTACAATTCAAGTGATGAACAGTTTGGTGTTGCTACATTAGCGACGGCCATATGCATTTTATGCGGAGCAGGTTGCTTTTGTGGTGGTACGCGGCTGTTTCATTCTGGAATTAGTTCACACGGGAAACATTTCACAGTTGTTAGCATTTCGTGTGATTTTCATTGGCACAGGAACGGAGCAATTATGGGTTGACCCGTTGCAGTGAAGTTGGAACCGTACTTATGAACTATGAACTATGAACAAATGATAGGACAAATGGCGCCAATTTTAAAATGCAAACACGTCACCATGAACACAAAAGAGCAATGTTCAACATAATCTTTCTCCCCACATTATGTTACCAGTGCCAAACCTGGACACTGACATCAAATGATAGAAGAAAACTAGTCATGACAGAGATGAAGTGTCTACGCAGAATACTGGGTGTAATAAGAAGAGACCGGTTGAGAAATGAAGACCTCAGAAAAAAAGTAGGTACAACATCAGTACTAGACTTCATCAAGAAACAACAAATTAAATGGTTCGGTCACATAAGCAGATTACCAACAGACAGTGCACCTCAAAGAGCAATGTTGCTCCGATCTAATGCATTTACTGAACTTCATCAAGAAACAACAAATTAAATGGTTCGGTCACATAAGCAGATTACCAACAGACAGTGCACCTCAAAGAGCAATATTACTCCGATCTAATGCATTTACTGAACTTCATCAAGAAACAACAAATTAAATGGTTCGGTCACATAAGCAGATTACCAACAGACAGTGCACCTCAAAGAGCAATATTACTCCGATCTAATGCATTTACTGAACTTCATCAAGAAACAACACATTAAATGGTTCGGTCACATAAGCAGATTACCAACAGACAGTGCACCTCAAAGAGCAATGCTACTCCGATCTAATGCATTTACTGAACTTCATCAAGAAACAACACATTAAATGGTTCGGTCACATAAGCAGATTACCAACAGACAGTGCACCTCAAAGAGCAATGCTACTCCGATCTAATGCATTTACTGAACTTCATCAAGAAACAACACATTAAATGGTTCGGTCACATAAGCAGATTACCAACAGACAGTGCACCTCAAAGAGCAATGTTACTCCGATCTAATGGATACAAAGCATAAGCAGATTACCAACAGACAGTGCACCTCAAAGAGCAATATTGCTCCGATCTAATGGATACAAAGCAAAAGGCCGACTACGCAAAAGGTGGACCTAAGAGATGACAGAGGAGACGAAAGACACTATTTATGACGCTCACACAAAAGCCCGTTCTATAAATCTCTTCTTACCCTGATGTTGTGATGCAAATCAGGACTGGAGAAGAGAAAGACAGACAAGGCGCATAGAGAGACTCGCTCCAGATATCTCCTTTTTCGACCTGACGCAGAAAGGCAAACATGATTAGAGAATAGATAGGTAGATAGATAGATAGATGGATAGATGGATGGATGGATGGATGGATGGATAGATAAGAATTAACACAAAAAATAACAACAAACAAACAACACGCGTTGCAACACCATAATGACGTATTCTTATATATGTCTATCATTCAGATTCCGGAATATTGTGTCTCTGTTTTATCGTGGAGCAGAGGGGATTGTTATTGTCTTTGATGTGACCGATGCTGATAGTTTCAACAAAGTTCCATCATGGCTGGCAGAAGCCACACTCGAAGATCAGGGCGACTGTATCAAGATTCTGGTTGGCAACAAAATAGATCTACCAAACAGAGTTATAGACAAGAAAACAGGTTGGTAGAATCTCAGTGTTCCTCTTCTTCTTCTTCTTCTTCTCCGAACGCTTCATATCAACTACTTGTTAAACCCCTTTTTGTGATTTGTATGTGATCTGAGCCTAAGAGCGATTGTAGGTGTGTCAGTTTGATTGATTGATTGATTGATAGAACCATCATCATTGCACTTCGGTGAGTAACCATGTGTATTCCGATCTCTTTCTTACACAGGAAGATCTCAGCTGCAGTGCACGAACTCTGTAGCACCGGCGAGGGCCTCCGACGTAGTGTCTAAGATAGTAGTAATTTGTTATAGGAATCTGTATTTTAATCTCTTCTTAAATCTAATTTGCTCGGGCAGCGGCATTGCAGCATATTCTTATTGGTTTTCAACTGCTAATAGTTCTTTGACGTGCTCAACTTTAATACGGGACCTATTTTTATCGTCCGTCTCCCATAGGACTAGGAACTTGATCTCCTCTATACTGAGATCAGTGATCTCTGGGAAAATATCCCGGTCGATCCAAGAAGACAATTGACAGAATCAATAGAAGCGTGAACAATTCACAGAATTACATGCAACTTCTTTTTGGGTGCACATGAGTGTCGAATGGCAAGGGGAAAGCGAACAGGCTAGCTGGCTCTGCTACCATATCGGAGGGTCACAGTCAATGGATAGAGTTGACATTCTGAACGCCCTCATAAAGTGTGGCCGCAAAGAAAACGATCATTTAAACCATAGATTCCCAAACTTTTTTGGCCCACCGCCCACTTTGCACACCATCAACTTTGTAACGCCCCCACCGCCCACTTTGCACACCATCAACTTTGTAATGCCCCCTCCACATTATAACAGTTTGCTAACGCCCCCCTCCCACATATATACATGCTCTATTTTCTATTTGACATAGAAAATTTATATATATTTCTGTAATACATGGTCAATTTTCAAATGATTATATACATGAAATAGAAAATTGATGAAAAAATGGATCGTGTAAGACGGGCATAAGATGAATTAAAAATGCAGAATTTACATTTTAAATGATTATTCAATCCTAAAATCACGAAGTAGTTTATTTTAAAATATTTATTATTAATTTCTTCTTTAAGGAACCACTGACCCCTAATCGCCTGAACACAACCCCCATTCTTCTGAACCCACTATCCCCCTAGGACGCTTCAGCACCCACAGTGGGGGGCGGCCCGCCCACTTTGGGAAACACTGATTGAAACCGAGGTCAACTGCTAGATTGCAAGAGTTTGGATTGAAGATTGAAGATGGCAAGAAAAGAAGAGCACAAAAAGGTATATGCTTAAGCTCATCAATCAACATCGAACTGGTACAGCTAGTCGATGCACGCAGTTATAGATATAGTGAAGGTAAACGTAACACTTATGGACATGTCCGGAGTCCAATGAAGATATTTCAAACTGAAACTGAACCGGTGTCATTGACCGGCATACGCTATGTGACAGAATGAGGAAGAGATCTGAACATTTATAGACATGTCCGGAATAATAATAATAATTCCTCTCGTACCGTTATACGGTACATAGAGCCTGCAAGCAATATCTCCATACCGCTCTATCCTTGGCAACTCGCTCAATCTCCTCCATGGAACTGAGACCGATATTTCTTGCCTCTCTCATCAAAGCTCGTTTCAGGGTCTCCTAAGTCGTCCTCTCTTTCTTGAACTTTTGCATCCCACTTTAATGCCTGCTTTGATATTCGTTGATAATTTCTTCTCAAGATCTGTCCAACATATCTCCATCTTCTCCTTCTTATAGTAGTTGTTACTAGTGATTGACCAGACATTTCTCTGATTTCATCACTTCTTCTGAATTCGTTCCATTTTATGTTCATTATTTTTCGCAGACATCTATTTTCAAATGCATTCAACTTGCTTTCTATATCTTTAGTCATTTTCCAACTCTCGCTTGCATATCAACTATAGAAACTAGCAAGAGAGATTAGAGGCTTGAAATAGCTATAGAAACTCTCAAGACACGTACGGAGTGTAATGAAGATATTCTAAACTGAAACTGAAATATTTCTTTCTCTTTAACAGTTTCGTTATACACTTTTGTCTTCTAGCTCAAGCCTTTGCTGACAAACATGGGATTCAGTACATTGAGACAAGCGCCAAGACTGCTTCCAATGTCCATCTTGTATTCGATTTAATGGCAGATGCTATCCTTGAGCGGAAGATTGAGTTTGGGCATCCTTCATTGGCTACTAATACTATGGAACACAGTTTTATCATCAGTTCAAAAGACACATCAAATACCGGATGGTGTTATTGGGGAACTGGTAGCTGCTAAGTAAGTCAAATGTCTTGGCATGAAGCAGTTTACCATTGCTGAGTTTCAACCTTTTTTGTATTCTTAATTGCCATCTCTTGCAAGATTCAACTATTTGTTATTTTGTTTGTGCCTACTGTGAACAATTTGAAAATATATGTCTGCCAAAAATAGTGCAATATGGGTAAAACCCCGGTGTAATGAAGTCAATCGTTTGGCTTTAGATCTTTTAGAACTGCAAGTCTATATATTGTTTAAAGATGAAATTATGAATTTTCAATTCAAATGTTGTATCAATCCTAACATATGCCAGCGAGAGTTGGAAAATGTTGTATCAATCCTAACATATGCCAGCGAGAGTTGGAAATTGTTGTATCAATCCTAACATATGCCAGCGAGAGTTGGAAAATGACTAACGACATAGAAAGCAAATTGAACGCATTTGAAAAAGATGTCTGCGAAAAATAATGAGTATAAAATGGGTCGAATTAAGAAGAAGTAATGAAATCAGAGACATGTCTGGAAACCACTAGTGATAACTGTTATAAGAAAGAGAAGAGGGAGGTATGTTGGACATGCCTTGAGAAGGAATGATCAAAGTATATTAAAGCAGGCATTGAAGTAGGATGCAAAGGGTTCATGAAAGAGGGGACGCAATAGAAAGACACTGAAACGAACTTTGCTGAGAGGCAAGAAATATCGGTCTCAGTTCCATGGAAGAGATTGAACGAGTTGCACAGGATAGAGTGGTATGGAGAAATTACTTGCAGGCCATATGTAACGTATAACGGTACGAGATAAATTATTATTATTAATATGAAGAACAACTAAGGGGAACACCAAAAGTTGCAGACATTCATCAATAGATGCCTGCGCAGGATACTCCATCTGCGATGGTATGACATGATCTCAAACAGGGAACTCTGGGATAGAGCGGGACAACGGCAAGTGGAACAATAGATAAACGGCAGGAGGTGGCGATGGATAGGACACACACTGAGGAGACCTTCTGATCGCATCATGAGACGATTTCTAATGGAACCATCAGGGTAATATAGGTGAAGGAAGACCAAGGAAAATCTAGAGGCAGGAGTTGGAAACAGAAGACAAGAAAACGGGCAGAGAGTGGAGAGATCTGGAAAAGGTAGTCATAGGTAGGAGAGCTTGGGAAACTTTAGTTGTGGATCTATGCCCCCAAAGAGGACATGTTTGTGCTGTATGTGGAGCTCATGCACTGCCGTTGAGATCTTCTTGTGTAAGAAAGGGATGGAAGCACACATGTTTATTCACCGAAATGTAATGATTCAATGATGATGGTCCTATTAATCAATCATTATTTTTTAGTACTAAATTATTAATTTATGATTTCGATAAAGAATATTTTTAAGTATGGAAGCCGCTCGAGTGGTTACCAGGGCCCAAATATGGGATGTAAAGAATATAACCACTGTTACCTGCCACGCATTTCGTAAGAGGCGACTGAGGAGGTTTGGCTGAAATAGGATGCACGTGTCCTAAACGTGTAGAAGTCTATGCGTTTAGGGGCCTACCAAACCAATGTGCAACGTATACACGTTCTTGGCAAAGATCAAACATATTACAAAGAGTGATTAAAATTGATTGTAAAGAACGAACGCAAAGAAGAAGAAGTATGGAAACTGAAAACTTCTCCAAGAAAGAAAGACTACTCTGTCAAGAACACACAATTCTGTGACGTATATTATGACGCAGAGACAAGAACTTAGATATTGATTACTGAACCGACGTCATTGCACTCCGGACAGAGCCATAAGTGCTCAGTCTCCTCCAACAGATGTTGAAGGGTAGGCATACTGATAGCTCCCGTGGCTTGCTGGTTGCCCCTCAAACATCCAACTATACTTGTCTTATCCACATGTGCCGTGAAGCGCCGTGGGGAGTTTCAGTTTTCTATCTTGTGCCAGGTGTGTTGCATCTGTAGTTGTTAGTTTTTGACGTCGCAGGATATATGTGATATTATCTATACGTCGATGAGGATGGAGGTCAACACACTCTACTTGTACAACCTGTAATTCTAAATTCCTTAAATCGCTGTATTTGTTCAACGCCACCTTTAGTGTGCTCCTCCAACAGTAGGTCGCCAAGAGACTGATGAATATCCCCAGTCTAAACTCCCCGACAAACGATGCAAGCATTACCGCTTTCTCGTTGCCAAGAAAACAATGACCAAACACACAAATCTGTGGCCAGTAGTGGAAGTGGTATTCCTACACTCTACCGGAAGCCATAACCAATTGCTTATGATAATAATGAACATCAATGCTTTTATTAAAAAATATTTCAGCGTTTACACATTTCCGAAACTTACAGTCGCATTTTCTACAACGTAAATGAAAATATCTTGGATTGGAATATTTATTGTTTAATGTAATAAAGAAGAAACACGTGAAAACAAAGTAATGTAATTTTACCAAATACGAAAACAATATACAGTGCCGTTTCGATCAAAAGGCCTTTGTCAAGAAAAGGATACAAAACAGGCGGAAAAAAAACGGAGGCCTCAACAAAATGACAATACGACAAATAGTTGCAGCAAGATAGTGGATATTTGGTTGAGGTCTCATTTCTTCGTATGTTTTTTATCCTTTGCTTGATGTAGGTCTTTTGGTCGAACAGTCGCTGTGTCTTATTTTTGTACTTTGTAAAACTATATTACTTCGTTTTTACGTGTTTCGTCTTTGCTACATAGTTTTATTGCCGCCTGGGTGTCTCTGTGGCTTGTGGTTAAACATTTGCTACATAGTTTTATTGCCGCCTGGGTGTCTCTGTGGCTTGTGGTTAAACATTTGCTACATAGTTTTATTGCCGCATGGGTGTCTCTGTGGCTTGTGGTTAAACATTTGCTACATAGTTTTATTGCCGCCTGGGTGTCTCTGTGGCTTGTGGTTAAACATTTGCTACATAGTTTTATTGCCGCCTGGGTATCTCTGTGGCTTGTGGTTAAACATTTGCTACATAGTTTTATTGCCGCCTGGGTGTCTCTGTGGCTTGTGGTTAAACATTTGCTACATAGTTTTATTGCCGCCTGGGTGTCTCTGTGGCTTGTGGTTAAACATTTGCTACATAGTTTTATTGCCGCCTGGGTGTCTCTGTGGCTTGTGGTTAAACATTTGCTACATAGTTTTATTGCCGCCTGGGTGTCTCTGTGGCTTGTGGTTAAACATTTGCTACATAGTTTTATTGCCGCCTGGGTGTCTCTGTGGCTTGTGGTTAAACATTTGCTACATAGTTTTATTGCCGCCTGGGTGTCTCTGTGGCTTGTGGTTAAACATTTGCTACATAGTTTTATTGCCGCCTGGGTGTCTCTGTGGCTTGTGGTTAAACATTTGCTACATAGTTTTATTGCCGCCTGGGTGTCTCTGTGGCTTGTGGTTAAACATTTGCTACATAGTTTTATTGCCGCCTGGGTGTCTCTGTGGCTTGTGGTTAAACATTTGCTACATAGTTTTATTGCCGCCTGGGTGTCTCTGTGGCTTGTGGTTAAACATTTGCTACATAGTTTTATTGCCGCCTGGGTGTCTCTGTGGCTTGTGGTTAAACATTTGCTACATAGTTTTATTGCCGCCTGGGTGTCTCTGTGGCTTGTGGTTAAACATTTGCTACATAGTTTTATTGCCGCCTGGGTGTCTCTGTGGCTTGTGGTTAAACATTTGCCATGCGTTCCGAAGGTAGTTGGCTCGAATCTGTTCACGCGTGCATGTTCTTCCCAGAGGCCCTAGGATTATTGACGGAGCTACGGAGTTTGTGCTTTGTACAATATGGACGGTACCCTCCAAGGGTGGGTGGAAGGAGACGTAACCTCTCTAGTTGGCAGGATATTTTCCTGGCAATCATTTTCTCCAGCAACTTGCCTATTGTATTCTGCATGGTGATTACCCGATAGCCCTGGATTGTTGCGGTGACATGGTTCTCTTTAAACAACCACATCGTCAACACTCCAACGCCATCTGTGGTTTTGTGTTCAGAGGTGGTGGAGCGATCTCAGTCTATGAAATACCTGGGGTTGCGTTTTGATCGTAGTCTAGCTTTTACGGAACACATAGCTCATGTGATAATGAAGGCGAGGAAAGGTTTGCTGTCGATGAGGGTAATGGCTGCGGCGGATTTTGAACAGCGCCATCTTTGTCTTTATACCAGGGTCTGGTCCTTTCTGTGCTTGAGTATGCGCTGGCGATCCTGACTCTCAGTCATAGTCAGATAGAACGACTGGAAAGAATACAGAACGAGGCGATGCGCATTATACTTGGTTGCATTAAAGACACGTCGTGCAAGGCGATGCGCTATCTCCTTGACTATCCTACTATGGAGTATAGAATACTGATGAGCCGTGCACGAGCATACCTTCGAGTCAATGCTGACAAACAACATCCTCTGCACTTGGAAATAAAGAGACAAAAAGGAAATAGGTTAAAAAAGGAAAATCTTGGATGGGTCAGGCCGAGGACTGTATTGAACAGGTGTGTACACTTGAAGACATTGATCCCGGTGAAGAATGGATACCAGTGCCAAGAGCAATCGCTACATCCTTTTCTGTATGCATCGAACTTGATAAAGAATGCAGGCAACAAAACCCACTTGTTGTGGAGGCAGAGGTTCAGGCATTAATTTCTGAGAACGCATCTGAGCATGATGTAATCATTTATACGGATGGTTCGGTGATTCGACATGTGCGGAGCTCGTGGGCTTTCACTGCTCAGGTCGGAGGTGATGTTGTGAAGGAAGACAGTGGTGGTTTTGCCGTGACTACAAGCAGTCTCACTATGGAAATCATGGCGGTTACCAAAGCGATGATTTGGCTAGAATCACAGACTTTTATCCATGCATGTTTTCTCAGTGACTCAATGAGTATGCTCAGGAAGATTGAAACAGGATGGGCTAGGAGACATTGGATAGAATCGCTGGGGAGGTCTAAGCTGACAAAGATCAGTTTTATTTTTGTGCCAGGGCATGCAGGTGTAAGGGGAATGAACGTGCGGATAGGCTTCAGGTATGGCTGCTGTCCAAAGCGGACGAGCAATGGACCAGGCTGATATTATAAATTCCTTAAGGAGAGAGGGCGTGTACATGATTCACGTAATAGCGGTGAATCCACAACACTAACCAGACTGCAAGAACTCAAAGTTAAGTGTGGTGTAACTCGACAAGAACGCTATGCTGGCAGACAAAGAAGAATTGTAAACCAACAAAGAACCGGTGTCGTTAGTCGCCACACGCTGATGGACATACTGAGGGGGAGATCGGAGCACTTATGGACTAATTTGTTCGACGTGCAGTGATGGTGATCCGACGACTAAACTAAACTAAACTAAACAATACTATCGGCAGGTGGTGTGCCATTTCTGCAGAGAAGGACCGAGCCATATACGGTTAAACGTGACGTAAAGAAGTCAACCTTCGTCTTTATACCTTTTTGTTTAGACTGCAGTCTTCCCATCATATGGATAATATAATAAAGACAATAATTTATACAACAACAACAATTGTTATGATAATGTTGTAGATATTGTTCACAGCTGTTTATATTCCCAAAGTTACCTCATATATTACCATGCATTTTGTTAGATGGTGGTGGCAATGACAATTTTTTCCTTCTTTTATGGATGCTGTATTTTTCTGTTTTATTTCAACATTGTTTCGCTGTATATAGATTGTGATCACTGTTTTTTAATGAAACCGACATATTGTTTTTGTTTAAATTTTGCTTCTCTTTGGATGAGACACTGCCTCCTGTAAAAATGTCCGACGATATGCGGTTGGTGTGAGGTGATTTTTACACTTGGCTCCCGGTAACATAAGGCATCAATGACAAAGTGGTTAAGACATTTGTCTGTCGTGTTGAAGGCTTTACACTTGGCTCCCGGTAACATAAGGCATCAATGACAAAGTGGTTAAGACATTTGTCTGTCGTGTTGAAGGCTTTACACTTGGCTCCCAGTAACATAAGGCATCAATGACAAAGTGGTTAAGACATTTGTCTGTCGTGTTGAAGGCTTTACACTTGGCTGCCGGTAACATAAGGCATCAATGACAAAGTGGTTAAGACATTTGTCTGTCGTGTTGAAGGCTTTACACTTGGCTGCCGGTAACATAAGGCATCAATGACAAAGTGGTTAAGACATTTGTCTGTCGTGTTGAAGGTTGTGAGTTTGAATCTGGATGGAGTCATATGTGTAATTTTTCATGAGATCCCTAGGATTGTTGATGAAGCTACGGAGTACATGCTTTGTGCAAATCTCTCAGAAGGTTGCTTGCCATGTATGCCGGCAGGGACGGAGCCATATGGGGAAACCTGGTGAAATGAAAATCCTCGCCTTTAGGGCTTTTTTTTAAAACATAGGAGTTAGGAATGCCAATTCCTTTACATATAAGTGAAGGATCGAGTGTTGGACAGAACCCACAACTCTCTTGTGTCGTAGTCGATATGCGAACGCTTGCTCATTACGATGTGGCACAGCATGATAATGAACGCTGGGTGATAACTCTTGCAATTTTGATATAACTCATAATTATCTCCCATTTTACGTTTTGTTGACTAGGAAACTATACATTTTGTCTGCTTAATAAATAAATTTGTAATATACAATATTTGTATTTAGTTCTAACTTTTCATGATATTTATGTTTTCTTGATTGGAAGTAATCATCAAATAGCTTGTTCTGAGCAGAACTTTGCCACCCCAACAGTCCTCCGGAATTTCTCTCTCATAGGCCAGATGTCCTGCCTCTGCAGCCGTCGTGTTCAAACCATCAGTTACATCCTAAATCCATCTTCTCCGTGGTCTTCCTCTTCTTCTCTTTGCCGGTATGCCTCCTTCCATGATGGTCTTCTCCAGCCCTTCATGTCTTTTTATGTCCAAAATATCTCATTTTTCTCTTTCTTATTTGTAGTATCAGCGAGTTTTCTTTGATTTTGAATTCTTTCTGAATAGATCTATTTGTTCACTTCTCTGTCCAAGATATACGGAGGACTCTTCTGTAACACTTATACGCAAAAGCACATATATGTTTTTCCACTGCTTTATTAAATGTCCATGCTTCACACCCATACGATGTCACTGAGAATATGCATGCTCTTAGTATTCTGATCTTTGTTTTCCTATCAGTTCCGTTCCATACTGTTTTGAGTTGTTTAATGTTTTGTAAAGCCATGTTTGTTCTTCTTTTAATTTTAGACGTAATATACTTACTAATTTTGTATTCATTGTTCGCCTGTGTCATGTCGGGTTCGAAAGGGAGCAAGGAATAGTACCACTGCGACATACAAGGCATATCGTAATAGGCGACTGAGGTATGGGCATAGGGAAGATACCTTAGTAAATAAAAAGCGTCGTAGAAATCGGATGTGCTGACCTACTTATAGGTGCATAACTAGCACAACGTACAATCGCTCTTAATCTCAGATCACATACAAATCACAAAGAGTGGTTTAACAAGTGGTCGATATGAAGCGTTCAAAGAAAAACAAGAAGAATAGGAAATGGCGTCTTTGTGAAATGACTATTCTGATGTTGGTGACTGGTATCTTTTCTGGTGTTGTTGGTAATTGTTTTATAAGCATTGCATTTCGCATGTAGTTATTTTTGCGACTGTGCTTTGCTCATTGTCCATGTTTGGCACTGGTAACACAGAGTAGGCTTGGCCAGACTGTTGATCATCTCTTGTTTAGCTATCTCCAATACACATTTGAAGAGAATGAATCATGTTGACTCCGCCATTTTGGTGCACACAATCACCATTGTTATCCCGTATTGTCATCCGGCGAATCAACTACTCTCGTGTTTTCATACTCAGTGACTCCATAAGCATGATTCGTAAATACAAATCAGGAACGGTGAGACGAAACTGAGTGGAGGAACTGGTACAGACAGTGAGCAGTGCAATCATTTTTATCCCCGGGCACGCAGGAATCAGTGGTAATGAACGAGCTGATAGATTGACTGGCATGGCTACAATATCAGATGGAGCTGCAATGAGTCGAAATGACATTCTTAACACACTGAGAGAGTCTTTCCGAACAGATGAGTTTCAGGATTGTGAATCCCACTTGCTGATAAGATTGAGAGAGATGGGTGTCAATATTGGTGCAGCCCGAAAAGAATGACATACTAAATATGCAAAGATTGATTAATCAACATCGAACTGGCATGTTGGGCCACTGGAGGCTGCTGGATTTGTTGAGGCGGAGATCGGAGCACCTATGGACGTGTCCGGATTGCTATGATGATAGTCCTCATATAACTGATAAATGATCCGACAACAAGAAAAGACGTCTCCAAACAGTACACGTTTGAGAACCATTAATCATCATTTCGCGTGAGATGCATGCTATTATGGTTTTTTGTGCACCTTCTGGCCTAGTATCGCAGACTTCAGCACATTTTCAGAGGGAGAGAGAGGGCTCTTCCATATTAATTCCGTATTCAAGCTAACACGGAAACGGCATGTCGGCAACGGTCAGTGGGGAGACATAGGACGCCATCCCGCTCCAGCACAGCCATCCATTGAAAACATAACTCCCACGATGAACATAAATATTCCGCGTGTAGAGTTTGAGAACATGGAACGGCACAAACACTGGAATAATAATAATAACTCCTCTCGTACTGTTATACGTTACATTTGGCCTGCCAGCAATTTCTCCATACCGCTCTATCCTAGGCAACTCGCTCAATCTCATCCATGGAACTGAGACGGATATTTCTTGCCTCCCTCAGCAAAGTTCGTTTCAGGGTCTCCTTAGATCGTCCAAACACTGGAATACGGCAAAATAATCCAATATCAATTTTAAAAAAGGGCGATTGTGCACATTAGAAAAGAACCTAAACTATCAAACGATAACTACCACACACTTGACAGACAAGGACAGACTATCATCTTCCGACTCAGGATAGAACATAACAGACTGAACAAACACCTACACAGGCTACGTTGCCCCCATCTCCTATTTGTGTCCCTGTGGCATCGCTGTTCAAACCCACAGAACATGTCCTGAAAGACGGTCCCTTGTATATCCTCACTAGAAAGGAATGCTGGCCCTACAACCTACAACTCAACACTACATTCAAAACTACATGGCAACAGAGATGAGCTCTTGACAACATTCGACTTCTTCATAAAAAAAAAAATCAATTTCGATCCAGAAGCACCTATTTCAGCTCTTCCACTCGGTGCCATGGACATCGAAACCCTTCGGTTTGGTGCCACGAACACCGTAAATCTGGAGAACCTGTGTCGTTTCTGCCAGCCCCCGGAATTGAACCGCACTCACAGGGGCTTGTCACCCGTCGTCCAACGCGCTACGAACACGCTGGCAGGCGGGCTCGACTTCATAAAACGTGTCTAACGGAATAATCATCAACATAGCGATCGCACAGAAGAAGAATGATTTCCATGTAACTTGTACGTGCCAGAAAATTGCTCTCATGATATAGCAACTCTAGCTGCCTCCCTGACCTACTTAAGGTGTCCCCGACATCTGCCACAGCTCTACTTATTAACTAGTCTATGACAACTAACTAATCACGTGATTGAAAAAAAGAAGCTAGCAGTAACACAATAATTACATCAAATATTGATGACGTCATCGGCACACATTTTCATCAATCAATCAATCACGTGCTATGCCTGCCGGCGTATGCGATCATGTCTCTCCACAACTCTCTCTCCTTGGTGCAGGTAATCAGTTCTGACGTCGATCTTTTGTCGAACCACGATGTCAGACCATCCAACATCTTCTCCCTCTGTCTAGCACGATCTCTCCTTCACTGAATTTTACCTGTTGTTACCAAATTTTCTAAACCTTCTCTTCGCATTATGTGCCCGAAGAACCTTGACTGTCGGATTCTTATTCTTTTGGTAAGGTTTCTTTGTGTGCAGGTCTGATTTAAAACCTCCACATTTGTTTTCTTCGCTGTGCATTGAATTTTCAGCATTCTTCTGTAAAACCACATCTCTGTGGTTTTCAGAAATCGTATTGATTGCTTGTTCATTGTCCATGATACGCTGCCAGATATAAGTATTTGGTGTAATTTAGCACTGGAATACTCGTTTGCACAGTGTCATTGGTAGTGAATTCACGCACATTGTGCTTTTCATTTTCATAAAAGCTGCTATCGCTTGAGTTCTTCTTCTTCACCTTTCAACTCCCAATGGAGC
The DNA here is from genome assembly GCA_020796225.1 of Arion vulgaris. Lineage (NCBI taxonomy): Eukaryota > Metazoa > Mollusca > Gastropoda > Stylommatophora > Arionidae > Arion > Arion vulgaris. The sequence continues at coordinate 87,836,149 of CM036755.1, forward strand.
ACAGGTCTTCAACAAACTTCTTCCAGCTCTTCCTCTCTCTTGCCATCCCTTCCAATTCTTTCCATGTTTTACCTATCCTTTTAATATCAGCCTCTAGGTCTCTTCTCCAGGTCTGTCTAGGCTTTCCCCTACTCCTCTTTCCCTTCGGGTTCCAAAACAGTGCCTGTCTTGCAATGCTTCCGGTCGGTCTTCTCAATGTATGTCCTATCCATCGCCAGCGTCTCTTCCTGAGTTCTTTCTCCACTGGTATCTGCTTTGTTCTTTCTCTGAGTTCATCGTTTGTAATTTTATCATACCATCTCAGTCTCTCTATTCTACGTAAACATCCATTTACGAAGGTCTGCCGTTTTCTGATGGTTTCCTTTATTGTCTTCCATGTTTCCGAGCCATAGAACAGCACTGACTTCACATTTGATTGAAAGATTCTCAGCTTTGTGTTTGTTTTGATCTCTTTTGACTTCCATATCTTACTCAATGCAATAAAGTTTCCCTTGCTTTTTTTATTCTTATCTTGACATCTTTGTTTGTTCCTCCTTCTGTTGAGTTATTCTACTGATACAGTATCTCTGTTTGTTCCTCCTTCTGTTGAGTTATTCTACTTATACAGTATGTCTGTTTGTTCCTCCTTCTGTTGAGTTATTCTACTGATACAGTATCTCTGTTTGTTCCTCCTTCTGTTGAGTTATTCTACTGATACAGTATCTCTGTTTGTTCCTCCTTCTGTTGAGTTATTCTACTGATACAGTATTTCTGTTTGTTCCTCCTTCTGTTGAGTTATTCTACTGATACAGTATCTCTGTTTGTTCCTCCTTCTGTTGAGTTATTCTACTGATACAGTATCTCTGTTTGTTCCTCCTTCTGTTGAGTTATTCTACTGATACAGTATCTCTGTTTGTTCCTCCTTCTGTTGAGTTATTCTACTGATACAGTATTTCTGTTTGTTCTTCCTTCTGTGTCTATGTGGCTACCAAGTTTTGTATTCTTATCTTGACATCTTTGTTTGTTCCTCCTTCTGTTGAGTTATTCTACTGTTACAGTATCTCTGTTTGTTCCTCCTTCTGTTGAGTTATTCTACTGATACAGTATCTCTGTTTTTACGAAATGTCCACAAAATAGAACTCCAAATACAATCTGAAAGTTTCAATTTTCAAATAAATGAAATAAAAATCTCGTGTACTTATTAATATAAAACGCATTGAATAGGAAGTGCCCTGTGTTTTGCCGATGCTCACAAGGGGAGCAAAGAATAGCAACACTGCGACCTACAAGGATTGTCATAAGAGGTGATTGCGGTAAGGCCTAGGGAAGCTACCCTATTAAATAAAAAGCGTCGCAGAAATCTGATGTGCTGGCCTACGTGTATGCGCATAATTTGCACAACGTACAATCGCTCTTAGGTTTCTGATCACATACAAATCAGAAAGAGTGGTTTAATAAGTGTTCGATATGAAGCGTTCGTAGAAGAAAAATAAGAAGAAAAAATGGCGTCTTTGTGAAATGGTGCATCTTAACCCTTTAGCTGCTAAGGACGTATATATACGTTTTCCCATTCACTTCTAAAGACGCATTAGCACGTCTGTTATTATCTCTCCTCTGTGGAATAAAGACGTGTTAACACGTTATACATTGCTACTGGCACTGCTATAGACGTACATTCACGTTAGTAACCTAGAAACAAATAGCAGCTATTTTTAGCTCAGGCTTAGGAAAGTATGTAGCAGCGAAAGGGTTAAAACAAATATGGCCAACAACTGTGTTGATAATGTGTTTTAGGTCAACTTGTTTTCATTGCTAGTTTGTTGATTTGTGTTTGTTTTCTCCATGTCTGATTTGTGTATCGCAGAAGAAGGAGCGGAGAGTGCGAGTAAAAGATAGCCTACTTACTATGTTAGGGTTGCCATATTTTGATCTTCCGAAATGAGGACACTTCTCCTAACATTACATTTCATTTACACTCTGTTTCATGTATATTTTTCTGATCACCTGATCTTCTTGTTTTTAGAATGTCTTTCTTTTGCATCAAATGTCCATAAAATTGCCTGCATGTGAAATGTTTGAAATTAAATTTTACAAAGGAAATTCACTTGACTGAATCCAGTACCTCCACCCAGTTTCGTACATTCACGTTAGTAACCTAGAAACAAATAGCAGCTATTTTTAGCTCAGGCTTAGGAAAGTATGTAGCAGCGAAAGGGTTAAAACAAATATGGCCAACAACTGTGTTGATAATGTGTTTTAGGTCAACTTGTTTTCATTGCTAGTTTGTTGATTTGTGTTTGTTTTCTTCATGTCTGATTTGTGTATCGCAGAAGAAGGAGCGGAGAGTGCGAGTAAAAGATAGCCTACTTACTATGTTAGGGTTGCCATATTTTGATCTTCCGAAATGAGGACACTTCTCCTAACATTACATTTCATTTACACTCTGTTTCATGTATATTTTTCTGATCACCTGATCTTCTTGTTTTTAGAATGTCTTTCTTTTGCATCAAATGTCCATAAAATTGCCTGCATGTGAAATGTTTGAAATTAAATTTTACAAAGGAAATTCACTTGACTGAATCCAGTACCTCCACCCAGTTTCGTCGCACCATTCCTGATTCGACTTTACTTTACGAATCATAAAGAAAATAGTCTTTCTACCAAAGAATTGTGTGCTGGAAGAGCATAGAAGAATCTTCACGATTTCAGAGTACATGTCACTACTTCTGCAGTTTTCAAAATAGTCACACCAATTATTTTACTGTTACACTTGATTTGTGTAGGTGAATGCCCATTCTTCTATTATTAGTAGTTTTCCAAATATTGTAGATTTTGTTTTGAAGGCCAAGTTAGAAAACCAAATTTTACGCAGTTACCACATGATGTCGATATGGCTTGTAAAATTGCGGACAAATCTACGAATGTCCACAATTGTTTGAGAACGCTCAGATTTACCTGTGAAACGAGGACATGTCTACGAATGTCCACAATTGTTTGAGAACGCTCAGATTTACCTGTGAAACGAGGACATGTCTACGAATGTCCACAATTGTTTGAGGACGCTCTGTGAAACGAGGACATGTCCGTCAAACATGAGAGCGTATGGTAACCCTAATTTATATCGATGTTAGAAAACGGTCTTACGGACGACGCAGTAGTGCGCCATGACACGACAGCGACGCCACTGTTTCTACCTTAGAGGATCGATATGGTAAGCGTGCCATCTTATCTCATCAAACTGACCTAGATCTGATCAAGAGGTCAATACCATGATTAGTAATTAACTTTAAGAACTCAATCAATTATTTATGATACAGGTTTCTTAAACAAAGGGAAGTTATTCAGGGGTGGGTGTGTTGTTTCTCAAGGTCGCAGTCAAATTTCTTTTAATAGTAACATCACATGATGCTAAAGCTATATTTCTGATATGTATTCTCGCCCGAGTGGTTACCGGGCCCAAATTTGGGGTGTAAAGAATAGAACCACTGTTACCTGCCACGCATGTCGACTAAGCAGGTTTGGCTGAAATCACATGCACGTGTCCTTAACGTGTAGAAATCTATGCGTTTAGGGGTCTACCAAACCAATGTGCAACGTATACACGTTCTTGGCAAAGATCAAACATATCACAAAGAGTGATTAAAATTGGTCGAAAGAACGAACGCAAAGAAGAAGAAGAAGATATGTATTCTGTTGTTGATCTTCTTTTAAATTTCTTTCATCCCAGATCTCGGTTTATTGCTAACAAAAGATGGAAATGGTATGAAGGAAATTCAAATAAAAACAAACATGACCTTATAAAAATTAAAAATTGAAAACAATATGGAATGTAACTGATAGGAAAACAATATGGAATGTAACTGATAGGAAAACAATATGGAATGTAACTGATAGGAAAACAATATGGAATGTAACTGATAGGAAAACAATATGGAATGTAACTGATAGGAAAACAATATGGAATGTAACTGATAGGAAAACAATATGGAATGTAACTGATAGGAAAACAATATGGAATGTAACTGATAGGAAAACAATATGGAATGTAACTGATAGGAAAACAATATGGAATGTAACTGGTAGGAAAACAATATGGAATGTAACTGATAGGAAAACAATATGGAATGTAACTGGTAGGAAAACAATATGGAATGTAACTGATAGGAAAACAATATGGAATGTAACTGATAGGAAAACAATATGGAATGTAACTGATAGGAAAACACGAATCAGAATACTAAGAGAATGCATATTCCAAGTGACAACGTATGTGTGTGAAGCATGGACATTTAACAAGGCAATTAGAAAAACACAATGTGCTTTTGAATATGTTACAGAAGAGTCCTCTGTATATCATGGACAGAGAAGAGAACAAATAGATCTATCCAGAAATAACTCAAAATCAAATAAAACTGGCTGATGTTACAAATAAGAATGAGAAAATTGAAGTATTTTGGACATATAAAGAGACATGAAGGGTTGAGAAGACCATTTTGGAAAGACGCTTTCCTGCACAGAGGAGAAGAGGAAGACCACGGAGAAGATGGATTCCGGATGTAACTGATGATTTGAGATTGATGATTACTGAGGTGGGACATCTGGCCTATGAGAGAGAGAGAGAGAGAGAGAAAGAGAAACGTCGAAGGGCAGTTAGAGTGGCAAAGTTCTGCGCAAGACAAGCTATTTGATGATGATGATGATTCTGTTGTTAATAGGCAACATCGCAATGCAGTCTCAAAATAAACAATACAACACTGAAACAGGTCCATCGATTCAAATATCTAGGAACATTCATAGCATCAGTTGGAAACATCTGATGTTCGAGAAGGTACGCCTGTATGGCGGGGGACACTGATAACAAAGAAAGCAAGGCTTCACGTAAAAACCAGACAGCGTAGTCATACCAGGCGCTCTGACTACACTTGAATTAATAGCTGGCGAACACAAGAATAAGAAGAATCAGATGGAAGATGTACAACAGAGATAAGAAGTAGAATAACTCAATTAAAAGGAGTTTTTATGAAAATGAAAAATAAAACTGTGCGCGAATTAACTACCAACAACACTGCGGGGAAGAATATGCCAGTGTTATATTGAACCAATGCTTATGTATGGTAGGGAATCATGGACAATGCACAAACAATCAATAAGATTGCTGGAAGCCACAGGTTTATTTTACAGAAGAATGCTGAAAATCCAATGCCCAACGAAAAAACCAAAATGATGAGGTTTGAAATGAGGCCAGCACGCAAAGAAACTTGATCAAATGAATACTAACCAAGCAATCAAGATTCCTCGTGCATATAATGCGAAGAGAAAGTTTAGAACAGGTGGTGACTGGGCGAAATACACGAAAGGAGAGATAATGGAAGTCAGATAGAGTGAGAAGATTTTGTATCATTCTGAATAGGTTTCACAATGTCACCAAGTTGTCTCAATGGAGAACAAATATATCTACTTGTATATTTAATAGCAAATACATCATATGTAATTATCTTAAAAACGTTGAACGACTTGATTAAGAGTAGGCGGTAAACAGAAGTAAGCGGATCAGTTATCAGTTATATGAGGACTATCATCATAGCACTCCAGACATCCGATCTCCGCCTCAGCAAATCCAGCAGCGTCCAGCGGCCCAACACGCCAGTTCGATGTTGATTAATCAATCTCTTTGCATATTTAGTTTGTCGTTCTTTTAAAAGTAATCGGATAATTTCGTTTAATGTTTCTTAATTGTCTGTTGGAATCAGTTCCTTTCCCAAACAAGTTTTAAATTATCTTTCAAAAAATCTGATCCATTGTTTCTGAAAATTACATTTGTAAACCGAGCTCGGCGTAAATATCGTGTTTGTCTTGCTGAAGTATCATTTGACAAAATACATTTACTTATAACAATGTTTTTTTGTAAAATGTGCTTAATAAACATAAAAATAAAGATTAATTTATTCGTTCAAAACGTTATGAGTTAAAAGTAACGCAAATTTTGACCACTAGTTTTTTTTTCAACTGTGGCTGTAAAATAATTACCTGGCCACACATCCGTCTTATCAGACGACAAGTTGCAGTTCTGCAAGGAATATAAAATGTGAAAGATTTAACATATTTCTCAATATTCTTTTCTTGCTGAAGAATTCCAGATCAGACATATTCACAGAAGTTAAGGTTTGTACTTCTAGAAATCAAAATTCTGTCTCAATTATGTCCATTTATATTGTCTACTACAACTCAACATTCGTTTGTGTAGTCATTAGTTCAGACTCCCATCATACAATCTTTTATTTCAAGTAGCTGAAGTTAAGGCGTTGTTTTATTCAGTTTATTTAGCACTACAGTAATGTTCAAAATGTTATTCATGCATTCTTTATTTGTTTGCATATTGCCTTAAAGGGTCTAAAGAAGGGTTGACTTCATTGCAACGGGTTTTACACCATATGGCTCAGTCGCTCTTTGCAGAAGGGTACAACGTCTGCAAGAGTATTGTACCAATTTCGTAGCTCATGCAACAATTCTAGGGAAGTCTGGAAAAATGCATTCGTGAACTGTAAGGCGCTGTCCGGATTCGAACCCACAATTTTCGGAACCCAAGGCAACGGTTTAACTAAATTACTGCTTTGCTTTTTTTCTAAATGAACAATATTCTCTGGAACCAATTGTCTGTGGCGGGAGGTAAGATGCTCACTTCTCGCTCCAAAGGTTCGTTCCCTGCATGGAGAGATCAGTATATTTTTCCAGAGTTTCCTGATCTCTGTGTATGTGTGATCTGGTTCCTAGTCCTATCGGAGACGGACGGTAAAACGTAGGTCCCGTGTTCAAGTTAAGCACGTAAAAAACATTTGCAGTTAAAATCGATAAGAGTAGTCTGCAAAACGCTTCCCGGGTAAAATTCGTTGAAAAGATTAAAATAACATTTTTGCAAAGTTATTTTTAACCTTCTTCAAAATTTACATCGCGCACATTCGCTGAGATCTTCCTGTGCAGGGAAGACATTGCAGCACACATTGGAAATTCACCGAAGTGCAATGATTATGCTCCAAACAATCTTCTTTTACTTCGAACGCTCCATATTAACCACTCTGTGTGATTTGTATGTGATCTGAGCCTAAGAGCGATTGTACGTTGTGACAGTTATGCGCCTACAAGTAGGCCAACACATACGATTTCTGCGCTGCTTTTTATTTACTACTGTAGCATCGTAGACATCAGTCACCTTTTACGACATACATTGTAGGTTGCAGTGGTACTATTCTTTGCTTTCCTTGTGGATCCCGGCACCAAGTGGGCGGCACCAAACAATCAATCAATAATTTTCTCTTCTTCCTTAGTTGTGTGTTTTTGTTTTGTTGATATATCAACTATTTTGTAAATCTTGACGTAATCTATGATGTTTCTTGTAACTATCTTCATCATTAGGTTTACGGTAGTGACGTGAAGAATTTTCCTTGTTTTTTTAAACAAATATCTTCTATTTATATTGTATATAAGCGAAGCTAGTCTAAAAGGAAGGTAAAAGGAACCCTTTTTCATACCTCGATGTACATTGGGTAATACGGTGTTAGACCCGTATTTTTCATTGTCCGTCGTCATACGCTGGATAATGTAGTCAACATCACGCCGGCCACCTTTACTTCTCATTGCTTTTCTTGGTACACAATTGAGGTTGGGTCGACCTGAGAGCCGTTAAGGTCGGACAAATATTCCATGCCCACTGTTGAATTGAACCCCGACCACTAGTCTAAGAAGCGAGTTCACTAACAATTGCGCGACTGCGGAAGCTAAAGTGTATAGAAAAAAGATAAGAGTAAGAGACCGCAAGGCAGATAAAGAAAACGATGAGAGATAACATTGAAGTAGGCCTAGCAATACTAGGATTATACAATTGGGAAGAGAAGGCTAAGAGCAGAGATGAATGGAGACTGGTGATATCTGCAGAAATGAACCTTAAAGGCTCAGAAGAAAGCTGAAGAATATTAAGGGAAGCTGTAGAAAGTCTAAGCATTAACAGCTTTCCTATATATATTGCAGAACGTCGTTTTCATCATTGCGCTTATCCTATGGGAAACACTAGAAAAACTATTGAATCAAGGGACAACTGCTAGACAATATCAGAGCAATATACACAAATAGCCACAGTGCGGTAAGAACAACAGACGGAATGACAGACTCATTCGAAACAAAATCGGTAGTAAGACAGGGTTGTGTGCTCTCACCTCTTCTCTTCAACATATATATAGACAGAATAGTGAAAGAGGCACAGTGCGAAAAGACCTTATTGACATAGACAATGATCACGACGACGAATTAAACAACCAAATCAACGAATTGCTTTTTACGGACGACCAAAGTTTAATCTATAAAGATGAAGATCAGCTACAACATCACATGAATTCACTGCTAATAGCATGTAGAAAGTACAACATGAAAATCAACAAACAAAAGACCGAGACCATAAAAATCAGCAGAACACCAAACCAAGCAAACATACAAATAGATAACACCAGAGTAAAGCAAGTTTCTGAATTCAAATATTTAGGCAGCATTTTCACAGAGGACGGAAAACTCGATAGAGAAATATAGACAAGGTGTCAAAAAGCAAATGCAGTGGCCTACCAGCTGGCACCATTACTACAACACCCAAAGATCAAGATGGAAGTGAAAAGACAGATGATAAAAGTATTTTCCTACCAACACTTTGTTACCAGTGCCAAACTTGGTATCTTACAGCAACACACCACAGAAAGCTCACCACGTGTGAAATGAAATGCTTGAGGAAGGCAGTGGGAGTCACCAGGAAAGACAGACTACGAAATGAGGACATCAGAAGCAGAGTGAGCAAAACTTCATGTACCGAATACATCGAAAGACAACAAATGCAGTGGTTTGGACATTTAATGAGAATGAAATACAACCAACCACCAATAACAGCATACAATAAAAGATAGCAGGTACTAGAGCTAAAGGAAGACCAAGAAAAGATGGATAGACAATATCAAGACCACACTACATAAACACGGATACAACACAACAAGGGCGACTCATCTAGCCCTAGAACGCAAATTAAAGCTCCCATCACTACGCTTAACGGCAAGAGTGGACAGCTTACTACATCTCCACCTGGGAATAGACAATAGCTTATGAAAGACTTGGTCTCTAGTCTGGTCTCTTGCGTCCTTCATCGTCCTTAACTATAAGTTCAGATGTAGATACTTCTCAGGAGGCCCTCAGGGCGTCACATTTGCCTTGACTGACCTACACTATGCACCTCCCCCACTGTTCTCTTCCTGTCGTCTTTAGTGTGCCCCAGCTTCGTCTCTCTCCCTCATCAAGATCTAAGAGTGATTTTCTATTCTCTGATTTATGATTGTATTTCTGTTCCAACTAATATCTTATTCATTGATATGTTTGCTCGCTAGTTTCATTTTCTTTAGTGTGCCCCAGCTTCGTCTCTCTCCCTCATCAAGATCTAAGACTGATTTTCTATTATCTGATTTATGATTGTATTTCTATTCCAACTGATATCTTATTCTACTGTTATGTTTGCTCGCTAGTTTCATTTTCTTTCTTTCTTTTCTCTAATTCTCTTTTGTCGCACAGCGTCCAAGATAAGAAGAGTTTTCTAGAACAGGCTTTTTGTGTGCTCTACAGAAATAGTTTTTTCCTCTGCCTCTGTTAACTCTGAGGTCCACGTTTTGCGTGGACAGCCTTTTTGTATCCACTGTATCGGAGTATCATTGCTCTTTGAGGTGCACTGTCTGTTGGTAATCTGCTTATGTGGCCTAACAATTTAATGTGTAATTTCTTGTTGTAATTCAGTACTCTTGTTGTACCCATTTTTTCTTGATGTCTTCATTTCTAATTCGCTAGTTTAATTAATATGTTATGTCCCATGCATATACCTCTCTTTCTCTGCTACCACCGTTTTCATTTAAGTTGACCACTTTTCATAGTTAGGTTTACATACACTTCAATTCTTACTCTAAATTATGTTCCACATCAAATTGCAGCCTGTTCAAGTAGTGTATGCCTCATATTTACTCGTTTGAATTGATTTCTCCCTCCAGCAATGAATTCGTTCTATTCAAGCCGATAAGTTAATGTTGTTTTATACAATTTCAATCTCTGCATTTTCGTCAAATACGTTTCTCTCTGTCACCGTTTCATGTTCTGCATGGTTAAACTGACTGGGGTATTTATTAAACTGAATGTTTGACAGAAGAAGTATATATATATATATTATAGATAGTCTGATAAGAGAATTTCGCAATTTCAAATTTTATTTGTAGAATGAGTAAAATCTTCATAAAGTAAACCCTGAGTAAAATCTTCATAAAGTAAACCCTGAGTAAAATCTTCATAAAGTAAACCCTGAGTAAAATCTTCATAAAGTAAACCCTTCATAAAGTAAACCCTGAGTAAAATCTTCATAAAGTAAACCCTTCATAAAGTAAACCCTGAGTAAAATCTTCATAAAGTAAACCCTTTAATTCTGTAAACTTTTCTTTTTTACCTCCCGACTCATTTATATTACTCTGTATACAGCGTTAGCCAGTATACTGGTTTTGCGTCATCTTAAATAATAGTACAAACCACGGATCAGAATGGTGAAAGGGTTAATGGCATGAAAAAATGGGGTAGGGATGGGGGAGGGGCGCAAGTGCCATCTCTTCGAAAATGAATTTTTCTTAAAAACAAAATGCCGATCTAAAGCCATAGGATTGACTTCATTGCACCGGGCTTTACTCCACTGCACAGGGCTTTACTCCATTTGGCTTGGTTTCTCTTCGCAGAAATGGCACTCCATTTGCTGTGAGTATTGCACAAAGCACGAACTCCGTAGCGCCAGCAACAATCCTAGAGATGTCTGGAAAAATACACTCGTGAAAAGAACGGCGTGGTCCGGATTCGAACCCACGACCTTCGGAAGGCAAGACGAGGGCTTAACCACTTAACCACTTAACCACAGCGAACCCCTTTAAAACATTTCTTTTGTCTGGTCTTTTCTATTTACACGAAGTCAACTACCAAGATATTTATTTAGTTTTTTTCATTTTGCCGTCCTTGGAAAATCTTACGCCCATGAAAACAAATAGAATACAGAAGCAGATAAAAGTATGACAACTTAATGTAATATGTTCTACAACTGTTCTCGCCCCATCTTTCTGATAGATATTAGGAACTTGTCTCTTGTTCTTCGTGGAGCATATGACGGTAGCTCAACTGTGCTATTTATATATATTTATATGGGTTGCTTTGTAGTTCTTTCATGAACTTTTTATTTTGTTGGCCTCCCTTCTCAACTGTTGTTCGCCAAGAGCTCTTGCTTTTCCGACTGTCCTCTTTCTTTGCTGGCTCCAGTATAATACATGTCTAGTTGCATTGTTGGATGACACTACACATACATGAACGTAGAGCTAAAGTAACAAGAATTGATGGTCAATGTGGCTAAGTGGTACTTGAACATTTTGACTTGTGTTCCAAAGATCAATGGTTCGAATCCAGGTCGCGCCGCTCTGTTCAGGAGTGCAATTTTTGTTTATTCCTGAGAACCCTAGGATTGTGGCAGGAACTCGTGTGTTGTGCAATACTCTCTTCAAGGGGTGTGCCATTTCTACGAAGAGTGACCGAGTCTTATGGACAAACCCCGCACAATAAAGTCAATCCTGCGTCTTTAAACCATTTTTATAAGAATATTTATACCATCAGATTCCAATATTGGCATCTTTTAGTGTCTTAAAGTTACGCTGACCGACATCTTCTCTGTCTCTATCTCTCTCAATCGTCTACCATCGATTTTGTCTCTGGTTTCATTATGATCATAATTTTTTTATTCTCAGAAATATTACAATGAAAAAAAAATGCTAGACACTTGGAGAATATAACAGTAATATAGAATACGACATGGTGCTGGGAACACATGAATTGTTAAATGGGACGGTAACAACAATAACGGAATGAGAGAGAGAGAGAGAGAAGTTGAGTGTGTTTCCATTTGGCTGCCTAACATCCCACGCTAGCTGTTGTGTCTGGCTTGTTTTGTTTGGATTGTATTGATTGACATACGACCAGAATACACTCCTCCGACTGTGTGCCACCATTTATATGTTTCTCTTACAAGAGCAAATAGAACAGTTCCAGTACTGGAATCTATTACTTACTTACTGACTTATTCCTCTCCGCTCCTCATGGAGCATAGGGCCTCAACAGTTGTTCGCAACATTTCTCGGTCTTTTGCTGTTTCTTATGGTCTCCCAGCATAGTCGAGCACTCCTCTGTTCCCGAAGAAGACTTCGTCCTCAGGTCTGTTTAGGGCGTCCTATTTTTCGTTTTTCTTACGGGTTCCACTCAAGTGCTTGTCTAGTGAAACTCGACTGTGTCTTCCGTAGGGTATGCCCGACGCATCGCCATTTCTCCTCTTAATCTGGATCATCATGGATTCCTGTCCAGTTCTTATGCACGGTTCTGTATTTGCAACTCTATCATAGCATCTCAGAAGCTGGAATCTATTGTCTGCTTCTTATTCTGGAGATTATCTTGAGATGATAATGTTGTCGGGATCACATTCCGACCTATCTGTTTAATTAAACAGCACGGATTGATTGATTGATAGGACCATCATCATTGCAATTAGATGAATAACCGTATGTGCTCATATATCTTTATTACACATTAAGATCTGACGACAGTGCATGAAACTCCTATGCACAGACAAAGACCCACGATGTAATTTTGAGAATGAAGAAAATGTGTAGAAATTTAATTTTAATTGGTATTAATAATTTTTGCTGGACTGCGGCTGCCAACCCACCCTTATCGATTTTCAACTGCCAACGGTTCTTTTGCGTGCTGACCTGTAACATGGGACCTGCTTTTATGTGCTCAACTGTAACATGGGACCTGCTTTTACGTGCTCACCTGTAACATGGGACCTACTTTTACGTGTTCACCTGTAACATGGGACCTGCTTTTACGTGCTCACCTGTAACATGGGACCTGCTTTTACGTGCTCACCTGTAACATGGGACCTGCTTTTACGTGCTCACCTGTAACATGGGACCTGCTTTTACGTGCTCACCTGTAACATGGGACCTGCTTTTACGTGCTCACCTGTAACATGGGACCTGCTTTTACGTGCTCACCTGTAACATGGGACCTGCTTTTACGTGCTCACCTGTAACATGGGACCTGCTTTTACGTGCTCACCTGTAACATGGGACCTGCTTTTACGTGCTCACCTGTAACATGGGACCTGCTTTTACGTGCTCAACTGGAAAATGGGACCTGATTTTACGTGCTCAACTGGAAAATGGGACCTGCGTTTACGTGCTCAACTGTAACATGGGACCTGCGTTTACGTGCTCAACTGTAACATGGGACCTGCGTTTACGTGCTCAACTGTAACATGGGACCTGCGTTTACGTGCTCAACTGTAACATGGGACCTGAGTTTACGTGCTCAACTGTAACATGGAACTTGCGTTTATTCGCCGTCTCCACTTTAGCCTGTGACGCTCTTAATGATTAGAGCAGCAACAAATGCATGCAATTCTTTTCTGTCCTTGACCGTCCTCTGTATTATGTTCCAGCTGTTATTCATTTCTTTTAATTCATGTTCTACTGTTCACCCCCAGGTCGTTTTGTGTCTTCCACGTTTTCGTTTACCCTCTGGTGTCCATCTCAGTGCAGTTTTTGTGACATAGTTAGTCTCCATTCGTATCATATGTCCGATCCATTTCCATCATCCCTTTTGTATGATTTTGTTAATATTCCCTTTATGACACTGTACATATAGTTTGTGGTTAGAGATAGTTTTTGCAAGAACACGAGTAAGATCGTTCGCAAACAAGTTAGTTGTTTGAAAAGTGGAAAGTTTGGATACGTTCTCTATTGGGATGTTTTCCAGACCGTCTGAAACGTCACGATTGTACTTCGTGCATTACTCAGTCTGCTTTTAATGTCAGATCAGCTTCTCCTTCGTGGCTGATAACACTTCCATGATATGTGAAAGCAGTTGTATTTTCATAAAGGACTAGAAACTCACGATTACCTACATTTTGATCAGAGAATACTGAAAATTTCCTATGGCTTCACACGGGACCTTTGGTATCCTACATCGATCAGCGTACCTCAATGCCACATAGACCACAAGCTGTGTGTAAACACGTCTATCAAATTGTCAATAATTCAATCTGAACAGCTTTCAAAGAAATTTGCTATTTTTATAAGAGAACTTTTCAATTCACTATTCACCGACTCTTATACGTAGTCAGATGATTTGAGTGTTTGCAAGTATTAAAAAGGTGAATGGGAAGGATCAAGGACTGTGAGACTGAAAATATGTCAATATTTCTTTAATCATTGTCAATGTGGTGCTTTACCATCTATTATGACTGCAGCCATTATGTCCAGCCTACGGCGTGTGCTGTAGCGACATGCATAATTTGTGTTTAGTAAACATAGGCTGGACAGGTTTAAATACATTGAAACAGACAAAAGCGAGATTTATTATATCATCATCATCAATCATCAAATAGCTTGTCCTGAGCAGAACTTTGCCACCCCAACAGTCCTCCGGAATTTCTTTTCATAGGTCAGATGCCTCTGCAGTCATCATGTTCAAATCATCAGTTACATCTTGAATCCATCTTCTCCGTGGTCGTCCTCTTCTTCTCTTTGTCGGTATGCCTCCTTCCATGATGGTCTTCTACAGCCCTTCATCTAACCCTAACCCTTATTTGTAGCATCATCCAGTTTTCTATGATTTTGTGTTCTTTCTGGATACATCTATTTCTTCTCTTCTCTGTCCATGGTATACGAAGGATTCTTCTGTAACACTTATATTCAAAAGCACATATATGTTTTTCCACTGCCTTTTAAATGTCCATGCTTCACACCCATTTGTTGCCACTGGGAATATGCGTGCTCTTAGTATTGTGAACTTTGTTTTCTTATCAGTTCCGTTAATATCAAATATATTAAGTTGTATTAGACACTGAGGAGATATATTGAAGTTGAAATGTCTCACAACTTCAGGATAAGAAGAAATTTATAAAGCGGGCTTTTGTGTGCGCTTCATAAACAGTGTCTATTATTGCATGTGTTATCTCTGATGTCCAGCTTTTGCTTTGTATCCATTGTATCGGAGCAACGTTGCTCTTTGAGACGCTTTCTGTTGGTAGTCTGCTTATGTGGCCGAACCATTTAATTTATTGTTTCTTGATGAAGTTCAGTACTGATGTTGTACACACTTTTTCTAGATGTCTTCATTTCTCAACCGGTCTCTTCTTGTTACTCCCAGCATTCTGTGTAGACATTTCATCTCTTGGAGCACACCATAAAAATCAATACAATGGCGAACGATAACAAATAGAAAATAATAAAAGGTCAAGGTGACTGAACAATTTAATATCATGATCTGGAAACAACGTCAGCAACATATTTAAATCATAACATAAAAGCTAGCGGGAGGAGACAAGATGGTTTACACAAGTCTAATGTCACATCTTGGTTCACTGCTAACAACAGATGGAAATGGGATGATGGAAAATAAAAGAAGAACAAACATGGCTTTACAAAAATTAAACAACTCAAAACAGTATGGAACGGAACTGATAAGAAAACAAAGATCAGAATACTAAGAGCATGCATATTCCCAGTGGTAACATATGGGTGTGAAGCATGGACATTTAATAAAGCAGTGGACAAAACATATATGTGCTTTTGAATATAAGTGTTACAGAAGAGTCCTTCTTATATCTTGGACAGAGAAGAGAACAAATAGATCTATCCAGAAAGAATTCAAAATCAAAGAAAACTGGCTGATGCTACAAATAAGAAAGAGAAAATTGAGATATTTTGGATATATAAAAAGACATGAAGGGCTGGAGAGGACCATCATGGAAGGAGGCATACCGGCAAAGAGAAGAAGAGAAAGACCACGGAGAAGATGGATTTAGGATGTAACTGATGGTTTGAACATGACAGCCGCAGAGGCGGGACATCTGGCCTATGATAGAGAGAAATTCCGGAAGACTGTTGGGGTGGCAAAGGTTCTGCACAGGACAAGCTATTTGATGATGATGATGATGAATGTCACATCAAGATGACAACTTGTTAGTTCTATTACTTGTATCGGTTTTTGCAGAAGAAATTACAGACGCTGAAATTTAACACTTTATTTTATAATACGCAATTGAGCTGATTTATTAGTTACTCAATCCGCCCGTTTGTTGCCGGGGTTCGCAAGGGAAGCAACGAATAGTAAAACTGCGACCTATAAGGCATGTCGTAAGAGGCCACTGAGGTAGGGGCCTAGGAAGCTGCCATAGTAAATAAAATACGTCGCAGAAATAAGATGTGCTGGCCTACTTGTAGGCGCATAATTGACACAACGCACAATCGCTCTTAGTCTCAGATCGCATACAAATCTCAAAGAGTGGTTTAACAAGTGGTCGATATGGAATGTAAGAAGAATAAGAAGTAGTTACTGAACCGACGTCATAACACTCCAGGCAGACCGATCTCAGTCTCCCACAGCAGATATCGCTGGGTATACATGTTGATGGTTGGGGGCGTATCTGTGGCATAGAATCTCTCAGTCTCCCACAGCAGATATCGCTGGGTATACATGTTGATGGTTGGGGGCGTCTCTGTGGCATAGAATCTCTCAGTCTCCCACAGCAGATATCGCTGGGTATACATGTTGATGGTTGGGGACGTCTCTGTGGCATAGAATCTCTCAGTCTCCCACCGCAGATATCGCTGGGTATACATGTTGCTGGTTGGGGACGTCTCTGTGGCATAGAATCTCTCAGTCTCCCACAGCAGATATCGCTGGGTATACATGTTGCTGGTTGGGGACGTATCTGTGGCATATAATCTCTCAGTCTCCCACAGCAGATATCGCTGGGTATACATGTTGCTGGTTGGGGACGTCTCTGTGGCATAGAATCTAGGTGCTCACCTCTCATTCCGAAGCTACTTGGTTCGCTCCCTCGTGGAGACATCGGGATATTTTACCAGAGATCCCTGATCTAAGTGTAGGTGAGATCGAGTTCCTAGTGCTATCGAAGACGGATGATGAAACGTAGGTCTCGTGTTCAAGTTGAGCATGTAAAAGAACCGGTAACAGTTCATAATTGAGAAGATCAGGCTGGAAAGCCGCTGCCCTGCAAAATTCATTAAAAGGATGAAAAAATAAAATTCCTACATAATATTTTCTCTATCTTCTAAATTACATCCGGGACCCTCGCTTGTGTTGCGGAGCTCTTACGCTGCCGCTGTGTAAGAAAGAGATCGGGGCACACATGGTTACTTATGAAGTGCAATCGTGATGGTCTTATCTATCAGTCAATCATGTACGTCCCACCTGTGGTAAGGAATTGTATTCCAGAATTGAACTCTACAGTCAGCTTCGCACGCACCTTGAGAAGTGCAACAACACTTGTTTGAGGCTGTTGTCATCATCTCTTATAATGTATGACTATAGTAACACGTGAAAGCCGGTCAGTAATGATGAAAACTATATACTTCTTCGAGCGCTCCATATCGACCACTTGTTAAACTACTCTGTGTGATTTGTATGGGATCTGAGCCTAAGAGCGATTGTACGTTGTTCCAGTTATGCGCCTACAAGTAGGCCAGCACATCGATTTCTGCGACGCTTTTTATTTACTAGGGTAGCTTCCTAGGCACATACCTCAGTCGCCTCTTACATGTCTTGTAGGTCACAGTGGTACTATTCTTTGCTTCCTTTGCGGGCCCCGGCATCACCCGGGCGAAACTATAATACACAAATTGAAGATATCTTCTTACTTTTCCCATTTAGATGTTTTCTCTCATTTTCTAATCAATGTTTGTGTTACTTAAATGTTACTTGTCCATCAGTTCTAGAATGTCACGGTTTGTCATTAAACTCGCTAATCACATATTATCGATCGTAGGGAATATATGTTCCAGTCTAGGCTTCCAACTTGCAGACGCTTACTTGGACCTACTGTACTGGACTTGCGACTGTTCGCGGCAATTAGAGAGAGCTGACATGCATGCATCAACAAAGCATCGATCGTCGGGGAGTTGAAGAAAATGGATTGGGTGGAGGGGGACTTATTTTTCGGTTTCTCTGAGACCGCCAGTTGGATGAAGATACTGATATTGAATATATTCAGCAATTTAAGGAGTTTGAAATTACTGGTTGTACAAGTAGAACTGAATGCCTGAGGTGAAGAATGAGGAGTGTATTTCACCAGCTAGCCATGAGAACCATCGGTATAGATACCATTCGACATTTTCTTGGGTAGACTGAGTACCTATGGTGTCTGTCTTGGATTGCAGTGACGTCGGTTCAGTAATCAATCACTGTTTTAATCGGTTCACATTATTACACATCACTCGCGCTCGTGTGTTGCCAGGGCTCGCATGGGTAGCAAAGAATAGTAACAAGGCATGTCATAAGAGGCGACAGAGGTAGGGGCATAGAGAAGCTATCCTTGTAAATAAAAGGCGTCGCAGAAATCAGATGTGCTGTCCTACTTGTAGGCGCATAACTGACGCAACGTACAATCGCTCTTAGGCTAAGATCACATACAAATCATACAGAGTGGTTAACAAGTAGTCGATATGGAGTTTTCGAAGAAGAAGAAGAACACATCACTCGGATGTCTCATAATCATCAAATTGCTTGTCGTGAGCAGAACTTTGCCACCCCAACAGTCCTTCTGAATTTCTCTCTCTTATAGGCCAGATGTCCCGCCTCTGTAGCCGTCATGTTCAAACCACCAGTTACATCATGAATCTATCTTCTCGTGGTCTTCCTCTTCTCTTTACCGGTATGCCTCTTCCATGATGGTCTTCTCCAGCCTTTCGTGTCTTTTTATATGTCCAAAATACTCCAATCTTCTCTTTCTTATTTGTAGCATCAGCCAGTTTTCTTTGATTTCTCGCACGTCTATGTGCGTATTTATCTTGCGTTCGGAAAGACTTTGGTTCGAATCCACACTGCATCATTCGGCTGACGTGCGCATTTTTGTGTCGCAGACACCTTGGATTGTTGTTGAAACTACAGAGTTCACGCTTTGTGCAATGCACTCAACAGGTGACGCCGCGCCATTTCTGCTGACAGAGACCAACCATATTGGGAAATTCGGTGCGTTGAAGTTAATCATACACATTTAAGTCTTAAAACTTTAAACACATCACGTTTACTCTACGTCATAACTTCTATTTAGATAATGTGACCGACATAAATACGAGGAGAATTATTAGCATTTAATCGAATAAGATTATACTAATTTATTGTTGACAATCTGTTCTTGATCGTAGGAACAAATAATGACCATTTGTAAAAGACTTATTTCAATAATATCTTACGGGTGTACATTTACGCAGATATAAATGGAAAACTACAGTACGTGTATTAAGAGAACAAATAGAGTATTTGCTTTCAGTCAACATGCTGTGCTCTGTTGTCGAGACATCAGTGCAGGTAGTGTCTAGGTCAAAGCGATATTATTGAATTTGATGCTCGATAAGTGATAGACGTGTTCAATATTTGTTTTTAGTGCAGCAGTTCCAAAAATGTGATCGGTGGAGCCGCCCAAATATTTATACAGGTCTATATAAGAGAAGATTTGCTCTGCTTTCCGGTAACTCATAATAATGATTTTTGTGGGAATTATACCTATTGCTGGCTTTCTTATTTGTTCTCTTAACTTGGTTGTCATAGGAGACAATACGAGGATGCCCCTTGCTAATTTCTGCCATGTCTGTTCGCTTTTAAAAAATTAAATCTTCTACCGTTAACTTGGATGCCATGGAAGACATGCTGATGATGATGATGGTCTTTAGGTCCACTTTTGCTAGGTATATCTGTTGTTGACTTCCTTCATTAACATTATAATAAAGCCCATAACCCGTTACGGCCGTAGTGGTGTCACTGTGCAGACAGCACAAAATGCACGCCATGAACCTCTGTCTTCAACTCCTCGAACGAGTGTGGAGAAACTTTGCCCCGACCAGTTCTCGATGTTGTCAAACCTCTGATGCTTCTCTGCCCTCCTTTCCTTCTTTCACCCTCAACTGTTCCCTTTAGGATAATTCTTTAATATAGAGCTCGTGGAAGTATTGATAATTATCATCATCTTTGTCAACTTCTCCCTGGTCTGTCTCTGGTTTATTTTTGTCTTCTTCTTTTAACGTGGATATCACTTTGTTCAAATTAGAACCTCATAAATTATATAGAGATTCCTCTCGAACCGTTATACGTTACATAGAACCTTCAAGTAATTTATCCATACCGCTCTGTCCTGTACAACTTGCTCAATCTCTTCCATGCAATTGAGTCCGATATATTTTGCCTCTTTCAGCAAAGTTCGTTTCATGGTTTTCTTTGGGCGTCATCTCTTTCTTGAACCCTTTGCCTCTTAGGTTAATGCTTGCTTTTTATTCTTTGATCATTTCTTCTCAAGGTATGCCCAAGATATCTCAATCTTCTCCTTCTTATAACAGTTGTTACTAGTGGTCGTCCAGACATTTCACTAATTTCATCACTTTTCTTGAATTTGTCCAATTTTATGTTCCTTATATTTCACAGACATCTATTGTCAAATGCATTCAACCAACGTTCGATATCTTTAGTCATTTTCCAACTCTCGCTGGCATATGTTAGGATTGATACTTCTTCTTCGAACGCTCTATATCGACCACGTGTTAAACCACTCTTTGTGGTTTATATGTAATCAGAGGCTAAGAGCGGTTGTACGTTGCGCCAGTTATGCGCCTAGAAGTAGGCAAGCACATCCGATTTCTTCGACGCTTTTTATTTACAATGATAGCTTCCCTAGGCCCCTACCTCAGTCCCTCTCACAACATGCCTTGTAGGTCGCACTGTTAATATTCTTTGCTTCCCTTGCAAGCCACAACAACATACGGGCGGGATTGATACAACATTTGAATTGAAAATTCGTAATTTAGTTTTAAAACTTTACAACTTTAAGCACCATATTTTATGTAGACTTTTAAAAGTTGATGTTGCTGTGACAATTCATAGCATCCCTTTTTTTCTTAGTATCTCCAGTGCAGTTAAAAATGCTAGCCAAATATTTATTTGTTATTTGTACCCTCTTTGGTAAGTGTCTGAAAAAGTGTTGAACATTCCCATCCTAGTTCTGTCAACATAGCTTCTCAGTTATCAATTATGTGAGCACTATCATCATGTCACTCCGGACATGTCCATATGTGATTCGATCACCACCTCAACACATTCTGCAACATCCAGCAGCCCAACACGCCAGTTCCATTGTTGATTAATTCATCCTTTTGTATTTTTGGTATGTCGCTCTTTCCACTTTGATTGCCAAAACAATATTAAAGTGCACGTACGTTCTGTAATGTTTTCTCATGCTACTCTAGACAAGTGTATATATATATATATATATTGCAGTTTTGTTCTACAGAGCTCTTTAGCGAGAAGGTAAGGTGCTCGTTTCTCCTTCCTAAGATACTCAGTTATTTCTTCCCTTTTAGCGTTAGGGGTATTTTTTTACAGACTACTCAATGTAGGTGAGATCGAGTTTCTAGTCTTATCGAAGACGAACGATAAAACCTAGATTCCGTGTTCAAGTTGAGCACGTACAAGAACCATTGACAGTTAAACAAAAATAATAGTAGGCTACAAAGCCACTTCCCACGTACAATTATTTAAAAAAAAAATTTTTAAATAAATATCTTACACAAATTTAACCATCTTCATAATTACATTGGGGACCAGCGCCGGTGCTACGGATTTAGGGTACTGTCGCTGAGAATTTAAGAAAGAGATCTAAGCACACATGTTTGTTTACCGAAGTGCAATGATGATGATCCTATCAATTACTTAATGAATTAATCTACGAAGCTCACAGAACACAAAGGAAGGCAGTGCACGATCATAACCCAGAAAATATAGCAATATTTAATACAGTGTGTCTTAACGATTTTGAAGTGTTCCATTGCCATCCAAGGCTTCGACGCGTCTTCTTCAATGATACAGCGGCGCCGAAGCTATTACCCGTCGTTCCAATGTCGTGTAGTTTTTATGTTGTACGTATCACCGAAGAGCTAATGTGTCTGTGGACTTTCTCAGCAGTTCGGACTTATAGGCAGTAACGACAGTTTATTTATTATTTTAAAATTTAAAAACAATTTAAAAATAATCCTCTTAATTCGGGCATCCATAAGTGAATTTCTGAGACCTTGAACCTGTTGTACCTTCTGTTGACCTGCGAACCTCATTGATCGCTGTCAATATTTGTAGACTGTTTTCATCCTAATCACTCGTGACAACACAGCTTCCGTGGGAGGGGGATATTATCTCAGTTTCAGCTGTTACCAGATTAGACACTCGATCAAACTATTATCTAAATAGGATACTTGGAGATACGTGGCTCACAGCTTGTCTTTCATCAACTTAAACAAGGTTTTCTAGTCACTCAAGGTAGGATGAAGAACAACTACAGGAATATTATTATTTTTTTATAATTCTGTATGTGTGCAGTGAATATGTTTCTTATGTTAGTTAGTTGTTATATCTTTCTTTGTAATTTCTACACGGTGAGAGAGTCATCAAATTTGACTTTTCTATATTTTTTTTTTAAATCGTCGAATATTCTTTATATGACTTCGCATTCAACCACAGTAAACGAGTCGTCGATTTTCTAGGCTCCACTTATACTTTCAAAAGCGTGCCACTGCGTTCTGAACGGCGTGGTCTATTTTTACAGTTCGTAAAAATCCACGCGGACAAATTTGTTTCCAAAGTGCCGACAGCGGTGTTTGAACCTGGTTCGCTAGGGTTGTGATCGAGCTCATTACGTTTTAGTCTACAGACGCTGTTGTAGTGTAGACATTGCTAAGTTTGATTAATAACAGTTTTTTATGATCTTTTATTTACATAATGTAACTACCGTTTGACTGGGCAGTCACGTAACCCTTTTATTCCGTCATATTTTTCTACTTCCGGACGCATTCATATTTCAATGCATTCTGAAACTAGCCAGCATACCGACTTTGCGTCTTCTTTAAAAATACTCTTGAGACAGTATATCGTCACGGAAGTGCGAAGGTGTTAACTACCGTCTGACTGTATCTGTTATATCAGTGACTTAAGTACTGTCTGACATGTTGTTCTACTTTGTTATATCAGTGACTTTCCGTAGATATCATTAATTAAGTCATCAGTTGAACTACTGCCTCCAATGTTGTTTTATTGTCTATCTGTTACAGCAATTACATTCCGAAGCTATTATTGATACAGTACTCGACAACTTCCTCACTGACTGTCCTATTTTGTATATATTACAACAATTACTTTCCGAAGTTGTCAGTCCTGCAGGATTAGATTTTATTCTGACTTATTCCGGAAGGATTTGAAGAAATATTTTAGCTGTAAGTTTCAGACATTTATTTCTTCTTTATTTACAATTGCTAATATGTGTTATATTCTACTAGACAATTTAGTCACTTTGGTTTGCATCTCTCGAGAACATAATGAGGAATGTAAAAGACGATGCCAACTATGTGAATTACGACCCTCTCACTATAGGCGGCAAATGCATACCAGAGCTTAGATACGCATACGATACAGTATTATTATCCACCAGCAAAAAAGGTTTGAAAAACCTAATCATGACGACCAAGAAACATAATGAAGACCAACATCTATATTTGAATACACAAAAACAAAAATCATGTCAACTGTCAAAGCATAATTAATAATTAACTCAATAATTAACAATAAGACTGCTCCAAAGAGATCTCAAGAAGATTGGCAATAGCAATCAAGAAGTTAAACACAATGAAGAACATGTGGCAAAGCACCTGCAAAATACTAAAATTAAAAATATTGAGAGCATGCATTTTCCCAGTGGCTACTTATGGTTGTGAATCATGGACTATTACACAGAAATTAAGAACGAAAATCCAGTCCTTCGAAACTAAATGCTACAGAAAGATCCTACGAATACCATGGACAGAAAAAGAAAGAACATTGATGTCCTGAAAGAACTAAATGTTAAAGAGAATTGGCTGATAAACAACATACTATACAGGAAAATTACATACTTTGGTCACATCAAGCGTCACGATGTCCTGGAAAGAATAATACTTGGGGGCAGGGTCCCAGGACGCGGAGGCAGACCAAGAAGAAGATGGCTACAAGATATTAATTAAAGAAACCATGAACATGACCATCGACGAAGTGGGTGAACTGGCAAGAGACAGAGTGAATTTCAGATGTGCTGCAAAGAGGCAACGTCCTATAAAGGATACGCACCTTGATGATGGTTTGAATCTCAGTATGTCTAACCAAGAACTGTTTCAGTTTGGAGTGTCTTCATTGGACTCCGGACATGTCCAGCCAGGTGCTCCCGTGTCCTTCGCAATGTCTCCAACATCGTCCAGCGACGGATCGTACCAGTTCGATATTGATTGATGATCCTGCAAGCTAACCATCACAGAAACCATCAGTATGCATACTCTTCGATATCTTATGGAGGAGACTGAGCACCTATGTGTCTGCCCGAAGTGCAATGCCGTCAGTTTAGTAACCAATAACCAAGGAAAATATTGAGGTTCTTTGACATAAAGGAAATCAACCGAAAGGAAATATAAAAAAGAAAGAATGTACACGGCTCAGCAGAAATTAAAATAACTACCAGACCTATTGAAGCGAACTGATATCAAGACAAACCTTAGTTTTTTAATAGCATTTATTTTCTCACAGCAACGTATTGCCGCTAGGCATTGATTATTGATCAAACCGTTGAAAGAATCGATTAATGCGTTTGAATGCAAGTGCTACAGATGAAAACTTAGAATACCATGGATAGGCAAAAACACACACACAAATATGTCCATGTCCAGTTTAAATTTGAAGAGAAGGAGTTGAAGATAACAATGAGAAAAATGAAATATTTTGGACATATATAAAACGACAAGATTCTCCATATAAGACATTTTGAAGAACACGATACCTGGAAGACATGGAGAGAGAAAGACCAAGGAGACGATGTGTGCAGGATATCATAGACGAGCCAAGTATGACTGCGACAGACGTCAGACACTTCTCACAGGACAGGGATACATTTAGAGCTGCTGTCATGGAAGTCAAGCTCCGACAGTGACAAGCTCTAGATGATGATAATGACTAAACATTTTATTGCAAACAAAAACAAAACGACGTGTACAAAAATGTGGTTTAAGTGTGTGACTACTAATATTGAAGTATGTCTTTGAGATTGTAGAAGAGTTACAATAATGTCCAATCTAAAAGAGAAAGACTGTTCAGCTCGGGGCATGTCATACTTCTTTACATCGTCAACAAGCGGGGGTCTTTGTGGCTAAGTGGACCTTTACCTTGCGAGTCGAAGGTTCGAATCCGGACCACACCGTTCTGTTCACGAGTGCATTTTTTCCCAGTGACCCTAGGATTCTTGCCGGAGCTACGGAACTCGTGCTTTGTGCAATACTCTCGGCAGGGGGCGTGCCAATTCTGCGGATAGGAACCGAGTCATATGTGGTAAAAATCAGGTGCAATGAAACCAATTCTTTGGCTTAAAAAATCTTTTATATCGTCAACCTTCTGTGATTTGGTGACATTTCATATCTCTTTATATTGTCAACCAACCTCCAGTTATTTTGTGACATTTTTTACGTCTTTACACCATCAACCAACTTTCAATAATTTGAGAGACAGATATGGATGTCCTCCACTTTGTTCATTTATATTACCAGGTAACGCACTTTGAGAATGAAGCGTATTTGGTCGAGAATCTAGTGTAAGAATAATGAGTGCAAACTCGTGCTCTCTCGGGAACTACAATCAGTCAATCACATATGACACGACAGGGCACTACATGACATTACTGCAAAGCACTAAGTTGTAGACCTCTTCGTTCGCTATAGTATACACGGGTTCTCAAACTAATCTTGCTGGGCCACACTTCTGCATTGACAATTTATCGCTTCATACTAAGTTTATTGTTGACCAGAAATACAATCTCAAATGTGAAGTCAGGGCTGTTTTATGTCTAAGAAACATGGAGGACAACAAAAGAAACCACCAGAAAATTACAGACATTCGTGAATATTTACGTAGAATAGAGAGACGGAGGTGGTATGATAAGATTACGAACGATGAACTCAGAGAAAGAACTAAAGTAGATACCAGTGGAAAAAGAGCTAAGGAAGAAGCGCAGGCGATGAATAGGACACATATTGAGAATGCCGACCGTAAGCATTGCAAGACATACACTGTTTTGGAACCCGCAGAGAAATATGAGATGGGGAAGGCCTAGAAATACTTGGAAAAGAAAGCTGGAGACTGGTATTAAAAAGATAGACAAGACTGGAAAGAATTGAAAGGGAGGGGACGGTCTGGGAGATGTTTGTTGAAGAGCTGTGCTCGGTTGAGAGTTGAAAATAAAGAAGAAATGCAATCAGGCACACAAAAATAAGCCAAATTGTTTGATTTATAACTCAGAATACAATAACGACATAATGAAATCAGAATACACAGAGACGGTATAAAATCATATCAATATATACACTCTATTTCAAAATATACATACACATATTTGACATAATTTTACGACAATTTTTAATATTGTTCCTTATTATGTCAAATGTAACAAAGTTAATGGAACATTGAACCTTCCTTTTTCCATCCTTCTTTTTTTACTTCTTCCTTCTTTCCTTCCGTCTTTTCTTTTTCCTTCCCTTTTTCTTTCTTTTCTTCCTTCTTTCCTTCCTTCTTTCCTTCCTTCTTTCCTTCCTTTTTCTTTCTTTCCTTTTCACTTTTCTTTCTTTCTTCCATCCTTCATTCTTTCCTTCTTTCTTCCTCCTTTTCGGAGAACTATCTGGTTGTACTATGGAAAACTCACGTGTGCAGTGCTAAAGCAATGGGTGTTGTACAAAATAAAGGTTTGTAGTTCGAATACTGTGTTTGGTGAATTGTTTTTTTCCGGAGGACCTTAAGACTTGTTTATTGACTATTTCCTCCTTTTCATTAGCTTAAAATATTATCTCTCTCTCTCTCTCTCTCTCTCTCTCTCTCTCTCTCTCTCTCTTATATATATATATATATATATATATATATATATATATATATATATATATATATATATATATATATATATTCATTGTCGTCTCTTGTAGGAAAAACATCACTGTATTGTGTAGCTCACAAAGAGACCTGTTCAGTTTACTTTCAAGTGTTGTTTTACTAGGCCAGTGAGTTTATTTCTGTATATCATATTCAGTGCAGTCTTCAAATATGTGCTTTGCAGTTTGAAGAACTAGTCCACATGTACACATGATTGAATTACCAACCGTAAACTATTCCGTACTAGCTGCGGTAGGGTGCGTCAAGATTGTCTATTAAAATAACCCAACTGCCGCACACTTCGCCAAGAAGTGTTTCATGTAAAATTAGAGCTAAATTTAAATCAAAGCCTTGTGATCGAATTTCTGTGTTTTCTTATCTACGGCACAACTATCTTCTTTCTATATTGTGATTCTATTGGAAGTTTGGTAAAATTGTTGTAGTTCTTCTTCTTCTTTTGGTCGTCACACTGTTACGGATTGTTGCCCAGTGTGGTGGTTTTTCTGTTTTGTCTTCCGCTGTTCTGGTGGCTTGGGTGGTTGCTATTTTTGCTATTTGACAGGATTCTGCTATACCATCTAACCATCTTTTTCGTGGTCTTCCTCTTGCTTTCTTTCCTGATGTTCTGTTGTAAAGACTCTGTATACTGTGGAGTTTGGATGCATTCTCATTAAGTGACCAAACCACTTCATTCTTTGTTTCTCAATGTAATTCAAGCAAGGTTTTGTGCCAACTTTCTATCTTATACTGATGTTGGTGACTCTGTCTTTCTAGTGTTGTTGGTAACGTTTCGCAGACACCGCATTTCACATGTAGTTATTTTTGTGACTGCGCTTTGCTCATTGTCCATGTATGCCTCTGGTAACACAAAGTAGGTATGAAAATGCTGTTGATCATCTGTTGCTTAGCTGTCAGTGAGATTTTTGGGTGCCTTAACCTTTTAGCTGCTAAGGACGTGTATAGACGTTCTCCTCATTCACTGCTAAAGACGCATTAACACGTCTGTTATTATCTATCCTCTGTGGGCTAAAGACGTGTTAACACGTTATACATTTCTACTGTCACTGCTATAGGCGAACATTCACGTTTGGGACCTAGAAACAAAGAGTAGCTATTTTTAGCTCCGTTTTCGGAATGTATATAGCAGCAAATGGGGCCTTACAAATTTGTTCATTGAATGAAATTTATCATATTTTTCAAGCTGAAAATGTGAACAAAAATTAATTCGGCCACGTGTTTTTCAATTCGGTATGGAATGTGTTAAAATGGTGTATATTTAATCTGCTTAATCGATTATGTTCTGTTTTGTGACGCAGAGCAACATCTGGTTTTAATCTGTTTATGTTTTGTTAATAATTCTGTGTTAGCATTGGTGTTTTTTCTGTTTGATTTCATGATTATTTTGATTTAGTATCAAACTGTTACAGCAGAAGAAAAGAGCTGTCATTACAGCGCTTTTTTCCCATTTCTGAGAGTAAGCTGAGGGATTGTATAGGGCACAGGAATAGTAAACGACGTTCGGTACCCCAACGTTTTTTCTCTTTCTATCGCAATCGTTCTTAATGTCGTTTTTATCATTCTAATGTAATATATAAACAACTTTAATATCAAGATCGCACACAAGAGGGTTGTAGGTTTAATCCCACACTCGACGTTATGCACGGGAAGAAAGGAATTGGTCCTCATACCTCCTGCACACTAGGGTCTAGAAATGCGCCAAATCCTAAGGTCTGAACAGGCTACGGTAATTTTTTTAATATTAATATTGTAGTAGTAGTAGTTTTAAAGGGGTTTTAAAGTCGAAGGATTGACTTCATTGCACCGGGTTTTACCCCATATGGCTCGGCCCTCTCAGCAGAAATGGCACGCCACCTGCCGAGAGTATTGCACAAAGCACGAACTCCGTAGCTCCAGCAACAATCCTAGGGGTCTCTGGAAAAAACTGCACTTGTGAATAGAACGGCGCGGCCCGGACTCGAACCCACGACCTTCGACTCACAAGGCAAAGGGCGTAACCACTTAGTCACAGAGAGTAGTAGTAGTAATAGTAGTAGTTGTAATAGCAGCAGGCCTCTTTCAGTACAGATGAACGAAATAAGTGTGCCGTTAGATAAGCGCTTTGCAGTTCCGTTGTTGACCGTAAAGCCTGATGTCGGAGTGACAATTTATATCACAACTATCATACCTAACGATGAGGTATGTCTCTCGAGATGGGATTGCAGCATTGATTGAAGTACTCTGTTTGTCTGCATGTTTGACAACTATCATACCTAACGATGAGGTATGTCTCTCGAGATGGGATTGCAGCATTGGTTGAAGTACTCTGTTTGTCTGCATGTTTGACAACTATCACACCTAACGATGAGGTATGTCTCTAGAGATGGGATTGCAGCATTGGTTGAAGTACTCTGTTTGTCTGCATGTTTGACAACTATCACACCTAACGATGAGGTATGTCTCTCGAGATGGGATTGCAGCATTGGTTGAAGTACTCTGTTTGTCTGCATGTTTGATAACTATCACACCTAACGATGAGGTATGTCTCTCGAGATGGGATTGCAGCCTGGGTTGAAGTACTCTGTCTGCATGTTTGATCTATCTGTGCTCAGAATACAGCAGTCCACTCTGCACTTTCTTTTCTTCAGGTAGTTACATCTGAACCGCATTTTAACTTCATGTATCGAATTCATTGAAAGACAACAAATGCGGTGGTTAGGACATTTAATGAGAATGGAATACAACCAACCACCAATAACAGCATACAAAAAAAGAGATCAGGTACTAGAGTCAAGAGAAGACCAAGACAAAGATGGATAGACAATATCAAGACCACTCTAAATAAACACGGATATAACACAACAAGGGCGACTCATCTGACCACTAAACGCAAATTCGGCTAGAGAGGCAACCAATTCCATCATCCACCTGGGTAAATATAATAGACACTAGTTACATCTGTCTTTAACGACTGTTTCCCATGTGCATGTGTTCATGTTAAGCCCGCTTACATCTTGCTTACATAAATCCTTATATCACGTTTGGGGTCTTCCAGTCAGTGTCCTTACAGAGATCAGTTCTCCCTTAATGAGATCTTTGAAAATTCCACCATCTTCGATGCGTAAGTTGGAGCCCAGCCATCGGAGACGTCTCTCTTCTTGGTGAGAATGTGTATAATGGGAATTTCTGCTCTCTTAACCCCTTCCTTAATCGGAACCAATATACTGGCTCGATGTATTTTTGAAGATGACGGAAAGCCAATATACTGTATATATTATAATTCTGTATATATTGCAATAAGAGTGCGCCCGGAGGTATAAAAAAACACAATTACGGAATGAAAGGGTAAATCACTAGTTTACTATAACAACGGCATCTCACATAGAAAGAGTTTAGCTTTCTTTTCTATCGTGTGTAAAGAGTCCATGGTTCGAACACATAGTATAGTCTGCTCACCATGCACTTCTATAGACCTGTGCTTGTATACACTCAGTCAGTTTGTTATTTCCTCAGACTTTGTTCATCTGGAAAATGTAGTCTATTTGATTTGATCATTGAAAGTTATTAATATGACCATCATCATTGCATTTCAGTAAATAACCATATGTGTTCCAATCTATTTCTTACGCATGAATGTAGCAGTGCACGAACTTCGCTGCACCGACAAAAATGAAGATGGTAAACATTTTAGTTTTTAGTTTAAACATTTTTTTAAAATGAATTTTGCCAGAGCATCGGCTTTGCAGCTTACCTTTATCGATTGTTCAACAGCTGTGCTTGTTTACTTGTTCAATTTAAACTCGTGACTTAATTTTTGTCGTGCGTCTACAAGTGGGCCAGCACATCCGATTTCTGCGACGCTTTTTATTTACTAGGGTAGTTTCCCTAGGCCCCTACCTCAGTCGCCTCTTATGACATACCTTGTAAGTCGCAGTGTTACTATTCTTTGCTCTCCCTGTAACCCCCGGCAACACACGTGTGTACAAATTATCTCTTTCTATTGAAGTTTCTAGCCTCCAGAGGCTTACTTGAATATACTGTCCTGGGCATACGGGTGTTTGTGACCATGAGAGATATGACAGACTGGTATCAACAACATTGATCGTCGTAGAGTTGAAGATGGATAGGGAGGATCTTGTTCGGTCTTTTTGCGAATGCCTGTTTGGGTGAAGACACTAAAATAGATGTTAAATCGATCCAGCGGTTTAAGAAGTTTAGAGTTACCCATAGAACAAGTAGAACTGGAAGTCTGAGGGGCAGAGTGAGGAATATGTTTAACCAGCGAGCCACGGGAACCATAAGTATGCATACCCTTCGACATCTGTTGGTGAAGACTCAGCACCTATGGGTCTACCCGGAGTGCAATGAGGTCGGTTCAATGGGTAGAAAAGGATAGATAACCAATAGCTAATCTCTTGGGAAAAATATCCCGATCGCTCCACGCAGGGAACCAACCGAGTTACATTTGGAGTGAGAGACTAGCACTCTACCTCCCTCCATGCCATAGAGACTTCTTGATTATTGGAAAACATAACAGTTGTAGAGTTTTATAGCCGTTTATGCGAGCTGTCATAACATATAATAAGAAATAAGAAGTAGCAGACTAGTGGAATGCAGAACAAACATGGAGTGTGAGAGAAGGGCTTGTTAACGAGTCCAGGTATAATATGACATCATACAACGATCGTTATATTGCAATCTGATCCTGCGTGGAACACGAGTGGTTCACTCGTGGAAATAAATTTACCTACGCTAAGCTCAGCAGTGATAATTCTCTGACCTGATAATCTGTACTTAGCAAAGGATAAACTCCGGTACAGTAAACTAATCAATATCACACTTTTTTGTCTCCATAACTCATTCCCCTTTTTATTAAAAAAAACCAAACAAGAATGCTGAGTTAGGTAAACCAGTGACCCCTGGTAACATAAGACTGACTAGCTCAGACAGGAAATCGAACATTCCTGTTTAATGGGGGCTTGTTTTTGTATGTGTTTTATAGAACACTAAGGTGTTCTGCAATTTTACGTGTTATTGTCCATGGTTATTTGTAGATCATCATCATCAAGTAGCTTGTTCCTTCCGGAACTTGGCTCACATGACAGCAGTCTTGAAAAACGCTCTGTTCTGTACAAGTTGACCGGCGTCAGCAAGAATCATTGTCAGATCGTCAATGACATCTTGCACCCATCGTCTTCTAGGTCTTCCTCTCATTCTTCTTCCAGGCACCATTTCCACCAAGATTATCTTCTCTATGCACTCATGTTGTCTGATGTGTCCGAAATATTTGATTTCCCTTGATTTTATGCTCTTTAATAACCAACTTTCTTGAATATTAATCTGTTGCAGAACAGAAGCATTTGTTGTTTTATCCATGATATTCTAAGTACTCTTCTGTAGCATTTGCATTCAAAGGCATTAATGATTGATGACAACTATTAATAATACTGATATTACTTAGCTTTAAACTTAACTTGTAACAAAATATAGCCTTGATTTAGCATTGTGTATTGCTTTTAAAATGAATTTATCTGTATACAACAATACTGGAATGCGAGGATCACGCGACGGTGGTGGTCTTATTTCTTATAATTTTTACCTGAGCCCACCGGCCTTATGTTATCGGAGGTCACGGGTAAACCATAGTGAGAACTTTACCATATGTCTGACATGGACGTCCACATAATTTTTTCCAGAGAGGGATCTTCTTCTTTTGTCGTCACACTGCTACCGGGTTGTTGCCCAGTGTTGTGGTTTTCTGTTTCTGGCTTGCCCTGTTCTAGTAACTTGGGTGATACCATACATCAGACATAGTTAGTTAGTCTTTCCTCTTGGGCCTGTGGGCGGCGCATGGGGCAGAGGTCATAGCTCTCCATGTCTCGCGGTTCGTTGCTATCTGTTTTAGGTCTTTAATGTTTACTAGGCCCATCGTTGAGCCTTCTCTGGTGATGGTTCTACGCAGAGTCTCTCTTGGTCTTCCTCGTTTTCTTTTTCCTCTGGTGTCCATATGAGGGATTGGTAAGGAGTCTTCTCTCATCCATTCTAAGTGTGTGGCCGATGTAGTTCCAGCGGCGCTTTCTTATAAAGTTTGATACATTTTCTTGCATGGTCTCTTGTCTTATTTGTGTATTAGGTCTGAAATCTGACCATTTGAGGTTCAGTATTCTTCTAAGACATTTATTCTCAAAGTTATCTAATTTTCTTTCTAGAGCTTTTGTTGCTTTCAAACTCTCGCATCCATAAGTTAATACTGGAATCACACAAGAGTTAAAGATCTTTAATTTTAAGTGCTTGCTGAGTGAATTGGACTTCCATATATTTGACAATTTGTTAAAAGCACTTGATGCCAATGCGATTCTGTATGGAATTTCTGGCGCTGTATCCCCGTAGATGTCATCATACTCCCTAGGTATGTAAAACTTTTGACTTTTTCAAGAGTGTAGTTTTTAGTTGGATATTTTCTGGACTGCTGGTAAGGTCAACAATTTTTGTTTTTGTGGTGTTTGAAATCGCTCATAACACTACACACTTGGGCTGTTTTTCCCAACTGAAACATGATTCTTACATTCCAGTAACCAATTTTAGAGATGTCCTTAGAATTAAACAAGTTTGAACGAATCATCGATGCATTTAGAGCCTAAACTCTGTTTCTCAAACAGTGGTGATTTTTACGATGACGACTTGTCGGGCCGACGATCAACAGTTTGTGGGCCAAACTAGAAGAAAACACGTCCCGCCATCTTGGCCAACACACCGGAAATTATCAGACATAGGCGTCCTCATCAGTCATAGGAAATCATCAGACATAGGTGGAATACATCAGACATAGGCGTCCACATAATTTTTTCCAGAGAGGGAGTCTTCTTCTTTTATCGTCACACTGCTACCAGGTTGTTGCATAGTGTTGTGGTTTTCTGTTTCTGGCGTGCGTTGTTCTAGTAGCTTGGGTGATAGCTATTTTGCTTTTTAACATGATTCTGAGGGAGGGGTAAAATGTATTTAAAAAAACATTTTTAGTTGGTAGCTTACTATGCGGAATTGGAGTAGACCTGATTCGCCGACAATTGTTTTAGCCAAAAGTTATTTTACAGGGGGAGCACTCACCCCTTCTTACCTGAACGTATGTACGCCCATGTACACTAATCATGATTGTCTACTGAAATTGTTTTAATGATACATGTTACACATTTTTCTATGTGAAACTCCCGACATTCCCAGTGTCAACTTATGAATGTGAATCATGGATATTTAACAAAGTATATATGTACTTTTGAATGTAAGTGTTACAGAAGAACGTTGAACGTAGAAACGTTTGGTTTTATTGTGCTTATGCGAAGAGTTAATGTACTGAAGGAGCGTTCAGTTGCACTGAAACTTTTACAACTGTTCTCTAAAGCTATCATAAAACTAGAAGGATACAATTGAATAAACTTGATCAAATAACAAAACAGTTATGCTTTAGAAACAATGGAATTCAATATAGCAAAATGAACTAGAAAATATTAGGAGGGTAGTAAAACGATCAAATTGTATTATTTGTACAAGATATGGCAGTACTGATCGGTTTAATCGGCCTGATATATTGATGTCGTCATAGACGATTTATAATTTGCTATAAATTTTGCAGTCTGGCAGAAGATATACAATCTGGTACAATGTACAAAATCTGCTAGATTTCTTATTTTCTAGAGTTTCAAGTAGCTGCTAATTGTTGTCTTTAATCCGCCAACCTCTCTAAAATAGGTCAGCGTATCCGTTAATGGTGCAGATTTGGACTTGTTAATGACACGAAAAAACATAAGACGTAGAAAGAACATTACGTGACGGTATATACAGACTGGGAGCGTCTGTAGCTCAAGCGGTAGTGAGCTCTATCACAAACCTAACGTACCTGGTTCAACCCCACGGTGGGCAAGTTGGTAAGCAGATTCGTTTCCGTGGGATTTTTACAAAAGGTAAAAATAGACCTAACCGTGCAGAAAGCAATGGCAAACTACTGAACGTATAAGTGGTGCCTAGAAAATCAACGACTCGTTTTCTGGTGTTGATGGCTACGTCCTGTAAAGGATATGCCACGATTTTCATTTTTGATATACAGACTAGCTTGTTTTAGCACTAAGGTTTACACCTTTAGTAGCTATGATTAAACGATGTTTACTATTATAATATGTACATATTTATCATCTTCAAGACGCCATCGCGAACAGAATTTAATAAACAGTTTTTAGTTGAGAAAATAATGACGCGTTTTTACGATCGTTTTACCATCTATTTTTAGATGTGTGTCTTTCTGAAGTAGCTACAAATTGCTTGAGTGTCACGTCCTAAACGAAATATATCAGCTTGGACACTATGTAGTGCAGATTTTGTCGACTAGGTTCTGGGTATGTTAGATTGAATTCCGAAATACGTTTTCTTATTCGAACGCTCCATATTGTCCACTTGTTAACCACTCTTTGTGATTTGTATGTGATCTGAGCCTAAGAGCGATTGTGCGGTGTGCCGGTTATGCGCCTACAAGTAAGTAGGCCAGCACACCCGATTTCTGCGATGCTTTTTTATTTACAATGGTAGCTTCCCTAGGTTCATACGTCGATATTCTCTTACGACAAGCCTTGTAGGTCGCAGTGTTACTTTTCTTTGCTCCTCCTGTGAGCCCGGGGCAACTCACGGGCGTATTCCGAAATACAAGCATAAATAAGCGATATATGACACATAGTATATATATATATATATACAATTGTAATAATTCGGTTGTTGAAAACATACAAATATAGTTGATTGTTATTAGCGTAATGCGTATGTGGGTGTCTCTCTAGCTTAAGCAGTATTAAATATTGGCATTCATCAAAACCTAGTATTATCTACACTGTAACAGCGTCTGTAGCTTTAGCGGTAGTGAGCACAATCCAAGTGTACCTGGTTCATGCGCCGCGGCGGGCATTTTAGAAGCAAATTTGTTCGCTTGGATTTTTACAAACGGTAAGAATAGACATCACTGTTCAGAAAGCAGTGGTAAACTACTGAACGTATAAGTGGTGCCTAGAAAATCAACGACTTATTTACGGTGGTTGATGGCGGCATGCTGTAAAGGATATGCCACGATTTTCATTTGCAATGCCTAAGCGTTGACCTATCGACTCGGAATTAAGAGGGTTGTGGTGTTCAATTCGACACTGTATACACTTCTTTGTTGATTTGTTCGTTGAAACGTTCTAGACGTCTACCTTAGAAGTTGTTGACTTGATACTGTCTTGTAACTTTAAGAGGGTTGTAGTGTTCAATTCGACACTGTATACACTTCTTTGTTGATTTGTTCGTCGAAACGTTCTAGACGTCTACCTTAGAAGTTGTTGACTTGATACTGTCTTGTAACTTTAAGAGGGTTGTAGTGTTCAATTCGACACTGTATACACTTCTTTGTTGATTTGTTCGTTGAAACGTTCTAGACGTCTACCTTAGAAGGTGTTGACTTGATACTGTCTTGTAACATTAAGAGGGTTGTAGTGTTCAATTCGACACTGTATACACTTCTTTGTTGATTTGTTCGTCGAAACGTTCTAGACGTCTACCTTAGAAGTTGTTGACTTGATACTGTCTTGTAACTTTAAGAGGGTTGTAGTGTTCAATTCGACACTGTATACACTTCTTTGTTGATTTGTTCGTTGAAACGTTCTAGACGTCTACCTTAGAAGGTGTTGACTTGATACTGTCTTGTAACTTTAAGAGGGTTGTAGTGTTCAATTCGACACTGTATACACTTCTTTGTTGATTTGTTCGTTGAAACGTTCTAGACGTCTACCTTAGAAGTTGTTGACTTGATACTGTCTTGTAACTTTAAGAGGGTTGTAGTGTTCAATTCGACACTGTATACACTTCTTTGTTGATTTGTTCGTTGAAACGTTCTAGACGTCTACCTTAGAAGGTGTTGACTTGATACTGTCTTGTAACATTATCCTTTTTGACGAATAGGAATTTGGTGTCAACAACCTTCTTTCTCGGTTCTTTCAGTGTACGATTGTCCTTGATATATATATATATAGAGAGAGAGAGTGAGAGACAGAGGCAGACAGAGGGGCAGACAGATAGAGAGACAGAGAGAGACAGAGAGAGAAAGAGAGAGACAGAGAGAGAAAGAGAGAGACAGAGAGAGGAATAGGCAGGGAGAGAGAGAGGCAGAGAGACAGAGAAAGGTAGAGAGAGGCACAGAGAGTGTCGGCGAGAGATGCAGTGAGGTAGAGAGAGAGAGGCAGAGAGAGAGAGAGAAAGAGACATGCCACACAATCATAAACCATATATTATGCTACATTAAAGGGCAGTCATGACAAGTG
Organism: Arion vulgaris; assembly: GCA_020796225.1. Lineage (NCBI taxonomy): Eukaryota > Metazoa > Mollusca > Gastropoda > Stylommatophora > Arionidae > Arion > Arion vulgaris. Next base: position 87,873,585 of record CM036755.1, read on the forward strand.
AATAAGCATTACTCAGGAGTTGTCGAATGATTGATTGATAGCACCATTATCATTGCACTTTGGGAAATAATCATGTGATACGATCTATTTCTTACACATGAAGATCTAAACGGCAGTGCACGAACTTCGTACCACCGGCGAGGGTCTCCGATGTAATTTTGAAGATTTTTATTTTGAAACTTTTCATTTTAACCCTTTTTTAAAGGTGAACTTTGCCCCGTGAATTTTTCGATTTTCACCTGCCAGGGTTCTTTTACGTGCCCAACTTACAAACGGGACGCACGTTTTATCGTCCGTCTCCGATAAGTATAGGACTCGATTTTCCCTGCATTGAGATCAGGTATCACATTAATAATAATAATTCCTCTCGTACCGTTATACGTTACATAGAACCTGCAAGTAATTTCACCTTACCGCTCTATCCTGATCAACTCGCTCAATCTCCATGGAACTCAGGCCCATATTTCTTGCCTCTCTCAGCAAAGATCGTTTCAGGATCTCCTTAGGTCGTCCTCTCTTTCTTAAACCCTTTACATCCCACTTCAATGCCTGCTTTGTTAATCGTTGATCATTTCACCTCAAGGTGTGTCCAACATATCTCCATCTTCTCTTTCTTATAACAGTTGTCACTAGTGGTTGACCAGACATTTCTCTGATTTCATCACTTCTCCTGAATTCGTCCCATTTTATATTCATTATTTTTCGCAGACATCTATTTTCAAATGCATTCAACTTGCTTTCTATATCTTTAGTCATTTCAGGGATCACATTACTGAGAGAAGAAACAGAATTAGAGAATAGAAGGAAACAAATCTTTAGTTTGTTGAAAAGATAGTTTGTTGCCCTCAACATTAGTTTACCTTATCGTGGTTGCAGGTTTTGTGTGTCTTTATGATACTTCAGGCTATGTCGCCCAGAGTCCAACTCCTGAAGGTCTAACCAAACCGAACAGACTCCTGAAGGTGAAATGGTGGGGGGAGTAGGATGGGCCCCCATAAGTTGACAGCGCAGAACCCACCGCGCGTGGTAAATGCTCTGGCTGCAACCAACCCATCCTCCAGCTATGGGACAAATAGAAGCCGTCCTCTCTCTTCCTTGAGGAGGAAATCCTTTTTCATGTCTTGTCTTCTACTTCTATGGCACTTTCCCCCAAGTATATGGGATTAAACTGTAGTGCCCATGAAACACACCCTGCATAAAAGTATGGGTTTGTGAGCCCGGCGACAGAAGGCTGAAGTCACCTAGAGTAGGACGACTCCAGACATACCCGGGAGGACAGATCTCGTCAGCAGAGGACTGCAACTTCTAGAGAACAAACTCAAAATACGATGTCCTCAGAAACGGAATGTGTCAGTAATTATTGGCGGGGAGGAATCAACACGAATGACTCAATGGCTTAGTCTGTTGTTAAATATTTAGAACATGGAGACTGCTACTTGTTAACTTCTGTTGAGCGTGTACATATATTATGCATTAACTGCCTAGTGACCAGGATACTGTGTTTTCCTATTGATCACGTATTGTCCTTGTAACACACTTCTCTTGGAATCTTCATCAATTATTCTTATATCAGCGTGTATCATTCTTACAAAACAACAATAAGAAAACTGAAGTATTTTGGACATGGAAAGAGGCACAACGAGGAACGTCTGGCCGAATGGATTAGAGAACGGACTCCTATTCGGGAGACCCAGGTTCGATCCCCGGTAAGACTAAGAAGTTTGTTTTCTATCGGGGACATAAAGAAATAATCATAACCTGAACAGTTTCGCAGTTACTGCACTAACAATGCATTCATTTCTTCAGTTATTTAGTACTACTGGCAAAACCTAACAAAAATCACAAACACATAAGCGGTTTTAGAATAATTGCAATGCATAACACAGTGGACAAAATCGGGATTTGGAGGAACGTCGCATGTTTCCTTCCACCATCGGCGCATACAGGCGGAATAAAGAAACTTGGTGTAATGCATCGATCTTTTCCTATGACGTCTTTGAAGGCTTCCAGGCTGGTTTGGAGACTTGTGCTGTTGTACTGGATCTCGAGGGTGCTTACAACAGGGTTCCAATCACATACCTTATACAAATGCTCACGCTACTCAAAATCGATGCATTGCTCGTGAGATGGATTGCAAGGGCCCTGTTTGAGAGAAAAGTGGCACTCAGGTGTGGTAATTGGTATTCTGTGCCGACAAAAATGTCACGGGCCTACCCAGGGTCTCCACTATCTCCAGTACTATTCAATGTATTCACCATAATGATTACGAAGCAGCAATTATCTGGCAGGGGACGAACACTGTCATTTGCAGACGACATCATGGTGTACAGACAGGGAGAAACAGGGATGAAATTGCTAATAAACTCCAGGAAGAACTGAACCGCATAATGGCCTAGTGTGATGTTTCTGGTGCAACGATAAACCATACCAAAGCTGTGCTATCATGGTTCTCCCTAAATAATCACATTGTAAAGTCTGACACACCACATGTTACTTTAGATGGACATACACTCACCCGAACAGCATCTATGGATTGTTTGGGTGTAACATTTGATCGCAGTCTTTGGGGGCCATGTCGTTCGGGTTATTCCCAGGGCTCGCGACGCACTGTCCGCGTTGGGAATCATGGCGGCTGCTGACATTGAGCGGCGCCTTCTTGTGCTCTTGTGCCGGGGTATTGTTCTGTCATGTATGGAATATGCATGCGCTATCCTAACAGTTAGTCCTACGCAAACAGTGAGACTGGAAATAATTCAGAATGAGGCTATGCGCATCATTCTGGGATGCACTAAAGATACACCAGGAGTGTCAATGAGATTCCTTCTTGACCTCCCAACTATTGCTAACAGAAATGAAACTTGGAGGGTTCGATCATATCTAAGAATCAATGCAAACAAGGAACATCCTCTCCATGAAGAATCCATTAAGGAGAAATGGTGTAGACTCAAGAGAGGCATATCATGGCTGAGTCAGGCGGAAGATATGCTTAGGAAAATATGTGATCCTTCCGGAATTGAAACAGAAGAGGAATGGATTGCTGTGCCACCTCAATTTCAGACTGCTTTCACCGTTATTACATCTATTAAGAAAAACTGCGAACAAAATAATCTATCACTGATTAACGTGAAGGTGGAGGCTCTCTTCAATGACGTCATCAATGATACAGATGTGGTAATTTACACCGATGGTTCAGTCATTCGCCAACAACGCTGTGCGTGGGCTTTTTCAGCACGCTAAGGAGGAAAAATAATAAGAGAGACCAGTGGGGCCTACGCAACAACTACAAGTAGCTTGACAATGGAGGTTCGGGAGGTTACGGAGGCGGTGAACTGGTTGGCATCTCACAATTACTCTCGTGTTTTCATACTCAGTGACTCCATGAGCATGATTCGTAAAGTCGAATCAGGTATGGTGAGACGCAACTGGGTGGAGGTACTGGTACAGACAATGATCAGAGAAATCACCTTCATTTTTGTCCCTGGGCACGCAGGAGTTAGGGGTAATGAACGAGCTGATAGATTGGCTGGCTTGGCTACAATATCGGAGTGAGCTGCCATGGATCGAAATGACATTCTTCACGCATTGAGAGAGTCTTTCTGAACAGAGGAGTTTCAGGGCTGTGAATCCCACTCGCTGACCAGATTGAAAGAGATGGGTGTCAATATTGGTGCAGCCCGAAAAGAACGACATACTAAATATGCAAAGAGATTGGTTAATCAACATCGAACTGGCGTGTTGGGTCGCTGGACGCTGCTGGATTTGCAGAGGCGGAGATCGGATCACCTATGGACATGTCCAGAGTGCTATGATGATAGTCTTCATATAACTGATAACTGATAATTTCTTCAGGCGAGTGTCCCTTCTGTCCTACACTGCAATAAAAAAAGTGTTATTACAGAGGCAGTAAAAGACAAGTTTTATTTTTAAAGAGACACGAAGGGTTGGAGAAGTTCATTATGGAAGGAGACATCTCAGCCAAGAGAAGAAGAGGAAGACCACGGAGAAGATGGATTCAGGATATAACTGATGATTTGAGAATGACGGATGCAGATGCGGAACATCTGGCTTATGACAGAGAGAGAGAAAGAGAGAGGAAATTCCGAAGAACTGTGAGGGTGGCAAAGTTCTGCTAAGGACAAGCTATTTGATAATGGCGATCAGTTTGATGTAGACCCACTTCCCCTATGTCTCCCTCCCTTTGTTAATCTGTCAGCCACATTATTACTAAAATTCTGCAATAAGATGAAATCCACTTTAGCACATCTATTTAAAAACTGCAGGTATGGTATGTACTAGCTTTACCCCCAAGGATTACGTCCTTTGTAGTTCTGAATCTTTAATACTGGTAGCTAGACATATTACTTTTGTTTGGTTATTGCAAAGATTAAACAGTTATTGATGAAACGGGATATGGGTACATGAAATTAGAACACATTTGACTGAAAATTGAATCGTTAACAGTGTGGACATTATGTTAGTGGTAAGAAATTGGATCTTTGACAGTGTGGACATTACGTTAGTGGTAAGAAATTGCAACTTGATTTTAGTTCTATCTATTCTATAGCCATGTTTTGTCTTTCGGCGTCAGGTACCTGGAGCCAGCTTCTTTATGCGCTTTGTACAAGGTGGAATTTAGTGCCTCGGATATTCCGTCGCTCTACCGTTTACGTGGTCGTCCTCTGGGTATGTTGCAGTTGTATCTGAGTGCTAGTTCTTTTTGCGTGAGACTGTCTTGTGGTAACCTTGATGTGTGTCAAAACCATTTAACCTGTTGTTTCTTAATATATTGTAGAATCGGCAAGGATCCCATTTTTTCCTGATTTCGTCGTTTCTGATTGTATCTCTTCTTGTTACATTTAGAATTCGTCGTAAGCACTTAATCTCTGCTTTTACTTGAGTGTCAGGGTGATGAACGGAGACCTACAAATCTGAGGTGGTCAGACAGGATAAGGTCAGGTCTGGAGAAAACCGTGGGGTGGCTGCGGTAATACTTAATAAATTGGCGATTTAGGACAAAGACGCTTGTATATAGTATCACATAAGCAAGCAAAATGAATAATTAAATAAAACTAATTTTTCACGGCATGTAAATGAAAGCAGGCATTGAAGTGGGATGCAAAGGGTTCAAGAAAGAGGTCGACCTAAGGAGACCCTGAAACGAACTTTGCTGAGAGAGGCAAGAAATATCGGTCTCGTTTCCATGGATGAGATTGAGCGAATTGCCCAGGATAGATCGGTATGGAGAAATTACTTGCAGGCCCTATGTAACGTATAACGGTACGAGAGTAATTATTATTATTATGTAAATGAAATACTCCCCCGAATTAAATAGGTCAATTTCAGTACTATGTAGTGCACAATTTGACCTGTACAGTATTTTGGGTATATCATGGGCGTGTCCCTTTTGACACATACGACTTCCACAAACAACTCCCATTGTTGTCGTTCTGCCTCCTTTTTTAAAACTGTTTTCCATGTAGACCGCAATCTTTCAACTCTTTTCTACACCTTTCTTCTTTATGTTTCCTTGGGAATTACATACCTTTCTTTCCCCATTCAGCTGTACATCGGAGAGCTGTCTTAGCCAATGCCTCTACTAGCATACGACATACGACATACATGTCCAACCCACCCCCATCTTCGACTTTTAATGATGGTCAATGAAGCACAGTTTGTTCGGTTTAAAAAACTATTCACTTGCTGCTATCGTTGTTAGCCAAGACATGTCTAGCATTCTTCTTAAACATTCTTTTTCAATTGTGTAGGATGTTGTTGGTCATTTTCCAGCACCTACTATGTTTGAAGATTTCACCCTTTGTATTTCCAGATTTTGTTGAGCGTGGGCACCTTGCGGCCATTTCATTAATAAGACCAACAATAATAATAATAATAGTCAAGTGATATTGGTAGTAATATTAATTTTAAACAATAATAACAGATGAAAAATTAATCCTGAATTATAATCCCAGTGTTTCATTAACAAATGTTGTACTTATATTTTACATAGCTTCTTCAGTGAGAAAGCAGCGGGTAGGATTAGGAGGGCGGTAGAAGGGTTTAAACCAGTGTTTCCCAACCTTTTTTGTGCCATGACCCACCAAAGCCTTTAAAAAATTCGTATGCCCCCCCCCCCTCATGTAACATATACAATATACCAACATTTTTAATTTCCAACAATTGAATTGTTCACTGAAGAAATCTAAATGATAGGCTTTAGGAAGAAATCACTAGGCAATTGTTGAGGAAACACAGTAAGTAAATTTTCTAAACTTATTGAACTGAAATTCAAGTACGAAATAATTTTAATGACATATTTTTCTATATTATTTTAATTATTAGTAATTATTTATTACAAACACTTAGGGAGATTCTTGCGCTTGATGCATGCTGCAAAGAGATTTTATGTTAGAATCCAATTTAGCTTCAGTCTCAAGTCTCCTCATTGTGTTACATCCAGCCGATTTCTTTATTTTAACAGCAAATTAGTTATGGCCCTAAATCCACATTCAGCTAAATATGAAGATGGAAACGGTATAACAGTTGTTTTTTTTGCACATTTGTTTGAATTTGGATATTTGATTTCTGTTTCCTCATAAAGCCATGCCATCGCTCCTTTTATATTAAATAAAGGTTTAACTGACTCATCATTTTGCATTTCTGCGAGTTCTTCTTGATACTGCATATTTGAAATATAAGACAAATCCACTAACATTGACTGCAACATCTAAGTTGAAAAATCGATTTGTTTCAAATCAGAAAATCTTGCTTTTAAATCAGCAGATATAATTTTCAGACGATCGACAATAACAAGTATAGTGGTATCAGTCACCAAAAATCTTTACTTATGCATCAACAAGAGTTTTATTGTTCCTTGAAGTTGATTATTTAATATATTTAGTTTTTCAAAGATATCGGCTAGATAACTCACAAATGTTTTACCATCGACCGTTAACAGATACTTCATTTCAGGTTTGTCGATTAAAAAATCACTAAGGGTATCAAATAGTTCCATGAATCTTTTCAAGCAGTTCCCATTCGAGAGCCTTCTTACTTCAGTGTGAAATAAAAGTCTCACGTGGTCTGCATTTTGTTCTTTACAAAATAGCTTGAAGAGACGCTCACAATTGACATTAGCTTTAATAGCATTGATACACTTTATAACTGAATTTAGTACTTTATTTGGAACAGGCGAAATATTGTTAGGTTTCCAAATTTTCCCTGTAAACAACACAATGCGCAAGAAGCATATCTGGATTCTCATCTTTCATCAATTATAAGCAGCCATTTTTTGTGTGTCCATCATATTAGGAGTACCATCACTGTCTCTCAAAGTTGATTCATCCATTTGCACTGAGAAATTTTCTTTTTTTCAGCATTTCAACAGGTCGTATTTCAATGCCTTCACTCATTTCGTCTATTCATCTAACAGTCTATGTTACTGAATGACATAGCTATCACTTCTTTGTCATCTTTTTTCCAGAACCGTTTCAAGAAATGCTGATTTTTTTTATTTTTAATTAAATTCTCTCATATAGTATTGATTTTTCCCACATTTAGCAATGAGTAAGAAAATTTGATAACTAGCCTCAAAAGTACGATTGACAGTTGCAGTATGAGCAGTAAACAGGGACTTTAATAATGTTGCTCTTTTTTCAAAATTTGTCTTTAAAGTTTGAAAGTAATTCAAATCTGAATTAATATGAGCACTATGTTTTGCCTTCAAATGCACCTCCAGACGACCTCGTTTCATTGATTCGTTGGTCTAGCATTGTTGGCATAAGAGACATTAATGTGTAATACATTAATATAATAATATTTCACATCAGGTGATATACGTTTCAGTAAATTCGATTATTGTAGTAAGTCTCCTCCACAGTGAGTATCCATTACTCTCGTAATCAAACTAATGGCCCATAACTTGTATTTGAGTCAAAACCAAATTGATGTTTCTTGATTGCTTTTCCCATCGTACCTAACATTCCAAGCCAAATCAAACTTCGACCTTCTTTCTATGGCGGAAATATGATATGTGTTGCTCTGTCCAATACTATTACATACTCAAGATTGCACTGTATAAACTCATATTGGTCTTCGTGACAAAGGTTGGTAAATGTCAGATAGGGGGAAGACTGCAGTAAAACTTGGTAAATAGTGAAACACGTACAAACAAAGTACTATAGTTTTACAAAAACAGAAACAGTGACGATAAACAGCAACGTTTCGACCAACAAGGCCTTTATCAAGCAAACGAACAAACAGGAGTGACAAATTAAAATGAAACACAAATGGACGACCAAATACAAACGTATCTAAGGAAAAGCTGGAATAAAAACGAATAACGAAATAAATGTAACACAAAAACACACATAAAAACTAGAAATAGAACGGAAAAGAAACAATGAAACATCTAGTAAATATATAACTTGAATACATGCAACATATACCCATATAGATTACAAAGCATGGGAAGAAAAAGTACTAAGAAGCATAAGAATGTAATACGTTGAGCCGCGTGGTCGCAAGGTACCATACAAAGAAATCAACCGATTCTCCAGAGCAAATCGACTACGATCATCAGAGGAACATGATCGGATGGCTGTGACCTGGACATCGCAAGCTCCTGAATGGCCAGTATCATTGAAATGGGTAGCTACATAGGTCACAGAGCATTGGCGTATATCGCGCAAGTGTTGGGCGAATCGGTCACTGAGTCTCCTGCCGGTTTCCCCAATATAGGCCTTGTTGCACCGCTTGCAGATAATGGCATAGAAACTTAACCTTCTTCGCCCTGTACCTTCTACCACTCCTTCCAATTGTCCACTACGATCTTCTCCTCCAACACAGGTGGTTTGCATCCCCCCAGACCTTCCCTTATCGGACAGCGAGAGATGTGTTTTAAGTAAGGGTCTCAAGTTTGTTCCTCTCCGACCCACCATTGACCACTACTCTACTCTTCAAGATGTGCACCTTTTCACCGTGGCTTACGGCTGAAATTTCATTTTCGGAACCAGGTTGATACTGACCAATGTCATGACACGAGTATGTTCGCTAAATATTCTACTCGCAAACATGATTGGACACCCAACCTGGTGTCCCCAACGCTCTTGATCTCTACATCAAGAATACTTTACACGATATTGGACTGCTCTACCCCAAACGCCTAGGGCATTCTAACATGTCTCCGTCCGAGTTTCGTGCTCTATCACACCTCCGTCGACGTGATGACATTGTTATCAAACCCGCCGATAAAGGCGGTGCAATAGTGGTATGGAGCAAAGAACTATACCTTCAGGAAGGCCGCAACCAATTACTTGACACCCAATTCTATAAAACTAGTTCTTCTGATGTAACACTATCTAACAATAGTAAAGTCCGTACAGTAATTAAGAACTTAATTGCCTCTAACGACCTTCCTACCGGCGCATCATCACTTTGTGTCATCGATAGCTGTTTAGGAAAACCCGCCTTTATATGCTCCCCAAAATTCATAAACTGAACAATCCGGGTAGGCCCATCGTTTCTGCTTGCTCTTGTCCTACGGAACATATCTCCGAATTTCTTGATAGTATCTTCAATCCTATAGTCACCACACTACCTTCATTCTTGAAAGATACGAACCACACCTTGTCTGTTTTTCGTCTATTGAGTTGTTGCCTGGCAGGACTTACCGTCTCTTCCTCCTTGATGTGTGCTCATTGTACACCTCCATACCTCATTCCGACGGACTTCAAGCTCTCCAGTTCTTTCTCGACAGGAGAACTAACCCACTTGTCTCCACCTCGGCTCTCCTTCGTCTTGCAGAACTAGTACTAACTCTCAACTCCTTTCAGTTCAATGACCAGTTCTTTGAGCAGATCAGTGGGGTCGCCATGGTACTAAAATGGGACCCAGTTATGCTTGTCTATTCATGGGTCATCTTGAGCACCTAGTATGGAATTCCTATGATGGCCCTCTTCCGTCTGTGTATCATAGATACATTGATGATTGTATTGGCATTACCGATATGCCTGAAGCCGATTTGTCACGCTTCATTAATTTCATTAATGTCTTCAATCCGGCTATTCGGTTTACATCACACATCTCTACCTCTTGTGTCAACTTTCTTGACATCACTATCACTATCAGCCTATCCACCATCACTACATCAGTTTACTACAAGCCTACTGATGCACATAGTTTTCTTCTTTATACCTCTTCCCATTCCCAGGCTTGTCGTGATTCTTTACCATTCTCTCAACTCTTGCGCCTTCGTCGCCTCTGTAGCGAGGACGACGATTTTCTCGATAGAGCTCACGAGATGCTGGATTTCTTTCGTAAGCGCTTATACCCGGATAAGGTGCTTGCTTCTGCTATGCGGCGCGTTCAGCAAATTTCTCGCCAGGAGGCTCTCTCTAACCAGCATAGAACTTCCAATTCTGACAGGGTGAAACTTGTCTTAACTTTCCACCCTCATAGTTCCCTTGTGAAGAAAGTCTTATTCCGTCATCTCTCCATTCTTCAGCCTGATCCTGAGACACGTTCAATCTTCCAACACTATCCTTTGGTGGCGTACAGACGGGACAGAAGCCTTAAGGATATGTTGGTTCACAGTCGCCTCAAGCCTAATATCCAGAGTCATTTTGGCACCATCCAGTGTGGCCGTCGGCGCTGCAACACTTGTGCTTATGTCATACAGACCCGCACGGTGTCTTTTCCAAAAGCCACGTTCGTTGTTGAAGACAGTTTCACATGCGAGTCCGGTAATATTATCTATGCCATTATCTGCAAGCGGTGCAACAAGGCCTATATTGGGAAACCGGCAGGAGACTCAGTGACCGATTCGCCCAACACTTGCGCGATATACGCCAATGCTCTGTGACCCTGTAGCTACCCATTTCAATGATACTGGCCATTCAGGAGCTTGCGATGTCCAGTCACAGCCATCCGATCATGTTCCTCTGATGATCGTAGTCGATTTGCTCTGGAGAATCGGTTGATTTCTTTGTATGGTACCTTGCGACCACGCGGCTCAACGTATTACATTCTTATGCTTCTTAGTACTTTCTCTTCCCATGCTTTGTAATCTATATGGGTATATGTTGCATGTATTCAAGTTATATATTTACTAGATGTTTCATTGTTTCTTTTCCTTTCTATTTCTAGTTTTTATGTGTGTTTTTGTGTTACATTTATTTCGTTATTCGTTTTTATTCCAACTTTTCCTTAGATACGTTTGTATTTGGTCGTCCATTTGTGTTTCATTTAATTTGTCACTCCTGTTTGTTCGTTTGCTTGATAAAGGCCTTGTTGGTCGAAACGTTGCTGTTTATCGTCACTGTTTCTGTTTTTGTAAAACTATAGTACTTTGTTTGTACGTGTTTCACTAAATGTCAGATACATTAGTTTTTTTAAAAAATATGACTCGATTTTAACACAATAACACATGCTTTCCCACTTTCAAAACTTTGTTAAAATGAGTAGAAATGTATCTAGATATAAGTACTTTTCGTTTATTGAAGATTTTTAAACTTGAGTAAAGTGATTGTGAAGCAACAATCGTTTTTGTCAACAGACATCCAAAAGCCGATATATCGGTGTTGCAACATCATGAACATTAGCTAACGTCAGAACGAGTCCATTGCCCCCCCTAAACGATGAAATTGCCCCCGGTGGCGTGCGCCCCACGTTGGGAAACAGGGGTTTAAACAATCAATGACAAGATTGCACAAGCGGGAATGATGTGTTTACGGAAGGACTGTATAAAAAAAGGAACTAAACATTTTGTTATTCATAAATGATCTTTTCCCCCTTCAAATTCGGTTTAACATTAAATTCAACGTAGTATCATAGGGCGCCATAAATGTATAAGGCGGACACCTTGGCGCCCGCTGGCACCGCGTTGAACAGCACTGATCTAAATCAATCCACATCAATTGTTAGAAACCAAGAGCTTGGAATGAAGATTGGAGTGCGAAAGAATAGCACAACAGGCGTATGAGTAGGCTCATCAATCAAAATCGAACTGCACGCTGCTGGAGATATTGTGAAGGAGATCGGAGCATCTATGGACATGTCCGGAGTGCAATGAGGATAATCCCAACTGAAACTGAAACAAAGAAAAATAAAGGATACTAGAAACATAGTAATATAAGATAGTATTTCTCTTAGCTAGATTAGTTAGAAATTTCTATGTCGCTATATATGATCAACGTGCACATCTGTGGCTTAGCGGTCATAAGCACGAGCACAAACCAAGATTACCTAGTTCAAAAATGGCTGCGGGCAGTTTGGAAGCAAATTTGTTCACGTAGATTTTTACGAATAGTAAAAATAGACCTCAACATTAAGATAGCAATAGTAAACTGTTGAACTTGTAAGTGGTACATTTGACGACTCGTTTACTGTGATGGCTAAGTCCTGTAAAGGATATACTACGATTTTCTTGTGTCGTATGATCAACATGTGAAGCATTGTGTAGTTGAAGCTCAGTCATTAGATGCTTTGTGGATTGTGTCGGAATGTATCGTCAACAAACTCAACATATACCGTGACTCAGACAAGTTCAAACATATATGACACATTTATGTATGCTGTTTGTAAGACTACATTGAGGGCAGCATTATTCGTACACTCCATCCACATAGTTAACTGCTACACCACACCTCGTCTTCAGTACCGTGATACCCGCAGAGTACATCAAATACGGGCTGTAGCGTATGCATGTGGTAGTTGTTGTTGTGGTTAACTCACAAGCAAGACCAACTCGTGAGAAGAGTGAGTCATTAGTCTTGAACATACTCTACAGACAAACTAACTTGCGGAATTTTAAAATGACAAAATGTTGAATTGTCATTAGTCATATTGCGAATAATGCTTATTCATTATTCGAATATTTATTATCTAGAGTGCAAAAAACAAATGATGTAACCTACCAGCTAGCCCCATTGTTAAGGAACCCAAAATTTTCACAGGCAGCTAAGCAACAGATAATCAATAGCATTTTTATACCTACTTTGTGTTACCAGAGCCAAACATGGACAATGAGCAAAGCACAGTCACAAAAATAACTACATGTGAAATGCGTTTCCTGCGAAAAGTTACCAACAACACCAGAAAAGACAGAGTCACCAACATCAGCATAAGAAAGAAAGTTGGCACAGAACCTTGCTTGAATTACATTGAGAAACAAAGAATGAAATGGTTTGGCCACTTAATAAGAATGCATCCAAACTCCACAGTATACAGTCTTCTACAACAGAACATCGGGAAAGAAGGCAAGAGGAAGACCACGAAAAAGATGGTTAGATGGCATAGTAGAATCCTGTGAAAGAGCAAAAATAACAATCACCCAAGCCACCAGAACAGTGCAAGACAAAACAGAAAACCACGACACTGGGCAACAACCAGGTAGCAGTGTGACGACACAAGAAGAAGAAGAATATTTATTATTATTTGGATCCGAAAGTAGCGAGCATGGCCTAGAAAAAAAGTATTCGTTACTTTGCAACTACTAGGTACGTGACCATTATTCGTTCTGTAGCCAGTATTCGTGACTAGCTGTATATCAAGTTAGAAAGATTAGTAGAGGTAGTTAGGAAATGAATAGAAAGTACTCGTTACGTTACGGCTACTCGATGCACGACGAGTAAACTTGAGTAGTCACTAATCGGTGCTATCCCAATACTAGGTACATAACAACTATTATGTAACCAATACACGTTAATAGCTTTTAAATTTTTTTTTTCCGATCCAGAAGCACTTGAGCTTTTCAGCTCTTCGGCTCGGTGCTATGGACATCGTAACCCTTCGGTTCGGTGCCACGAACACCGTAAATCTGGGGAATCTGTGGCTTTTCTGCCATCCCACGGAATTGAACCCGCACACACAGAGGGATAGTCCAAACGCGCTACGAACACGCTGGGCTGACGGGCACAGCTTTTAAATCAGGAGATTCATATCGGCGATTCCCCTTAAGGACTATGTTCTGGATACGTATTATGTAATTGTAAACCTTATTGTAGATGCTACTGATGACACCAACAATTACCACGGGACTATTAAGTAATAAGTAAGGAGTCATCATCATCATTATCATCATCAAATAGCTTGTCCTGAGCAGAACTTTGCCATCCCAACAGTCCTCCTGAATTTCTCTCCCTCATAGGCCAGATATCCCGCCTCTGCAGCCGTCATGTTCAAACCATCAGTTACATCCTGAATCCATCTTCTCCGTTGTCTCCCTCTTCTCTTTACCAGTATGCTTCCTTCCATGATGGTCTTCTCCAGCCCTTCTTGTCTTTTTATATGCCCAAAATACCTCAATTTTCTCTTTCTTATTTGTAGCAGCAGCTAGTTTTCTTTGATTTTGAGTTCTTTCTGTATATATCTATTTGTTCTCTTCTCTGTCCATGATATACGAAGGACTCCTCTGTAACACTTATATTCAAAAGCACACATATGTTTTTCCACTGCCTTATTAAACATCAACATCATCATCATCATAATTAAACTTGTCTCTGTCCTTTTATCTTCCATTACAACATCTCTTCATACCCCCTCCTCCCTGTCCTACTACTTGTCTGGCGTCTGCCGCAGTCACACTCAACTTGCATATTATATCTTGCATCCATCTTCTTGGTATCCATTTCCCCCCGTCTGTCTCATGAGGACTGCGGCTCTTTCGAGACAACATCGAGCATGACTATGGAGATCACCGCTGCGTCAATGGCTCTCTCATGGGTGGGTGAACAACAGGTGACCTATACGATCATCATATCAGACTCGATAAATATTCTTCAAATGATTGAATCTGGAAGTCTGCGCGTGGAATGGGTGGACAGAATTCGGAGATCACATTTAAAAAAAAAAATTTCGCTGGACATGCTGGAGTGCATGGTAACGAGCGTGCTGACTTTCTTGCTAAAAATGCCTCAATTCAAGCGGGCAGAAGTATGGACAGGGTCGATGTCATAAATGCGGTACGCTCTCATTTATGTGGTATGGGCGAGACTCAGATACTGGAACGAGTTCGAGTATAGAGTATAACTCCACAATGTTCTCCAGAGAATCATGTCATTTTTTTTACTTAGCAACTTTTTTCATTTTTCTTCTTGTTATCAACCACTAAGCTTCATTCTTTTCACGTTCATTGTAAAATATACATATTTGTTCTTTTCTATGTCATGCTATTCTCCGTAGCAAGTAAGTCAACGTAAATGGATCCTTTTTCATTCCTCGAGGAATATTGGATAATTCGATGTTTGGGCCGTATTTTTAATTGATCATAAGCACACGATGGGTGATGTGGTAAACATCACGCCGGCCACCTTTGACTTCCCCACTACTTTTCCTAGTACCCAATTGGTACTTGTTCGAACTGAGAGCCGTTATGGTCGGAAAAATATTCCGCGTCCACTGTGGAATTGAACCCGGACCACTAGTCTAAGAAGCGATTTCACTAACAACTACGCTACTGCGGCTCTACTCCTCTGTAGCACTTCATCATCAAGGTGCGTGTCCTTTATAGGACGTTGCTCTCTTTGCAGCGCATCCGTGTCCTTTATAGGACGTTGCTCTCTTTGCAGCGCATCCGTATCCTTTATAGGACGTTGCTCTCTTTGCAGCGCATCTGAAATTCATTCTGTCTCTAGTCAGTTCACCCACTTCGTCGATGGTCATATTCATGGTTTCTTTAATATCTTGTAGCCATCTTTTTCTTGGTCTGCCTCTGCCTCCTGATGGTCCATGATTCACAACCATAAGAAGCCACTGGAAAAATGCATGTTCTCATTATTTTTAATTTTAATATTTTGCTGGTGCTTTGCCACATGTTCTTCATAGTGTTTAACTTTCTGATTGATAGTGCCAATCTTCTTGAGATCTCTTTGGAGCATATGTATTGTTGACTATTGAGCCCAGGTATTCGTAGCTTTCTACTCTTTGAAGTTTTTCATTATTTAATTGGATGTTTGGTGAGCCTTTTGCTTTGTCCGTTCACATTATTTTTGTGTATTCAAATATAGATGTTGGTCTTCTTTAGTTAATTTCATGTACTGCATCACGTTCTTGGCAGCATACAATCAGTAGTTTGCCATTGGTTCTGGCCACTTTACCATAATAATCTCTGGTGTGCCCTGAGCCCGATACCAGGCTGTTCCAGCTCCCGTCTTCGAAGCCGCTAGTCGAAGCCATTGCCCGGGGGCCTGCTGTACACAAGCATACTTGATGAACCATACGTGAGCTGGGTAGGAGTGGGGAAACGAAATAGGCTCAAGACCGCGTTAAAAAGGACGCGACTGCCTCTCACCGTGAGATACTACCCCTTACCATCTCGTACCCCCGCCCTCCCCCTCCCTTCCTCCTGTAGCACTTAAAAGACATTAATCGATTGTTTAACTGTTTTATTGATCATCCATGCCTCCCAGTCAGACGTTGCTATGGGAGAATAACATGCTGCTTAAAATCTAAATTGTATTCTTATATCGGTTCCCTTTGATATGTTTCGCAGTTATTTTAATGAGTGCAGAATTAGTGCAGAAAGCAGCGAGTACTTTTTCCAATAGTAATGAATATCAACAAATGCTCGAAAGTAACTGAAACTAATATAATTAATTTCCGTCATCGCTTGCAATGAATATTAACTGTCACAACGATGACATGTTTTAGCTCTGTTCACGAACTCCTTGCCTCCCACCCCTCACCCACCACCACCACTTCCATTGTTATTGCTATCAAATTAAACAATATTACAATATAAGAATAAACTCGATAATGTGTGTAATTGTGTATTCATCTCCATCATATTTGTGTGTGTGTGTGTGTGTGTGTGCGTGCGTGCGTGCGTGAGAGAGAGAGAGAGAGAGAGAGGGAGAGAGAGAGAGATCACAATATCCCATACTGTTACCTGTTATATTCAACAATTGTTGTGGGACGACATTTTGGATGCTATTTTGTCTAACAGTGTCTATTTTTATCTATTATGATCATCAATCAGACATTTATTCCTTGTTGAGTTTTGATAGGAAACTCATTGTTATCTAACTTACTTGCTTATTCATCTCTGCTCGTCGTGGAGCATAGGGCTTCAACAGTTGTTCGCCGCTTTTCTAGGTCTCTGACTGTTTTCTGTGTAGCTTCCCATGATACTCCAGCGAGAGACGTAGCATTTTAGTTGTTACTGGACTCTATTCTCATGATACTCCAGCGAGAGACATAGTATTTTAGTTGTTACTGGACTCTATTCTTATGATACTCCAGCGAGAGACGTAGTATTTTAGTTGTTACTGGACTCTATTCTTATGATACTCCAGCGAGAGACATAGTATTTTAGTTGTTACTGGACTCTATTCTTATGATACTCCAGCGAGAGACGTAGTATTTTAGTTGTTACTGGACTCTATTCTTATGATACTCCAGCGAGAGACGTAGTATTTTAGTTGTTACTGGACTCTATTCTTATGATACTCCAGCGAGAGACGTAGTATTTTAGTTGTTACTGGACTCTATTCTTATGATACTCCAGCGAGAGACGTAGTATTTTAGTTGTTACTGGACTCTATTCTTATGATACTCCAGCGAGAGACGTAGTATTTTAGTTGTTACTGGACTCTATTCTCATGATACTCCAGCGAGAGACATAGCATTTTAGTTGTTACTGGACTCTATTCTTATGATACTCCAGCGAGAGACGTAGCATTTTAGTTGTTACTGGACTCTATTCTTATGATACTCCAGCGAGAGACGTAGTATTTTAGTTGTTACTGGACTCTATTCTCATGATACTCCAGCGAGAGACATAGCATTTTAGTTGTTACTGGACTCTATTCTCATGATACTCCAGCGAGAGACATAGCATTTTAGTTGTTACTGGACTCTATTCTCATGATACTCCAGCGAGAGACGTAGTATTTTAGTTGTTACTGGACTCTATTCTTATGATACTCCAGCGAGAGACGTAGTATTTTAGTTGTTACTGGACTCTATTCTCATGATACTCCAGCGAGAGACATAGCATTTTAGTTGTTACTGGACTCTATTCTCATGATACTCCAGCGAGAGACGTAGTATTTTAGTTGTTACTGGACTCTATTCTTATGATACTCCAGCGAGAGACGTAGTATTTTAGTTGTTACTGAACTCTATTCTTATGATACTCCAGCGAGAGACGTAGCATTTTAGTTGTTACTGGACTCTATTCTCATGATACTCCAGCGAGAGACGTAGTATTTTAGTTGTTACTGGACTCTATTCTTATGATACTCCAGCGAGAGACATAGTATTTTAGTTGTTACTGGACTCTATTCTTATGATAGTGGTCAGGGTTCAATTCCACGGAGCTCGGGGAGTATGTTTCCAACCGTAAAGTCTCTCAGTTCGACCACAGCCAACTCTAGATAACTAGGCCAGACAACTGACTGGGAATTCCCTGACCTAGATCAGAGAAAGGGGGCTGGAAAATATAGATGTTTGATAGAACACCGCAAGTTTCTTTTTGCAATTTTACTCAATTCTGTGAGTCTATGGTTATTTTATTGGTGAAAAAGATTCATAATATTGATATTCCTTATTGTTAAACTGAACTTGTTGCATAATATAACTTCGATTTAGCATTTTGTATTGATTTAAAAATAAATTCGTCTATATACAACAATACTGGAATGCGAGGTCACGTAATGTAGTTGTAGTCTGATTTCCCATGAGTCCTAAGGCCCATAAGTTTATAGTTGGCTCTGGTTCGACCCAGCCTCAATTGGGTACCAGGAAAAGCATGGGGAAGTAAAGACGGCTGGTGTGATGTTGAACGTATCACCCATTGTGTGTCGACGGTCAATGAAAAATACGGAATCTAACACCGTATTATCCAATATACTTCGAGGTATAAATGTGTTCATTTTTATTATAGTCCAGCAATTCTTCAGCTCCACACGAAGACCCCGTCTCTAGGTCTGTTTAGAACGTCATTTTTTCCGTTTTCCTTCCGAGCTGCTCTCAAATGCTCGAACTGTATCTTCTACAGGGTATGCCCTACCCATCGCTATATTCGTCTCTTAACCTGGGTCATCATGGGTTACCAGTATATCGTCTTCTCTTTCTTGTCTGACATGTATCATTGCTGGTAGCTCTTGCTACATGTTTCTAACATCGTGCTGACACTATACACTTAATATAGTCAGGAGAGCTGGTTTCTTTCTCACAAACGCTACTCTGTAGTGCTCGGCATGTGGTGCCGTAAGGAATAAGGATTTATTGTTTCAGTCCTGTGTTTGGTCATTTGTTTTTTCCGGAATCCCCGAATACTTGTTTACTGTCTATTTATTGATCATATTCATTGGCTTGTGTGCTTCCCCTGGGCTTCTTAAAACTGCTTATTTTCTTCATACTGTACAGTAAGGAAGGATACACCTGTAGCGTTGAGACTCAACTTTTCATTGTGTATCTAAATATGTCCGTAGTCTTTTCAAACCTTATGGTATAAAGTCAATACATTCACATTTCTAGCACCTAGTGTGCAGGAGGTAGGAGAACCAATTCATTTCCTCACGTGTGGAATGTGGGATTTAACCCACAACCCTCTTATGTCGAAGTCGATAGGTGAACGCTTACACATGACGTTAATCTATGTCACCTCATTGTTATATCTACAGCTACATCTATTATGTAGGACACATTTACCTTTCCATTGAACTACTTCTGCAGAGTACCGCCTATAAGTGACAGGTAAACCAGATGTTTGCCACATGTCGTTCGTGTTACACTTTCTCGTGCCCTCTAGTTTTAATGCATCTGCAATTGATGAAATGCCATTTGTTGTTGTTGGAAAGAAACCACTTGTTCTCCTCGTTTCTCAAACTTATCAATAACACTGTGGACATGTAGACCTGAACTACCACAACTTTCGACTGAGATGGTAGTCAAAAATGACTAAATGTGTCAGACTTGTTCATATTGGTGAAAACATCAAAGTTTTTTTTCTTTTCTGTTTAATATTAGACTATTCTTCATGTTTGATGTCAGGAAAATGTTGTCATTTCTCTCATGCTGTGCTAAAAAGTTAATTGCATATCCTTTACAGGACTTTGCGAATCAACCCCAGCTTTTTAACGCTGTTTGTGATTTTTCTAGGCATTATTACGTTCAGTAATTTGCCATTGCTTTCTGAACGGGTTGTGCCATCGTCCTTTTGTAAAAATCCACGTGAAACAATTTGCAACCAAACTGCCCGCAGCGTGATTCGGACTCGGAACGTCGGGGTTAATAGACCGAGTCACTATCGCTTAAGCCACAGACGCCGCCACGCTATTCTACTCAGATAAAACGTACAGATAGAAATAAAATTTACATTCGATATCATCAGAAACTTTAAAGGTAGAAATACTTTCTTCTCACCTGGCAATTCCCCCTCCTCTCAAAGTCTCAAAGATGTGATTTTGCGTAGATGAAAACTTTCTCTCCCCCTCCCCATTTATTATACGTTCTGTACACATTCTATTTATTCTTTCTTCTTCTTCTTCTTCTTCCCTTCGCCCCAAAGGAGGCATAGGTCCCCAACCAAGGCCTTGCAAGCTCTCGTCTACTTGGATGCGGTTTTAAAGCTGAGTATTTTTACTGGATGAGGAAACAAATCCCACGCCTCCACTTTCGCCGTATACGGTATGTGGTAGGTATTAGTGGTTCTATTCTTTACCCCGAATTTGGGCCATGGTAACCTCACGGGCGTCCGCTTTGTACGATGAATCATCTTTGACTCATTATTGAACAAAAGAGACGTGTAGGTGCATGTGCTGAGATTCTCATCGTCTATGTTGCAATCAGATCTCATATCAGATCTTATATACTGCCTTGTAGTTTGATTGGGGAGAATCAAAGGCTAGCGGAGTAAACCGTACACAAAACTGGACGGCAGGCAAACCAAGTAGTCCAAATAAAGATTGGTAACGTGGGTAGATGACGCTCAACAACCCGGGAGGGTAGGTCGTTTAAGGGTCGCTACCCTAAAAGAAAATAGCAACCTGCTGCCTTGCAGGTCGGCTGGGGACAGTCAAAGGCTAACGGATATGGAGAAGGCATTTGACACAGTCTGGAAAGAAGGATTAAGGCTAAAACTGCTCACCCTCGGCGTAAAGGGAAGAATGTACAATTGGCTCGATAGATACCTAGAGAACAGAACAGCAAGAGTTCAGGTTCAGGGGTACAAAAGTGTGAAGGCCACACTGGAGCAAGGAGTCCCCCAAGGAGGAGTGCTCTCACCGACTCTCTTTCTAGTCTTCGTCAATGACATTGCAACATGCCTCCCAGAACGAGTTCACTCTGCCATGTATGCCGACGACTTGGCAATATGGGCGAGAGAAGAGTCAATGCCCACAGCAGAAAATCGACTGCAAGCTACGTTAAATAACCTTGAAGTGTGGTCAGCAAAGTGGAATATGAAAATAAATCCTTCAAAGACCACTTACACTGTGTTCTCCCAGAATAACAAGGATTACAAGATAACGCTTAAAGTCAATGGGCAGAACCTTCCAGAAAATAAAACCCCAACGTACCTAGGAGTCACACTCGACAGAAAGCTGACTTGGTGCACCCAGATCGAGAATGCTACGGCAAAAGCAAGACATAGGCTAACAATGATGCGTAAACTCGCAGGTTCCACATGGGAAGCAAACACCAGAATTCTCAAGACACTTTACTCTGGTAGAGTGCGACCGGTCCTAGAGTACGGTATGGCAGCGTGGAGCAATGCATCGAACAAGCAATTCGCAAAAGTGAGCAGCAGTCAAAACCGGGCCCTACGCATTATCACTGGAGCCATAAAGTCCACGCCCATCAAGGCGATGGAGACCATCACAGGCATCAAACCAATGACTGACCGAAGGGACAAGAAAGTAGTAGTACTTGCGGAAAAACTCAAACGGCTCAAATCGCATCCAATGCATGAAAGAATGTATGAATCCGGAAAGTGGAGAATACAGAGATCTAACTTCGTTAGAATCTCTAACGCACTGACCACAGACCATCCAGTCCTGTCCAAATGCACAGCCAAACCAATCCCGGCAATCGACAAGTGCCCGCCATGGAAAACAAAAATGCCAGAACTAAGGAAATCAATCCCAGGCATAATGAGCAAAAGGGATCAAACAAACCTCGACAGAAAAACTGCAGCAGAAGAGCACATAGAATCAGAGTACCCTGAAAATGAGTGGACGCACGTCTACACGGACGGATCGGCAAATAACGCAATAAGCGATGGCGGAGGAGAAATAGTGCTTAAAATCTCAAAGAAAGTCACGGTCAAGAAAGCGATTGCAACTGGCAAATACTCGAATAACTACCGAGCTGAGGCAGAGGCAATCAAAGAGGCGACCGAAATGATCTTGGAGAGAAGAAACACTACACGCAACAAGGTCGTGATATTCACCGATGCTCTATCGGTCATCACAGCACTCAAATGCGTCGGCAAAACTGAGATGAATGAGCTCAAAACGTCCCTCGCTGAACTAACGAGTTCACTCAAACGCACCGTCATCCAGTGGATACCGTCACACTGCAACATTAGGGAAAACGAAGCGGCCGACAAGCTAGCCAAGAGGGCGGGCGACTACCCCAGACTGATCTCGAGATCAGCTATGAGAAAGTCAAAACAACCATCGGTTCGCACTATCGAAGCAAATGGGCAAAAGACCACCCGCAGTACACAGACAGTGACGGATACTATGGTCTCTCTCGCAGTGAACAAGTCGCCATATTTCGCCTCCGTACCGGCCACAACAAGCTCAGAGCCCACATGTTCCATAAATTTAAAATTGGCACAACTAGCCTGTGCCCATGCAATATGGCAGACATGACGGCAGAACATGTCTTGCAAGACTGTCAACGTTTGGCAGGTATACGAAAAGAGTACTGGCCACAACACACAGAGCTTCGCGAAAAGCTGTACGGAGGAACGGAGTCCCTAAAAACAACAGTAAAATTCATGATAGAAGTTGGTCCATCAGGCTAGGCCGGGAACGCAAAGGAAAGGAAGGACAGTAAACCCAGTAAACGCTGGTTTGAAATCGGACACGTCGCCGAAGGACAAGCACCAGTGCTCCAAATGGTACTGAAGATGGGACGTAAAACAAATGTTCTTGGCAAAGGCTGTTTATATATCACAATAAGAATGATCAAAGTGGTCGAAAAGAACGATCGGAGAGAGAGAGAGAGAGAGAGAGATCAGACATGTATGCACCTACCCTTCTACCAATTTCAAGTAACTCTCCTTCGATCTTTACCCACTTAGCCAGACTTTATTCTTTACTAAACAAAAATCCTTGATACAAATTCAAACAATTTCTACAAACTCACACCTTTCTCAAAATGTAATTGTGAGAAACTTCTTCTCCTTCAGCGATGTCTGATCATGCGCTTAGTTTACTGTGGACTACAAACTGTACAGTCAGCTTCAGGTCTGTCAGGTTTCCTCCTTCAGCGATCTCTGGTCATGCCTTAGTTTACTGTGAGACTACAAACTGTACAGTCAGCTTCAGGTCTGTCAGGTTTCCTCCTTCAGCGATGTCTGATCATGCGCTTAGTTTACTGTGGACTACAAACTGTACAGTCAGCTTCAGGTCTGTCAGGTTTCCCGAAAGCTTAGTTTTAGGACGCCTGAGTGTGGCCATATGTTGCGTCTCAGCTCACCCAGGAGAGGACAGCCAAACACGTCTCTCCTGTTCAGTAATGAGTCAAAGATGATTCATCGTACAAAACGGACGCCCGTGTGGTTACCAGGGCCCAAATTCGGGGTAAAGAATAGAAACTTGGAGGATTCGATCATATCTAAGAATCAATACAAACAAGGAACATCCTCTCCATGAAGAATTCATTAAGGAGAAAGGGTGTAGACTCAAGAGAGGCAGATCATGGCTGAGTCGGGCGGAAGATACGCTTAGGAAAATATGTGATCCTTCCGGAATTGAAACAGGAGAGGAATGGATTGCTGTGCCACCTCAATTTCAGACTGCTTTCACCGTTATTACATCTATTAAGAAAAACTGCGAACAAAATAATCTATCACTGATTAACGTGGAGGTGGAGGCTCTCTTGAATGACATCATCAATGATACAGATGTGGTTATTTACACCGATGGTTCAGTCATTCGCCAACAACGCTGTGCGTGGGCTTTTTAAGCACGCTCAGGCGGAAAAATAATAAGAGAGACCAGTGGGGTCTACGCAACAACTACAAGTAGTTTGACAATGGAGGTTCGGGCGGTTACGGAGGCGGTGAATTGGTTGGCATCTCACAATTACTCTCGTGTTTTCATACTCAGTGACTCCATGAGCATGATTCGTAAAGTCGAATCAGATATGGTGAGACGCAACTGGGTGGAGGTACTGGTACAGACAGTGATCAGAGAAATCACCTTCATTTTGTCCCTGGGCACGCAGGAGTTAGGGGTAATGAACGAGCTGATAGATTGGCTGGCTTAGCTACAATATCGGAGTGAGCTGCCATGGATTGAAATGACATTCTTCACGCATTGAGAGAATCTTTCCGAACAGAGGAGTTTCAGGGCTGTGAATCCCACTCGCAGACCAGATTGAAAGAGATGGGTGTCAATATTGGTGCAGCCCGAAAAGAACGACATACTAAATATGCAAAGAGATTGATTAATCAACATCGAACTGGCGTGTTGGGCCGCTGGACGCTGCTGGATTTGCTGAGGCGGAGATCGGAGCACTTATGGACTTGTCCGGAGTGTTATGATGATAGTCCTCATATAACTGATATAGGACAGCCATGTAGGACATGAGCTAATACACAATCTTGCTGTGATCTAATTTAGTGACAGATTATCTAGCCTATGATCATGTAAACATCACATTAGTAAAAGAATCACGTTGTAATAATATGAGATATATTGAGAAATATATTTGAGGTCTCTGTGACGTAGAGGTTAGGTGCTCGTCTCTTGTAGAAAGTTACTCGATTCGCTCCCTCGTGGAGCCATCAGGATATTTTCCAGAAATCTATGATCTCAGTGTAGGTGAGATCGAGTTCCTAGTCTTATTGAAAACGGACGATAAAACTCGTGTTCAAGTTTAGCATTAAAAGAACCCTTAGCAGTTCAAAATCGAGAAGAGCAGGCTGAAAAGCCGCTGTCCTTGCAATATTCATTAAAAAATATAAAATAAATGAAATTCCTAAAAATATTTTCACCATCTTCGAAATTACATCGGGGACCCTCGCCGATGCTACTCAGTTCGGGAACTGCCGCTGGGAGCTTCCCGTGTAAGAAAGAAATTGGAACACGCATGACTATTTACCGAAGTGCAATGATGATGGCTGTTTCAATTAATCAATATTGAGGAATACGGTGTTAGGCCTGTTGACTTCTTTAACCAGCGGCGTACGATGGATGATGTGCTCAACATCAAGATGGTCGTCTTTACTTTCCAGTGTTTCTTTAGCCTCTCCTCCAGGCCCCAACTGAAGAGCAGTTCTGGATTGAACTGAGAGCCCTTACGAACGGAGAAAATTCCACTCCCACTATGAAATTAAATCCCAGACCACGCGTCTACCAAAAAAAGTACATTAGCCACTGCGATATCGCGGATCTCTCTCGCTTTCATCATTGTTTGTTGATTATTCCACATCATAAACAAACTAACCTTGATAACAATTTAGAGAAATGCATAAATAGCAGATGCAGATGTAATACAAGATACACCAACCTTTTGACCTACAGTCTTTTATCAAAGAAATGATACAAAAACAACACGGGATACAAGACAACACGATAGTCATATATAAATAACAGATATCACAGACACATATTCTATATTATAATATTACATGACAGATATGCAACGAAAAACAGACAACTTGTCATATATAGCATCAAAAGTTGGACTGCAGATAAGCTATGAAAAGACATGTATAATGAAGACACATATGGCAAGTAATGCAGATATCACCCTGAAATCTAAAATGATAAAAATAACAGAGCAGTTCACCTATTTAGGTAGCAAGTTTGATTGCACTAGAAATATTAAAAAATAAATTATGCTACGAATTATCAAGACAACATCAGCTTTTAAAAGTATAAATAAAATATGGAACCACAAGTTATCTAGTTTTAAAACAAAATTACGAATTTTCAATTCCTTTGTTGTAGCAGTTCTAACATATGCTAGCGAGAGTTTACAAAATAAATGCATTTGAAAATAGATGTCTGCGACAAATAACAAACATAAAATTTGACTAATTCAGGAGAAGTGATCAAATTGGAGAGATGTCTGGTCAACCACTAGTAACAACTGTTATAAGAAGGAGAAGATGGAGATATGGTGTGCATACCTTGAGAAGAAATGAATACCAAAAAGCAGGCATTGAAGTAGGAGGCAGAGGGTTCAAGAAAGAGATGACACTCTTGAGAAACGCTGAAACGAACTTTGCTGAGAGAGGCAAGAAATATGGGACTCAATTACATAGAAGAGATTGGGGGAGTTGTCTAGGATAGACCGGTATGGAGAACTTACTAGCAGATCTTATGTAACCTATAAAGGTACAAGAGGATTATATATAGACACATATTAATAATATACTAACTATTCTTTCTCGAATCCTGTTTGCCTCACAGCGTCAGGTCAAGAAGAGATTTCTAAAACGGATCCTAGTATGCGCTTCGTAAATAGTCTCTTTCGTCGACTCTGTTATCTCTGAGGTCCATCTTTTGCGTGGTCGGCCTTTTGCTTTGTTCCCATTGTATCGGAGCAGCATTGCTCTTTGATGTGCACTGTCTGATGGTAATCTGCTTACGTGGCCGAACCATTTAATGTGTTGTTTCTTGATGAAGTCTAGTACTGATGTTGTACCCACTTTTTCCTGATGTCTTCATTTCTCAACCGGTCTCTTCTTGTTACTCCCAGCATTCTGCGTAGACACTTCATCTCTGTCGTGACTAGTTTTCTTCTATCATTTGTTGTCAGCGTCCAGGTTTGGCACTGGTAACATAATGTGGGAGAAAGATTGTGTTGAACATTGCTCTTTTTGTTACTAACTATGACAGCTATTATTCGGGTTCTCTGTGATCAAGTGCTTAAGCCTTTCGACTTGTGTTCCGGAGGTCTTGTGTTCGAATCCGGGCCGCGCCGTTCTCTTTACGGGTGCATTTTTTTCAGAGGCACATAAGATTGTTGTCGGCGATACGAAGTCTGTGCTTTTTGTTTAGAAAAGTCTTTTCAAACCTATGGGTATGAGGTCACATCACTTCACATTTCTTAATCCTAGTGTGCGTGAGGTAGGAGGGCCAATTTCTTTCCTCACGTGTGCAACGTCGAGTGTGTGATTGAACCCACAACCCTGTTGTGTCAAAGTCGATATGTAGCCGTGCAAGTGCGTGTTGTACCCGCCGTGTGTGACTGTTTGCTCAACACTACTAACTATATATCAAAGTCGATATGTAGCCGTGCAAGTGCGTGTTGTACCCGCCGTGTGTGACTGTTTGCTCAACACTACTAACTATATATCAAAGTCGATATGTAGCCGTGCAAGTGCGTGTTGTACCCGCCGTGTGTGACTGTTTGCTCAACACTACTAACTATATATCAAAGTCGATATGTAGCCGTGCAAGTGCGTGTTGTACCCGCCGTGTGTGACTGTTTGCTCAACACTACTAACTATATACATTCACAACTATAACATAGAATACAAATAAATGAAATGGCCGTCAAATATATCGTACATCTATGTGAGAATCAAACCTGATTCTCAACTTTTATTTTAGTTATTTACTTATTTCAATATCTCATCAATGTTAACAAAAATAGCATATACATCAAATTATCAAAAGAAATCCTGAAAAGAAAACCAACAATTCAAAACGCATAACAATGCACATAACTTTGTAATACACCTACTAACTAATATTGTCAATCTTCACTAAGTGATATCTAATACCCCGACATCATATCTCTAAAATGTTCACAGTTCAACTCTACCTTGGGTTGCGATGTCCTTAGAAAAAAATACTTGTTCAGTTACAATACGTTATACCGCTTTCTAGCTAGGGTTGCTGTCATAATAGTACACACGAAATGTCTCTGCTAACTGGTTATAATAATGTATTCTGTAAACTGGTTGACATCTCTCTCTCTCATATGCTGCTATAGCCTCTCTGTCTGGTCTGACCCTACACTTTAGTTTAGCTCTACCGCCTAGTTTTCCACTCTGAAAAGTCCTCCGGTTCTAATGTAACCGGTTCACCAATTCTGAACAATAACTCTCTGATTTGGTCAAAATCTCTGTGGAGTTCTGCATCTACGTCTTAGTTAGGCAACACTCTATGTCGGTCGTTCTGTTGGGTTATGCGTATGGATTTATGTTATCTATCTGACTTCGCTCTCTTGGGCTCTCTCTGTCTGCAACTCAGTTCAATTCTACTGCCTCGTTCTCTATTCCACTTATAACTCGCAGTAGAGTTGTTCTGCTCTATAATTCTTGTTACTACTTACTAAGTATTTGTCGATAACTGTGTAAGTCTCTTATTCTAGACCACACTCCTTAACTTGTCGATTCTTTCTGTCTGTAACTGTCTCAGATTCAGAATACATAATCTCTGTCCCTCTGTCAGAATGAGAATGAGAAGTGAGTGTGCGAAGTGTGTCTGTGAAGTGTGTCTGCCAAGTGTCTCTGCCAAGTGTCTACGCGAAGTCTGTGTCTCTATGATCCAAATCCATTCTATTTAACATATGGCATTTTTCTTTGTTTCCAAATCAGTCATTGTCCTGTTAGTACATTCTCACGGTCAAATCTGGTTGTTGGTTGGAAAAACCCGTCTAATTTGATATCGTGATCGGACAATCACCCAAACGTTTCTAAAAAAAAGAATACTATTAACCTTAACTGCATGAGAAAGAAAAACAGAGCATAAATTTACTTCTAGTTAAGGAAAAGCCCCCTTGCTAATATATCTGGTCTGTTATTATACGCCCACAGACCAGGTATATGTTACCCTTTGTTTCATTGAAAATACTCGCCTAGTTGAAGCTTGGGACTAAGAATAAAGGAAGGAAAAAACCCTGGTATCATATTCCCTGCTACAGATATGTGAATGCTTTGAATTACGCTAACCCGTCGCACACACTTCCTACATACCTTACAATATTTGTGATCGTATCACATTGTTGAGAATTTCACCAAACGCAAAGAGGGGTGAGAGAAGGCAGAAGAGAACATGTAAAAACAACACATTCACAATAATTAACAAGTTAGATGTTAATAAATTGTTGTGTGTACCAATGTTGTAGCATCCTATATTGTTGATGTATATACGCCCACTCGGGTCAGAGATAAATGTCAATGAACTTTCAGTGATAATTAATCCTACTGAGGTTTTTTTAAACCCGTAACTCATTGTGTACACCGTACCACATTGCGGGATAGTTGATTGTTACCAAAATGACGCAGCGTCATTTGGTGTGACTTTTTAGGTAATCAAACTGTAGAGCAGTGATGTCCAACGTTTCTATATACTCGGGCGCATCTGAATGATGGTTAGGGACGCGCGGGCGCTGTTCGGCGACTACATTAATCATACGAGCAATTCTTTTTCGAACAATCCATATCCACCACTTGTTTAACCACTCTTTGTGATTTGTATGTGATCTGAGCATAACAGCGCTTGTACGTTGTGCCAGTTATGCGCCTACAAGTAGGCCAGCACATCAGATTTCTGCGGCGATTTTTATTTATTAGGGTAGTTTCATTAGGCCCCTACCTGTGTCGCCTCTTACGACATGCCTATTAGGTCGCAGTGTACTATTCTTTGCTCCCCTTGCGATCCCCGACAACACACGTGCGAATACGAACATTAATAATAATAATAATAGTAGTAAAGTGATATTGGTAGCAATATTAATTGTACAAGTGAAATTCTTGGCATATCCTTTACAGGACGTAGCCATCAACCACGGTAAACGAGTCGTTGATTTTCTAGACACCACTTATACGTTCAGTAGTTTGCCATTGCTTTCTGAACGGTGAGGTCTATTTTATCTTTTGAAAAAATCCCATGGAAACCAATTTGCTTACAAACTTGCCCACCGTTGAGTTTGAATAATAACAGATGAAAAATGAATCCTGACTTTTAATCCAAACGTTTAATTAAACGAATATTGTACTTACATTTTACATAGCTTCTTCAGTGAGAAAGCAACAGGTAGGATTATGGGGGCGGTAGAATGATTTAAACAATAAATAACATTATTGTTAATGCGGGAAGGATGTGTAAAAAAAACACCCGTAACATTATGTTATTCAGAAGTGATATTACCCCCTTTAAAATTCCCATTAAATTTTACTTCAACGTAGTAACAAGGCGCCATAATGTATAATGTGGGCGCCCGTGGACACCACATTAGACAGCGCTGCTGAAGTGTGTGTAAAAAATGTAATTTTCAATCGTGTCTACCAAGAAGTCAGACAACTGTAGCTAATATTGTTGTACTAACAAGAGATTAACAATTAAACATTGGCAGTACCTCAGTAGATTGGCTAATGTCAAGTGGGGTTTTATGTTCCTAAAATGTTATCTACTGCTTGAGTCTATGCCTTGCGTTCCGAAGCTCGTGAGTTCGAATCCGGACCGCGCCGTTCTATTCACTAGTGTATTTTTCCAAATACCCTAGGATTGTTGCAGGAGCTACGGAGTTCATCCTTTTTGCAATACTCTCGGCAGGTGGTGGGCCATTTCTGGGGAGAGGGACCGAGCCTTATGTGGTAAAACCCGGTGCAATGAAGTCAATCTTTCGGCTTTAGACCATTCATCAGTAACTCATCTTGTAACACGGTTTGTGTATTATGTTGGAGAATTGTATTGTATTATATCCAACCTCCATGTTATCAGGAGGTTGTTGGATTATTGCTAAAATCTCAAAGTCTTGCCGGCACGCTGTGATGAGAATGATGTTTTGTAAAAGATATGCTACATGAAATGTGATGATGATGCTCGTCCATCACTGGTGCTGATGATCACCATTTTTCATCCAAGGGAATGTGGTTGTTATATTTGTCTGTGTGCGCGTAGATGACTAGTGAGCCCCCGCGGGCTTGAAATGTTCTTGTACAGCGTGGGCAAGGTATACTTGCACTTGTGGGACGTTTTATTGCTTTTCTATTTTGACGTTTCTGTTCCATCCGTGCAGTTCTACCTGCCTCGCAGGCCGAAGAACCGTGTCGAAGAAGTGTGCGCCAGGTTGATCTGTCTTGAGCAACATTCTCACAGTTGCCAAAGGATTTCATCGAGTTTTTGAGTGTGTCTTTGAATCGCTTTTTTACCACCCCGTGAGCATTTACCGCTACGCAGCTCACCATACAAGAGTCTTTTTGGTATTCTGCAATCCGGGATTCGAGCCACATGTCCTGCCCATTGTGTTCTGTAAAAGAATGAAGTGTATCGCTTGAGGAATTCGCAACACAGGATTTCTTACATGATTGATTGATTGGTTGATTGATAGGACCATCATCATTGCACTTCAGTGAGTAATCGTGTGTGCTTCAATCTATTTTTTTTTTACACAAGAATATCTCAGTGGCAGTGCACCAACTCCGTAGCACAGGCAAGGATCCCCGATGAAATTTAGAAGATGGTGAAAATATTTGGAGAACTTTTATGTTTACTTTTTTCTAATGAATTTTGCCCGGGTAGCAGCTTTCCAGGCTGTTTTTCTCGATTTTAAACT
Organism: Arion vulgaris; assembly: GCA_020796225.1. NCBI lineage: Eukaryota > Metazoa > Mollusca > Gastropoda > Stylommatophora > Arionidae > Arion > Arion vulgaris. The sequence continues at coordinate 87,905,280 of CM036755.1, forward strand.
ACCAAGGTTTCTTTACGTGCTACACTTGAACACGGGACCTACGTTTTATCGTCCGTCTCCGATAGGACTAGAAACTCGATCCACACTGAGATCAGGGATCTTTCGAAAAATATATAGATGCTCCACGAGGGAGCGAACCGAGTGTACCAGTAAACGTTACGTGATACTGTATACCAGTCTACTGAACCTTATACAACTGTACAATTAACACTCCAAAATACCTGATTCAACAAACGAACACTCCTAATGGCAACTCCACTCACATCAATACACACTCTAAGAAATCAACAACACAAAAGAACTAACACCAACGTCACGATTCAAGAACAGTAATTATAAAACATCTATTGTAGATTGAAATTTCATATAATCATTACTCATAAACATAATGCACAATAATACAATACAAATAAATTAAATTTCACATAAATCAACTTATTGAACATTGCCAAATTTAGCAGCTAATAATATTACCTTAAATTAATCTCGCCTGGTTCGTATCCTTTGTCCTTCGTAGTACGAAGAGCCTCACAACAACAAATGCCAGTCTTGCAGAACTTAGGATCACACAGTGGCCTAAACAGTACAAAAATCACACTGTCGACATAAGACAGTGACTCACGACGATTTCAGTCTCGTAGAATATAATACATCACACAGATGCCAAAACAGTAGAAACGACGTTGTCTAACCACAAGACAGTGACTCACCACATTTTCAGTCTTGTAGAATATAATACATCACACAGATGCCAAAACAGTAGAAACGACGTTTGCCTAATCAAAGACAGTGACTCACCACATTTTCAGTCTCGTAGAATATATAACGTCACTCAGATGCCCAAAACAGTAGAAAAATAACATCACACAGATGCCAATACAGTAGAAAACTAACATCATACGGATGCCCATACAGTAGATAACGACGTTGTCTAATCAAAGAAAACCATCACGACCGTCTTGTCCCTTATCCATTTTCTATGTCCGTCCTACTGTCCAGTCTCAGCCTCAATCATAAATTGACCACCTCAACAGTCCTGCTCGTTGTACCGTCCCAGACTCATTGTACAATCCATCTGACCGCTCAAAATATCAAAAACCCCGATTTCGTTTACAACTCAGGTAACCTCCGTGACAACTGATGAGCTGTCATGAACTATCATCACCACAAAACAATCACAACAAAGGGAATAAATCAAAAGGGAATAAATCAAAAGGGAATAAACAACTAAAATATAATCAGGAATTTATCCCCCTTATCCCCCAGGAACAGTAATACTGTTACACGAGTACCTTTGGAGTGAGAGGCGAGCACATATCCTCTACGCCACATATTTGTGAGAGAGAGGGAGAGAGTGAGGGAGAGAGAGGGAGAGAGAGAGGGAATGAGGGAGAGAGAGGGAGTGAGTGAGGGAGAGAGAGAGGGAATGAGGGAGAGAGAGGGAGTGAGGGAGAGAGAGAGAGGAAGTGAGGAAGAGAGAGGCGAGCACATATCCTCTACGCCACAGATTTGTGAAAGTTTGTATGTGTGAGAGAGGGAGAGAGTGAGGGAGAGAGAGAGGGAGAGAGAGAGGGAATGAGGGAGAGAGAGAGAGGGAGTGAGAGGCGAGCACATATCCTATACGCCACAGATTTGTGAAAGTTTGTATGTGAGAGAGAGAGAGGAAGTGAGGGAGAGGGGGAGTGAGGGAGAGAGAGAGGGAGTGAGGGAGAGAGAGAATGAGGAGTGAGAGAGGGAGAGAGAGGCGAGCACATATCCTCTATGCCACAGATTTGTGAAAGTTTGTATGTGAGAGAGAGAGAGGGAGTGAAAGAGAGGGAGTGAGGGAGTGAGAGAGAGAGGAAGTGAGGGAGAGAGAGGCGAGCACATATCCTCTACGCCACAGATTTGTGAAAGTTTGTATGTGAGAGAGAGAGAGGAGTGAGGGAGAGAGAAATAGTGAGAGTGTGATAGAGACAGTGCGATAGAATGAGCGTAGGAGGTAATAGAACAACCTGCAGGTATAATTATACAAGTGATCCTAACCTCACACAATCACATTCTTGACCTCTCTGGCTACTTTCTCAACAGCCAATCAATCCTACATTTGATCACTATCTCATCTGATGTTATCTGCTCTTAAAATCTTGTGCATATATTTCCCTACTTAAACAACAAAAATAAATTGTGTTTATAAACTTCGCTCTTGTTTATCTATCTACGTTATTTCATTTATTTAATATACCTGCATTATGGGACCAATTAGCGTAATGTATTCGCCTATCGACTCGATAGGGTTGTGGCTTCAATCCCGCACGTGAGGAAAGGAATTAACCATCAGAAATACGCGAGGTGTTAGCACTGATGTTAAACAGTAAATATAAATATAAGTAAGGAAATAAATATATTGTATATGTTTGTATGTATTTTTTAACATATACTTTTCTTCTTTTGTCGTCACACTGAAACCAGGTTGATGCCAAGTGTCGTGGTTTTCTGTTTTTGTGTTGAGCTACTCTTGTGGCTTGGATGATAGTTATGTTTGCTTTTTTGACAGGATTCTGCTATGCCATATATCCATCTTTTACTTGATATTCCTCTGGTGTTCTGTTGTAGAAGAATGTGTACAGTGGAGTATGGTGACATTCCTTGTTTTTCAATATAATTCAAGCAAGGTTCTGTATCAACTTTCTTTCTTATGCTGATGTTGGTGACATTCCTTGTTTCTCAATATAATTCAAGCAAGGTTCTGTATCAACTTTCTTTCTTATGCTGATGTTGGTGACATTCCTTGTTTCTCAATATAATTCAAGCAAGGTTCTGTATCAACTTTCTTTCTTATGCTGATGTTGGTGATGCACAACAAATAGGCTTCATCGAAAATATATGTGGTTAAAATATGTGTTAATAAGAGCCGCTAAGATTTGAGCTATAAAAATAGTTGTAACAGGTACCCCGCTGCTTGCGGAAAGTGTGAATATGAGAATGAGGTTAATGCTTATAAATTTGTTTTATAGTACAACACATGCGTCGTGAATGTCTTGTATGCCATATTAGCTTTCTTAAAGCCAAATTATCGAACTCTGGCTATTTTTCATGTTGGTTGCTTTCATGTATTTCTTTTTTTAAAAAACATTAGTTGCGCAAACAGTACTGCAACATTTACATTTTTACTTTTACATTTTCATTTGCAGACTTTTACATTTGACAATGTTTGCGCTCTAGAATACACTGGTTAAAGTGAGGATGTAGTCATCATCATCTAGTGCCATGCCAACAGGTGTAGGTTATGTTCTTCCAAAATTCCCTTGTTCTAGCTATTAATTCTGATAAGTTTTCACGATAAGATTTCACGATAAGTTTTCACGATAAATATTCGCGCCGTACAACTCTCTGTCTCTTGTTCTAGCTATGAATTCTGATAAGCCGTCACGATAAGTTTTCGCTCCGTGCCATAAACTGTTTAGAATGTCGACCTATATCTTCTCTTCCCTGTATCTTGCCCGTAATCACAATAAATTCACGCCTTTCTTATAACATGCACAAAGAATTTTGATTTCTTCTTTCTGTTGTTCTTCATTATCAATCAGTAATGATGGTAATTTAACTGAATTAGAGCTGTTCACGTCATGTCAGTATGAAAAATGTTTGTTTAATGTTTTGGCATTTTTTCTGGCAATTTTTGTCTAGTATTGTCTGGCAATCCATAAACTAAAAATCTACAACCTGGCAACTGTGATCGTGTAGCAGGCGGGATTTACATACATTGTGCGTCTTCTGAACGAATTAATGTTCAGCGAGGACAGGGTAGTAGTACATGTGGATGTCCGGTTGTTATGTGTGATGCAACCGGCTAATTATCATGTAACGGTAAGGTCCACGTTGTGTGCGTGCGTGTGCAAAAACATGTAACCGGTTATTGACGATATCAAGATTGATTGTTTTTGTCAAGAAATTAGCGAACCTGTTTCTAAGCTAACGTGCTCGAACTGTCCATGAGTGAAGCACGTGATACTAGAAGACTTTGTCTGAGCGGCGTGTTGGTGATGAACACAGAGTACACATGAGTCAATAGTCAATACTATTAACTTACTAACATGGGCGACCATGCAAACATTATTATAGTAGTCTTGTATTTAGTAACATTCTTGTTAGTTGTCAGGTTACATTTCTGATAAAGAGTTAGAAAACGAAGAATGGTGGTTGATATTTGTAGGTTCTAGAGGGAATAAAATTAACTCGGTGACTGCACACAGTTACAGTAGAGTAGTCTCAGTAGACACGTGTAGGGGCAAGTATGGAACAAACTTGTTAAAACACGATTATATATTCGACTACGTATCCATATTCAAAATCCAGTAAGAAAAACTTATAATTAATTTAAATCCTATAGCTTGTCCTGAGCAGAACTTTACAATAAAGTTAGTATTTAGGAATTTCTCTCATAGGCCAGATGTCCCTCTGTTGTCACGTTGACGTTGTGCATAATCAAAATCATCCATTGTCCACTCCACCTTCCTCTTCGTTTCTTCCTCTTCGCCAGGATGCATCCCTTCATGATAATTCTCTTCACCATCCCTTCATGTCTTTTTATGTGTCAAAAATACATCAATTTTCTTATATGTAGCTTCAGTCAGTTTTCTCCAATTTTGAGTGCTTTCTGAATAGGTATATTCCTTTTACTCTGCCCACGGTATTATACAGACAACTGTCTGTAACATATTCAAAAGCACATGCTGTATGGTAATAGTATCACCACTGTATGCACATACATATTGTGCCTTTCAGATCATCCCCAAGTCTCTTTTCAAAAGATTCTGTACATTTCCGTAATGTGTTTTCCACATAACTCGGCCATGAGCTAGTTTTTCCCATTTGTTGTGACGGATAGAAAAGTTCTTCAATGAGTCCTTGCAGACATTCTTATATCTGAGCAGTGCATCTTCCCATCCGAAAGTTCACAGAACACTGGTTGTGGTATGCAGTAATTGTCCATTCTTCTCACATGCCCATGCCATCTTAATCTTCTACTGCTGAACATGCCCATGATAGAAATCAAGTTTGCATGTTGCAGTACTTCAGAATTGGTTATCTTGTCATTCCACCTGATGTGAATTATCTTGCAGAGACTTTGAAGGTGGAAGATGTTAAGTCTCCTCTCGTGTCTTGAGTAGGCTGTCCATGTTTCTGAATAATTACTAGAGAAGTCCCAGTAAGGTACCTTTTAGATGGCTGACAGTGCTAGCTGCAGAAAACTGGCACAAATACTTTCTTTACCACAATTGTGATTTTCTTGATTCTTCTTCTGCATTCTCACTAGATTGGGATTTCGGATTCTCTAATAATGGCAGCCGTCTGTCTCAGATTATCAGTCACACCATACAGTTTGTCTTGGACACTAGTGTAAGTGGGCCACCTCTTTCTTCTCAAGTCTGATACTGGGAGCAGTTCTGTAGGATATAATTCCTATGATTTCTGCTTCCCGTTTGTGCCGATCTCTTCCTGCAGTAAGTTTTGGCCACCCTTGTGATGGTGGGTATGACATTCTTACCGCGTGGCTAAATCTCAGAGGCAGATTGGCGACCATAGAATCCGTTATCCCATTCCGCATTGTGAGGGTCGTTGCACCATGTTATGCGCCTTACGGCCTGGCCTGGTGTATTCGTTTTCTGCAAGCATTTGTTTCGGGTTAGCATTCCTAGCGGACACATGCATCCGATTTCAACCAAACCTCCTCAGTCGCCTCTTACGACATGCGTGGCAGGTAACAGTGGTTCTATTCTTTATGTCCCAAATTTGGGCCCCAGGAACCACTCGGGCAGATTTTTTTTTTTTTTTCCCTTTGATTCAGAAAGTGTTTATCCATCTCTAACTGAAGAACTGACTACAGGTAATTGAACTTTTGTACCTGTAGTTTCCAGAGTAGCTAGTACACAAGTGATTATACTAGTTCAGAGCGGTGTGGACCGCATAGAGCACAGCTAGACACTTAGGAAGCCCTGGTTATCCACTGCATCTGGTACTATCTCCGGTCATCTCGACTTGTCTTGCTCCTGGATACAGATAGTCCTGGACGAGAGAATAAGGTTGGCGAATAACGCAAATTTTCTTCAATTCAATCCAAATACAGCGCAAGCTACAGTTTCAGACATCTACACGTATGAGACTATTCTCATCACGCTGATGGACAGCTATTATTATTATATTAGTTGCATCTCAGGAAAGCAAAACTACACATGTAAGGGTTAAATGGTAAAGCTTCTTTTATAAGCACACAGTATATATATTCCAAACAGCAACATAAATTTTTATTCACTATACACAAACCCGTAGACAGCATCATGAGACAGGCCTTCTGATAAGGGGAACCCCTTCCCGGCTAATAGAGGTAAGGAAGACCCAGGAACACATAGGAGTTGAAGACGAAAGGCAAAAAAAAGTGGGAAGATGGCCTTGGATAGGAGGACTTGGAAGACCTCGGTTGCGGACCTATGCCTTCCTAGGGGCGAAGAAGAATATGCACACATGGTTAGCATAATGCTTTCACTTATCGACTTGGACACAAGAGGGTTTTGTGTTAAATCCCACACTTGAGGTTGTGATGAAAGGAATTGGCTCTCCTACCTACTGCAAACTAGGGTATATAAAGTGAAGTGACTTCATACCCTCAGATCTGAAAAGGTTACTGGAATATTTATTTATTTTTTGATTATTACACTCGTATAATCCTTGAACAATAAACAAGTGGAAAAATCTGCAGTCAAGAGAGATGCAGTTTTTGCGGAAGAATGTTAAGTATCCCTTGTACGCTTAATTGACAAATGCAGATGACCAGACGAAGGTGACTGTAAAATGGTGCATTCTGACAATCATCCAAATGAAGCAGTTATTTGTTTTTGGGCATGTAATGGGAAGATCAGAGACATGTCTGGTCAACCACTAGTGACAACTGTTATAAGAAAGAGAAGATGGAGATATGTTGGGAACACCTTGAGGAGAAATGATCAACGAATATCAAAGCAGGCATTGAAGTGGGATGCAAAGGGTTCAAGAAAGAGAGGTTGACCTAAGGAGACCCTGAAACGAACTTTGCTGAGAGAGGCAGCAAATATCGGTCTCAGTTCCATGGAGGAGATTGAGTGAGTTGCCCAGGATAGAGCGGTATGGAGAAATTACTTGCAGGCCCTATGTAACATATACGGTACAAGAGGAATTATTATTATTAATGGGAAGATAGATTAAAAGACATGATTACAATGGAAAAATTATTGGAAAGATAGGTAAAAGATGACAGATAGTGGAGAAGATACTGAGTAGCATGGCATGGAAAAGTGTCAACAACTGTGTTCATTGCCAATGTTGGAGAAAATATTTGTGGAGGAGATTCATGATTGCCAGCAGACATGGCCTCAGATGGGGATGGCCGACACACCCTCCCACTCCACTCATTAAGGTTAAGTTTACCTATTCTTTAAGATTAAATGTTATGTTCCCTCCTCATTAGTATAACAATCTTGTAACTATTATTATGAAAACTGTAGTGTTATTAGAATGACAATAATTGGTATATCTAGTATTTTTCCAGTGGCTACTTATGGTTGTGTATCATGGACCATTACACAAAAAACAAAATGAAAATACAGCTCTTCGTAAAAATAACTAAATGCTACACAAAGATCCTACGAATACTATGGTCAGAAAAAAGAAAGAACACTGATGTCCTGAAAGAACTGAATGTTAAAGACAATTGGCTGATAAACAACATACTATACAGAAAAATTATATACTTTGGTCACATCAAGCATCACGATGCCCTGGAGAGAACAATATTAGAGGGCAGGGTCCCAGGACGCAGAGGCAGACCAAGAAGAAGATGGCTATAAGATATTAAAGAAACCATGAATATGACCATCGACGACGGTGGTGAACGGGCTAGAGACAGAGTTAATTTCAGATGTGCTGTAAAGAGAGCAACGTCCTATAAAGGATACACACCTTGATCATGATTGATGATGATAGTATTACACTAATTAGTAAAGTTATATTATTACAATAATTAGTATAGTTATAGTATTACAGTAATTAGTATAGTCATAGTATTACAATAATTAGTATAGTCATAGTATTACAGTAATTAGTATAGTTATAGTATTACAGTAATTAGTATAGTTATAGTATTACAATAATTAGTATAGTTATAGTATTACAATAATTAGTATAGTCATAGTATTACAGTAATTAGTATAGTTATAGTATTACAGTAATTAGTATAGTTATATTATTATAATAATTAGTATAGTTATAGTATTACAATAATTAGTATAGTTATAGTATTATAATAATTAGTATAGTTATAGTATTACAGTAATTAGTATAGTTATAGTATTACAGTAATTAGTATAGTTATAGTATTACAATAATTAGTATAGTCATAGTATTATAATAATTAGTATAGTTATAGTATTACAGTAATTAGTATAGTTATAGTATTACAGTAATTAGTATAGTTATAGTATTACAGTAATTAGTATAGTTATAGTATTATAATAATTAGTATAGTTATAGTATTACAGTAATTAGTATAGTTATAGTATTACAGTAATTAGTATAGTTATAGTATTACAGTAATTAGTATAGTTATAATATTACAGTAATTAGTATAGTTATAGTATTATAATAATTAGTATAGTTATAGTATTACAATAGTAAGTCTAACTATATAGTTGTAATCTCCTGACCTGTTGAATGGTGTGAGGGAAATCTGTAATGGAATGCTGTTATCACTGTCCTGACCCACACAGTTGAGATAAATGATATAATCTGTTGACCTTATATAATAATATTGTTTGTTGATGTTTCTCATATTTATGGACCATAGTTTTTATCAACAAACTCCACACCCAATCTTTAATTACAATCTTTGATGCAGTTAGATAAACAACTGATATTGATAAGAAAATTACTATCTAAACTTGACTGCAATTGTGCTATTTTTATCTACATTGAACAGATTATAGAATTATCAACACCAGTAGCCTCGTTTTTCTTATTATATTTATCTCCAGGTGTTTAACCCTCTTTTGCTATTAGGTTTCTCTCTTTTGGTTTTGTTGTACTCAGTGAAATTTTTTTTAAAATGCGTTGGATGATATCAAGTCTCTCATGGTAAACAATAGATGCCGTTACATTACCATTCTTGCTGTGTTTGTACGCTTTGATGGGGGTGTGACTGGGCACAGGTCGATGGGCTTCTACAGAAGTTTTCCAGGAGAGACAAAATGAAATAACAATTTTTAGTTGGTATTTACTACGCGGAAATGGAGAAGACCAGATTTGCATAAAACTGTTTTATCAAAAATCCATTGTCCAGAGGGTGGTACTTGCCTTAACGTATGAACGCCCATGCACCTAGTCACTCTGATGGCATCTCACTTAAGCAGTCAGATCTGACAACACGCTACAGTATAATTCGTCATCTCTGTGATTAAGCCATTTGAATTGCTTTTTAACAGTCATGGGTTTGAATCTAAACTGTGCCATTCTGTTAATTTGTGCATTTTTTTCCTGAGACACCTAGGATTGTTGCTAGAGCTATGGAATTTGTGCTTTGTCTAATCTCTGGAATTTATATATGTTTGATAGAACACTGCAAGATTTTTTGCTATTTTACTCCATTCTATGAGTCTGGTTATTTATTGGTGAAAAATAATAATGCTGGTGTTCCTTATTGTTAAACTTCACTTGTTATATAATATAACCTTGATTTAGCATGTTGTGTTGATTTTAAAATGAATTTGTCTATATACAAAAATACTGGAATGCGAAGTCACGTGACCATTTGTGATCTGATTTCCCATAATTTTTACCTGAGTCCGCCGGCCTTATGAGTTTATAGCTGGCTGTGGTTTTATATTGCGAAAATCTTATCAGTAACCCAACGGTACAAAGGTTTCCTGAGAAAGATTGTCATATCACATCAGAGGAAATGTGTGAGAAAGGTGGATTATTGTGGCATGAATACTTTGTCAAAACAAAGACAAAATATATGTATTGATCAGTTTGTATCGCAGCTTAATACTCCAGCAGCAGCAGTACTTCAGTGAAGATAATAAATGTGTCAAATATTCTAATCTGGAAAGTCAAAGGATTCAATCTTAAAACAAAACTTAAAATTAAATGTCCTGGTGGTGTTATTATACAGTGGTGTGCTGGGAAAAAAGCCACATCTACACACAAGTTAGAGACATTCCAAAATATATATTTAAGAATAATCTAGAACATTTTTTGGCAAAATGTGATAGTGAATGAAGAAACTCTGAAATGAATAAACTGACCATCATTAAAAGACATAGCTAGAAATGGACTGGGCATTGTGCCGTATGTCAGTAGGGGCATTGGTCAGAACAGCACTACAATGGACAGTGTTTATGGAAATGAAGAAATGTGGAAAGAGAGTTGAAAGATTGTGGCCTGATGTGGAAAACAATTAGTAGAAAGTTGACAGAACAGCACCAATGGAAATCTTTATGTCTTCTTTTCTCTAATCCTGTTGCGTCTCACAACACCAGGATAAGAAGAGATTTATAGAACAGGCTTTGTGTGCGCTTCATACATTTCTGAGGTCCATCTTTTGCATGGTCAGCCTTTAGATTTGTATCCTCTGTATCAGAGGCGCATTGTCTGTTGGTAATCTGCTTATGTAGCCGAACCATTTAATTTGTTGTTTCTTGATGAAGTTTGGTACTGATGTTGTACCCACTTTTTCCTGATGTCTTCATTCCTAAACCGGTCTCTTCTTGTTACACCCAGCATTCTGCATAGACACTTTATCTCTGTCTTACTAGTTTTCTTCTATTGTTTGATGTCATCGTCCAGATTTGGCACTGATATCATAATTTTGGGAGAAGGATTTTTCATTTGAGGATCGTCTTGATCGGACATGTCCATAATTGTTCCAATCTCCTCCCAAGAATGTATTTCAGTGTGTTTAGACTAACAACTCCCATTCTTTGTTAATTGATGTATCTTCTGGGGTTTCTCTCATAGTTTAGACTAACAACTCCCATTCTTTGTTAATTGATGTATTTTCTGGGGTTTCTCTCATGATTTTCCCGTCTAGCCGCACCTATTGGTAGGCATAACTTGCGCAACCGAGATTCTTCAGTGAAATCTTCAGAGCGTATGCTTTTTCTTAGAGCATTGATAGTGACAGCGAGAAAGATTGTATTGTACAATGCCCCTTAAAACGTGACATGGGGGGAATATAAATATATAAAAGACACAATTAGTTAATATATTCAGTTGTGACCTGATCATAAGTGTGATCATGTGTGAACAGTTTCATCTCACTATGTGCAGCAGTGGTTTCTATAATATTCACACTTTAATACAACCTTGTCATATAAGATAACTCAGAACATTGCACTCTCGTGATTCCGGTGCACCTCTGACATGATTAGAAATTACAATTACTAATACTGCATTTTAGATACACTGAAAAGTCACTATCAATGGTATCTTCATTGTTATCATTATGATAGGTCATAGTTTGAGTTAACGGTTCTCAAGACGCTCGCCCCTTGTTCCAAAGGTACTCGATTCACTCTCTCATGGAACGATCGGGATATTTTTCTATAGTTCCCTGATCTCAATGAAGGTGAGATTGAGTTCTCAGTTCTATCAGAGACGGATGATAAAACGTGGGTCCCGTGTTCAAGTTGAGCCCGTAAAAGAACATTTGGCAGTTCAAAATCAAGAAGATTAGGCTGGAAAGCCGTTGTCTGACAAAATTCGTTAGCAGTTTTAAAATTAAAAATTCCTACAAAATCTTTTCACCATCTTCTAAATTACATAGGAGGCCCTCGCCGGTGCTACGGTGTTCGTACACTGCCGCTGAGATCTTCCTGTGTAAGAAAGAGATCAGCGCACACATGAGGTACTCACCGAGGTGTTGGTCCATTCAATCAAGCTTGCACTGCAGAAACACATTTTGGTTTTAAGGCCAAAAATTGGTTCATGGCTGTGAAATGAAAATCGGGACATATCCTTACAGGACGTAGCCATCAACAACAGTAAACAAGTCGTCGATTTTCTAGGCACCACTTATACGTTCAGTAGTTTGCCATTGCTTTCTTACCGGTGATGTCTATTCTTACAGTTCCGCCCGAGTGGTTACCGGGCCCAAATTTGGGATGCAAAGAATAGAACCACTGTTACCTGCCACGCATGTCGAAAGAGGCGACTAAGGAGGTTAGGCTGAAATCGGATGCATGTGTCCGCTAGGAATGCTAACCCGAAACAAATGCTTGTAGAAACGGATGCACCAGGCCGTAAGGCGCATAACATGGTGCAATGACCCTCACAATGAGGAATGGGATAACGGATTCTACAGTCGCCAATCTGCCTCTGAGATTTAGCCACGCGGTAAGAATGTCACACCCACCATCACAAGGGTGGCCAAAACTTACTGCAGGAAGAGGTCGGCACAAATGGGGAAACAAATCATAGGGATTATATCCTACAGAACTGCCCCCAGTATGCAGACTTGAGAAGAAAGAGATGGCCCACTTACACTAGTGTCCAAGACAAAATGTATGGCGTGGCTGATAATCTGAGACAGACAGCTGCCTTTATTAGAGAATCCAAATCCCAATCTAGTGAGAATGCAGAAGAAGAAGAATTCTTACAGTTCGTAAAATCCAGAACTAAGTTGCTTCCAAACTTGCCCACCACTAAGTTTGAACCAGGTGCACTTGGGTTGTGATCGAGCTCACTACCGCTTAAGCTACAGATGCTGTACAAAAGTTTCTTTTTTTTAAATTGAAGAAATTTGATTAACTTATTATTACATAAATGTGGAATCATAGGGGAAAGGCAGTGACATGTTCAGTGAGCAAATCACATAGATCACAAAGAGTGATTAACCTGGTTGATAGGAAATAAACACAGTCAGAATAACATTGAAGCTTGTTTATAAGTAGTTATACTAGAGCAGAGTGGTGTATAAGTGGGGTTATACTAGAACAGAATGGCTTATAAGTGGTTATACTATAGCAGTGGTTTATAACTGGTTATACCAGAGCAAGCTAAGGGTGGTTTATAAGTGGTTATCCTAGAGCAAGCTAAGGTGGTTTATAACTGGTTATACTAGAGCAAGCTAAGGGTGGTTTATAATTGGTTATACTAGAACGGGGTTGTTTATAAGTGGTTATACTAGAGCAAGCAAAGATTAAATATTTCTATTATGTTGCTAAACTTATCAGCATAAGTAAATTTTGTTTCTCTTGTTATTGACCAGATCTCATCTGTCTGACTGGCAGTCTCTAACTGCTGCATACAAGCCTCACATCCACCATGGCAGACATTCCAGACGAGTGGTTGTGGATTGTGATTGTCAGTTTTGTCATATCATTTTTCCTGGCATTTGGCATCGGTGCCAACGATGTTGCTAACTCTTTCGGAACATCTGTTGGTGCAAAAGTGCTGACATTGTTCAAAGCATGTATATTAGCCACAATATTTGAAGTACTAGGAGCTGTTTTAATTGGTAGGTGGTCTTTGATTTGTGCTACTGGTTATTATTATATGTTGTCATTGAATGTCAACAAATATTTTATGCATACAATTGGTCATAAATTTGTAACTTGATTTTGTTATGTCTTTGACTAGAGTTTGTAAAATTAACTAGAATTTGTTAACTAGAGTTTGTAATATTAACTAGAATTTGTAATATTAACTAGAATTTGTAGTAATTGATAACAAATAGATAACAAAGAAAACATAGATATATCCAGAAAGAACTCAAAATCCAAGAAAACTGGCTGATGTTACAAATAAGAATGTGAAAATTGAAGTATTTTGAACATATAAAAAGATATGAAGGGTTGGAGAAGGCCATTATAGAAGGAGGTATCCCAGACATGAGAAGAGGAAGACCACGGAGAAGATGGATTCAGGATGTAACTGATTTGAGCTGCACATTTGGGACATCTGGCCTTCTTCTTCTTCTTCTAACCAGGGCTGCGAGTTTTCACTCTTGGGCATCCAATGCCAGTTTGTAGAATCTGCATGTGTTCTGTAATTGTGGAAGACTAGTGTAAAGTGTATTATGAACAGATGGGTGTGGTAGGGGGAGTTCTTGTCTAGCTTTATGTAGTCCAGGACATTCAAGCAAGATATGCTGTACTGTCTCACATGAGTGACTGTACTTTCTACAGTGTGGTAGGTGTGTGGGGTTTATTCTGTGTAGGTGGTAATTCAGTCCAACATGTCCTGTTCTTAACTGAAAGATAGTGCTTTGATCTTTTCTTTGTAGCAGATTTATATTGTCCTTGGGGTTTGGTCTATTCATCTCTGCATACATGTCCCGACCAGTCGTCCCCATAGCCCATCGGTTCAGCCAATCTTCTCTGGAGTTGTTTTTCAGAATCTGTTTTATACTTTGTATTCTAACAGGTTGTCTATTTGTGGTTTTGATGATCCTTGTTTGGCCAGATGATCTGCCTTGTCATTTCCTGGGATATTTGTGTGCCCAGGAATCCACTGTAGAATGACATTAATATCAAAGGAGGAAATCAGATTGTGGATGACTAATGCCAATGACTGGATCTCGCTTGACTGATTCTGCTGTTCTTCTAAAGCTTGTAGTGTGGACTGTGAGACAGTGAATAGGACATCTGGCCTATGAGAGAAATTCCGAAGGACTGTTAGGGTGGCAAAGTCCTGCTCAGGACAAGCTATTTGATGATGATGATCTATGTGTTCACAGAGCTACCCACCGCTAGTCTACATTCATCTATGTATATACAATGCTATCATTCATGTAATATGTGAGATTTATATTCTGATTTCTCTTCAGGTTATAGAGTATCTGATACAATACGTAAAGGAATCATTGATGTCAATCCATATAATGGCTCTGAGAAGTTGCTGCTGATGGGCAACCTATCTGCATTGACAGGTAGAGAAGGCTTTACTATATGTGTGACTACAAACACAACAGTCATGCTTTGTGTTGTTATTATGTTTTGTAACTTGGCGTTGTCATCTTTTGTTATGAAATGTGTCACCGTCCTAATTCTTTTTTAAAAAATTACATCTTATTGTGTTAATATCTGGACTTTCATTTGGTGCGTACCTTTTGTGGTATTAACTTCTGTGCTTTTAATTTATTTTTCATATTATTGCCAATAGTCGCCCGAGTGGTCACCGGGGCCTAAATTTGGGGTGTAAAGAATAGAACCACTGTTACCTGCCACGCATGCCGTAAGAAGCGACTAAGGAGGCTTGGCTGAAATCGAATGCACATGTCCTAAACTTGTAGAAGTCTATGCGTTTAGAGGCCTACCAAACTAATGTGCAACGTATACAATTTCTTGACAAAGATCAAACATATCACAAAGAGTGATTAAAATTGGTCATAAAGAATGAACACAAAGAAGAGGAATTGCCAATAGCAGCAGCTAATAAGCGGAAAATCATAACGATGGAGATACGGTGTCTTAGAAAAGCTGCAGATGTGACAATAAGAGACAAAATTAGAAATGAAGAAATCAGAAGACAATTATATTTTCTTCAGTAATTGTAAATTGCACTTTATGCACATTTTCACTGCAGATGGAAGTATCGATAAGGAAATCTGCAATCAGATGCATAAAAGCAAAACCAGGTACTGGGGCAGTTAACACCACTGTTGTCACATAAAGAGATGCCGCTAAAATCTAAAGCAAGTCTTATAGGAACAATTTTCTGGCCAACGCTATGTTACCAGTATCAAACATGGCCAATAACAGCAGCTAATGAGCAGAATCATAACAACGAAGATAAGGGGTCTTAGAAGAGCTGCCGCCCGAGTGGTTACCTGGGGCCCAAATTTGGGGTGTAAAGAATAGAACCACTGTTACCTGCCATGCATGTCGTAAGAGGCGACTAAAGAGGTTTGGCTGAAATCGGATGCATGTGTCCTAAACGTATAGAAGTCTGCGTTTAGGGGCCTACCAAACCAATGTGCAACGTATACACGTTCTTGGCAAAGATCAAACATCACAAAGAGTGATTAAAATTGGTCGAAAGAACGAACGCAAAGAAGAAGAAGAAGAAGAGCTGCAGGTGTAACAATAATAGACAAAATTAGAAATGAAGAAATCAGAAGGCTGGGTGGGAAACCAGCCATGCAATTCATAAAAGAACACCATATTAAATGGTAAAAGGTACCTGACAAGAATGCCCTGGTATCTCGTCTACCACAGAGAGCCACACAGAAAATGTAATACCAGAGAATATAATTAGAAAATGACACAATGTATAGATGGTAACAGAACTGAAATCAACATTGATGACTGCTCAAGTGAACTTTATCTTGACCCGTTTAAATATCTGATTCTAGGTTCCTGTATATGGCTGTTTCTAGCCACATTTCTCAGTCTGCCAGTATCTGCTACACATAGTATTGTGGGAGCTACTATAGGCTTCAGTCTAGTAGGCAAGGGTTCTAATGGAGTCAACTGGTCAAAGCTTGGAATGATTGGTAAGTTTTGCTGATAAATATCTCATATTTTCATTGTCTTTGTTGTTAATTTGTCTTTTTTCTTTTCTCTAATCTTGTTTTGCCTCGCAACGTTAGGATAAGAAAAGGTTTTGTAGACCAGGTTTTTGTTTGTGCTTCATAAACAGTGTTTTGTTGTCTCTGAGGTCCACCTTTTGCTTTGTATCCACTGTATGAGAGTAACATTGCTCTTTGAGGTACACTGTCTATTGGTAATCTGCTTATGTAGCCGAACCATTTCATTTGTTGCATCTTGATGAGTTCAGTTCTGATGTTGTACCCACTTTTTCCTGATGTCTTCATTTCTAAACCGTTCTCTTCTTGATGCTCCCATCATTCTGCGTTGACACTTCATCAATTTGAGTAATATTAGTCAAGATGGAAGAACACACCAAGATGTCAATGTTATAATTGACAAAGCCAGGTTTGCTTTCAACTCTTCATCCAGTATGGAAATATCTGAGAAATTATTATTGTTGGTTATTGGTTACCAAATCAATGTCTTAGTAGTCTGGGCAGACCCATAAGTGCTCAGTCTTCCACAGCAGATATCAAAAGGTATGTATGCTGATTGTTCCTGTAACTCGGTGGTTAAACATTCATTCGTTTTATTCTGTGTCAGGCATCAGAATATGAACATTTTTAGTTAAATATTGTTCTTGCAACTGTTGTGTAGACTTTTGGAGCAAGAGTTTTCACACCTTATTGGTTACTGACCTGATATCACGCCCGTGTGGTGCCGGGGCCCGCAAGGGAAGCAAAGAATAGTACCACTGCAAACTACAATGCATGTTGTAAGAGGTGACTGATATAGGCCCTAGGAATGCTACCCTAGTAAATAAAAAGCAGAGCAGAAATCGGAGGTGCTGGCCTACTTGTAGGCGCATAACTGACACAATGTACAATCACTCTTAGGCTCGGATCACATACAAATCACAAAGAGTGGTTGACAAGTGGTCGATATGGAGCGTTTGAAGAACTGACATCACAGCTCTCCGAGCAGACCCATAGGTACTCAGTCTCCCCCAACAGATGTCGAAGGGTATGTATACTGATGGTTCATGTGGCTTGCTAGTTGAGCAGACTTCTCTCTCTGCATCTCAAGCATCCAGCTCTACTTGTACAATGGGAAATTCCAAACTCCTTAAATTGCTGAATCTCCCGTGTGGTGCCGGGGCCTGCAAGGGGAAGCAAAAAATAGTACCACTGCGGGCCTATAAGGCATGTCATAAGAGGCGACTGATATAGGACCTAGGGTACCTACCCTAGTAAATAAAAATCATCGCAGTTATCGAATGTGCTGACTAGGCTCAGATCACAAACAAATCACAGAGTGGTTAACAAGTGGTCGATATGGGGCGTTCGAGAAGAAATAACAGGATTGAGTCAGCTGGATTGAGTCAGCTTCACTGTAAGTGTCCTCATCCAACAGTAAGTCATCTAGAGAGCGAAGAACATCACCTTTATTCACACCTCATGACATTACATACCTCTATGAGAATAGTGAAGACTCCTGGGTATCAAGCAAAGCTCTGTAAGAACCTCTCCAACACTTTATAGGAGAAAGTGTAAACTCAATATACCTTGGGATTTATATAACTGTTTGATATATATATGTGTATATGTCAGCATGAGTCTGCATTGCTAATGTGATTTCTATCTTGTTTCTCTGACAGTGGCATCCTGGTTTATCTCTCCAGTGTTGGCTGGCATCATTTCTGTGATACTATTTGTTTTCATCAGAAAACTGGTTCTAAATAAAGTAAGTCTGTCATTGTCTGTACTGTCCCATTGTTTAAATTTATCAGCTCTTTATCCTGAGATGTTATTGATTACTAAACTGATATCACAACACTCCGGGCAGACCCATAGGTGCTCAGTCTCCCCAACAGACGTCGAAGGGTATGCATACTGATGGTTCATGTGATTCGCTGGTTAAATACACTTCTCTCTCTGCTACTCAAGCATCCAGCTCTACTAGTAAGCATTTTGGTCGAAATGTCACTGTATATTGTTTTTGTACTTTGTGAAACTACAGTGGGTCTCTGTGGTTAACACTTTACTGACCAACTTCGACGATCGTCGATTTTCAAACATGTTCAATTCAAACAGACGGCAGTATCGATAACTTTAGCGCTGACGTGTCATCCGGGCATTTTATTATTCCAAAATGGCTGCGCCAGCGATATCGAAAGTTAGACCCGATTGATGCAATGTTTTCGTGAAAAATTCGTTATTTTTGTTACAAGTACACTTTCAGTATTTTTATAATGTCTGATAACATAAACTAGACTTATAACATAGATGATTCTAACTCTGCCAGCGAATATTGTGACGAAAGTGATACCGCAAGGTTAAGCAGAGATGTATCGGCGAATAATACGTAAAATACCGCATGTGACAGTAGTGACAAACATGTTGAATAACACGATAATGTCGATGTTGGTACATCTGAAGTAAGAAGTGGGCATGGTACAAGAGACCAGAACAGAACTGCACATGTAAATAATCTTTGGAGATGGAGTAATAGTTCTCAAAACGAACTATTTGAGCTTGACATTATTCTTCTATATGAACAACATCGTGTGTGAGTAGTGTGACCGACGTGTCACGTCAGACGCAACTGTAACTGGGTATATCATAATCATATGACCATTGATTTCTTTCAAGCTTATTTGTCCTGATACTGCCATAGATTTGATCACTGATGAAGTGAATAGGTACTGTGAAAATTACATATATCGGTACACATGAAGTGTCATGTACCAAAATTGTACTTGTGACCAGACTGGTGCATTTGAAATTTATGGATTCATAGTGTGCCTTCAGATTGATATGGAAATGTGTTGTAAACCAGCAGTCTCAGACTACTGGTGTAATTCTCAGACTACTGGTGTAATTCTCAGACTACTGGTGTAATTATTAAGATTGTGTTAGGTATCATCTATGGTTGTGTTTCATCCAAGTTTGTGAAAGAACTTCGTTATGGATATAAAAACAAAGGATATATACTCCACTGTAATAGTTTTCCATTCAAGCCCAGCTTTATTTCAAGAGCTGAAAGAAATGCAGATAGGTGCATGTGGAACAGTACCTGAAAACAGGAATAATTTTCCTGAAGAAAATGCAACTGAAATTAACACGACAGATCAACCTGTGTTTTGTGCAACAGAAGATAAATTCATGCTGACAGTTATCTGGCATGACACATATCTACTGTTCACTCCAATGGTGTTATGGACAAGACAGTCTGAAAATTCATAACCAAGAAGCCAGTATTTGCAGAAAATAAAACAAGTATGGGGGGTGTCAACCACTTCGACCAACCCACACAGATCCTATAAGTGGTACCTGCTATTATATCATTTCACAGTTGAAACTGCTCAGTTCAATTGGCACATAAGCTACAACACTGCAAGCTCCACAACAACTATCACATCAAAGAAGTTTAGGCAGGATGTCAGTATTGCTTTTCTTGAACCTGCTATTCTTCAATGAAATGTGACGCCTTCATGTCCGCAAGATCATGATTTAGTGAGTGTCATTTCATTGCAAATATGTAAACCCAAGATACAGACTAGACTAATTTGTGTATGGCTGCAGGTAAAAGAATCCTGACTTGCATATGCTTTCCCAAATTTCAATGTTTACCTCTATGCTTGACACTCTGCATCAAGTTATACCACACAGTTGATGATTATCAACGTTCCCTGCAAAGACTCCTAAAGAGGCATACAGCTACAATATAAACCCCAGTTCATGAAGGAAGCAGATAAGACTATAGCTAGAGGTGTAGTTTATTCATTTAACATTCACAAACACTCATTGTGAGATGCCGCATAAACACATACACTCCAAAGAAAATAAAAATGTTTTGCATTTTATTCAAACTTATGTTTGTTTTTATGTTCAAATATGTTGTCAATCGTTAAACCAGTACTCATAATTAGCTTATTTTATTCATTGACAACCATGTCCCTAACATATTATTGCCTTGAAATTGAACAAACTCACTAAAAACTAGGAAAAGTGGCTGGTTTTAAAACATATTCTATAATTTCTATAAATAGCCACACAAAATCAAGATGGCCGTCCCATAATTATGCGACAAATTTACATAAAATATTTTTTCGGATGTTACAACCATTCATAATGGTGCTCAGAAAATTTTGAAGCGGTATGTCGCTTTTAAAATTTTTTATGAATTTAATTTTAAAAACAGTTATTTTGTAAGAAAACTGCAAACACCCTTGGTAATGGGAGACAGTAATGCTTAGGATGGCTGGTCAGCAAAGTGTTAAGCCCTTGCCATGCAAGTCGAAGGTCATGGGTTCGATTCCAGGCGTCACCGTTCAAGAATGTGGTTTTTCAAAGAGTCCACTAGGATTGTTCATGGAGTTTGTGCAATACTCTTGGCAGTTGGCATGTCATTTCTGCAGAGAGAGGCTGAGCTATATGCGGTAAAACTCTGTGCAATGAAGTCAATCCTGCGACTTTAAAACTTCTTTAATAAAGCTGCAGTACTTTGTTTTTACATGTTTCGCCATTGCTATAACACATATACTGAGTTATACTGTAGCATATTATCAGATCTAATAATTAGTCATAGTGGGAGACAGCTTATATGACATGAAATGTAGTAATGTAATAATGATGTCTTCCCACTTTCAGTTGCAACCACTAGAACCTGGTCTCAAGCTGCTGCCAATGTTCTACGGAATCACCATCTTAATTAATGCTTTCTCTGTGTTTACTGATGGATCTGAATGTGAGTACTATTCAAGATACATGTTATGTGCATACTTTAGTTTAGTCATTCTGATCTATCTTCATTGTGTCTATTCTGCTAAGTGGTTAAGCCATTTGTCTTGCATTCTGAAAGTCATTGAATCCAGACTCTGCTCAATGACCACACTGTGGAAGAAGAGGTTCAATGCTGTCCTAGAGTAGACTTATGCAGACATCAGTAAATAAATGACATTCTGATACAGTGTTGAATTTGAGTGTTCTTACCTTACCGTCTTCTAGACACACATTACAATTATAAATACTCAAAGACAAGAAAAGTATTCATTGAATTGAAGGGCTTGGTGGAGAAAAGGCCACATTTATAAAGTTCTGAGAAAATAGCATTGAAAGTTTTTTTGAGTGCATTAAATCTTTATCTTATCTTCAATAATAGAAATAAAAATGTTGGAACTATCCCACAACAAGGAACTTTTGAGGGTACATACTACATGCTTCCAGCTATCATATTATGATAAAAACTTATTTTGATGGAAGTGTGGGATATGCTTTTCTTCCACCAAACCCTTCAATTGTTTCGAATGACATAGTTTTCTTCTTATTATCTGATCATGTCCACATGTACAGTGAAGCGCTGTAAGAGACACAGTTTTCTATCTTGGGCAAGATGGGTTGTTGCACAGTAGTTGGTAGTTGTTAGTCCATGTTGTTGTAGGATCTCTGCAGGAGGCTATGTTGTTGATTGTTATATGGTTCCCTTCTCCTAAAGTGGCCCATTTTGTGTCCTTCAATTTGTTGGATGCAGTGTGTGATGGCTCCAAAGTTGTTTCTAATATTCTCATTGTCACTATCCCATCTTGTAACATTGACAACTTTATTATTACAATAATGAAATATTATTTTGATTGCAAGTTTGAGTTTATCTTTAATCAAAGATGGTATGATAGGATTAGGAATGAGAAGCTCAGAGAAAGAACTAAGCATATGCCGGTGGGAAAAGAGCTAAGGAGGAAACGCTGGCGATGGATAGGACACACATTGAGAAGACCGACTGGAAGCATTGTGAGACAGGCATTGTTTTGGAACAAGCAGGGAAATAGGGGAAGGCTTAAAAATTCATGAAGAAGAGAGCTGGAGTGATATAAAGGATAAGCACAAAGTGGAAAGAATTGGAAGGGTTGGCAAGGGAGATGAAGGGCTGGAAGAAGTTTCTTGAAGACCTGTGCTCCATTGGGAGTTTAAAGGAGAAGAAAAGGCAGATTAATGTTGGGAAATAGGGGCATACTTTTGTGGGAGTATCTGGATTTGTTTTTTAGAGTTTGTCTTACCAAGATAGAACTACAAATTAGTTGTCACTCCCTAAATGAAATAGATCAACTTGACAATGGTGTACAGATTTCATGAACTCTTCTAGATTCTGGGTATATCAGCTTGATTTGACAGAAATCCTGACATACAGAAACAACACAAGTTGCATAGAATGAAGACTGATTGTTAGAAATGTATGAAAGAAGGAGACAATGATTAATAGATCAAATACGAGGGCGAGTCAATAAGTAAGCCACAAAGTTCTGTGG
This sequence comes from Arion vulgaris, assembly GCA_020796225.1. Taxonomy (NCBI): domain Eukaryota; kingdom Metazoa; phylum Mollusca; class Gastropoda; order Stylommatophora; family Arionidae; genus Arion; species Arion vulgaris. Next base: position 87,928,125 of record CM036755.1, read on the forward strand.
GATGGTAGGTAAATGTAGTTGGTGTTTTCTAAAGGTGTCATTAGGTGACAGCAACATCGAACTTTATATTCCTGTTCGCCAGGTGGTGCTATGTGTCTCATGCGCAGCGCATAAACAAAATGGTGACTACTTACGGAGGGTACAACCAAAGAGCAACGTGCTGTTCCGCGTTTTTTGTGGGAAAATGACTGCCTGCAAATGACATTCATAAGGAAATGCTTCCTGTTTTTGCTGACAAATGTTTGTCCCTTAAAGCGGTGCATATCTGGGTAGAACAATTTTCTCAAGGACACTCTAAAATTGCTGATGAAATCCAATCTGGTCGCCCTGTTGAGATTGAAGCAGAAGCATCCATGCAGCGGGTGGAGGAGGAGATTAGAGGTGAGAGGCGAGTAGCGATAGACTCTATAGCATCTGCAATAGGGGACTCAACATGGTTCAGCATAATGCATGATCAATTGAAATTTAAGAAAGTGTGCTCAATGTGGGTACCCAGACAATTGAAGGAGGAACACAAAATGAACCGATTTGGCCTGTCCTTGCATCATCTCTGTCGATATAAAGATGAAGGAGAAGACATGCTGAACAGGATTGTTACTGGGGATGAATCATGGGTGCATCACTACCAGCCTGATTCAAAGTGTGCCTCAATGCAGTGGAAACATCCTTCTTCGCCTTGTGTCCAAAAATTCAAGGTTACGCCATCAACAGGGAAGGTCATGCTGACGGTGTTCTGGGATTGTCAAGGAGTGCTTTTAACCAATTTCAAGAAGAAAGGTGCGAATGTGAATTCGAATCGTACTGTGAAGTTCTATCGATGCTTCATGATGCAATTCGAAAAAACGTCCAGGACTGCTGACTAGAGGAGTGTTGCTTCTTCATGACAATGCCCTACCACATACGGCTCGATTAACTCGGGAGAAAATTAACCAACTAAGGTGGGAGTTCTGGAACATCCACCTTACAGTCCCGACTTAGCCCCTAACGATTTCCACCTGTTTGGTCCACTGAAAACCCACCTTGGCGGGAGACATTTCGCAAATGATGCTGAAGTTGAATGTAAAGTGAAAACGTGGTTTAGAAAACAGAGCTCACAGTTCTATGCAGCCAGTTTGGGAGGACTGATAAAACGATGGGATAAGTGCATCAATGTTGGTAGAAATTATGTTGAGAAATAAAGGGACAATGTCTGTATAAAAACATATTGGTTTCAAGTTGTTATCATGTTGAGTTATTTTTCTACAGCCATTTGTGGCTTACTTATTGACTTCCCTCATATATTGATATCTTCTTTCAGTATTACAGTTTAACAAGATTCCACTCTATGGAACATTCATTATCTCATTTGGACTGGCAATTTTGACCGCTCTTGCTGTGAGAATTATTGCAGTACCTTGGATGCGAAAGAAGATTGAAGGTAAGAAATTGGTCACGTCACATAAGACACATAATTTGGTGTAAGATATCTGAGCATAGTATTTGAGTGTACGATAGACATATCTATACCTACTTGATGTTATAGTTGACACATGTCATTACCAAGTTACATCATGGTACATTGGGCATTCCCATGCATGCTTCCTCCTCTGCTGCAGCAGCCATCCCAAAGTCTGCTTGCTCACCATACTCATGAGAAGTTGATTAGTATATCTTCTCTCTCTACCACGAAGATGAAACTGTCTGACATGTCCAAACTCAACTACTAATTCTCCCACTCGTTCCAGTGTCTGAGAGCGTACCGAATTTATGACATCGGCTCTGTCCATACTTCTGCCCGCTTGAGTCGGGGCATTGTTTGCAAGAAAGTCAGCATGTCTAGGTGTGTACAGCCAAGTCATTGTCTTGAGATGTGACCTCCAATATTGTGCACCCGTTCCGTGCGCAGACTTCCAGATTCAATCCTTGGAAGCATATTCCTTGAGTCTGATGATAATCCTTTGCTTAACCACTCAAGAGAGAGCACTGCAGGCAGGTCTGATATCCATAGTCACGCTTGATGTTGTTGTCTCAATGACCCCACAGTCTTCATTAAGTGTGCTTCCATTTTAAGATATTCGCAAGTGATCCTCATTGCTGCTGGTCTTCTGCCTTTCTGTACATAGTATCCCATGTCAGTCCACACATTTTCATTTCTGTTTCTACCTTCTTTCTTCATTTTTGATTGATCCCTGTCTCCTTCTGTCTGCTGTTCATCAAAGAGCTGCCTTTGCCAAATTTTCCTATGTCAGTGTTATCCAAAGATTTTATATATTGAAGTGCATCTAATGACTAGGGAGGTGCAGGCACCATACAGTAATTACAATAATAATAAAGTAATATTTAATCATATTAAAACAAAAATAACATGAAAACTTAATCCTGACTACAAGTTTTAAAAAAATATAAATTTATTCTTACTATTGTGCTTACAACAAATAAACTAAATCATACCGATATTCAGAAACACATGAAATTCAGATTAACGTTAAAGCCAGATGAATAACAAGGCACCAGGGATGTATCACATGTGCACATTATGTCCACGGGTACTGCGTTGGATAGCGCTGCCCTATGGTATTCTACACACATATCCAAGCCATTTCCATGTTCTTCTTCTTCTGTTTATTGTTGCCAAATGATGTGCAATGAGTTTTCTTGTATGATGTATAACTAATCTCACATTCATTACTAAGTATCCACATCTGCTAGGACTGACATGATCTTTCTTCAACTGAGCTATGTTATAAAGTCTTCCATTCTATTGCATGTACTAATAATAATAGCTATCCATCGATAGCGATGATGACAGCAGCCTCTATGTATGCTGCTGCACTCTCTGGTGTGTGCGGAGGTGACTATAGAATCAAATCCTGGAACACAGTCCCCTACCACAGGTGGGGCATACATAACAACACTACAATCCACATTAACACTACCCCACAAGACATCAACAATTGGCAGCATACATAGCCTGCTCTTTGAGTCAGTGGGATGAATTTTGGAAGGTTTATCATTCTCTCTGATTGTCTTGTCTTAGCTTGACATTTGACAAATATCTATATTTCAGCACAAGAAGCAGTAGAGGAGACGTTAGACAAAATCGAAGAAAATGGCAAGTCTGGTCTTGATTTGAACCACGAAGCTGAGGAGGATAAAAAGACCATGGTCCACGACACAAGTAAGTCTGGATTTTCTGGTGTTTGGTTGTAAGCTTTGTAAACACAAGATGTAGTGGAGATTTATTCTTTGTATATAATATCAAGAGGGACGGATTAGCATAATCCATAAGTGTTCGTCTATCGTCTCGGACACAGAAGGGTTATGGGTTAAATCCGACACTTGACATTTCATATGTTTGGAAAGGAATTGGCCCTCCTACCTGCTGCACACTAGATGCTAGAAATGTGAAGTGACTTCATACCTTAAAGGCTACGGGGATGAAAAAATCTGTTGTTTTACTGCCTTATATACTGCTGTTTGGGGGCGATGTGCCTGTGGTATTTAGTGACTGCATGGCTAGTGCAGTCGGTGTGAAACTTTTGTAATTTTTCTTTATTTCTCCCCAACATAAAAAAACTCCTTGGCCTTACCGGGGATTGAACCCGAGTCTCCTGCATAAGAAGTCTGCGCAGTAATCCATTCAACCAGATGCTCCACTGCTATGGGAAATGTTATTCTATAATATAAGCAGTTGCTATTGTTCTATGCACTTGCTATCTGATTTATACATTTCAATCATTTCTGATCTCTGGACATGTATACTTTCATGATTTCTTTCTTTGATCCCTGGACTATTTGTATCACTTATCTTGAATCTTCTTCTGCATTCTCACTAGATTGGGATTTTGGATTCTCTAATAAAGGCAGCTGTCTGCCTCAGATTATCAGACACGCCATACAGTTTGTCTTGGACGCTGGTGTAAGTGGGCCACCTCTTTCTTCTCAAGTCTGTACACTGGGGCAGTTCTGTAGGATATAATTCCTATGATTTTTGCTTCCCGTTTGTGCTGACCTCTTCCAGCAGTAAGTTTTGGCCATCCGCGTGATGGTGGGTCTGACATTTTTACTTCGTGGTTTTATCTCCGAGGCAGATTGGCGGCCGTAGAATCCGTTATCCCATTCCTCATTGTGAGGGGTCGGTGCACCATGTTATGCGCCTTATGGCCTGGTGCATCTGTTTTCTGCAAGCATTTGTTTCGGGTTAGCATTCCCTAGAGGACACATGCATCCGATTTTAGCCAAACCTCCTTAGTCGCCTCTTACGGCATGCATGGCAGGTAACAGTGGTCTATTCTTTACACCCCAAATTTGGGCCCCAGTAACCACTCAGACGACTTATCTTGAATCAATTTACAAAGTTAGTTTAAACTTTATTGTTGAAATAAATAACTGAAGAATTCATATATTCTATATTCGTCTTGGTATGCATATTGAGGAACATTGGCTCATAAATAACATCATGTCCCGGAAGAGGAAATAATTTGGTCACTTTAAACATCACAGCGGTTTGGAGAGACTGGTAATGAATGACATGGTTTCTGGAGTACACAGCAGGGGAAGACCATGATGAAGGTGGCAGCAGGACATCAAAGAAACCTTGAGATTGATGTTGGAGGAGGTGGGAGAACTTGCTAGAGTTTTTCAGGCACACTGTGATGAAAGCGACGTTCTGCAAGAGACATGCTACTTGATGATGACTACTACCTTGGTGTTGGTCGTTCCCTGCCTTGTCTTCCAGGTACCCTACCTTACATTACTATTCTCTCCAAAACACTAATGTTTAATATGATCAAAATATCTCTGTTTCCAAGACATGATGTTTATTTTTCTTGATGTTCCTGTCTTGTAGTATGTCTGTATTTTTTAAATATTTATTGCTCAGGATGTTCTAAGAATTGTAATGTAGCACTTTCTTCTTTGAACGCTTCATATCAACCACTTGCTACACCACTCTAAGATTTGTATGTGATCTAAGAGCAATTGTAAGTTGTGCCAGTTATGCGTCCACAAGTAGGCCAGCAGATCTGATTCCTGTGATGTTTTTTATTTACTGGGGTGGCTTCCCTAGGCCCCTACCTCAGTCGCCTCTTACAACATGCCTTGTAGTTTGCAGTGGTACTATCCTTTGCTTTCCTTGCGGGCCTCGACACCACACGGGCAAGAGATGTAGCACTTTGATTCCAAACAATTGATTTTGTTCTGTAATGATTATGTAATGGTTCATAATTCACATCCATATGTTGCCACTGGAACAATACAAGTTCTCAGATGTTTTACTTGTTTCTTTGCTTGTGTTATGCTGTAGTTTCTTCATGCTAACCACTCTCTAAAATGTCATGGCTAGTCCCTTCTGATCTCTTTTGTACAATCTTCGTTGTTGTTGATTACAGAGGCAAAATATTCCAAATTTGTATCCAATTTTCAACATCTTGATTGAAAATAATTTTGGATTTACATTTGTCTTTGTGATCAGTTCTGTTGTATGGCTCAGAAACATGGAGAACAACCAAAGAAACCACCAGAAAACTACAGACCTTCGTAAATGGATGTTTATGTAGAATAGAGAGACTGAGATGGTATGATAAGATTACAAATGATGAACTCAGAGAAAGAACTAAGCAGATACCAGTGGAAAAAGAACTAAGGAAGAGATGATGTTGATGGATAGAACAGACATTGAGAAAACTGACCGGAAGCATTGCAAGACATGTATGTTTTTGGAACCCGTATGAAAAGGTCTAGACAGACCTAGAGAAGAAAGCTGGAGACTGATATTAAAAGTATAGACAAGATGTGAAATGAATTGGAAGGGAAGAGAAAGGAAGAGCTGGAAGAAGTTTGTTGAAGACTTGTGCTCCATTGAGAGTTGAAAGATGAAGAATTTGTCTTGCCCAGGGTACATAATCTGTTATCTGATAGAAAATCTTATATGTAGATAAATAAAATAAGCTATAGAAGAAATTTGGTGATTTGTGTTGATTAGTTTCATCTTTGTCTCATTGTTGTCATGTAGGTTTTATCGTTGGAGAAGAATGTGGAGATGTATTAATAGGAAATGGTCACGCACCAAAGGTAAGAATTTGCTCATGTGGTGGTTGGGATTTCCAACATTTATTGTTTCTAAGTCTTGACTTCTTGTCTTCATCTTCTATATTCATCTACTGTATTCAACTGCTGTCTTTATCTCCTGTACTCAACTTCTGTCTTTAAAGGGGGATTTGGTAGTGTGGGGATCATGAAGCTATTTTTGTTGTTTTCATATTAATGTAAAATTTGTATAACCATTTTGAAAGATAATGACTTAAAATAGTAGATAAAAATTAGTTTAAAAAAGTCAAAGCGTTGCCATGGAAACAATACAAAATGGCCACCAAAAACAAACTCCTGTGTTCATCTTCTGTATTCAACTTCTGTCTTCAACTTCTGTCTTCATCTCCTGTCTTTAGCTCCTGTATACAACTTCTCTGTCCTCATCTCTTTTATTCATCTTCGGTGTTCAACTCCTGTCTTTAACTCTCCTGTATAGAACTTCTCTGTCCTCATCTCTTGTATTCATCTTCGGTGTTCAACTCCTGTCTTTGTCTTTAACTTCTGTCTACATCTCCTGTCTTCACCTGCTTGATCTATCCTTATTTATAGTTTGACCTGTTCTCTTACTAACAGTACAAACAATCGTTGTTCCATTGAGTGTTATTAGTTTCTTATCAACATTATTTCTCTCAAGTTAGTTTTTCTTCTTGTAGCATGTTTACACCACAGCCATTTTTGTGTGACCATCACATTGAAAGCTGTTTTGTGTATTGTCTTCATACTAAACATTTGTTTCATCTTTGTTCTTGTCAGTTTCTTCTTTGAACGCTCTATATCTAGCACTTGTCAAACCACTCTTTGTGATTTTATATGTGATCTGAGACTAAGTGTGATTCTACATTGTGTCTACAAATAGGCCAGCACATCCGATTTCTGCAGTGCTTTTTTTTTTTAACTAGGGTAACTTCCCTAGGCCCCTACCACAGTCGCCTCTTATTACGATATGCCTTGTAGGTCGCAGTGTTACTATTCTTTGCTCCCTTGTGAGCCCCGGCAACACACATGCGTCCTGTCAGTTTGATAGATAATGACTGTTCATGATATTGATATATGTTGACATCTCTGGGGGTCAGAGAGCATTCTTTTACATTCCAGAACTCTATGCAACTCTTCCTCTTTCTGTTAGTCTTACATCCTTCCACCTGTAACTGTTCTTCCTCATTGCAGGATCGTTCTCCCTCATTGCAGGATCACCCTCCACCCTGATATAACCATGTATATTCTTGTCTTCAGAATGATGCACACTTACCCTCTTATGGTGCTACAGCCAAAAATTCTACTGTGGAAGTTGCAGATTCTACTACAGCACTGATGGGTAAGAACAAGTATTTTAATATGTGGCTAACATCTGTAAACAACATTTTTTTTTTCAATTTATCAGTTTCATTTGTCTGTATTCAATGTTGTTATGAGTATCAACATGGCCAGAAATACAAGGTCTATTATTTAAAAAAAAAAGAATTGTACGTTTGGTCAGGAAAAATACAATTACTCACCTAGAGCAGCATTTCACAAACTGGGATCATCAAGCACTTAAAGAAATATTATGATCTTTGTCATTTCAAACAGAAAAATAAATTTGTGGTCTTGAGGTTTCAGTTTGGAATATCTTTGTTGCTCTCCAGACATGTCCATAGGTGCTTCAATCTCCTTCGCAATATCCTCAAAAGCGTCCAGCGACTAACCGTACCAGTTTGATGTTGATTGATGAGCCTGCTCATATACCTGTTGTGCTGTTCTTTTCTTGCTACTCCAATCTTCAAACCCAGCTTTTGCAATCTAGCCAGTTGACATGGATTGATTTAAATAAAAATCCTTTTTGTGACCACACTCTATTATGAGGACGTTCAGAATGTTAGTTCCATCCACTGACTGACTCCCTGATATGGTGGCAGGACCAGCCTGTCTGCTCTCATTGCCATCGACACCCATGTGCTCGGAACAAAGATGAGTGTAGTTTTGCAAATTGTTGACGCTTATAGTAATTCAGTCCATTGCCTGCACACCGCACCAGCCATCACATATCTATTATTAATAATTAGTTAGTGTATAATTGTACCTAACTCACTGATATGTGATTGACAATGTCATTTCCTCATGTATAATATTGTTAGTTCAGTGTAGAAGTTCAATAATAACCACAACTCTCTTTATCTCCACTTTCTTCTATAGGTGCTGCATATTTATCTGCTCCTGAAGAGTCAGACTATCAAATATCCAAGGGACATAAAGATGACAAGGTAGACAACTTTATCTGGCAATTTTTAAGCAGATATTTTAAAGAGTTTCTAGTTAACTATCATTCAAAATATTCTACACAAAAAAAGGGATAATTTGTTGTATTGTATACAATAGTAACAGCTTGTACTGTACACACCTTTTGGCTAAGATCATGCTGGGGCCCGCAAAGAATAGTATCACTGTGACCTACAACCAATGTCGTAAAAGGAGACTGAGGTAGGGGCCCAGGGAAGCTACCATAGTAAACGAAAAGCATAGTAGAAATCAGATGTACTGGCTTACTTGTAGGTGCATAACTGGCACAACATACAAATGCTCCTAGACTCAGATCACATACAAATCACAGTGATTAACACATGGTCGAGTGCTTGAAGAAGGCTAAAAATCAAACTGTAGTGCCCACTTCATCATGGTCAAAGGGTGTGAGCCTTCATAAACCGCCATATGACACGAACGCTACTTAGACAAACTCTGAGCAGCTCTTATTTGAAAGAATGACAACACGCTGAGTTTTTATTTGCTAAACCGTAACTGGGTCCATTTGCTGCGGCACTGCCTGGTAATGCCCAATTTTTTTAAAAAATAAGCTTATACTATAGACACTAATAAAATAAAAATTGTACTGTACCCATTCATAGTGTTCTCTTTGTTTCTGTAACCAGGCTAAACGATATCACTCAAGAACAACAATCACAGACCATCACCAGACTCGATCTCTATTCTCATTCCTACAAGTTTTAACTGCTATTTTTGGTTCCTTTGCTCATGGAGGCAACGATGTCAGGTACTGTCTGCTAGTATTAGCTATTCAACTGATCTGATAGTACTCTGTGCATATCAGGAAATATCAAGTGTATATAACTAAAATAATGAACAAAACATGGGACACATTCAGAAGTTATGAAATGTCAGGTCAACAACTAGTAACAGCTGTTATAAGAAGGAGAAGATGGAGATATGTTGGGCATACTCTGAGAAGAAATGTCTGGTCAACCACTAGTAACAACTGTTATAAGGAGAAGATGGAGATATGTTGGGCACACTTTGAGAAGAAATCATCAAAGAATACCAAAGCAGATCCTGAAGTGGGAAGCAAAGGGTTCAAGAAAGAGAAGATGCCCTAGGGAAATCTTGAAAAGAACTTTGCTGAGAGGCAAGAAATATCAAACACAATTCCATGGAAGAGATTGAGCAAATTGCCCAGGACAGAGTGGTATGGAGAAATTTCTTGCCGGCCCTATGTAACGTATAACGGTACAAGAAGAATATATATATAAAATATTAGTGAGCTACTAGAACTATCAGCATGCATATCATTCACCATAGGGAAACACGTAATAACAAAGTACTATAGTTTTACAAAAACATGACAATACACAGCAACATTTCACAAAAGGCCTTTATCAAAACGATACAACACAAGTGACGAATGTCACAGCACACTACATACAGACTTTGACAAAGATATTTTTTGACATTCGTCACTTGTGTTGTATTTGCTTGATAAAGGCCTTTGGTTGAAACGTGCGTATTTATTGTTTTTGTATTTTGTAAAACTACAGTACTTTGTTATTATGTGTTTCGCCATTCTACATAGTTTTACTGCAGTCTCCATCGATATTGATATCATTCACCATCTGCTGGAAGAGGCTGAACAGTTATTTGTCTGATCAAATAACAGCAAAGACTCGCAACTTTGCAGCATATCATATATATATACACTAAGCCTTACATGTATTATATCACTATACAATATAAATATAAATGATTTTGAATATAAGCGTTACAGAAGAGTCCTTCGTATATCATGGACAGAGAAGAGAACAAATATCTATTCAGAAAGAACTCAAAATCAAAGAAAACCAGCAGATGCTACAAGTAATAAAGAGAAAATAGAAATATTTTGGACATAATAAAGAGATACAAAGTGTTGGAGAACAAAGGATTGGAGAAGACCATCAGGAAAGGAGGCATCCCGGCATGGAGAAGAGGTAGACTACAGAGAAGATTGATTCAGGATGTAACTGATGGTTTGAACATGACGGCTGCAGAGGTGGGATATCTGGCCAATGAGGGAGAAAATTTGTCTTGAATTAATAAGTAAAGGTTTATTTTGAAATATGTTAACTTTTGTCTTCTACTACTGTTACTGCTCCTACTGCCGCTACCAATACTACTAGCATCACCACCACACCAGTCACACCTTCATGTTACTTAATTATCATAAGGTCTCTGCATGAAATGTTGGCTACAACAGACCTTCAACATCTCTCATCTCTTGCCTTGATGCTGCACTCTGCCAGACTGTAATTTGTTCATCTTTTGATGCTTGTCTCTTGGTCTTTCTCTTGCTCACCATCTTTCAACTTCCACTCCAATAATGTTTTTATATCAGTATTTCATGCATGTTTCATAACATGTCTGAAATATTTTATTTATCTTTTTATTCCTGTAGTAATTCTTTCTTGATTACTAGTTTCTTCTAGAACTTCTTTATTTGTTTTAGTCTTTCTTTCCATGAAATATGACTTATTCTTCTGTATGTCACCATCTTAAAGGAATTAATTCTGTCTTCCAAATGCTTGTTCATGTTTTTGAATCAAACAGAGTAAATAATGCATTTGATAATCTTCATGGTTATCTCATCTGTTGAGATGTTTGTAACTTGCTCATGTTATTGAATCTACTTTTAGTCATATCTACTATCATCATTAAATAGCTTGTCCCGTGCAGAACTTTTCCACCCTAACAGTCTTTCAGAATTTTCTTTCTGCCATAGGCCAGATGTCCCGCTTCTGCAGCCATCATGCTCAAATCATCAGTTAATCCTGAATCCATCTTCTCCATGGTCTTCTTCTTCTCCTCTTTGTAAGGATGCCTCCTTCTATGGTGGTCTTCTTCAACCCTTCGTATCTTTATACATACAAAATATTGCAATTTTCTCATTTTTATTTGTAGCATCAACCAATATTTTTTATTTTATTGAGTTTTTTTAAATATATCTATTTGTTCTCTTCTCTGACCATGATATACGGAGGAATCTTCTGTAACACATATTCGAAAGCACATATGTTTTCCACTGCTTTATTAACCCTCTTATTCCTAGTCCTTCAGAAAAAGTTACTACCGAATTCCCAGGGCAAGGGAAATAACCCAGAAACAATGAGAAGTACTCGTGAAATAAAATTCATAACAAATACAATTTCTAATCAATATTTGTGATTTAAAGTCCAATTTACAGTTAAATGGATGAGGTACTAGTTTGTATACATGTATGTTGTCAATACCATGCAAGTTGGATGTAAAAATTATACAAGTGAAGAAATAAAAATTAATGACAATATTGAAAGTATGTTACACTCAAAATGTCAGTTTTATTGAGGATAAATGTAAATTGAAAGGTTGAAAAGCAATCTCCTTAACAGAGGTTGATTTTACATGTGGGGCAGCTATCACTTGTTTCCACACACCTTCGTGGTGCAGTCATCTTCATTTAGAAACACTAACTGCGGCTCTGCATTCTGCCACACAGTAGAGTCGGTTGATGGTTGGCATGAATGGAGTTGATCAGTCCAGCAGTTGCCTAGCCTGCATATTTGTACGGGCATGAGGGCCCTCATACAATCAACACAGAGGTTCAACCTTGCACATGCCCATATTGTCCTCATGGAACGAATTTGGAAATGACATTGAAGTACAAATATTTGCTGATAACTTTCAAATCTATTTCTTGACACTATATTTGACAAAGCAGGCACATTCAACAGTAAACCAAAACATTCTGTAGTAAGGTAACTGGTGAGTTCGACACATATAGTTTACATAAAGATATTGATGTAATGAAAAGGAACAGTGCCCATGAAGGATCTGGATTTTTTGAATTTTCATAGAGCAAATGCGTTGGTTAGTTCTGTCCAGTTCTAAAAAATACCTTGCAAAAATCGTGCGTGACGTAATGCGGTAATCACAAATAGAGAATATTCTGAATCAATGTCATTTGCAGAACCTGTTTCTTCACTAAATTGTTCGATATTGATAGTGCTCAACTGTTGCAACTATTCTCTCTCAACTTTACAACCTGGGTGGACGGAGGGAAGCGGCGGTGTTCGCATCCATCTACAATCGTAATTCATCGTAACTAATAGTTACACAAATCATCGTAAACACTAGAAGTAGCATCGTAGTTTTTCGCACGCAAATCTTGAATTAATTATATATCAATCCGATTTATCCACGATCTACGGTAAATTGTCCATCAACTGAATCATAAATCACAAGTTTTCCAGAAAATATAAGGACTTTTTAAAAATTCGCTGATACTGAAACCAATAACTCTAGAAACATGCTAATTTCTAAAATGACAGCATCCATTTTCGGCAATGACATCAGGGCTAAATTTAGCGTGTCTATTCGCAAGGAAAGATATAGAAAAACGATTTAAAAAGGTATATACCCGCCGGGCGGTAACGGCCGCTATGGGTTTATACCGATAACGGCGCATTCGGCCGCTCCAGGAATAAGAGGGTTAAATGCCCATGCTTGACACCCATAAGTTGCCACTGGAAATATGCATGCTCTTAATATTCTGATCTTTGTTTTCTTATCAGTTCCGTTCTATACTGTTGTTAGTTTAATTTATGTAAGACTATGTTTGTTCTTCATTTAATTTCCGTTATCCCATTTTCATCTGTTGTTAGCAGTGAACCAAGATATTCAAAAACTGTTGATATATTGACTATAATATAGTGACATGATTTTGTTCTTATCTACAGTAATGCTATTGGACCACTAGTAGCAGTTTGGGTGATCAGTAATGAGCAGAATGTTGCACAGAAAGCACCAACACCTATATGGATTTTAGTCTATGGTGGTATTGGTATCAGTATGGGTCTATGTATTCTTGGACGCAGGGTCATCAAAACTATGGGGGAAGACTTGTCCAAGATCACACCATCAAGGTTAGACATTATCCATCTTCATTGTTGTTGTTTGACTTAGCTTGTCTTTATCAATTGTCCAAGATCACACCATCAAGGTTAGACATTATCCATCTTCATTGTTGTTGTTTGACATAGCTTGTCTTTATCAAGGAACATATTTTTATGGGTCACTATTGCGAAGTGGTTAAGACATTTGCCTGTCGCTCTGAAGGTTTGCGTTCGAATCTGGACAGTGACATGTGGAATTTTTTTTATGGAGATCTCAAGGATTGTTGCTGGAGCTATGGAACTTGTACTTTGTGCAACACTCTTGACAGATGGCGTGCTGTTTATGTCGACAGTGATGGAGCCATATGTTGAATTCTGGTGCAATGAAGTCATTCCTTCGTCTTAAGATAATTCTTTCTTTTACTGTTTGGTTGCAATGTAAGTAGAACTGCATTGAACTGTGTAGTGAGAGGTGGCAAACAACTGTTTGGCTGCAATGTAAGTAGAACTGAACTGTGTAGTGAGAGGTGGCAAACAACTGTTTGGTTGCAATGTAAGTAGAACTACATTGAACTGTGTAGTGAGAGGTGGCAAACAACTGTTTGGTTGCAATGTAAGTAGAACTACATTGAACTGTGTAGTGAGAGGTGGCAAACAACTGTTTGGTTGCAATGTAAGTAGAACTGAACTGTGTAGTGAGAGGTGGCAAACAACTGTTGAGGCATAAGGCTCCATAAGGAGCAGGCAAGAATAAGTCCAAGTCACAGTGAACTCCCAGTGGAAGAAACAGTAGAGTGTCATTAGACATGCACTTGAGTGGAACCCACAGGGAAAATGGAAAAGTGGACATCCTAAGCAGACCTGAAAACAGTCTTCTTGAGAAACTGAAAGATACTGGGCTATCCTGCTAAGCCATCAAGAAAACAGCTCTAGATTAGGAAAAATGGGGAACAACTGTTGAGGCCATATGCTCCACAAGGATAGAAGAGAACTAAGATGGAAGATGAGAGAAAACTGCAGTCGTTTAATACAGGTTTGGGAAAGTAGGGTTGTCTCTGTGTCGGATGGGTTTATCAGCTTGTGTGTACAACTCAGTTATACTGTTGCATGGTGTCAGATCTGATTAGTCATTGGGGAAGCTATCAGTGCAGTCCAATGTCCTGGTCATTGCGGGAACTATCAGAGCACCCCCATGCCCTGGCCATTGAGGCAGAAACTATCAGTAGCCCCATGCCCTGGTCATTGAGGCAGAAACTATCAGAGCAGTCCCATTTCCTGGTTGTTGGGAAAACTATCAGAGCTGCCCCATGCCCTGGTCATTGGGGAAACTATCAGAGCTGCCCTGATCATTGAGGAAACTATCAGAGTAGCCCCATGCCCTGGTTGTTGGGAAACTATCAGAGCTGCCCCATGCCCTGATCATTGAGGAAACTATCAGAGTAGCCCCATGCCCTGGTTGTTGGGAAACTATCAGAGCTGCCCCATGCCCTGATCATTGAGGAAACTATCAGAGTAGCCCCATGCCCTGGTTGTTGGGAAACTATCAGAGCTGCCCCATGCCCTGATCATTGAGGAAACTATCAGAGTAGCCCCATGCCCTGGTTGTTGGGAAACTATCAGAGCTGCCCCATGCCCTGGTCATTGAGGAAACTATCAGCAGTCTCATTGCGGGAACTATCAGAGCTGCCCATGCCCGGGTCGTTGGGGAAACTATCAGAACAGTCCTATGTCCTGGTCATTGAAGAAGAAACTATCAGAGCACCCCCATGCCCTGGTTATTGAGGCAGAAACTATCAGAGTAGCCCCATGCCCTGGTCATTGAGGCAGAAACTATCAGAGCAGTCCCATGCCCTGTTTGTTGGGAAAACTATCAGAGCTGCCCCATGCCCTGGTCATTGGGGAAACTATCAGAGCAGTTCCATGCCCTGGTCATTGGGGAAACTATTAGAGCAGTTCCATGCCCTGGTTGTTGGGAAAACTATTAGAGCTGCCCCATGCCCTGGTTGTTGGGAAAACTATTAGAGCTGCCCCATGCCCTGGTCGTTGGGGAAACTATCAGAGCTACCCCATGTCCTGGTCATTGGGGAAACTATCAGAGCAACCCCATGTCCTGGTCATTGGGGAAACTATCAGAGCAACCCCATGTCCACAGAATACATAATGTAATACTTTGTATTTGTTGTTGACATACTTAACACTTTTCTTTCCTGTTTCTACAGTGGATTCTGTATTGAACTTGGAGCTGCCTTTACTGTCTTGGTTGCTTCTTATATTGGTATTCCAATCTCAACCACACACTGTAAAGTTGGTTCCATCGTGTTTGTGGGACGTGTTCGCTCTAATGATAATGTGGACTGGTCACTGTTCAGGAACATCATTCTTGCCTGGGTCATCACACTTCCAGCTTCTGGCTTGCTTAGTGCTTTAATGATGTTTCTACTTAAAGAGTATGCACTTTAGTTTGTGTGACGTTTTAATGTTGAGTTGAGCAGTCACAACTTTTGTGTGTGTATTTATTGGGTAGAATGATAAGTACGGGGTGTCATAGTTACACATTGTCTGATAGAATGACAAGTGCAAGTGTCATAGTTACACATCGTCTGTTAGAATGATAAGTACGGAGTGTCATAGTTACACATCGTCAGATAGAATGATAAGTACGGGTGTCATAGTTACACATTGAGTGTGTACTGTGAATGTCAATCTGGTTGTGGGCAAGTTTTTGTTGGTAATAAAAGAACATTTGAAGGTTCAATATCACAGAGCATGTTGTAGTGTTCATGTGTCCATGTTTGTTGAGTATCAGGTTCTCACCAGGACTGATGATATATCTAGTATAGACTGGAGATGGAGATTGTATGCAGGACTGATGATATATCTAACATAGATTGGAGATTGTATGCAGGACTGATGATATATCTAATATAGATTGGAGATTGTATGCAGGACTGATGATATAGATTGGAGATTGTATGTAGGATGATTTACATATCTAATATAGATTGGAGATTGTATGCAGGGCTGATGACATATCTAAAATATAATTTGCGATTGTTGCAATGACATTTCTTATAATGTTTGAAGAATGATTGTATGCAGGAATGATATGTTTAATAATGTTTGAAGATTGTATTGGGGGGCATACTAACATGTACATTTGTACTAACTTATATATTCTCAACAAATTTGCTTCTTATGTCTTCTTGCTTTTTATGAAAATGTACCGTAACCTTTGTGTAACTTAGCTAACAAAATTCAACATAGATGCAATAAAGCAAATCAATAGGAAAATAATAGGAAATATTGCACCAATTTTGAAATGCAAACATGTCACCATTGTCATATTAAAGGAAAATTGTTCACCACAATATTTCTCCCAATATTATGCTATCAGTGCCAAACCTGGATACTGACATCAAGTGATAGAAGAAAACTAGTCACAACAGAGATGAAGTGTCTACACAGAATGCTGGGAGTATCAAGAAGAAAACTAGTCACAACAGAGATGAAGTGTCTACACAGAATGCTGGGAGTATCAAGAAGAAAACTAGTCACAACAGAGATGAAGTGTCTACACAGAATGCTGGGAGTATCAAGAAGAAAACTAGTCACAACAGAGATGAAGTGTCTACACAGAATGCTGGGAGTATCAAGAAGAGGTTGGTGAAGAAATGAAGATCTCAGGAAAAAAGTGGGTGGGGGAGGGTTCTCGGTAATGCAAAGTTTGGGAACCTCTGATCTTAATGAATGTAACATTATAAAAGTTAGCAAGACAATCGTGTACATGGAACTTGAACATTTCTTCTTGTTGTTCATCTTGTCCCATACAATAATATCTAACATTTGCAAGTTTAGATAATTGTTGAAAGCTGACATTGATGAAGTTGTGTTAGGAATGAACAGTGTGCCATGCATACAGACAGGGTCATCATTTTCCTGAAAACAATAAAACATATCTCAAATGAAGTTGATGTTGTTGGGTGATATTCACCTGTTGCATATAATTGTTGTATATTTGTCTAATAAAGTGATTTCATTTGGTTTGTACATAACTCAAATATTCTAAACCAATAACAGATACAGGACTGATGTTCTTGTGAAGTTCTCAGGTAATGCTATCTTTATGATTCTGTTGCTTATATGAAATCCCATGTCGAGAGCGTCAAAAGACAAAAGATTGACTTCATTACATTGGGTTTTTATCCCACATGGCTCGGTCCATCTCTGTAGAAATTCCACCTGCCGAGAGTTTTGCACAAACTCTGTAGCTCCGGCAGCAATCCTAGATATCTCTGGAATAAATGCACTCACGAACAGAATGATGCAAACCAACGACGTTAAAAACACAAGGCAAGGACTTCACCATAGAGACACCTAAACTAAATTCCATGTAATAGCTATGTTGCCTACATGAAATCCACTTGTGTGTGTCTGTTCTGGAGTAACATTGGTCTCTGTTGTTCTCCCCAAGACATTTGTATGGACATAATACCATCATCTCAGCCGTGCATGTGTTTCTTATTACAGATTTTGATTTCTCTTGTCTCTTATACTTAAAAAAAAAAAATAGAAGATGATGTTGTCATGCCATGCAATAGATTTTTGGGGAGAAATGTGGTTTGTTGTATGTTTCTTGTACCAGCAATATAATATTGTTGATGTCAAGTCGAATCTGTAGAAAACTACTTGAACTATAAAATCTAGCTAACCATGAACTAAAATAAGTTGGTTGAGGGCATATGCCCACATGGGAAGAGAGGTTTACAGACATATGGCCAGCCCCAACTTAACATCAACCATCTTTCTAGAGGAGATCAGAGCACCATTTTTGACTTCGAACCCAACACATAACACTTAATAATCACTTGAACAGAATTCAACCACAACACACTCCAGAGTACCAACTGTGTGCACATCATCATGAAACCGTTCACCACCACATCTTTGTTGTCAAGCACGAGATGATGGCAGGAAGATCCTCCTTCCTCTAATGTCAGATAAATGGAATACATTATACGGAACAAAAGAACAACTTATAAACACATGCAGATACCACTACATAGCATTGGGCTGAAGGGCAAGAGCTCAAGTGCCGCTGGGTCATTGAAGAAGAAGGAACTATGCCCCAACTGGAGTTTAAAAGTCGAGAGAGTGAAGTGAATATGACTGTGGTTACCTTTACTTCTCATATTTATTCTGGTACCTAGATAAGCTACATCACATGAATTCATTGCTAATGGCATGTAGGAAGTACAACATGAAAATAAACAAACAAAAGACCGAGACCATGAAATTTGTAGAACGCCAAGCAAGCATACAAATAGACAACACCATAGTAAAGCAAGTTTCTGAATTCAAATATTTAGCATTTTCACAGAGGGCGGAACACTTGATAGAGAAATAGAGACAAGGTGTCAAAAAGCAAATGCAGTGACCTACCAGCTGGCACCATTACTACAACACCCAAAGATCAAGATGGAAGTGAAAAGACATGATAAAAAGTATTTTCCTACCAACACTTTGTTACCGGTGCCAAACTTGGTCTCTGACAGCAACACACCACAGGAAGCTCACCAAATGAAATGCTTGAGGAAGGCAGTGGTGGTCACCAGGAAAGACAGACTACGAAATGAGGACATCAGAAGCAGTGGGCATAACTTCATGCACCGAATACACCGAAAGACAACAATTGCAGTGGTTTGGACATTTAATGAAAATGGGATACAACCAACCCATGCAGCATACAATAAAAAGAGATCAGGTACTAGAGTCAAGGGAAGACCAAGTAAAAGATGGATAGACAATATCAAGACCCACTACATAAACACGGATATAACAAGGGTGACTTATCTAGCCCTAGAACGCAAATTAAAGCTCCCACCTCAACGCTTAACGGCAAGAATGGACAACCGATTCCATCTTCCACCTGGGGATAGACAATATACCTAGATACGGTTGGGTCATCCTGAGAGATAGTTGTTAGAGAAATTCTGCTGCAACGAAGGATTGAACTGATACCATTTGTCTAAGAAACCAGTGTACTAATAGCAGTTCTCTACTTGTCTCTTAACACCACCACTTTGTTACATGCTTGTTATATTGCCATCGGCTTATGTTGAATTGATTTGGTCTCATAATTATTATTATTATATTTTGTAAATACATGCACATTTTGACTATATTTGCTTGTTGATTGATATAAAAGTATATATTTTTTAGATGTTTCTTCTCATTTTTAGCAATTATTTTGCTTCGTGGGGTATTCGATGATGTTCACATTTTGGTTTTCAATATTTGCATGATGTTCAAATTATGCATACGCTGCTATAGTCTGTCCATTAATTCGTGAGCACGTTTGAAATTGATTTTCTGAAAACTACCTGTTGGATCTCAGTGATTTTTGCAAGCAGCCTTAGAATATCCATGACGCTAGAGAAATATTTTTTCCAAGAAAATTTGATGTAGTTTGAAATATTTCTTCTTAGGTTATATTAAAATCAACCTCACCGGATTGTACACAATAGTAACAGATCTACGGTACACAGACGCGTTGTTCTAAAAATACATTATGGTAACATAGAAATATCGTGAGTATACAACAATTTCAGAAATCCGTGCACCTAACCCAGTCGACTTTGAAAGCGGAAAGCATATGACGTTATAATTGGGATACCGTTGTATAGTTATAGGCGTATCTCGCTATTTGTATGAAACTATTGTATCATATTTGTTGGCTTATCAAAACTGACATTGATATCACATTCATAATGAGTCTGAAGTGCACATTTATAACAATGCAGAAGGTTACAGTTTTACTATACCAACACTTCCGTAGGGAATCTAAGAGAGGTCATCTATATTGCGATATTCATAACCCTGAGAAACGAGCGCAACTGGCGCTTGGTCTGAATAGAGAATCCTTTTCCCGATGGATTAAACAGGACACAAAGTGCACTAATGTCAAGCAAGGACGGAAAAGAACAATTGCACTTTGACATACATGTCATAAGATGGGAGCTCTTGAAAATGTTTGCGACAAATCAACTTGTTACTCTCAGGAAACTGAAATTAAAACTGCAATCAGATTGCAGCATAGACATTTCTAAAAGTACTCTATGGAAAATTGTAAGAGCCGCGGCTTCACCTTCAGAAAAACTATAGGCGGCAGGAATATTATTTGTGAAAAGCCACATTTAATTGCTGCCAAAGTAAATACCTGAGGCAGATCCGTGAGCGGCGGAGGCAAGGCTATGATATTGTATATTTGGACGAATCCTGGGTCAATGCTCACCACACCAATGCTAAAGAATGGCAATCAGTAGACGGTGAACAGAAAAAAAAAATACCAAGCAGCAAAGGCCAGCGTATTATACTAACACATGCAGGAAGTAGTGAAGAAGGTCTTGTCCATGACGCTGGACTTATTTTCCAATCAAAAGTACCGACGGTAGGGACTACCACACAGAAATGAATGGACATATTTTCAGGCACTGGATGGAGAAAGATCTACTTCCAATTCTAAACAGACCATCATGCTTGGTAATGGATAATGCATCCTATCACAACGCAGTATCAGCGGAAGACAAAGTACCAACTGCATCAAATACAAAAGATCAAATTAGGACTTGCTTGCTAAGGAAAATGTCACTTCGATGATACATATTTGAAACCCGAGTTGTTGCACCTGGTGAGGATGACAAATAAGACAAAGGTGTTTCATATTGACAAAATCATTGCGGAATACGGCCACACGTCTTTGCGACTACCTCCATATCATGCTCACCTCAATCCGATAGAGCTTGTCTGGGCTAAAGTAAAGGGCAAGTTGCCGAACAGAACAGGACGTTTAAAATGTGTGATGTTGAAGTTCTGACATGTGAGTCCCTCTCAATGATAGACATGCAGTTCTGGAAGAAGTGTGTTGAACATGTGCTCCGAGAGGAAGGCGAGTACTGGCACCGAGATGGATTACAATTTGTCCAGCCAGTAACAATTATCAACCTCATGGAATCGTCAGATTCGGGATGATACAAATCATATTTTGATTACAGACTGAGAAATAGCAACGTATACATTTCCATATCCAAATGCGTCTACCATCATACAATTTGTGGTGAAGTTAAGACACCCTGGGGTCTAATGGTGACCGAAGGGAGGACTAACTGTTGCATATTGTATCCAAGTTCACAATTGCACATAAAGGGCAACACACTTAATTAGTTGACCTATCAAGTTAATATGGAGATACACCTATGAATAGAATTGACATGGACAAATTCTAGGATACTGTAAAATCTAAAATTTGAGCCCCGTATTTGCAATTGTCATAAAAGATCAAAGGAATTTGCCGATGTGCAAAATCCGTAGCATCTATGGACTACTGGTTAGCTTTATTTTAGCGTCATGGATATTCTAAGGCTGCATGCAAAAATCACTGAGATCCAACAGGTAGTTTTCGAGAAAATCAATTTCAAACGTGCGGAGGGTGGTCTTTGTGGTTAAGCCCTTGCCTTGCATTCCAAAGGTCGTGGGTTGGAATCCGGACTGCGCCGTTCTGTTAACGTTTGCATTTTTTCCAGAGACTCCTAGGATTGTTGCCGGAGCTATGGAGTTTGTGCGTTGTGCAATACTGTCAGCAGGTGGCATGCCATTTCTGCAGAGATGGACTGGGCCATTATGGGATAAAATTTAGTCAATCCTTTGTCGTTAGGCTTTTTTCTTGACTTCTTCCTGGCAGTTAGTTTGTCTCTTCTACTACTTACGCTTGCCCGCGATGAATTCAGCCGTAGTCAGGGTGTGACTATGGTGTTTCTGAATGATTTTTGCGTGAAGGCATGCTTTCCTTTTTGTCTCTTCTTTCTTGGCTGGTCTTCCTGTCAGTTAGTTTGTAAAGTATCTTCCTTTCATGTCTGATAGCACAAAACCTTTGTGTCCACAAGTCTCTTAATCATGAACTAGCCTAGGACTTAATGGTGTAATTCTTATCATCATCTCCCTGGTCTTTCATGTCTGTGTCTAACTTGATCATCTCCCTGGTCTCTCATTCTGTCAGGACTTGATCCATCGGTCTGTTTCTGATCGACATTTGATTTGATGTATCCAAACACGATCATCAATAGTTTGTTTGTCCTGGATGTCTTAATCTATTTCTGTGCCCAAGTTCTCCTTGTTCATATTTCTCTTATTCACTGAATGCACGCAGAACTTTGAAATCTCTCTTACTTGTCTGATATTCTTCTCTGTTATGTTATCTTATACTCTCTAGTTGTTTGTTTGTATATGTAGGTCATCTACTACACTTTGTTCAAGTGATTGATTCAATCAACTATTATATATGTTGCACAATTGACTAGTTTCATGTTGAGACTAGTTTCATGTTGAGACTAGTTTCATGCTGAGACTAGTTTCATGCTGAGACTAGTTTCATGCTGAGACTAGTTTCATGTTGAGACTAGTTTCATGCTGAGACTAGTTTCATGCTGAGACTAGTTTCATGTTGAGACTAGTTTCATGCTGAGACTAGTTTCATGTTGAGACTAGTTTCATGTTGAGACTAGTTTCATGTTGAGACTAGTTTCATGCTGAGACTAGTTTCATGCTGAGACTAGTTTCATGTTGAGACTAGTTTCATGCTGAGACTAGTTTCATGCTGAGACTAGTTTCATGCTGAGACTAGTTTCATGTTGAGACTAGTTTCATGCTGAGACTAGTTTCATGTTGAGACTAGTTTCATGTTGAGACTAGTTTCATGTTGAGACTAGTTTCATGCTGAGACTAGTTTCATGTTGAGACAAACCATTTCTTTCAGAAACATGCACAAATTTCTTCCTGATGCGTTTACTATTTGTATTCTCACTGATCTGCCAGGTTGTACTTAGATTATCATGGCTGATTTGATTTTAGTCACACTTTTAATCTGATATTTTAAAACTTGTTTAGTGTGTGCACATCTTTATTTTTGTTTAACATTTTTAACATGGGCATTTCTTATATTTCTGTTAATTGTTCAGATTGATAAAAAATATGTTTATGATATTGTTGAAATGAATCATTTTTTGTGCTCATTTGATAAACTTACAGATTTCTCCATGTTTGTTTACATCCAATCATTATTTATTCATGCTGGTATATTTCTCATATAAACACATTCTTATTTGTTGTAGATTGGCTATAGTTCACTTGTAGGATATTGACATGACTTTATTTGACATTTTGGTCTTCCGTATTTCTTCTTCAAATGCTTCATATCGACTACTTGTTCAACCATTCTTTGTGATTTGTATGTGATCCGAGTCTAAGAGTGATTGTACATTGTGCCAGTTATGCGCCTACAAGTATGCCAGTACATCCATTTTCTGCGACACTTTTTATTGACTAGGGTAGCTTCTCTAGGCCCCTACCTCAGTCGCTTCTTACGACATGCCTTGTAGGTGACAGTGTTACTATTCTTTGCTCCCGTTAAGGGCCCCAGCAACACACGGTCGGGTCTTCCATCCTATTCACCTTCTATTTTGTTGACTTTATGTATTCACTCTCACTCTTTTTGTGTTGCTAGTGAACCACATGACAAGGACAAGAAGACGTAACTGACAAGATGAGTTTCTAGTTTTCATGTGTACTACATTTGAAACAGAGATGACAGAAATGGAACAATCTAAATTGAGAATCATCTAGAAATGTATCAAGAAGTATAAGAATGTAATGTATTAGTCTAATCAACCCCGAGTTACTATATTTTCTTTTGTCATCACACTGTTACCGGATTGTTGCCCAGTGTCGTAGCTTTCTATTTTTGTCTTGCATTGTTCAATTAGCTTGGGACATAGTTATTTTTCCTTTTTTGACTGGATTCTGCTACGCTATCTAACCATTTTTTCATGGTCTTCATCTTTTCTGATGTTCTTTTGTAGAAGACCGCACACAGTAGAGTTTAGTTGCATTCTAAGTAGCCCAACTACTTCACTCTTTGTTTCTCAATGTAATTCAAGCAAGGTTCTGTGCGAACTTTCTTTCTTATGCTGATGTTGGTGACTTGTCTTTTCTTGTGTTGTTGGTAACTTTTCGTAGGCATCACATTTCACATGTAGTTATTTTTGCCACTGTGCTGTACTCATTGTCCATGTTTGGCTCTGGTAACACATAAGGCATAAAAATGCTGTTATTTGCCAGTGATATTTTTGCAGGTACAATATAAAATAGTTATTGGACTCAACTTGATTCTGGTCATCATAGAAACACAGTCGGATATCTGTGACCCTGGATGTCTCAAGATATCTGTGAAAATGGATGTCTCAAGATATCTGTGACCCTGGATGTCTCACACAATCTACCAGACAGTAGCAGCTGTAAACTGTTTTTCTGCTTTGTAAAACTGTACCTTGAATGTTTGTTATATTTTCATATGTTTACCTTTGATATGTTTACCTTTGATAGTTAGTTGGAGTTCAATCTTTCTTCTTTGTCTGGTGGGAATATGAAGAACCAAACTCAATGTGATTAATCTTGTCTGATGGGATTAATCTTGTCTGTGGTGACTAATCTTGTCTGTGGTGACTAATCTTGTCTGTGGTGACTAATCTTGTCTGTGGTGACTAATCTTGTCTGATGTGGCTAATCTTGTCTGATGTGGCTAATCTTGTCTGATGTGGCTAATCTTGTCTGATGTGGCTAATCTTGTCTGTGTTAATAGGAAGAACAAAACTGAATGTGACTCATCTTGTCTAATGTAAAAACTTCATTCTGTCCAATTTGGGGAATGAAAGTGAACAAACCTTTGAAAGACATGACTAGACAAACCACTTGAAGAGGGATAGGTTTGTATGAACTTTACAACTGATTTGAACTTTGCATGAAAAACTGAACTTAATGCATTAAGTGTCCCAACTTCAACTGATCATGTTTTTGTCTGAAGTGTACTTGACTGCACATCCTTGTCAACCGAAGACATTGTAGTCTGGGTTATATAGTACTAGTTTGAGACTGATGTTTTGTACTGAAGACTTCCTTGTATGGACGACAGTAGAAGTTGAACAACTGATGTTCTAATAAGTATGAAACACTCTATAAGCTTGCACATATGAGGAGACTTGATTTGTTGACTGATTTTGTCTAGAATGTTGTGTCTAACTGCGTTAGCTGTAGAAGCCATCGATACAAAGATGATCCAACAGTCATCAGATCTTTCTATCATTCCATCATTAGTATCCACTTTCTCCTCATATGGACTTCCCATGTCAACCTTCAAGTTGTATTGGAGGTTTGAGTTCTTTCCACCATCCAATGCTACTGCTACTACTGCTTGGTGTACTTGTTTAATTGATAGCAATACAACGAAACAGGATGAACAATTTTATATTTTAATTGATGACAATAAAAAATATGAGAGAAGAAGAGAATTGTCTCGCACACACAAATTGTTATATATATAACAGTAACGCTAAAATGCAATCCATTGTGCAAGTTATCAGTTTTATCATTATTGATACTTTCATGTTATTTGATAATGTTTTATGTTTTGTTCATACATTGACAAGTCATATCCTCATTATGTTTGGTTCATACATTGACAAGTCATACCCTCATCATGTTGGCAATCATTTCTCTGCAAGTGATATTTCATAATCTGTCCAAGACATCCAGCTTGTCAAGTATTATTTCTATATAGACTGCACTTGTTGTGTTACAATATTAGTGCACACATACTTGAAGAAATGTGCACTAAACAGTATCTTGTTCTCTGATCTACATCACACAATCTCTAGTGACAGACAGTGCTAGAACACACTCTGATCTACACATTCTTCACGCATTGAGTCTTTCCGAACAGAGGAGTTTCAGGGCTGTGAATCCCACTCGCTGACCAGATTGAAAGAGATGGGTGTCAATATTGGTGCAGCCGAAAAAGAACGACATACTAAATATGCAAAGAGATTGATTAATCAACATCGAACTTGCGTGTTGGGTCGCTGGAAGCTGCTGGATTTGCGGAGATCGGAGCACCTATGGACATGTCCGGAGTGCTATGATGATAGTCCTCATATAACTGATAACTCTGATCTACATCACACAATCTCTAGTGACAGACAGTGCTAGGACACACTTTGATCTACATCACACAATCTCTAGTGACAGACAGTGCTAGGACACACTTTGATCTACATCACACAATCTCTAGTGACAGACAGTGCTAGGACACACTTTGATCTACATCACACAATCTCTAGTGACAGACAGTGCTAGGACACACTTTGATCTACATCACACAATCTCTAGTGACAGACAGTGCTAGGACACACTGATCTACATCACACAATCTCTAGTGACAGACAGTGCTAGGACACACACTGATCTACATCACACAATCTCTAGTGACAGACAGTGCTAGGACACACATCCTGTTGTGATGCTGATAGTGAGAAGAAATTGTATTTGTTCAGATGTTGATACATACATTCAATCTGATATCTCATTGTGTGTCCACATGAAATAAAACAAGATGATTGCTAATGTTTGCGTATTGCCCAGCTCTGGTTCTTTTTGTTTTGTTGTTGCTTATGTTTTAAATATCTACTGCAATGAGATGTTGAAGAAGCTTGTATCTAATTAAAGACACAATATAATGCTGTATTTGTTATCAAGTCAACCTTGTAGCACAGAGCTTCAGTTTACACCAGCAGATGTCTGAGAGTTTGCATACTGATGGTTCCTGTGACTAACTTATTTCAACACATTGCTTATTCAACAGACAGTTATGAGCAGCTGCAGTACATCTCCTTTGTCCATCTCTAATACCACAATTATATTTACTTTAGATGCAAGTCTGTTTACTCATATCATTGAATGCCTGTTAAGACTGGAGTCAGGTTTTTTCTAATTATTTGCCCACTATGAATTGATGTGTAGTAAGGGCACCTCTGACTGATTTTTGCGTGAGTCTTGCTTTCCTTACCAGCAAGTGTCACTCGGGCAAGTTTTAATCCGACTTCTGAGGTCGTAATTTATATCCTCAAGTAAAAGATCAGGAAACCTGTAGTCCAACTGTGTGTGCACTGACAATTTTGTTGGTATAGAACCCTGGAATTAGCACTGCACATGGTTACTAGCGAAGTGTGTTATTGAGTTTGCTATCAGCACAGCACACTTGGAGATTTCATCTGTGTCAGTTACAGGGAATCAGTCATGTTGATAAGTTTAAGAAGGAAACAGGATACGGTGTGTGTGACACATACTGACAGACAGAATAAGGTAACAGTTGAACATATACTGACAGACAGAATAAGATAACAGTTAAACATATACTGACAGACAGAATAAGGTAACAGTTGAACATATACTGACAGACAGAATAAGGTAACAGTTGAACATATACTGACAGACAGAATAAGATAACAGTTGAACATATACTGACAGACAGAATAAGGTAACAGTTGAACATATACTGACAGACAGAATAAGGTAACAGTTGAACATATACTGACAGACAGAATAAGGTAACAGTTGAACATATACTGACAGACAGAATAAGGTAACAGTTGAACATATACTGACAGACAGAATAAGATAACAGTTGAACATATACTGACAGACAGAATAAGGTAACAGTTGAACATATACTGACAGACAGAATAAGGTAACAGTTGAACATATACTGACAGACAGAATAAGGTAACAGTTGAACATATACTGACAGACAGAATAAGGTAACAGTTGAACATATACTGACAGACAGAATAAGGTAACAGTTGAACATATACTGACAGACAGAATAAGATAACAGTTGAACATATACTGACAGACAGAATAAGGTAACAGTTGAACATATACTGACAGACAGAATAAGGTAACAGTTGAACATATACTGACAGACAGAATAAGGTAACAGTTGAACATATACTGACAGACAGAATAAGGTAACAGTTGAACATATACTGACAGACAGAATAAGATAACAGTTGAACATATACTGACACAAGAATATGAAGTTGATAAAAGAAATGAACAAGAGAACAATTGACACTTAAATATAAAAAAAACACCCACACAAAACAAGATATTGAATAGAAAATTACTAAAAACATTTAATGCACAAAAAGAAACTGAAATATAATCAAACTGCTCATTCTTTGATTTAGCCAATTCTGTTGTGGTTTTTCTTCTGTCATGAATATATTTGGGCAATTTCTATACTTGTTAGAAACAGATTTGTATGATTAATCTTGTTCAGCAGATATAAGGTAATGCATGCTGCTGGTTCCCATAGATTGTAGTTTATACACACTTATTAGTTCTCTCAATGAAATCGTATAGAAACATAATATATTCAGTAACACAGAACAGACATATGCAAGTGGCAACACTGTCTCCCTCAATTTGTTTTATTGTTTCCTCACATGACCATAGACAACTGTTTGAGTTCAATCTTCTAGTCACAGCACCTCCTACTTTGTGTATGACATTTTGTAAGATTATTCATTTCATTATTAGAACAACAGCGGAATGCAGTCATATCAAGTCTTCCCTCATTCTTCTGTCAAATATATACAGTCTGTCTCTCCTTATCTGTCTGACATGTTCTCCATGTCCCAAGGCGTCAAACAGGGCTGTGTACTGGCCCCAACACTCTTCAGCATGATGTTTGCTGCCATGCTCACGGATGTCTTTTGGGAAGGCGACGAACATGGGGTAAGGATTAGATACAGGACAGACGGTAACCTATTCAATCTTCGGAGCTTAAAATCCTCCACCAAGGTAAAAGAATCAACTATCTCAAACCTGTTGTTTGCTGATGACTGTGCCCTCGCATAAACTCTGAGGAAGAAATGCAGACTTACATGGACAAGTTCTCAATGGCCTGTGATAGGTTTGGCCTCACCATTAACACCAAAAAACAGAGGTCATGTTCCAGCCCGCCCCTAGAGAACAGTATTACGATCCAGTCATCAACATTAAACACCAGCGTCTCCAGTCAACGGACAACTTTGCTTATCTTGGCAGCCTCCTATCCAGATCGGCAAACATAGATTCTGAGGTCCACAATAGGATATCCAAAGCCAGTGCTGCGTTCGGAAGGTTACGTGTCACTGTGTGGAAACGGAAGGGGATAAGCATAGTCACAAAGCTGAAAGTTTACCAGGCCATAGTGCTAACAACGCTGCTGTACACAAGCGAGACATGGACAGTGTATAGCAGACACGCAAGAAAATTAAACCATTTCCACACAAGCTGTCTACGCAGAATACTAAAAATAAACTGGCAGGACAAAATTCCAGACAGCGAAGTCCTCACAAGAGCAAAGATCCCAGCGTCAACACCCTGTTGCAGAAGGCCCAACTGAGATGGGTCGGTCACGTTGCTCGAATGCCTGATAAACGCATCCCAAAACAGTTGATGTATGGCGAGCTTGAAGGGGGCAGACGTTTAGCAGGTGGACAGAAAAACGCTTTAAAGACACTCTTAAAGTGTCTCTGAAATGCTTCGATATAGACAATACGTGCTGGGAATCCCTTGTGCAAGATCGCCAAATGTGGCGCTGTAACAACAAAAGAGGAACCTGAATAGATGAGAATCATCGTATTGTTGAGTCACAGAGAAAACGAGCAGCGCGAAAGACAGAGCACACAACACGCACATGTCTAACCTTGATCATGTATGCCCCACCTGTGGTCGGGATTCTGTTCTAGGATTGGACTCTACAGTCACATCCGCACACACCAGAGAGGTGCAACAGCACACGTCTGAGATTGTTGTCATCATCGCTTGCGATGGACGGCTATTATCTGTCTGTCTGCATACATATAGCAGTATATGATGATAGTTTGTTGAGTAATGAAATGCAGAAAGTTTTGTATGAATGGTTGAAGATATTGTACTGCAACAACCATCCAACCAAGTAGAATATATCAACTACCTACATCAACTGCTAGTAGGAGGGAGAAGAGTACAGTCAAACTTGAAGTTATATGAAACATCAACTGCTAGTGGGAGAGAGAAGAGTACAGTCAAACTTGAAGTTATATCAAACATTGACTGCTAGTGGGAGGGAGAAGAGTACAGTCAAACTTGAAGTTATATCAAACATTGACTGCTAGTGGGAGGGAGAAGAGTACAGTCAAACTTGAAGTTATATCAAACATCAACTGCTAGTGGGAGGGAGAAGAGTACAGTCAAACTTGAAGTTATATCAAACATCAACTGCTAGTGGGAGGGAGAAGAGTACAGTCAAACTTGAAGTTATATGAAACATCAACTGCTAGTAGGAGGGAGAAGAATACAGTCAAACTTGAAGTTATATGAAACATCAACTGCTAGTGGGAGGGAGGAAACATGGACTGCTAGTGGGAGGGAGAAGTCTATATAGTCAAACTAACGATATGAAATAATGAAACATTGAAATAGGCCAGCTCTACAGAATAAAACAACAGACTTAGACTATTTCAATTGTTATCAAGCAAAGTTGACAAGAAATATTTCAGATTAAAAAACAAACCGGTGGCACAACTGACAAAGACAGAGATATCTCATACGAGTTCAGACTTGTTTTCACTAGAAAGTCAAGTTGTAACATATGAACACAGGGTTTTGATGGCTCTAGCTAAGTTGAAGGTGTGCAAGCAGTGTCTTGCTGAATGGATTACCGTGCAGCTCCTATTCGGGAGTTCCGGGTTTAATCCACGATGTCTTCTACTACAACTGTCTTACATGAGAAACATATACATCCCATGACATCTTAGTCATCATATAACATACACATATATATTTATTTCAGGTATTGGCCCGTCTGCCCAGCGTGTTCGTAGCGCGTTGGACTACGTGCGGGTTCAATTCCGCGGGATGGCAGAAAAAGCCACAGATTCCCCAGATTTACGGTGTTCGTGGCACCGAAGGGTTACGATGTCCATGGCACCGAGCGAAGAGCTGAAAAGCTCAAGTGCTTCTGGATCGGGTAAAAAAAAAATTTCAAGTATTGGATCACTATTGTTACATTGGGCATTCCCATCCAGATGATATCATTATCTACACTGATGGCTCTGTCAGACGCAGAACCAGATCATCGTGGGCTTATTCAGCACAGCGAAATGGTCGCACACTTCATGAGGACTGCTGCGCTTTCGAGACGACATCGAGCATTATGGAGATCACTGCTGCCTCCAGGACTCTGTCATGGGTGGCTGAGCAACAGGTTACCCATACAATCATCATATCAGACTCGATGAATATGCTTCAACTGATTGAATCTGGAAGTATGCGTGTGGAATGGGTGGACAGCATTCGGAGATCACATCTCAAGAAAATGACTTGGCTGTACACGCCTGGACATGCTGGAGTGCAGGGTAACGAGCGTGCAGACTTTCTTGCAAACAATGCCCGACTCAAACGGGCAGAAGTATGGACAGAGCCGATATCATCAATGCGTACGCTCTCAATTATGTGACACGGGCACATCTCAGACACTGGAACGAGTTCGAGAATTAGGTGTTAAGTTTGGACATGCCAGACAGTGTCGTCTTCGTGGTAGAGAGAAGATATAGTAATCAACTTCTCATGGGTACAGTGAGCAAATGGACTTTAGGATGGCTGCTGCAGCGGAGGACAGAGCATGCATGGGAATGCCCAATGTGCTGTGACGTCGATTGCATAACATAACTATTGTTACATAGAAATATAGGAGAAATTATGAACAAATTAGGTGGTTAAGCTTTTGTTTTGCATTTCGAAGGTTGTGGGTTCCAATCTGGACTGCACCATTATGTTCATAAGTGTATTTTTGTCCACAGAACCTAGGATTGTTGGAGATGGATCAAGCTATATATTGTTGTCAAACCTTGTGCAATGAAGTCAATCCTTCAGCTTAAACCTGTTTAGATATGAGAAATATGACATGCCAGTTTGGTAATATTACAGTCAAACATGGTATATTTGTTATACATATAAGTCCAGAAATATTACAGTCAAACATGGTATATTTGTTATACATATAAGTCCAGAAATATGACAGTCAAACATGGTATATTTGTTATACATATAAGTCCAGAAATATTACAGTCAAACATGGTATATTTGTTATACATATAAGTCCAGAAATATGACAGTCAAACATGGTATATTTGTTATACATATAAGTCCAGAAATATGACAGACAAGAACACAAATGTTTCAACTTAATACACATAAATAAATATATATCAGCTGTCATCATCATCAAATAGCTTGTCCTAAGCAGAACTTTGCTACCTTAACAGTCCTTCAGAATTTCTCTCTCTCTCATAGGCCAGATGTCCTGCCTCTGCAGCTGTCATGCTCAAACCATCAGTTACATCCTGAAAACATCTTCTCTGTGGTCTTTCTCTTTGCCGGGATGCCTCCTTGCATGATGGTATTTTCCAGCCCTTCGTGTCTCTTTATATGTCCAAAATACATTAATTTTCTTATTTGTAGCATCATCCAGTTTTCTTTGATTTTGAGTTCATTCTCGATTGGTGTGTTCTCTTCTCTGTCCATGATATTATGGAGGACTCTTATGTTAGATTTATATTCAAAAGCACATATGTTTTTCCACTGCCTTGTTAAATGTCTATGTTTCCTACCCATACGTTGCCACTGGGAATATGCATGCTTTTAGTATTCTGAACTTTGTTTTCCTATCAGTTTCATTCCATATCACATTTACAGACATTTACTACCAGATAAGACTATCATTGAGACTAACTTTATATATTACATTTACTACCAGATAAGACATGAATTTTATATATGAAATGAAAATTGTGGTATATCCACGTTGCCATCAACCACAGTAAACAAGTTGGTGACTTTCTAGGCATCACTTATACATTCAGTAGTTTGTCATTGCTTTCTGAACCGTTTGTAAAAATCCACTGGGACAAATGTGCTTCCAAATTTACCGCCGTGGAGTTTGAACCAGGTACTCATGTCTCCTCCTCCTCTGTGTCCCAGTGGCATCTCTGTTCAAACCACAGAACATGTCATGCAAGACTGTCACCTGTATGTTTTCCATAGAAAGAGATGCTGGCCCTACAACACTACATTCAAAACTATATGGCACCAGAGATGATCTCCAGACAACAGTCGACTTCATCATAAGAACACATGTACTGTATAATCATTGAAATATCAATGGCAAGTTGAACAAAATCACAATCTATGAACAAGACTTGGTTCTAGAAGCTGCAATAAAATACTGACATTCTGGTACTAATAGTTTCAACCTTATAGAAATCTGCATTGATAAATGAATACAAATGTTAGTAAGAAGATACAACACAATTTTCTACTGGAATCTGACAGTTCAGTTTGACAAAGTGCAACAACAAAATGAAACTAGTTGACTTTTCTTGATGTTTTTTCATATTTCATTGTTAGACAATTGTTACTGCTGTATTCTCTATTATTTGTAATTACTCATGTCTCTTCTACTCCATGTTCCTCTACTCAATATTCCTCTACACAATTTTTATCCTACACATTGTTCCTCTGCCCAGTGTTTATCCTACACAATGTTCCTCTACCCAGTGTTTATCCTACACAATGTTCCTCTGCCCAGTGTTTATCCTACACAATGTTCCTCTGCCCAGTGTTTATCCTACACAATGTTCCTCTGCCCAGTGTTTATCATACACAATGTTCCTCTGCCCAGTGTTTATCCTACACAATGTTCCTCTGCCCAGTGTTTATCCTACACAATGTTCCTCTGCCCAGTGTTTATCCTACACAATGTTCCTCTACCCAGTGTTTATCCTACACAATGTTCCTCTGCCCAGTGTTTATCCTACACAATGTTCCTCTACCCAGTGTTTATCCTACACAATGCTCCTCTGCCCAGTGTTTACCCTACACAATGTTCCTCTACTCAATGTTCCTCTGCCTAGTGTTTATCCTACACAATGTTCCCCTGCCCAGTGTTTATCCTACACAATGTTCCTCTACCCAGTGTTTATCCTACACAATGTTCCTCTACTCAATGTTCCTCTTACCAGTGTTGCTCCTACACAATGTTATTGATACTAGACTAGAGTATAAACAAAGTCTCTCACTTCTAGCTTGTCAAATGTTTAAATGTCTAGAGTTTGAGAGACCTAGTGACTGCCTGAATGCTGATCTGGTCAAGTTGTTAGTTTTCTCATTGAGTTCAACATCATTTCACAGAATCTACAACAACAAGCAGAAAATGGTAAATAAAAAAACTCCATGAAGAGAATACTATCAATGATGTACAAGAATTGTAAAATAATTCAATAATGTTATATCATTCTTATCAAGAAATCAGAAGAGGATTAAAACAATATCAATAAACATAATATATTAAGGAAGACAATGTTAGTCCTTTGAGTTTCTGTGTCCCAGTCAGAGGTTTAACTGTCACAGGTTGACTTGTGTCCCAGTCACAGGTTTAACTGTCACAGGTTGACTTGTGTCCCAGTCACAGGTTTAACTGTCACAGGTTGACTTGTGTCACAGGTTTAACAGTTACAGTTTCATAATTTAACCCCTTCACTTATCTGAGCCCATACACAGGCTAATGTATTTTGTTAAGATGACATAATACCAGTATACTGGCTAATTGAGTATACACTGCAATATATGTGAGTCCGGAGGTGAAAATTACCGGGGTAACTGCCAGTCACAGGTTGAAATATTCAAGTCATAGGTTGAACTATTACAATCACAGGTTGAACTATAAGTCACAGGTTTAACTCTGTTATGGGCATAAATGATACAATCACAGATTTAACGATGAAATAAATAAAGTTGAACGTGCAGGTTGCTATATTATGTCTGTACACAAAGATATGTCCATGCTGGTTCGACAATCGTATGTACCATCATCATCATCTACAACATATTCTGGAACTAACTAAGAGTACAACAACTAACATTATTGACAAATTATTCAACTAAAATATGGCAAGCAATGTTGTACACATCAAATAAAAAACAAGAAAAATATTGCACAGAAAAAAAGTGAATATATTAATAGCTGTAACAGGTCAAGAACTTGGATATACAACACAAACAACGAGTCCTACACAGTAATCATTATATATGTTTAATAAGTAGAGCTGCAATAGTGTAGTGGTTAGGGCACTCGTTTCTTGGGCGCAAGGTCCTGGTACTAGGTTCAATTTCACAGACGGGGTGAAATTGTTTTCTGATCATAACGGCTCTCTGGTCGAACCAGTCTCATTTGGGTACCAGAAAAGCAATTGGAAGTAAAGGTGGCCGACGTGATGTTGACCACACTACCCATCTTGTTTAGTCATAGGATCATCATCACTGCACATGGAACCAATTAGTCTATAAGTGCTCTGATCTCCTCCACAGTATGTCTCTCAGCGTGTGGCAACTAACAACACCGGTTTTTTGTTGGTTTACTAGTCTTCTTTGACTTCCAGCATAGCGTTCTTGTCTAGCTACATCACATTTGATTTGGAATTCTTGTCTAGCTACACCACACTTAACTTGGTGTTCTTGTCTAGCTACATCACATTTGTTCTTTGTTGGTTTACTAGTCTTCTTTGACTTCCAGCATAGCGTTCTTGTCTAGCTACACCACATTCGACTGAATATTCTGGCAGTCTGGTTAGTGTTGTAGATTCACCACTATTACTTGAATCATGTACATGTCCTCTCTCCCTTAGGGAATTCAGAATATCAGCCTGGTCCATTGCTAGTCTGCTTTTTACAGCAGGAACACCTGCAAGCCTATCGGTGCATTCATTTTAAGATTTTCACAGGTCCCCTAGAGTTTGTTCGGAAGGATTGTTTCTGTTGGCTAGATTTTCATGCTAACGCTGTTCAGGCTGGGGCAGTCTTGCAGGATGTGCTTTGGTGCTCCACAGGTGCTGGCTGCTGAGTCCCCAAGACCCATTCTATGGAGGTGTGCTCTGAGACCTCAGTGTCCTGTTCCAAGTCTGAAGACTGTGATCGGGGAGATAACTATTGTTAATCATTTCAACAGAACTCTATTCTATACAACTAATGAAACTATTTTCTCAACACCTCTTGCTCAAAAGGTTCTTGGTTTGCTTCTCACATGGAGAGATCTGGATATTTTCCCAGAGATCCCTGATCTCATTGTAGGTGAGATCGAGTTCCTAATACTATCTTAGACTATCTGACAATCAAAATGTAGATCCTGTCTTCAAATTGAGCACGTTACAGAACTCTTGGCAGTTGAAAAATTGATAAAAGTAGGCTGCAGAAGCTAATGCCCAGGCAAAAATTTATGAAAAAATTAAGATTTTACATTTTTTACTATCTTCAAAATGATATCAGGGAATCTTACTGCTGCAGTGTGTGTGCACTGTCACTGAGACATGTCGGGGACCCTCACTAGTGCACTGTCACTGAGATCTGTCGGGGCCTCTACAGGTGCTACAGAGTGTGTGCACTGTCGCTGAGATCTGTTGGGGACACTCACTGGTGCTACAGAGTTTGTGCACTGTTGCTGAGACATGTCGGGGACTCTCACCGGTGCTACAGAGTTTGTGCTCTGTTGCTGAGACATGTCGGGGACTCTCACCGGTGCTACAGAGTTTGTGCTCTGTTGCTGAGACATGTCGGGGACTCTCACCGGTGCTACAGAGTTTTGCACTGTTGCTGAGATCTGTCGGGGCCCCTACAGGTGCTACAGAGTGTGTGCACTGTCGCTGAGATCTGTTGGGGACACTCACTGGTGCTACAGAGTTTGTGCACTGTTGCTGAGACATGTCGGGGACTCTCACCGGTGCTACAGAGTTTGTGCTCTGTTGCTGAGACATGTCGGGGACTCTCACCGGTGCTACAGAGTTTGTGCTCTGTTGCTGAGACATGTCGGGGACTCTCACCGGTGCTACAGAGTTTGTGCTCTGTTGCTGAGACATGTCGGGGACTCTCACCGGTGCTACAGAGTTTGTGCTCTGTTGCTGAGATCTTCCTGTGTCAGAAAGAGATTAAACACATGTTTATTCCCAGAATTGAAACAATGATGATTCAATCAATTAAATCAACATTGAATTGACATGTTGGGCCGCTGTTGGATTTGTTTAGGTGAAGATCGGAGCACCTATGTCTCTGTCTAGTGATAAGATGATTCTCCTCATATAACTGATAACTCAATCAATCAATCTATTTTCTCACATAAATCTATTCTATACAGTTAATATGAATGAATCTATTTTCTCCACAGAAATCTATTCTATACAGTTAATATGAATGAATCTATTGTCTCCACAGAAATCTATTCTATACAGTTAATATGAATGAATCTATTGTCTCCACCACAGAAGTCTATTCTATACAGTTAATATGAATGAATCTATTGTCTCCACATAAATCTATTCTATACAGTTAATATGAATGAATCTATTGTCTCCACCACAGAAGTCTATTCTATACAGTTAATATGAATGAATCTATTGTCTCCACAGAAATCTATTCTATACAGTTAATATGAATGAATCTATTGTCTCTACAGAAATCTATTCTATACAGTTAATATGAATGAATCTATTGTCTCCACAGAAATCTATTCTATACAGTTAATATGAATGAATCTATTGTCTCTACAGAAATCTATTCTATACAGTTAATATGAATGAATCTATTTCTCCACAGAAATCTATTCTATACAGTTAATATGAATGAAACTATTGTCTCCACAGAAATCTATTCTATACAGTTAATATGAATGAATCTATTGTCTCCACAGAAATCTATTCTATACAGTTAATATGAATGAAACTATTGTCTCCACAGAAATCTATTCTATACAGTTAATATGAATGAATCTATTGTCTCCACAGAAATCTATTCGATACAGTTAATATGAATGAAACAATTGTCTCCAGAAAGGCAGCATAAATTGATATATTTTTTCCTATACACATTAAACAAGAGAATACAACATGAACTTTATAATACATCATCATCATCATTAAATAGCTTGTCCTGAGCAGAACTTTACCACTCTAACAGTCCGCTAGAATTTCTCTCTCTAATAGACCAGATGTCCTACCTCTGCAGCCATCATGCCCAAACCATCAGTTACATCCTGAATCCATCTTCTCTGTGGTCTTTCTCTTCTCCTCTTTGCCAGGATGTCTCCTTCCATGATGGTCTTCTCCAACTCTTCGTGGCTCTTTATATGTTCAAAATACAGGATTGCGAGAGAGATATGTCCAAAATACTTCAATTTTCTCTTTCTTATTTGTAGTATCAGCCAGTTTTATTTGATTTTGAGTTCTTTCTGGATAAATCTATTTGTTCTCTTCTCTGTCCATGATATACGGATGACTTTTCTGTAAGACTTTTATTGAAAAGAACATGTATGTTTTCCCACTGTCTTGTTAAATGTCCATGCTTCACGATACATATCATATGAATATCTATCTTTTTTAGGTGATGACCTTACTTGTGTGTCTGTGTGTGTGTGTGTCTATGTGTGTGTGTGTGTGTGTAGGGCAACACGTATAAATAATAAGAACCAACTCCTTGCAGGGAATCTAGCTGTAATGTAAAGTATTGTGCATGATTGTATTGTGTATGATTGCATTGTGCATGATTGCATTGTGTATGATTGTTTTGTGCATGATTGTATTGTGTATGATTGTATTGTGTATGATTGTTTTGTGCATGATTGTATTGTGTATGATTGCATTGTGTATGATTGTATTGTGTATGATTGCATTGTGTATGATTGCATTGTGTATGATTGTTTTGTGCATGATTGTATTGTGTATGATTGCATTGTGTATGATTGTATTGTGTATGATTGTATTGTGTATGATTGCATTGTGCATGATTGTTTTGTGCATGATTGTATTGTGCATGATTGTATTTTGTATGATTGTATTGTGTATGATTGTATTGTGCATGATTGCATTGTGTATGATTGTATTGTGTATGATTGCATTGTGTATGATTGTATTGTGTATGATTGTTTTGTGCATGATTGTATTGTGCATGATTGTATTGTGTATGATTGTATATACTGAAATCTTCAACAGAATAAAATGTGTGTTTCCTATGAACATTTGTAGGTTTCTGTCTGTAGTCTATAAATAAAGTTGGGTTATTGGTTACTGAGCTGATGTCACAGCACTCCAGACAGACCCATAGGTGCTCAGTCTATCCCTAATAGATGTCAAAGAGTATGCATGCTGATGGTTCCTGTGGTTGGCTAGTTAAAAACACTCCTCACTCTACCCCTAACAGATGTCAAAGAGTATGCATACTGATGGTTCCTGTAGTTGGCTAGATAAAAACACTCCTCACTCTACCGTTCAAGCATCCAGCTCTACATGTACAATATCTCATTCCAAACTCCTTATTCGAAATCTATACAAAAAAAACCTTGATAAAACCTGTCCTTATTGTTGAGAAATGTGCATCAAGTTGTCACAATTTCACATTTTGATACTAAACTGTTTCTTCATTGTTGACATTTGATGAAGTCTGTCAGAGACAGTATCGGAATGAGAACTGCCGATGAGAGACAGCTACAAGGTGGCCTCAATGTCTTGTGTGACTCCAGGCAGCCCATTTGTAGTTTTCTTGTCCTGGGGCAGATTGAGTTGTGGAACAGGAAATGAAATTAAAGTCACATCTTGTAAAGAGGGTTCTCGACTTCCTGGAGAGAACTGACCGGAACTAGAACCGCCAGGACTGTCCAGGTAGCGTCTATTGTATTCTGAAACAAGAATCAAACAGGTAAAACATAAGTCTATGTCTTTCAGTCATACCTTACAAATACAAATAAACACATATGTTTCTTCTTCTTCAGCAATATCTGGTCATCTGCTTAATTCACCGTGAACCACAAACTGGGCAGTCAGCCTGAGGTCTGTCAGATTTTCCCAAATGTATAATTTTCACATCGACTGGATGTGGCCACATGCTGCTTCTCAATTCCCCTAGAAGAGGACAGTCTCGCAAGACATGCTCCAGTGTCGGTTCCATCAGCTGATACTGGCATAGAGCTGTGTGACTTATTCCTAGTCTATAGAAGAGGACAGTCTCGCAAGACATGCTCCAGTGTCGGTTCCATCAGCTGATACTGGCATAGAGCTGTGTGACTTATTCCTAGTCTATATAAATGTTTGTTTCAGCACAGCCAACTATAAACTCATATTAGAGTTGACGCTAGTTTCAGTATCAGTTTGTATGAGAAAAATCATTTTTTTAAAAATTGTAACCTGAAAAGTTTTGCGACAACTGCACTAGCTATAAATATAAATAATAATTCCTCTTGTACCGTTGTACGTTACATAGGACCTACAACTCACTCAATCTCCTCCATGGAACTGAGACCGATATTTCTTGCCTTTCTCAGCAAAGTTCGTTTCAGGGTCTCCCTAGGTCAACCTCTCTTTCTTGAAGCCTTTGTATCCCACTTCAATGCCTGCTTTGATATTCTTTGATGATTTCTTCTCAAGGTAAGCCCAACATATCTTCTCCTTCTTATAACGGCTGTAACGGCTGTTACTAGTGAT
Source organism: Arion vulgaris (assembly GCA_020796225.1). Classification (NCBI taxonomy): domain Eukaryota; kingdom Metazoa; phylum Mollusca; class Gastropoda; order Stylommatophora; family Arionidae; genus Arion; species Arion vulgaris. The sequence continues at coordinate 87,968,851 of CM036755.1, forward strand.
TGCATTAGCCATGCGGATATCAAATTCCATAGTGTCTCTTCCCTCCCTGTCCTAAACCGACCTAAAAAGTACTACTACAGGCTGTAACGACAGGTTGTTTTCTAATTGAGTTTAGTAATGTAAGTATGCAAGATTACAGTTTAGTCTTGTGTCTGTAGTCTAGTTATCTCTCTACTTACCATTCAGTTCATAATCATCCCAGTACTCTCCCTCTTCTCCTTCTTCAGACAGTCCCTCCCAGACTTCTCTTTGTGTCTTCAATGTCTCAATAGTATCTTGACATCTCTTAAACTGTGATATTAATGTGTTGTCCATGTCTCTTAAGTCAGCCTGGAGATAGACATTAATACATGATGATAATGTCATACACCAAGGATGACCAGAAGCATTCAATAATAAATCTGATGTACGTCAGTATTCTCATATAGAACCTCATTTATTGCCAAGAGTCAGCTATAGCCAATAAGATCTTAATACCATGCTACAGTATAACTCCAGATTTGCTACTTTAACTCATACATTAGCCGCCTGCCCATCGTGTTCGTAGCGCGTTTGACGACGGGTGACAAGCCCCCTGTGAGTGCGGTTCAATTCCGCGGGCTGGCAGAAAAGCCACAGGTTCTCCAGATTGACGGTGTTCGTGGCACCAAACCGAATGTTTACGATGTCCATGGCACCGATCCGAAGAGCTGAAAGCACAAGTGCTTCTGGGCCGCAAAAGAAGAAAACTCATACATTATATCAACAAACCGTTTTAGCAGCATCATCTTCTTCTTCCAACGTTTCATATCAATCACATACTAAACACTTTGTGTGATTTCTATGTCATCTGATATTCCAACGTTTCATATCAATCACATACTAAACACTTTGTGTGATTTCTATGTCATCTGATATTCCAACGTTTCATATCAATCACATACTAAACACTTTGTGTGATTTCTATGTCATCTGATATTCCAACGCTTCATATCAATCACATACTAAACACTTTGTGTGATTTCTATGTCATCTGATATTCCAACGCTTCATATCAACCACATACTAAACACTTTGTGTGATTTCTATGTCATCTGATATTCCAACGCTTCATATCAATCACATACTAAACACTTTGTGTGATTTCTATGTCATCTGATATTCCAACGCTTCATATCAACCACATACTAAACACTTTGTGTGATTTCTATGTCATCTGATATTCCAACGTTTCATATCAATCACATACTAAACACTTTGTGTGATTTCTATGTCATCTGATATTCCAACGTTTCATATCAATCACATACTAAACACTTTGTGTGATTTCTATGTCATCTGATATTCCAACGTTTCATATCAATCACATACTAAACACTTTGTGTGATTTCTATGTCATCTGATATTCCAACGTTTCATATCAATCACATACTAAACACTTTGTGTGATTTCTATGTCATCTGATATTCCAACGTTTCATATCAACCACATACTAAACACTTTGTGTGATTTCTATGTCATCTGATATTCCAACGTTTCATATCAATCACATACTAAACACTTTGTGTGATTTCTATGTCATCTGATATTCCAACGTTTCATATCAATCACATACTAAACACTTTGTGTGATTTCTATGTCATCTGATATTCCAACGTTTCATATCAATCACATACTAAACACTTTGTGTGATTTCTATGTCATCTGATACTAACAGCGATTGTACTTTGTGCCTGTTATGTACCTACAAGTAGACCAACACATCCGATTTGGGCAGCTTCCCTAAGCCTCTATCTCAGGTGGTATCTCTTACGACATGCCTTGTAGGTCGCAGTGTTACTATTCTTTGTTTAAACCATTTAAGTGTTACTATTCTCTGCTCCCCTTGCCAGCCCCGACAACAAACGGTCCAAATAAAAGGGTCTAAAGTCCAAGGATTGACTTGATGCATCGAGTTTTCCCATACGACTCAATCCATGTCGGCAGATATGACAAGCCACCTGCCGAGAGTGTTACCAAAGCACGAACCCTGTAGCTCCAGCAACAATCATGGGGATTTCCTGAACAAATTACACATGTGACTCGGTTCAGATTCTCAAACGTCTTCAACACTTCGTCAGAGAGCCCCCTCATAATCAATAAATAGATTTGTCCCCCTCATCTTGTATAAAACTCACTATAGTTGTGTATGTGACTTCTACATGTTCGGTGTTGTACAACTCTCAGGTCACCCAACAACAACAACAACAACAACAAGAAACTTCTTCTACACTAAATGTTGAAATCAACAAAGTGCTTGAAGTCATACTCAAATAACACTTAATCACATGATATATTCTTGTGCCTATGACATGACATTTGTCAACATTAGACTTTACTAGAACAGAACGGAATCGTTATGTATACCTTATATCTTGATATATATATATTTTATTTGTATCTGTAGAGGCTTGCTGTATTACCTGAGTCAGTTGAGATCTCAAACTGTGTACTATAGCGTTTAGTCAGGGGCGTTGTCGTGGTTTGGCAAGATGTGAATAGTGAATATTGATAATGAGCAGCGTTTAGTCAGGGGCGTTGTCGTGGCTTGGCAAGAGGTAAATAGTGTATCTTGATAATGAGGCAGTGTTTTGTAAGTCCTTGTAGTAGTAGTTGTTTTACTATTGTCTATTGTCTTTTCCTAGGTGGATGATAGAATTGTTTGTACACTCTTGCTGTTAAGCGTAGGGGTGGGAGCTTTAATTTGCGTTCTAGAGCCAGATGAGTCGCTCTTGTTGTGTTGTATCCGTGTTTATGTAGTGTGGTCTTGATATTGTCTATCCATCTTTTCTTGGTCTTCTCTTGACTCTAGTACCTGATCTCTTTTTATTGTATGCTGTTATTGGTGGTTGGTTGTATTCCATTCTCATTAAATGTCCAAACCACTGTATTTGTTGTTTTTCAATATATTCGGTGCATGAAGTTATGCCCACTCTGCTTCTGATGTCCTCATTTCGTAGTCTATCTTTCCTGGTGACCCCTGACTCCCCCACCCCCACCCCCGTCTTCCCTAAGCATTTCGTTTCACACATGGTGAGCTTTCTGTGGTGTGTTACTATAAGAGACCATGTTTAGGGCACTGGTAACAAAGTGTTGGTAGAAAAATACTTTTATCATCTGTCTTTTCATTTCCATCTTGATCTTTGGGTGTTGTAATAAGTTGTTTTACCACTCCCAAAAAGCCCCTGATTTGATACGACCTGGTATATTTGGGGATGAGAAGTGGTGCAGTCTTGAAAATAAACTAGTACTGAGACGCTTTACAAGCTGTGTCTGACAGTGAAATGACAAGACTAGTGTAGTACCCTGACAGTGAAATGACAAGACTAGTGTAGTACCCTGACAGTGAAATGACAAGACTAGTGTAGTACCCTGACAGTGAAATGACAAGACTAGTGTAGTACCCTGACAGTGAAATGACAAGACTAGTGTAGTAACCTGACAGTGAAATGACAAGACTAGTGTAGTAGCCTGACAGTGAAATGACAAGACTAGTGTAGTAGCCGACCCATGTTAAAAGATAAACAATATGACGTCATAGTCCTTCACAAATTTATTATTATTAATTATATTATTATATATAACAAGCGCCCCCGCATCCCGTGTGGTTTCAGAGTAGCAAAGAATAGAACCACATTTAACGCATGTCGTGAAAGGTGACTAAGAGGAATTAGAGGTGGGGTCGATAACCTTGCACTGTACACAAATTCCCAGCTATTTTCTTGCCTTGAATCTTGTTTTACATAACTGCATGTAGATAAGTAGAGATTTCTAGAACAGGCTTTTGAGTGTGCTTCCTGAAAAGTGCTTTTCACTGCCTCTGTTATTTCTGAACTCCACCTTTTGCTGGACGGCCTTTACTTTGTATCCGAGTAACATTGCTCTTTGTATCTCACTGTATCCGAGTAACATTGCTCTTTGTATCTCACTGTATCAGAGTAACATTGCTCTTTGTATCTCACTGTATCCGAGTAACATTGCTCTTTGTATCTCACTGTATCCGAGTAACATTGCCTTGTATCTCACTGTATCCAGTAACATTGCTCTGTATCTCTGTATCCACTCTGTATCCACTGTATCCGAGTAACATTGCTCTTTGTATCTCACTGTATCAGAGTAACATTGCTCTTTGTATCTCACTGTATCGGTAACATTGTTTTGTATCTCACTGTATCCGAGTAACATTGCTCTTTGTATCCACTGTATCCACTGTATCCACTGTATCCGAGTAACATTGCTCTTTGTATCCACTGTATCCATAACATTGCTCTTTGTATCCACTGTATCCGAGTAACATTGCTCTTGTATCCACTGTATCGAGTAACATTGCCTTTATCCACTGTATCCGAGTAACATTGCTCTTTGTATCCACTGTATCGGAGTAACATTGCTCTTTGTATCCACTGTATCCGAGTAACATTGCTCTTTGTATCCACTGTATCCGAGTAACATTGCTCTTTGTATCCACTGTATCCGAGTAACATTGCTCTTGTATCCACTGTATCCGAGTAACATTGCTCTTTGTATCCACTGTATCGGAGTAACATTGCTCTTGTATCCACTGTATCGGAGTAACATTGCTCTTTGTATCCACTGTATCCGAGTAACATTGCTCTTTGTATCCACTGTATCCGAGTAACATTGCTCTTTGTATCCACTGTATCCGAGTAACATTGCTCTTTGTATCCACTGTATCGGAGTAACATTGCTCTTTGTATCCACTGTATCCGAGTAACATTGCTCTTTGTATCCACTGTATCCAGTAACATTGCTCTTGTATCCACTGTATCAGTAACATTGCTCTTTGTATCCACTGTATCCGAGTAACATTGCCTTTGATCACTGTATCGAGTAACATTGCTCTTTGTATCCACTGTATCCGAGTAACATTGCTCTTTGTATCCACTGTATCCGAGTAACATTGCTCTTGTATCACTGTATCCGAGAATTGCTCTTTTGTATCTCACTGTATCCAGAGTAACATTGCTCTTTGTATCCACTGTATCCGAGTAACATTGTTGACTCATATCCACTGTATCCACTGTATCCGAGTAACATTGCTCTTTGTATCTCACTGTATCCAGTAACTTGCTCTTGTATCTCACTGTATCGAGTAACATTGCTCTTTGTATCCACTGTATCCGAGTAACATTGCTCTTGTATCCTGTATCCACTGTACCCGAGTAACATTGCTCTTGTATCCACTGTATCGAGTAACATTGCTTTGTATCTCACTGTATCGAGTAACATTGCTCTTTGTATCCACTGTATCGAGTAACATTGTCTTTGTATCCACTGTATCCACTGTATCCACTTATCGAGTAACATTGCTCTTTGATCTCACTGTATCCGATAATCTCTTTTATTCACTGTATCGAGTAACATTGTCTTGTATCCACTGTATCCGAGTAACATTGTTTTGTATCTCACTGTATCCATGTATCCACTGTATCCGAGTAACATTCTCTTTGTATCTCACTGTATCGGTAACTTGCTCTACCACTGTATCCAGTAACATTGCTCTGTATCCACTGTATCGTAACTGTTGTATACATGTAGAGTAACATTGCTCTTTGTATCCACTGTATCGAGTAACATGCTTTTGTATCCACTGTATCCACTGTATCCACTGATCCGAGTAACATTGCTCTTTGTATCTCACTGTATCCAGTAACATTGCTCTTTGTATCCACTGTATCCGAGTAACATTGCTCTTTGTATCCACTGTATCCGAGTAACATTGCTCTTTGTACATGTTCCATACAGTATCCGAGTAACATTGCTCTTTGTATCCACTGTATCCGAGTAACATTGCTCTTTGTATCCACTGTATCAGAGTAACATTGCTCTTTGTATCCACTGTATCCGAGTAACATTGCTCTTTGTATCCACTACAGTAATCACTGTATCAGTAACATTGCTCTTTGTATCCACTGTATCCGAGTAACATTGCTCTTTGTATCCACTGTATCCGATTAACATTGCTCTTTGTATCTCACTGTATCCGAGTAACATTGCTCTTTGTATCCACTGTATCCGAGTAACATGCCTTTGATCCACTGTATCGAGTAACATTGCTCTTTGTATCCACTGTATCGAGTAACATTGCTCTTTGTATCCACTGTATCCGAGTAACATTGCTCTTTGTATCCACTGTATCCGAGTAACATTGCTCTTTGTATCCACTGTATCCGAGTAACATTGCTCTTTGTATCCACTGTATCCGAGTAACATTGCTCTTTGTATCCACTGTATCCGAGTAACATTGCTCTTTGTATCCACTGTATCCGAGTAACATTGCTCTTTGTATCCACTGTATCGGAGTAACATTGCTCTTTGTATCCACTGTATCCGAGTAACATTGCTCTTTGTATCCACTGTATCCGAGTAACATTGCTCTTTGTATCCACTGTATCCGATTAACATTGCTCTTTGTATCCACTGTATCCGAGTAACATTGCTCTTTGTATCCACTGTATCCGAGTAACATTGCTCTTTGTATCTCACTGTATCCGAGTAACATTGCTCTTTGTATCCACTGTATCCGAGTAACATTGCTCTTTGTATCTCACTGTATCCGAGTAACATTGCTCTTTGTATCCACTGTATCCGAGTAACATTGCTCTTTGTATCTCACTGTATCCGAGTAACATTGCTCTTTGTATCTCACTGTATCCGAGTAACATTGCTCTTTGTATCCACTGTATCCGAGTAACATTGCTCTTGTATCTCACTGTATCCGAGTAACATTGCTCTTTGTATCCACTGTATCCGAGTAACATTGCGCTTTGTATCCACTGTATCCGAGTAACATTGCTCTTTGTATCCACTGTATCCAGAGTAACATTGCTCTTTGTATCCACTGTATCCGAGTAACATTGCTCTTTGTATCCACTGTATCCGAGTAACATTGCTCTTTGTATCCACTGTATCCGAGTAACATTGCTCTTTGTATCCACTGTATCCCTGTATCCACGATCCGAGTAACATTGCTCTTTGTATCCACTGTATCCGAGTAACATTGCTCTTTGTATCCACTGTATCCGAGTAACATTGCTCTTTGTATCCACTGTATCCGAGTAACATTGCTCTTTGTATCCACTGTATCCGACGATCACTGATCATACTGCTCTTTGTATCCACTGTATCCGAATGTAACCTATGGCATGCTTTGTATCCACTGTATCCGAGTAACATTGCTCTTTGTATCCACTGTATCCGAGTAACATTGCTCTTTGTATCCACTGTATCCGAGTAACATTGCTCTTTGTATCCACTGTATCCGAGTAACATTGCTCTTTGTATCCACTGTCAGTAACACTCTTGTATCCACTGTATCCGAGTAACATTGCTCTTTGTATCCACTGTATCCGAGTAACATTGCTCTTTGTATCTCACTGTATCCGATTAACATTGCTCTTTGTATCCACTGTATCCGAGTAACATTGCTCTTTGTATCCTGTATCACTGTATCCACTGTATCCGAGTAACATTGCCTTTGTATCCACTGTATCCGAGTAACATTGCTCTTTGTATCCACTGTATCGGAGTAACATTGCTCTTTGTATCCACTGTATCCGAGTAACATTGCTCTTGTCTCTGTATCCTGTATCCTGTATCCGAGTAACATTGCTTCTTTGTATTCTGTCCACTGTATCCGAGTAACATTGCTCTTTGTAATCTCCTGTATCCGAGTAACATTGCTCTTTGTATCCACTGTATCCGAGTAACATTGCTCTTTGTATCCTGTATCCACTGTATCCACTGTATCCGAGTAACATTGCTCTTTGTATCCACTGTATCCGAGTAACATTGCTCTTGTATCCACTGTATCCGAGTAACATTGCTCTTTGTATCCACTGTATCCGAGTAACATTGCTCTTTGTATCTCACTGTATCCGAGTAACATTGCTCTTTGTATCCACTGTATCCGAGTAACATTGCTCTTTGTATCCACTGTATCCACTGTATCCTGTATCGAGTAACATTGCTCTTTGTATCCACTGTATCCGAGTAACATTGCTCTTTGTATCCACTGTATCCGAGTAACATTGCTCTTTGTATCCACTGTATCCGAGTAACATTGCTCTTTGTATCCACTGTATCCGAGTAACATTGCTCTTTGTATCCACTGTATCCGAGTAACATTGCTCTTTGTATCCACTGTCATCCCCTGATGTAACATTGCTCTTTGTATCCACTGTATCCGAGTAACATTGCTCTTTGTATCCACTGTATCCGAGTAACATTGCTCTTTGTATCCACTGTATCCGAGTAACATTCCGAGTAACATTGCCTTTGTATCCACTGTATCCGAGTAACATTGCTCTTTGTATCTCACTGTATCCGAGTAACATTGCTCTTTGTATCCACTGTATCCGAGTAACATTGCTCTTTGTATCCACTGTATCCGAGTAACATTGCTCTTGTATCACTGTATCCGAGTAACATTGCTCTTTGTATCCACTGTATCCGAGTAACATTGCTCTTTGTATCCACTGTATCCGAGTAACATTGCTCTTTGTATCCACTGTATCCGAGTAACATTGCTCTTGTATCCACTGTATCCGAGTAACATTGCTCTTTGATCCTGTATCCGAGTAACATCCTTTATCCTGTATCCGAGTAACATTGCTCTTTGTATCTCACTGTATCCGAGTAACATTGCTCTTTGTATCCACTGTATCCGAGTAACATTGCTCTTTGTATCCACTGTATCCGAGTAACATTGCTCTTTGTATCCACTGTATCCGAGTAACATTGCTCTTTGTATCCACTGTATCCGAGTAACATTGCTCTTTGTATCCACTGTATCCGAGTAACATTGCTCTTTGTATCCACTGTATCCGAGTAACATTGCTCTTTGTATCCACTGTATCCGAGTAACATTGCTCTTTGTATCTCACTGTATCCGAGTAACATTGCTCTTTGTATCTCACTGTATCCGAGTAACATTGCTCTTTGTATCCACTGTATCCGAGTAACATTGCTCTTTGTATCCACTGTATCCGAGTAACATTGCTCTTTGTATCCACTGTATCCGAGTAACATTGCTCTTTGTATCCACTGTATCCGAGTAACATTGCTCTTTGTATCCACTGTATCCGAGTAACATTGCTCTTTGTATCCACTGTATCCGAGTAACATTGCTCTTTGTATCCACTGTATCGGAGTAACATTGCTCTTTGTATCCACTGTATCCGAGTAACATTGCTCTTTGTATCCACTGTATCGGAGTAACATTGCTCTTTGTATCTCACATGTCGTATCCGAAGTAACATTGCTCTTTGTATCCACTGTATCCGAGTAACATTGCTCTTTGTATCCACTGTATCCGAGTAACATTGCTCTTTGTATCCACTGTATCCGAGTAACATTGCTCTTTGTATCCACTGTATCCGAGTAACATTGCTCTTTGTATCCACTGTATCCAGTAACATTGCTCTTTGTATCCACTGTATCCGAGTAACATTGCTCTTTGTATCCACTGTATCCGAGTAACATTGCTCTTTGTATCCACTGTATCCGAGTAACATTGCTCTTTGTATCCACTGTATCCGATAACATTGCTTTGTATCCACTGTATCCGAGTAACATTGCTCTTTGTATCCACTGTATCCGAGTAACATTGATCTTTGTATCCACTGTATCAGTAACATTGCCTTGTATCCACTGTATCCGAGTAACATTGCTCTTGTATCCACTGTATCGAGTAACATTGCTCTTTGTATCCACTGTATCCGAGTAACATTGCTCTTTGTATCACTGTATCCTGAGTAACATTGCTTTTATCCACTGTATCCGTAACATTGCCTTGTATCCACTGTATCCGAGTCATTCTCTATCCTGATGAAGCATGTCTCTTGTATCGCACTTGTTAACATATGTCTTATGTACCTCTACTGTATGCACATTGCATGCATTTGATCATCGGAGTCGAGTAACAGCCTTCTGCAAGTTGCTCTTTATGTTGTACTTTCGTTACTGTATCACTTTCCTGAGCACTTGTTCATGTCCACTGTATCCAGTAGTAGTAGTAGAGTGTTGTAGTGTAGTGTATGTAGTAGAGTATGGTGTTGTGTAGTCAGGTGGGTATTGTAGTAGATGTATGTATGTAGTAGTGTTGTACAGTAGTGAGTAAGTTGTTGGTAGTATGTAGTAGAGTAGTGTTTGTGTAGTGTATTAGTAGTGTAGTAATAGTAGTGTAGTATTATGTGGAGGTAATGTATCGAGGTCAAGAGTTGTGGGTATGAAATGTTTGAGAAATCAAAGACATAAGCCTTCAGTCTAGTCATGTAACTTCAACGTGTCCAGACAGGGACAAGTGTGTATTACTGCTTGCTTTGGCATATGAACAATTTATAAGTTGGTTTACTATTACATAAGATAGAGGAAAATAACTGCTGGTTGAAGTACAATCATCATCATCATCATCAAGTTGCTTGTCCCTTCTGGAACTTGGCTGTCATGACAGCAGTCCTGAAAAACTCTCTTGTCTGTGCAAGTTGACCGGCGTCAGCAGTAGTCATTCTCAGATCGTCAATGACATCGTGCATCTATCGTCTTGTAAGTCTCCTCTCATCCTTCTTCCAGGTACTATTCCCTCCAAAATTATCTTCTCTATTCCCTCCAAAATTATCTTCTCTAGGTACTCATGTCGTTTGATGTGTTCAAAATATTTAATTTTCTTTGATGTTATGCTCTTTCATAGCCAACTCTCTTTAATATCAAGCTGTTGCAGAACAGAAGCGTTTGTTCTTTTCTCTGTACATGATATTCTAAGTACTCTTCTGTAACATTTACATTCAATGGCATTAATGATCTTCTCTGTCACTTTGTCAATGTAAGATATTCAACACAAATAGTTAACATTTCAGCTATTACAGATGTCATACAGTCATGTCATTTCTACAGATGTCATAGCCATGTCCTTCCTACAGATGTCATACAGTCATGTTCTTTCTACAGATGTCATACAGTCATGTCATTTCTACAGATGTCATAGTCATGTTCTTCCTACAGATGTCATACAGTCATGTTCTTTCTACAGTCATAGTCATGTTCTTTCTACAGATGTCATACAGTCCTGTTCTTTCTACAGATGTCATATGTTCTGTTCTTTCTACAGATGTCATACAGTCATGTTCTTTCTACAGATGTCATACAGTCATGTTCTTTCTACAGATGTCATACAGTCATGTTCTTTCTACAGATGTCATACAACCATGTTCTTTCTACAGATGTCATACAACCATGTTCTTTCTACAGATGTCATACAGTCATGTTCTTTCTACAGATGTTATACAGTCATGTCCTTCCAACAACCGCTACGATGTCTCTGTGTAAGAAAGAGAGTGGAGCACAAACATAGATTATATAAAGCAAAGTGCAGCAATGATGATGATGATGATGATCATTCTATCAATCATTCACTTGATCATCTCTTGATTTCACTTCTTATTTGGACTGAACATTTTCTCATTTACCCACGGAGAACCCCGGAAGCTCATCTCCCATTTGGTTGTGGTAAATTATGACACTAGTACCGCAATATGGACGTGGACAGAACGTTGCTTGAATGAGAATGAGAAAGAAAGAATGAAGTGGTTCGACTCTACTTAATAAGAATACAACCAAACTCCAGTATACCGAGTCTTCTACAACAGAATATTATGAAATAAAGTGAGAGCAAGACCACGACCAAAAGATGGCATAGCAGAATCATGTCAAAAAAGAAAAATAACTATCACTCAAGTCACTAGAGCAATGGTGAAACACGTAACAACAAAGTGCTGTAGTTTTACCAAATACAAAAAACAATAACTGTTGTATCCTGTACTTGATAATGACATTTTGGTGGAAATGTTGCTGTGTGTTATTGTTTTTGTATTTTGTAAAACTAAAGTACTTTGTTATTACGTGTTTCGCCATTGCTACATAGTTTTACTGCAGTCTTACCATAAATCGATAATAAGTCACTAGAGCAGCGCAAGACAAAAACAGAAAGCCACCACACTGGACAACAACGTGCTAACAGTGTGACGACAACAGAAGAAGACGGAGAAGAATGAAACAGTTTGTACAGTCTGTCTTTCACATGCTTTCATTTCTCATACCATGAAATATTTTGTAACTGTCAGATTCTGGTCTGTCTTTGTTTGGAACTTGACATATTCGTCATCAACTGTTGGCTCACGACTCTGGCACGCGCTCAGCCAACGCAGAAGTTTTTCTGAGGTTACCTTTGTAAAGTACATAACATCCAAACTCACGAGTTGCTTCCATTTAAAGGGGGATCTCACATGCTTTCATTATTCAGAGGAATGGTAGTGCGTCAGTTGTGTTGTGAGAGTGCGTCAGTTGTGTTGTGAGAGTGCGTCGGTTGTGTGAGAGTGTCTGTGTCTTTAAGTTGTATCACATGTGTGTGTGTACGTGCGCGCATGCGTTCGTGTGTGTGGTATATCCGGTGTGCATGGTCAATGTGCGTTTTTGTCCAATGTGTGCGTACTATTAAGTTTCTATATTGTGCATATCGTCAAGTGTCTTTGTTATATGCATGGGCAAGGGGGCGGAGGGGGTGGTATGAAAGAGCAAGCGCCGCCCTTGAAAACTGGATTTTTGATAAAATAGTTTTATGCGAATCTGGTCTTCTCTATTTTCCCGTAGTAAAATACTAACTCATTTTTTTTTTCATTTTGCCTCTTCCTGGAAAAAACTTATGTGGACTTTCATAGTTATATGTGTGTGTTGTTATGTGTTGTGAAATGTACAAGTTGTATATGTGCGTGTATCTGTATGTGCTTACGTGTGTATTTTATGTGTGTTAATTGTGTGATTGTACTAGAAACGGTTTTTAAGGTGTGTGATGTGTCAAGTGTGTACATGCTGTGTGTGATGTGCCAAATGTGTGTACATGCTGTGTGTGATGTGCCACATGTGTGTACATGCTGTGTGTGATGTGCCAAATCTGTACATGCTGTGTGTGATGTGCCAAGTGTGTACATGCTGTGAGTGATGTGCCAAGTGTGTACATGCTGTGTGTGATGTGCCAAGTGTGTGTACATGCTGTGTGTGATGTGCCAAGTGTGTGTACATGCTGTGTGTGATGTGACAAGTGTGTACATTGCCACCTGCACAATCTGTGCATGTGTTTGTATGCACTACACTGTGCATTTGATGTGTATTAATTGTATTTTTAGTTTAGTTTAGTCGTCTGATCATCATCACTGCACGTCGAACCAATTAGTCCATAAGTGCTCCGATCTCCCCCTCAGTATGTCTCTCAGAGTGTGGTGACTAACGAGACTAGTTCTGTGTTGGTTTGCTATTCTTCTTTGACTACCAGCATAGTGTTCTTGTCTAGCTACACCACATTTGACTTGGAATTCTTGCAGTCTGGTTAGTGTTGTAGATTCACCACTATTACTTGAATCATGTACACGCCCTCTCTCCCTTAGGGAATTTATAATATCAGCCTGGTCCATTGCTCGCCCGCTTTGTACAGCAGCCATACCTGTAAGCCTATCAGCACGTTCATTCCCCCTTACACTTCCACGCCCTTACACCTGCATACCCTGGCACCAAAATAAAACTGACCTGTAACTGTATGTGTGTACTAGGAAATGTGCGTTGCATGTGTGTTGTCAAATGTGCGTTTTATATTTTTATATGTGTACATTACAATATATGTCGGGGAGGAAGGGAAATTACGTTTTAAGCCTTTGCCTTGCGCTTCGAAGGTTGCAGGTTCGAATTCCGGGCCGTTCTGTTAACGAGTGCATTTTTCTAGATTGTTGCCGATATGAGCTCATGATGTGTGCAATACTCTTGGTAGGTGGCGTGCCATTTCTGCAGAGAGCGAATGAACCATATGGGGTCAAGCCTAGAGCAATGAAGTCAACCCTTCGGCTTTAGACCCTTGTTTTGCCACAGTATATGCAGTATCTGTATGTGTACATATAGGATAACCTTATCAGTAATTTATCTGTAGAAATGATTATCTATGGAGGACTCTTGTGTAACACTTATATTCAAAAGCACATATATTTTTCCACTGCCTTGTTAAATGTCCATGTTTCACACCCATAAGCTCTACTTGTACAACGTATAATTCTACACTCCTTCAATCGTTGGATTGATTCAACGTTAATTTTAGTGTCCTCATCCAACAGTAGGTTTGCCAAGAGACCAAAGAACATCTCCCTTATCCATCCTAAGATTGCCAACAATCGATGCTAGCCTGTTCGCTCTCTCGTTGACATGAACACCTGCTGCATGCAAGTTTCTAGTTCACATTAGATTAAGCACATGACTAGAGATCAACGAAGAGTGAGAATTAACAAAGCTGAATTGGAATCTAGTACATGCGTTTTTGACAAGTTTGTCTATATTCCATTGGTAAAAGAAAGAAATAAGAGAGAATGAGAGAGAGAGCAGTGGCGACTCGTGATCACTTTTGTTGGTGGAGCCCGGCACCACTGGTCCTTAATGACGAGCTATCACTGAGACAGAAAAAGAGACAGAGAAAGACAGAGAGAAAGAGAGAGAAAAAGAGAGAGAAAGAAAGAGAGAGATAGAAAGGAAAGAAGAGAGAGAGAATGAACAAATTTGTCAGCGGGTACCTGTAAGTCTGTGTGTACACTTTTTATCTGACATTGTATATGTGTACCTGTAAGTAGGTGCGTCATGTCAGGTAAGTTTTGTTTATAACAAGGAAGTAAATGTAACCAGAAGGAAGCCCAGACTTGAAATGTTAGAATAGAAAAACTAGGTACACACAAATCAGTTACTTGTTGTTTCAGTTTGGAATAACTTGATTGCAATTCGGACATAAATGTTCCCATCTCCTTGGCAATATCTCCAACAGCGTCTAGCGACTAACCGTACAAGTTCGGTGTTGATTGATCAGCCTACTCATATACTCATGTTGTGCTGTTCTTTTCTAGTCATATCCCTAAAACTCGTCTGTTCGGAATGACTCTCTCAGTGCGTTAAGAATGTCACTTCGATCAATTGCAATTCCTTCTGATATGGTAGTCATGCCAGCCAATCTATCAGCTCGTTCATTACCACAGAGTCATGTGTGCCCAGGGACAAAAATGAAGGTAATTTCTCTGGAAAATCGTAAGGATAAAATTGTCGATTTCGAACCTGGGAGCACACATCTATAAGACAAGTGCACTAACAACTAGACTATCACGGCTCTCCAGTTACATGTTGTTATTATAATATGAAATACTTCAAGCACGTTCATGACAAGATTGATATGTAACTCTGTGTAGAGCAATTAATGAGTAGACACGATCGGCTGTCATATCATCTCAACCTTGTTAGTTCAATATCCAATTTGTTAATTATAATCTTCTCAACTGCTCTTTCAAACTTTAGTATAAGCACTAGAGATGTATCAATATCATTTATATATATTTTTAATCAATCAAGTACCATGCCTACAGGCGTAGGCGATCATGTCTCTCCACCACTCTATCTGTCCCTTATGCGGTTGGTCATCTCTGATGTCGATCTCTT
Organism: Arion vulgaris; assembly: GCA_020796225.1. NCBI lineage: Eukaryota > Metazoa > Mollusca > Gastropoda > Stylommatophora > Arionidae > Arion > Arion vulgaris. Next base: position 87,984,397 of record CM036755.1, read on the forward strand.
GTGGAACAACGATGTCAGACCATCAACAATCTCCTCCATCTCTCTCTCGCGATCCCGAAATATCTTCTCTCTCTCTCTCTCTCTCGCGATCCCGGAATCTCTTCTCTCTCTCTCTCTCTCTCGCGATCCCGGAATCTCTTCTCTCTCTCTCTCTCTCGCGATCCCGGAATCTCTTCTCTCTCTCTCTCTCTCGCGATCCCAGAATCTCCTCTCTCTCTCTCTCTCTCGCGCGATCCCGGAATCTCCTCTCTCTCTCTCTCTCTCGCGATCCCGGAATCCCCTCTCTCTCTCGCGATCCCGGAATCTCCTCCATCTGACTTTCACGATCTCAACTCGTGTTCAAGTTGAGCACATACAAGAACCATTTACAGTTGAAAATCGAGATGATCAGGGCTGGAAAAACGCTGTCCGTGACAAATTCATTAGAAAGATTAAAATAAAATCCCTACAAAATATTTTCACCATCTTCAAAATGACAACGGGGACCCTCGCCGGTGCTACAGAGTTCGTGCACTGCCGCTGAGATCTCCATGTGTAAGAAAGAAATCGGAGCACACTTGGTTACTCTCCGAAGTGCAATGATGATGGTCCTATCAATCAACAAATCAAAATTGATATACATTTGAAGAAATCGGTGTATGTTATACAGATCAAATATATATCATCATTTTCTTCCTTGCAGACGGTCATGAGAGAAGTGTAGCTTCTTCTTCTTCTTCTTCGAACGCTCCATATCGACCATTTGTTCAACCACTCTGTGTGTGAGATTTGTATGTGATGTCAGACATTTGTTCAACCACTCTGTGTGTGAGATTTGTATGTGATGTCAGCCTAAGAGCGATTGTAAGTTGTGCCAGTTACGTGTCTACAAGTAGGCCAGCACATCCGATTTCTGCGACGTTGTTTATTCACTAGGGTAGCTTCCCTAGGCCCCTACCTCTTACGACATGCCTTGTAGGTCGCAGTGGTACTATTCTTTGCTTCCCTTGTGGGCCCTGGCACCACACGGGCGGAGAGAAGTGTATAACTGTGACGACTTTTCAGTGAGAAAGACCAAGAAGAAGACGGATTCAGAATGTGATAGCTGATCTCAGCATGACGGCAGCCAAGTTCTAGTTTATGAGAGAAATTCCGAAGAATTAACTGTTATATAGGATGATATAGTTCTGTTCACGACAAGCTACTGGATGATGATGATGATAAACTTGTGTAAAATTTCCATTAACCTGTTTATATTTCCTGTGTGTTCAGTTTTATAGCTTCCCCCCAGCCCTGTTCACCCCGGTTCCATAAGATCTAACTGTCGACGACCGTTCAGTGTATCTGTTTATGAAGGGCTAGAACGTATCATAAAACAATCAATAATATCTCACTCTAGATATGACCTCTTTCACTATTTATGTCTTTGGTTATTGGTTACTAAACGGACGTCATTGCACTCTGGGCAGACCCATAGGTGCTCAGTCTACCCCAACAGATATCGAAGAGTATATGCATACTAATGGTTCCCGTGGCTCGCTGATTAAACACACTCCTCACTCTTCCCCTCAGGCATCCAGTTCTACTTGTACAACGGGTAACTCCACATCGCTGGATCGATTCAACATCTATTTGAGTGTCTTCATCCAACTGACAGTCGTGAAGAGACCGAAGAACATCCCCCTTACCGCAAACTGTATTTATGTCTAGACTTTCAGAAGTCAAGAATGGCTATATTAATCAATCAAGGGACATACCTGCCGGCTTAGGCGATCATGTCTCTCCACAACTCTCTCTCTCTCTCCGTTGTCTAGGTAATCAGTTCTGACATCGATCTTTTGTCAAACCACGATGTCAGAGCTACCAACATCTTCTCCCTCTGTCTTCCACGATATCTCCTTCTTTGAATTTTACCTGTAGCCACCAAATGTTCTAAACCTCATCTTCACATTATATGCCCGAAGAACCTTGATTGTCTCTTATTCTTTTGATAATGTTTCTTTGTGTGCAGGCCTGTTTTAAAAGCTCATCGTTTGTTTTCTGAGCCTTCCGACAGAATTTTCAACATTCTTCTGTAAAACCACATCTCTGTGGCTTTCAATGATCTTATTGATTGTTTGTTCATTGTCCATGATTCGCTGCCATACATAGGTATGGGTTCAATATAGCACTGGAATAATCGTTTCCGCAGTGTCATTGGTAGTGAAATCTCGCATAGTGTTTGTAATTTTCATAAAAGCTGCTTTCTCTTGTGCTATTCTACACATAATCTCTGTTGTACATCTTTCATCTGATGTTAGGAATGTTCCCAGATATACTTGAATCGATGGACTTGTTTCAGTGTTGTGTTATTTAGTTTGTGCTATTCTACACATAATCTCTGTTGTACATCTTTCATCTGATGTTAGGAATGTTCCCAGATACTTGAATCGATGAACTTGTTTCAGTGTTGTGTTATTTAGTTTGTGTATATAACTGTTATAAATCAGTGATCAGCTGATGTGTCTGTCAACCGTGTCCATATATCTTCTCTCTTGACTGTACTTGTTGTGACTGCTATCTCAAACTTGATCGTATCCCATAAACTGTGCAACTATCTAGCAAGAGTTCAACTGTTACTCTATTATATATATATATATATATATCAGAACTGCACATATCCGAAGTTACTTGATGTAGCTTGTTGAATATATGATATCCAAGTCTGTTGTGTTGTTTTGTCTTATCTACATGTGCCGTGAGACGACATGGAGAGTTTCCCTCTTCTAACCTCTGCCAGGTGTATTGCTTCTGTAGTGGTTAGCCTTTGATGGATATATGTGATATTATCTATCCATCTGGTTCTTGGTCTTCCTCGGGCTTTGCGTCCGAGTTGCCTGTTATTATAGTCGTGAGATGGTAGTAGATCAGGTTTCATCCTCATTTAGGTGACTGAATCATTTTATTTATTATTTTCTAATATGTTGGATGTATGGTGTGATTTCAACGATATTTGTAATGTTCTCATTTCTCAATCTATCCCGTCTTGTAACATTAACGGCTTGTCTTAAATAGTTCATTTCACTTATTGTGATCTTTCTTTCTTGGAATTTCTGTTGTGTTGCTTGTGTGAAAGTCTGAAGAGTATGAGTTGTTCTTGTTTATTGAACTTTTAAAACCTACAAACTTTGCATCATTGGAGACCATCATTAAAAGACGAAGATAGAGGTGGCTAGGTGATGTTTATCCTATGCTAGTAGGGACAGTGGCTAGGTGATGTTTATCCTATGCTAGTAGGGACAGTGGCTAGGACAGCTCTCAGATAGAGGTGGCTAGGTGATGTTTATCGTATGCTAGTAGGGACAGTGGCTAGGTGATGTTTATCGTATGCTAGTAGGGACAGTGGCTAGGTGATGTTTATCCTATGCTAGTAGGGACAGTGGCTAGGTGATGTTTATCGTATGCTAGTAGGGACAGTGGCTAGGTGATGTTTATCGTATGCTAGTAGGGACAGTGGCTAGGTGATGTTTATCGTATGCTAGTAGGGACAGTGGCTAGGTGATGTTTATCGTATGCTAGTAGGGACAGTGGCTAGGTGATGTTTATCGTATGCTAGTAGGGACAGTGGCTAGGTGATGTTTATCGTATGCTAGTAGGGACAGTGGCTAGGTGATGTTTATCCTATGCTAGTAGGGACAGTGGCTAGGTGATGTTTATCGTATGCTAGTAGGGACAGTGGCTAGGTGATGTTTATCGTATGCTAGTAGGGACAGTGGCTAGGTGATGTTTATCGTATGCTAGTAGGGACAGTGGCTAGGTGATGTTTATCGTATGCTAGTAGGGACAGTGGCTACGGCAGCTCTCAGATAGATAGCGGATGGGGAAAAAAGTCTGGAAATCCAAAAGAAACATGGAGAAGAACTGATGAAAGAGAGAAGATTGTGGCCTGACATAAGAAACAATTGGTAGAAAGGCAGCAGAACGGCAGCAATGGAAATCTCTTTTGGAAGCTTTATGTATAAAACGGGACATGAAGAGGATATTGATCAACTAGAACTGATACTAGGTAGCATTTTCTGGTGACTTAGGTCATCTACCCCCAACCCTTATCGTTTCCAAGGCAGAGAAGAATAGAAGCACTGCTACCCCTCGCGTGTTGTATAAGGCGACTAAGATGGATAGATTTTGGGGCAGGTGACGCCCCACTGTAAAAAAAACAAACGGCAACATAAAGAGACAGTACAAACACAAATTATCTATCTGAGTGACTATTTTATTCAATCAATCAAGTGCCATGCCTGCCGGCGTAGGCGATCATGTCTCTCCACAACTCTCTTTGCTTGGTGCATGTAATCAGTTCTGACGTCGATATTTTGTCGAACCATGATGTCAGGCCATCCAACATCTTCTCCCTCTGTCTTCCACGATCTCTCCTTCCCTGAATTTTACCTGTAGTCACCAAATGTTCTAAACCTTCTCTTCGCATTATATGCCCGAAGAACCTTGATTGTCGGATTCTTATTCTTTTGATAAGGTTTCTTTGTGTGCAGGCCTGATTTAAAACCTCCACGTTTGATTTCTTTGCTGTCCATGGAATTCTCAACATTCTTCTGTAAAACCACATCTCTGTGGCTTCCAATGATCGTATTGATTGTTTGTTCAGTGTCCATGATTCGCTGCCATACATAAGAATTGGTTCAATATAGCATTGGAGTACTCGTTTTCGCAGTGTCATTGGTAGTGAGTTCACGCATAGTGTGTTCTTCATTTTCATAAAAGCTACTTTCGTTTGAGCTATTCTACTCCTAATCACTATTTTATTACCTCTGCCTTTATGTATCCTTGGGAGCGACGAGGACTGAGTATGATGATGATATATATTTTATGTACTACTTTTTAATTTTATTGATGAGTTTTTGTTAAAGCTAATTTATCTGTATTTGGTAGACATCTTGATTTCTTCTTAAATGATACTACTGGTGTCAGATGTTAGATAATTCTCATCATCATCATCAAATAACTTGTCCTGAGCAGAACTTTGCCACCCTAGCAGTCCTTCTGAATTTCTCTCTCTCAAAGTCCAGATGTCCCGCTCGTGTCTGTCTCTCCATGTGCATGCCAATTTGCTTTCTTCTATATGTCCGTGCCAGTTATTCGTCCTCTTCATTTGCAGTCTGTCTGTCTCTAAGTGTGAATGCACACGTGTCTATCTCTTCATACTCATACCAGTTTACACCCAAAACACAACAAGGACGATAGATATTACCAACACAAAACACAACAAGGACGATAGATATTACCAACACAAAACACAACAAGGATGATAGATATTACCAACTGTCCAGAAGGGACCAGGCAGTCATACTTCGCCTCCGGACAGCTCACAGCAGAATGAGATACCACCTGCAAACTAAATTCAAGATAGACACCAACGACATGTGCCCCTGTGGCTTGGCGAGTATGACAACAGAGCATTTCCTTCAGAACTGCCCCCAGTATGCAGACCTGAGGAGAAAGAGGTGGCCCACTTACACAAGCGTTCAAGACAAAGTGTATGGCGTGGCTGATAATCTGAGGCAGACGGCTGCCTTTATTAGAGAATCCGAAATCCCAATCTAGTGAAATGCAGAAGAAGAAGATACCAGTTTACTTGCGTCTTCAAGTGTATATCAGTCTGTCTGAGACGCCACGTTGACATGTGTTAACATATGAATACGCACTTATCACAACAACACCATATTGACTAGAAATATGTTGCAACGCACCGTACACACAGCAACAACAACAATAATAATAATAAACTAAACCTGAATGACATGGCAGTCTTCTTCAGATTAAATGACATACTACACAAACATGAACAGCAATAGCGATTTTACTGAAGCGTAAAAAGACGCAGTTTCCACACACATCACGCACACAATTGACACTCCATTCTCTCACAAAGAAAATACATGAAGACGAGGAAGATTGACTAGATCGCTACACAACAAGTACGTAATCCTGGCCTTCCTGTGTGTACTGTCTTCATATATAACATCTGACTAGTCTAGCTCAGATTGAAATCAAGAAGAAAGTAAGAAGAAGAGGGTAAGCTGGTAAATATAATGAGAAAAATATACAGATATACAAGTCACATATAGCAAAGACAGAAATATGTTATGAAGTCAATTCACACCCGTGTGTTGCCAGACAGATATACAAGTCACATATAGCAGAGACAGAAACATGTTATGAAGTCAATTCACGCCCGTGTGTTGCCAGGGCTCGCAAGGGGAGCAAAGAATAATAACACTACAAGACCTACAAGACATGTTGTAAGAGGCGGTACTGAGGTAGGGGGTCTAGGAAAGCTACCCTAGTAAATAAAAAGCGTCGCAGAAATCAGATGTGCTGGCCTATTTGTAGGTTCATAACTGGTACAACGTACAATCGCTCCTAGTATCATATCACATCATAATCATCATCAGGCGCTGTACCGGTCGGAGTAGGCGATCATGGATCTCCCCAAATCTCTGTCCCTGGTGTTTGCTATCATCTCAGATGTTGACGCTCTTCCATGCTATAAAGTCAGGCTGTCCAAAATGTTCTATCTCAGATCGCATACAAAGAATAGTTCAACAAGTAGACGATGTCAGATCGCATACAAAGAATGGTTCAACAAGTAGACGATGTCAGATCGCATACAAAGAATGGTTCAACAAGTAGACGATGTCAGATCGCATACAAAGAATGGTTCAACAAATAGACAATGTCAGATCGCATACAAAGAATGGTTCAACAAGTAGACGATGTCAGATCGCATACAAAGAATGGTTCAACAAGTAGACGATGTCAGATCGCATACAAAGAATGGTTCAACAAGTAGATTATGTCAGATTGCATACAAAGAATGGTTCAACAAGTAGACGATGTCAGATTGCATACAAAGAATAGTTCAACAAGTAGACGATGTCAGATCGCATACAAAGAATGGTTCAACAAGTAGATTATGTGAGATTGCATACAAAGAATGGTTCAACAAGTAGACGATGTCAGATCGCATACAAAGAATGGTTCAACAAATAGACGATGTCAGATCGCATACAAAGAATAGTTCAACAAGTAGACGATGTCAGATTGCATACAAAGAATGGTTCAACAAGTAGACGATGTCAGATCGCATACAAAGAATGGTTCAACAAGTAGATTATGTCAGATTGCATACAAAGAATGGTTCAACAAGTAGACGATGTCAGATTGCATACAAAGAATAGTTCAACAAGTAGACGATGTCAGATCGCATACAAAGAATAGTTCAACAAGTAGACGATGTCAGATCGCATACAAAGAATGGTTCAACAAGTAGACGATGTCAGATCGCATACAAAGAATGGTTCAACAAGTAGACGATGTCAGATCGCATACAAAGAATAGTTCAACAAGAGACGATGCAGATCGCATACAAGAATGGTTCAACAAGTAGACGATGTCGATCGCATACAAAGAATAGTTCAACAAGTGACGATGTCGATTGCATACAAAGAATGGTTCAACAATGACGATGTCAGATCGCATACAAAGAATGGTTCAACAAGTAGACGATGTCAGATCGCATACAAAGAATGGTTCAACAAGTAGACGATGTCAGATCGCATACAAAGAATGGCTCAACAAGTAGACGATGTCAGATCGCATACAAAGAATGGTTCAACAAGTAGACGATGTCAGGTTGTATACAAAATGGGTCAACAAGTAGACGATGTCAGATTGCATACAAAGAATGGTTCAACAAGTAGACGATGTCAGATCGCATACAAAGAATGGTTCAACAAGTAGACGATGTCAGATCGCATACAAAGAATGGTTCAACAAGTAGACCATGTCAGATCGCATACAAAGAATGGTTCAACAAGTAGACGATGTCAGATCGCATACAAAGAATGGTTCAACAAATAGACGATGTCAGATCGCATACAAAGAATAGTTCAACAAGTAGACCATGTCAGATCGCATACAAAGAATGGTTCAACAAGTAGACGATGTCAGATCGCATACAAAGAATGGTTCAACAAATAGACGATGTCAGATCGCATACAAAGAATAGTTCAACAAGTAGACGATGTCAGATTGCATACAAAGAATGGTTCAACAAGTAGACGATGTCAGATCGCATACAAAGAATGGTTCAACAAGTAGATTATGTCAGATTGCATACAAAGAATGGTTCAACAAGTAGACGATGTCAGATTGCATACAAAGAATAGTTCAACAAGTAGACGATGTCAGATCGCATACAAAGAATGGTTCAACAAGTAGACATGTCAGATGCATACAAAGAATGGTTCAACAAGTAGACGATGTCAGATCGCATACAAAGAATGGTTCAACAATTAGACGATGTCAGATCGCATACAAAGAATAGTTCAACAAGTAGACGATGTCAGATTGCATACAAAGAATGGTTCAACAAGTAGACGATGTCAGATCGCATACAAAGAATGGTTCAACAAGTAGACGATTCAGTGCACAAAGAATGGTTCAACAAGAGACATGTCAGATCACAAAGAATGTTCAACAATAGACGATGTCAGATCGCATACAAAGAATAGTTCAACAAGTAGACGATGTCAGATCGCATACAAAGAATGGTTCAACAAGTAGACGATGTCAGATCGCATACAAAGAATGGTTCAACAAGTAGACGATGTCAGATCGCATACAAAGAATAGTTCAACAAGTAGACGATGTCAGATCGCATACAAAGAATGGTTCAACAAGTAGACGATGTCAGATCGCATACAAAGAATGGTTCAACATAGAGATGTCAGATGCATACAAAGAATGTTCAACAAGTAGACGATGTCGATCATACAAAGAATGGTTCAACAAGTAGACGATGTCAGATCGCATACAAAGAATGGTTCAACAAGTAGACGATGTCAGATCGCATACAAAGAATGGTTCAACAAGTAGACGATGTCAGATCGCATACAAAGAATGGTTCAACAAGTAGACGATGTCAGATCGATACAAAGAATGGTTCAACAAGTAGACGATGTCAGATCGCATACAAAGAATGGTTCAACAAGTAGACGATGTCAGATCGCATACAAAGAATGGTTCAACAAGTAGACGATGTCAGATCGCATACAAAGAATGGTTCAACAAGTAGACGATGTCAGATCGCATACAAAGAATGGTTCAACAAGTAGACGATGTCAGATCGCATACAAAGAATGGTTCAACAAGTAGACGATGTCAGATCGCATACAAAGAATGGTTCAACAAGTAGACGATGTCAGATCGCATACAAAGAATGGTTCAACAAGTAGACGATGTCAGATCGCATACAAAGAATGGTTCAACAATTAGACGATGTCAGATCGCATACAAAGAATAGTTCAACAAGTAGACGATGTCAGATTGCATACAAAGAATGGTTCAACAAGTAGACGATGTCAGATCGCATACAAAGAATGGTTCAACAAGTAGACGATGTCAGATTGCATACAAAGAATGGTTCAACAAGTAGACGATGTCAGATTGCATACAAAGAATAGTTCAACAAGTAGACGATGTCAGATAGCATACAAAGAATAGTTCAACAAGTAGACGATGTCAGATTGCATACAAAGAATGGTTCAACAAGTAGACGATGTCAGATCGCATACAAAGAATGGTTCAACAAGTAGATGATGTCAGATTGCATACAAAGAATGGTTCAACAAGTAGACGATGTCAGATTGCATACAAAGAATGGTTCAACAAGTAGACGATGTCAGATAGCATACAAAGAATAGTTCAACAAGTAGACGATGTCAGATCGCATACAAAGAATGGTTCAACAAGTAGACGATGTCAGATCGCATACAAAGAATGGTTCAACAAGTAGACGATGTCAGATCGCATACAAAGAATGGTTCAACAAGTAGACGATGTCAGATCGCATACAAAGAATGGTTCAACAATAGACATGTCAGATCGCATACAAAGAATGGTTCAACAAGTAGACGATGTCAGATCGCATACAAAGAATGGTTCAACAATTAGACGATGTCAGATCGCATACAAAGAATGGTTCAACAAGTAGACCATGTCAGATCGCATACAAAGAATGGTTCAACAAGTAGACGATGTCAGATCGCATACAAAGAATGGTTCAACAAGTAGACGATGTCAGATCGCATACAAAGAATAGTTCAACAAGTAGACGATGTCAGATTGCATACAAAGAATGGTTCAACAAGTAGACGATGTCAGATCGCATACAAAGAATGGTTCAACAAGTAGATTATGTCAGATTGCATACAAAGAATGGTTCAACAAGTAGACGATGTCAGATTGCATACAAAGAATAGTTCAACAAGTAGACGATGTCAGATCGCATACAAAGAATAGTTCAACAAGTAGACGATGTCAGATCGCATACAAAGAATGGTTCAACAATTAGACGATGTCAGATCGCATACAAAGAATAGTTCAACAAGTAGACGATGTCAGATTGCATACAAAGAATGGTTCAACAAGTAGACGATGTCAGATCGCATACAAAGAATGGTTCAACAAGTAGAGATGTCAGATGCATACAAAGAATGGTTCAACAAGTAGACGATGTCAGATCGCATACAAAGAATGGTTCAACAAGTAGACGATGTCAGATCGCATACAAAGAATGGTTCAACAAGTAGACGATGTCAGGTTGTATACAAAGAATGGTTCAACAAGTAGACGATGTCAGATTGCATACAAAGAATAGTTCAACAAGTAGACGATGTCAGATGTATACAAAGAATGGTTCAACAAGTAGACGATGTCAGATTAGTACAAAGAATGGTTCAACAAGTAGACGATGTCAGATTGCATACAAAGAATGGTTCAACAAGTAGACGATGTCAGATTGCATACAAAGAATAGTTCAACAAGTAGACGATGTCAGATTGCATACAAGAAAGTTCAACAAGTAGACGATGTCAGATGCATACAAAGAATGGTTCAACAAGTAGACGATGTCAGATTGCATACAAAGAATAGTTCAACAAGTAGACGATGTCAGATTGCATACAAAGAATGGTTCAACAAGTAGATGATGTCAGATTGCATACAAAGAATGGTTCAACAAGTAGACGATGTCAGATTGCATACAAAGAATGGTTCAACAAGTAGACGATGTCAGATTGCATACAAAGAATGGTTCAACAAGTAGACGATATCAGATTGCATACAAAGAATGGTTCAACAAGTAGACGATGTCAGACTGTATACAAAGAATGGTTCAACAAGTAGACGATATAGAACGTTTAAAGAAGAAGACTACCTGAACATAAACTTCTTTTATATGTAAAAGAAAAACAAGAAAAACTACGATTACAGATCAAACAATGAACATTGTAAGAGAAATCATAAATTTGTACATACCAGTTCTTGTTTCAGCCATGATAACGCTGCATCAATTCTTCCCTTTCTTTCCTTCCACGTCACTTCTTGTTTATTCTCTCCATTTGTTGAGGCTACTTGTCCATCTGTCCACTCTGACCAGTACGACTGTTTAGTCCCACTGTGAAGTTTACCAGTACGAACATCCAAAATGGGAACTCTGTGCTCAGTCTTTGAAGATGTCTCCGCACCTTCAGAAAGTTTTGTAGAATTAGTTAAAGACCCTATCCCTTTAGCATCCAATGGAGACTGAGGTGATGATGCGAACATCTTGAGAGCATCATTAATCAGCTCGTCAGACTGCTTAAGTATTAGTTCAGCATGTCGTGTTCTAGCGTTGTCATCATCAAAATGAAATCCTTCTCGAATATCAAAACGAATGTTTTCATATATTGGTTGTCTAATTTGTTGATCATGTCTATATTTCTCTCTCTCGGGGGTGTGTCTACTCACAAATGATGGAGGTCTAGAATATAATTGATTTCTATAACTGGGTGATCTGTGAACAACGTGTGTTACGGGAATTTCCGTTCGTCCTGTTTGATGAGCAGCTGTTTTGATTCTGTGTACTACGGGAACTTCCGTTTTGTGTAATGCCTCGTTTTGTGGTTGGGAGTTAGTTGTGCTACTGTTGGTAACGCTAGATTCTGAGATTGTGGGACAGGCGCTAGAGACGACGCTGCTACTTGTAGTTCCAGATATAGATTGCGTGTTGGCTACTTTTGCTAAGACTGAAGGTCTGGGGGCAATTTTTGGTCTAGGTTTGACAGTTACCAGCATCTGAGGTTGTTGCTTCTGTTCCTGCTGCACCGGTTTCATTACTGGAACAAGATGAGATGGTTGCGGGTTAAGTGTTGTTGGTTGTATAGTCTTTACACTTAACTTGGAAGGAGGACCCAATCGTAAAGGTCTGGTCAAGGCTATGCAACCTTGTCCTTGATTTTTTGTTTTATCTAACTGACCTTGATCTTGGAGGATTGGTTTCACTACCTGGAGTTTTAATGCAGAGCCAGGGGCGGAAAATATATTTTTGGCACATTCTTGGGAGTTAGAATCGGGAACTTCTGTCGATTCTCCGATAGGTTCTATATTCAAAACTGTAGTCGCTCTAGTATTTGTGGAGGGTGAGTTAGAGTTGTCAGAAGAAGAACAATTTGAAGACACATTGATGGCACTTTTAGAGAAGGAAAGTTTCACATTGCCATCATTAGCTACAACTTTGACACTAGGAATAATGCTTGTTGATTCACTTTGTGATTTATGTCTGGTTGGTAATGGGGCACCAGATTTTCTATTAGCAGCTGATGGGCCCAGGTCTGACCTCCGAGCAGCAACAGGCTTAGTGGTTGTAATATTTTGATTGACGTTTGCAGATCTGTCAGACGCACTGGATTGTTTGGAGATTTCCGATGTTTTGACGTAAGAGGCCTCGGAAGTTCCCGATACCGTTGATGAAGGTCGCACTTTAGTGGAAGCATTGTTGATGTCGTTAGGAAGAAGCGAGTGGTTGGGATACGTGGTGGATGCTGGACGCGGCACGGTTCTAGATGATGTTGATTTAGAAGGTGATGATGTCAATGTTGGTTTTTGTGGTGGGACTGGCTTGGATGATGCGGTAACGGATTTGGAAGGAGACGAAATAACTTTTGAACCAAGCGAAAGTGGATGTGACCCCAGCGATTGATCACTGCTGTAGCCGCTGCTGCTGTTACTAGTGTTACTGCCTACAGCAGGGCTGGCAGCGGTACTAGTAGACTCCGTTGTGACTTGACTGCTGCACGTGGATAAAAATGTTTTTCCTTGATACCGGGACAAAGAATCGAACCCTCCATCAGCCTGTATGCCACTGTCTGCGCTAGGGAGGCGACTGTGGAGATTGTTGGTGTGATTGACAGTTGAGGCAGGATCGTGTTCAGTCTTGATATTTGTTGTTGTTCTGACTGTCGTCCGGGCTTTGATTGGGGTTACAATCACGTCTTCCTTGTGCATAGTCCCTTTAGTGATCTCCTCTATTTGCAGATGTATATCATTAGTTAGCGAATTCTACAAACATCAGTTGTACCGACAACCAAATGTAACTGCAGTTGTTTAGTTGCATCATACTGTGCGCCTAAAACACAGTTAATATTATTATGTATTATTTATTGAAAGGCACATGGAAATTTCTATATCAGAAATGACTTGATGTCATTGTTTGTGTTCTGAAGGATCCCTGTGTTATTGTATGATGATATTAATACTGCTCCCTAGTCGTCAGTGAAGCCTGTATGTATGTAGTTGATTCTATGATAAGCAACTGATGTTGATGTGTGTATAGATCAACATAATATTGCTTGTATTGTAGTTGTTGATGATCCACATTGAAGGTACAATCAACAAGTCTGAAGAAAATAGAAGAGAAATATCAACAAGTTAGTCTGAATGTTCTAGCAAATGCAATTATCTAATACATTTAAAAAAAAACTATCGTGGACATTATAAAAGAACCTAGCCCGCGTGCCCAGCGTGTTCGTAGCGCGTTGGACTATGGGTGACTAGTCCTCTGTAAGTGCGGGTTCAACTCCACGGACTGGCAGAAAAGCTACAGGTCCCCCAGATTTACGATGTTCGTGGCACCGAGCCGAAGAGTTACGATGTCCATGACACCGAGCCGAAGAGCTTTCAGCTCAAGTGCTTCTGGATCGAAAAAATAAAATAAAATTTAAAAAATAAAAGAAGCTAAACTATCCAACGATGACTACCACACACTTGACAGACAAGGACAGACTATCATCTTGTGACTTAGGATAGGACATAACAGACTGAACAAACACCTACACAGGCTACGATTGTCCCCTCTGTGCCCCTGTGGCACCGCTCATCAAACCACAGAACATGTCCTGCAAGACTGTTACCTGTATGTCCTCCCTAGAAAGGAATGATGGCGTACAATACAACACTACATTCAAAACTACATGGCACCAGAGATGAGTTCCAGACAATAGTCGACTTCATCATAAGAAAGCGTCTGACGGTATAATCATCAAAATAGCGATCCCAAAAGAAGAAGAAGATCTAATACTTTCAATGAAATAATTTCTCCAATAGATGTTTGAAAGTGTGTACTAAATATGTTACAACAAGTAGTTGGTAGACTTCCTATAGAGGTTTCTTTGTTTGTTATGTAGACGGATTAAAGCTTCTTTAAGCCGAGGCAAGTAGCTTACAACCTAAGGGTAAGCCATTTATTGGTTATATCAGAACGTGTAACCCAACAAACATGAGAAATAAGAATGAACTCCTTTCAGAGAATACAAGTTTATATTTATAAGTAGCGCTCTATAGAACTTTTTCTTTCTTTTCTTTATGTATTCCTCTTGTGCCTTTCAGCATTTAGAGTATGCGAATAGTTCTGGTCAGTTTCCTCCAGTGTGGCTAGTATATATAGTATTTCTTACTGCCTCTAATATTTCCTTGTTTCATCGTTGTGTGTGTGTGAGTGAGACATTTGACATTGAAATCATCGTAACTAAATAACGAAGCTAAAGATGTCAATGTGAACAATGTCTATATTTTGTTGGACTTGACTGAACTTGTATACCTCAAACATGACAAGTCATTCATTTGTAAATTGATTCATTGATAGGACCATCATCATTGCACTTCGGTGAGTAACCATGTGTGCTCCGATCTCTTTCTTACACCGGAAGATCTCAGCTGCAGTGCACAAACTCCGTAGCACCGGCGAGGTCCCCGATGTAATTTTGAAGATGGTGAAGATATTTTTGTAGGAATTTTATTTTTAATCTTTTCTAATGAATTTTGTCCGGGAAGTGGCTTTCCAGCATGCTTTTCTCGATTTTGAACTGCAAATGGTCCTTTTACGTGCTGAAATTGAACACGGGACCTACGTATTATCGTCCATCTTCGATAGGACTAGTAACTCAATCTCATCTACACTGATATCAGAGATCTGTGGAATAATTATTTGTAAAGCAAGACATTTACCAAAGATGGGTAGATGTCTTTTTTCCTAGATGATTTCAAAAATGGAAATTGTTATACAATCCAGACAGTTATGCGTCTATTCTAGCCGGCCTCCCTTATATAACCAATCAGCTCTGATAATATTCTATAGTAGAACAATAGATGTGGTACCATAAAGTTGACTATTATATACGTAAAATCTTCTCAGAAACTCATATATGTACACATGTTCTTAAGACTATTATAAACGTAAAATCTTCTCAGAAACTCATATATGTACACATGTTCTTAAGACTATTATATACGTAAAATCTTCTCAGAAACTCATATATGTACACATGTTCTTAAGACTATTATATACGTAAAATCTTCTCAGAAACTCATATATGTACACATGTTCTTAAGCGTGTGAACTTGCTTCAATTCAACAGTGAGCGGGAAATATTTGTTCCGACTTCAACGGCTCTCAGATCGACCTAGTCTCAATTGGGTTCCAGAAAAATCACTGGAAAGTAAAGACGACAAGTGTGATGTTGAGCCACATCACCCATCGTGTGCCGATAGTCAAATGAAAAATACTGGCCTAACATCATATTATCCTATATACCACGTGGTATAAAATGTGTTTCTTTACTTTTGTTTATATGTACAAATATTTTGTCTTGTTGACAAATATTGACAAATATCCTCTTCCCCCTTCCCTTACTCTACGTTTCCTCCAATTGTTTTAGCTAATATTCTTCTTCTTCTTTGAACACCCACACTTTGTGATTTCTATGTGATCTGAGTCTTAGAGCGATTCTACGTTGTGCCAGTTATGCGCCTACAAGTAGGCCAGCACATCTCTTCCTCTTCTTTGCGTTCGTTTCTTTACGACCAATTTTATTCAATCTTTGTGACATGTTTGATCTTTGCCAAGAACGTGTATACGTTGCACATTGGTTTGGTAGGCCCCTAAACGCATAGACTTTTACACATTTAGGACACATGCATCCGATTTCAGCCAAACATCCTTAGTCGCCTCTTACGACATGCCTTGCAGGTCGCAGTGGTGCTATTCTTTGCTTCCCTTGCAGGCCCCGGCACCACACATGCGCTTTTGTTTTTTTTATTTCTAATAATGTTTTGTCTTATTGAAAAATACCCCCCTCCCTCCCGTTTCCCCCAATTTTATTACCAATATTGCAAAATGATTCCTTTAACTTTTGTTCTATGATAATAACTATCGATATAAGGCAAGACTTTCATTGTAGGACCCTTAGCATCTCCATCGACAATCGCCCGTTAAAACAAGTAAAAGACTTCACATACCTGGGAAGCATTTGTTCAGCAAATGGAAGAATAACTAATGAAATTCAACACAGATGCAACAAAGCAAATCAAATGATAGGACAAATGGAGTTAATATTAAAATGCAAACATGTCACCATGAACACAAAAAGAGCAATATTCAACACAATCTTTCTCCCCACATTATGTTACCAGTGCCAAACCTGGACACTGACAACAAATGATAGAAGAAAACTAGTCACGACATAGATGAAGTGTCTACGCAGAATGTTGGAGTAACAGGAAGAGACCGGTTGAGAAATGAAGACATCAGGAAAAAGTGGGCACAACGTCAGTACTAAACTTCATCAAGAAACAACAAATTAAATGGTTCGGCCACATAAGCAGATTACCAACAGACAGTACACCTCTAAGAGCAATGCTGCTCCGATACAATGGGTACAAAGCAAAAAGCAGGCCACGCAAAAGATGGACCTCAGAGATAACAGAGGCGACGAAAGAGACTATCTACGAAGCGCACACAAATGTCCGTTTTAGAAATCTCTTCTTGACCTGACGCTATGACACAAAACAGGATTGGAGAAAAGAAAGAAAGAAAGAATTTTATTGTTGTATTCTATATGTAGTGTGCTGTAAAAAAAAAAAAAAGTTAAATTCTTCACTTCTGTTGTATCCTTTGCTTGATAAAGGCTTTTTGGTGGAAACGTTGCTGTGCATTGTCATTGGTTTGTCAAATCACAGTACTTTGTTTTCACGTAGTTTCACCATAAGATAATAACCATAGCTAGACATCGGGTGATGGAAAACAAAGACATAAACTTTCACTCTGCTTCATTTCAAGGCACAAACAGTAGCGGAGTAAACAAAACGTATTCCATAGGGAGAATGAGCAGTGATCAACTAATACAAACATATCACTATAGAAGTATGTATAACGAAACTAGCAAGACAAATCGATAATAGCTGTTGCACACATTTAACTACCAGTATATAGATATATATAAATATATATCTCCGATTGTGTCAGCTCTAATCACGACATGAACTCAATCATAGCCGCCAGTCTTAGAATATGGTTGGAAAAGCAGTGTAGCGTTTTGAATGCAATATTAGATTGAGAGAGTTGTGCAAGTCGTCGTGTAGCAATAAGAATATTCAATCACGATCGATAAATCCGATTGCGACAATTGATCTCAAGCTGACGTTTTACAAGCTGCAATATAATTAGTCGATGACAGAATTAGGAAAGGGATTTGACAATAACGGAAATGTTGACAAGGACAACACGTTTCTCGACTTGACCATATTGAAGGATTTGGTCATACACGATATTTGCAAGAATAGAATGGTTAGAGTATTGACAAATCTAGAAGAAGTAAATTGTTCTCTTAGTTAGTGCTAGCTGATCAAATGTTTGTTTTCATGTTGTTTTTTATTTAATCGACAAACATGTCCTGATGTAGACAAAGTGACTGCTTTATGGTTGCAAGTTTGCTCAAGTAGTTACCGGGGCCCAAATTAGGGGTGTCTAAAGAATAGAACAACTGTTACCTGCCACGCATGTCGTAAGAAGCGACTATTGAGGTAGGACGTGGTAAACAAAACCACTAGATAGCTACAGAAACCACAACCAGTGAAACAACAACAACACTACACACAACAACACTACACACAACAACACTACACACAACAACACTACACACAACAACACTACACACAACAACACTGCACACAACAACACTGCACACAACAACACTACACACAACAACACTACACACACAACACTGCACACAACAACACTGCACACAACACTACACACAACAACACTACACACAACAACACTACACACAACAACACTACACACATCAACACTACACACAACAACACTACACACAACAACACACTGCACACATCAACACAACACACACACTACACACAACAACACTGCAGACAACAACACTACACACAACAACACTACACACAACAACACTGCACACAACAACACTGCACACAACAACACTACACACAACAGTACACACATCAACACAACAACACTACACACAACAACACTGCACACAACAACACTACACACAACAACACTGCACACAACAACACAACAACACTGCACACAACAACACTGCACACAACAACACAACACACGACAACACTCCACACAACAACACAACACACAACACTACACACATCAACACAACAACACTACACACAACAACACTGCACACAACAACACTGCACACAACAACACTACACACAACAACACTGCACACAACAACACTGCACACAACAACACTACACACAACAACACTGCACACAACAACACTATACACAACAACACTACACACAACAACACTACACACAACAACACTGCACACAACACTACACACAATAACACTGCACACAACAACACTGCACACAACACTACACACAACAACACTACACACAACAACACTACATACAACAACACTGCACACAACAACACTACACACAACACTACACACAACAACACTACATACAACAACACTGCACACAACAACACTGCACACAACAACACTACACACAACAACACTGCACACAACAACACTATACACAACAACACTACACACAACAACACTACACACAACAACACTGCACACAACACTACACACAATAACACTGCACACAACAACACTACACACAACAACACTACACACAACAACACTCCACACAACAACACTACATACAACAACACTGCACACAACAACACTACATACAACAACACTACATACAACAACACTGCACACAACAACACTGCACACAACAACACTACATACAACAACACTGCACACAACAACACTACATACAACAACACTACATACAACAACACTACATACAACAACACTACATACAACAACACTCCACACAACAACACTACACACAACAACACTACACACAACAACACTACATACAACAACACTGCACACAACAACACTACACACAATAACACTGCACATAACAACACTGCACACAACAACACTGCACACAACAACACTACACACAACAACACTACACACAACAACACTACATACAACAACACACCACACAACATCACATGTTACATGCTTAAGAACAGTGTCGAAACATTATCTTCAAACTTGAAAGATGAACAGTCTTATGCAGCCACACATTTACTGACTTGGCATTTAAACCAAACAAATTATCAATGGAAAAATAGTCTTCATTTTAAAGCAGTCTGTAGACGCTAGGAAACAGATGTAAGCAATGCACTAGTAAGAAACAGGCAACAGTTTTTAAACTCTAGTTTAAAAAAACTAAAAAATAAATCCAATTTAAGGAAATTTGAGGTTTTTCTTGTTGTTTTTCCCCCCCACATAAGCAATGTTAATTTGTAATTTTCTCTTTAACTGACATCTGCGAGTTGCTTGGTGTTTGTGTTACATGTCTCGTGAATGTGAGTTATATGTGTGTTAGATTGTGAGTAATATGTGTGTTGAAAGTGTGCTAGCTGTGTATTGAAAGTGTGCTAGCTGTTAGGTACATATGTGTTGGAAGTATTTTAAATGAGTTACATTAAAATGTTATGTTGAAAACTCTCTAACGTTTGACTAATGACAAGTTCGCCATTATACTTACATTTCCACATGACTGAGCGAAGACAATAAATGACGATGTTCTTAAACAGGACATGCAGACAAAGAAACATTATCATAAGAATAAGAATCAGACCATCAAGATGTTTGGGGTATATAATGCCAAGAGGAGGTTTAGAACATTTGGTGACTACATGTAACATTCAGCGAATGAGAAATCATGGAAGACAGAGGGAGAAGATGTTGCATGGTCTGACATCATGGTTCGACAAAAGATCGACGTCAGAACTGATTAACTACACCAAGGAAAGAGAGAGCGAGAGAGAGAGAGAGAGAGAGAGGGATGAGGTTATGGAGAGACATGATCGCCTACGCCGGCAGGCATGACACTGATTGAATAGAAGTAATGATAGATTCACGGAGGATGTCAATATTTGAGAAGAAACTTCACCTGCCACCCACACTTGCTATCGATATCATACAACCAAACTGATAATGTTCTCTCAGTCAGCACTTTAGTTACTCTATGAGATATTTCTCTAGCCAATAATTCTTAGTTTTAAAGCAACATTTAAATGTCACGGTCGTGCATCCATATATAGTCTACACAACTCGTAAACAATAATAACGCTGTTGTAGAACAAAAATAGCAATCTTTGTCAGCGGGTCTCTCATGGGAGACTGAACAAATGCTGAGTAAGCAAATTAACGGTTGTTTCTCGCTGGACTAGGCATTCAGTGGATACTGATATCAAACTACCAAACAGTTGATGTATTGCGAGTTTGAGGAGGCAGACGTTTAGCTGGTGGACAGGAAAAGAAAGCCTTAAATACTCTTAAGTGTCTCTAAAATGCTTCGATATACAGACCACATTCTGAAAATTCCTGGCGCAAGATCGTCAAATGTGGCGCTATAACAAGCGGAATTCGCATAGCTGAGAATCGTCTTACTGTTGAGGCGCAGAGAAAGAGTGAAAAGACAAAACACACATCACCCATATATCCGACCTTGATCATGTATGTCCCACCTGTGGTAGAGGATTGTGTTCGAAGACTGGACTCTACAGTCTCCTCCGCACACACCATAGAAGTGCAGCAGAACACGTCTGAGGCCGTTGTCATCATCGCTTGCGATGGACGGCTATTATTATTATGTCAAAGTTGGATGGTCTGGACTTCACAGAAGATCTTGTCTTGCTTTCACACATACTACAAGATATGCAGTAAAAATAGATAAGCAGAAACGGGGGGCAGCTGGTCGGTCTTTAAATCAACTAAAAGAAGACAAACGTACTGTGAAGCAACAATATACGAGATAACCCGATATGGATTGAAGGAAAGGCTATAGAAGATATTTGGTGAGTGTGTCTACCTTCGCAATACAATCAGATAGTCAGTAGGTACAGATGAGGATAGTAACCACATGATTAGAAATCCCGGCAAGTCTTTGCTCTCCTGTACACAATGTGGAAATCTACTGTCATCCTTACTAAAGAAAAGCTCTGGCTATTCAGCCCAAATGTGAAATTAATTCATCTTGTTCTATGGTTCGGTAACGTAGGAAATCACCAAGTTAAATACATATAAGATTTAGAACTTTATCAACAGATGTCTTCTGCAGATTCGGTAACGTAGGAAATCACCAAGTTAAATACATATAAGATTTAGAACTTTATCAACAGATGTCTTCTGCAGGTTCGGTAACGTAGGAAATCACCAAGTTAAATACATATAAGATTTAGAACTTTATCAACAGATGTCTTCTGCAGGTTCGGTAACGTAGGAAATCACCAAGTTAAATACATATAAGATTTAGAACTTTATCAACAGATGTCTTCTGCAGATTCTCATACTGAGATGGTATAACAGAGTTGGCAAACATAGACCTGTAGATAAGAATAGAACAGGAACACATGACGGCCAAAGTCAGGAAGATAAAATAGTGGCGATAAGGCACTCCTTGAGGAAGACAGTCGCATTTCATTAGACAAACAGCTGAGTGAAACCGGGAGTGTGTAACTCATACTCTCCCCTGAGAACGTAATAGTATCTATATGTCTGTCTGTCTGTCTATCTATCTATCTATATGTCTGTCTGTCTGTCTGTCTGTCTGTCTGTCTATCTATCTATCTATCTATCTATCTATCTATCTATCTATCTATCTATCAATCAATCAATCAATCTATCTATCTATCTATATCTATCTATCTATCTATCTATCTATCTATCTATCTATCTATCTATCTATATATATATATATATATATATATATATATATATATATATATATATCCACCTACCTATCTATCTTCCTATCTATCTAAATATTTATCTATCAATCTATCTATCTAGCTATATATCTACCCATCTAACTCTATGTATCCGTCTGTCTATTGATCTGATATATGCCTTTATTTCTCTATCTATTGTATGTCTGTTTCCATGTCTAACTACACTTGCTGTCCACACCTTTCCCCCAGCATCTCTTTGCCACTTTGTCCTGCAGATATGTTCCTATTTCTGCATTAACTATTCACATCAGACTTGTCCCAAGTATGCTGCACTTTAGTCTCAACGAGAGGTATTCCTAATGTCAAGAGGTGGAGCAGCTAGGACGACATTCGTCGATACTATCAGCAGATTATATTCGGCAACACTTCATCGTCTTTTACAGGGGCGACACCCCAGGGGTCTACAAGGAAGGAATGGAGGAATTTAGTGTGACAGATACTTGCAAGATTCGTCGCGTGCACAGGTTGGAATTGTCACAGTAGTGACCCATATAACAAGACTAAACATGGAATTGTATCAACACTGCCGACTAAAGCAAGTGCTTTCTCTCTCTATCTCTCTCTCTGTAAGTCTCTGTAGCGTATTTGTTAGGTACTCGTTTCTCCTTTCAAATGTACTCGGTCTATTTGTCCAGAGATCCCTGATCGCAGTGGTCGAGCACCTAATCCTTTCGGAGACGGACGATAAAACGCAGGTTCCGTATACAAGTTGAGCATGTAAAGAACCCTTGGCAGTTCAAAATCGAGAAGAGTAGACTGGAAAGTCGCTGCCCGGGCAAAATTCCATATAAAGATTTTTTAAAATACAATTCCTACAAATAATTGTCACCATCCTCTAAATTACATCGGGATCCTCGCCGGTGCTACGGAGTTCTAGCACTGCCGGTGAGATCTTTCTGTGTAAGAAAGATATCGGAGCACACGGGGTTACTTACCGAAGTGCAATGATGATGGTGCTACCAATCTATCTATTTATTTCATCTGACCTTTCACATGCAGATGTTGATTTCTTATTCTGCTTTCTTGCTTTCTATTCTCATGTGCATTGTAAATATTCTTATACTGAAACTGTGTTGTTGATATTAATCTGTCTTCATAAAATCACACCCTTCTATCTATTAATCTGTCTTCATAAAATCACACCCTTCTATCTATTAATCTGTCTTCATAAAATCACATCCTTCTATCTATTAATCTGTCTTCATAAAATCACATCCTTCTATCTATTAATCTGTCTTCATAAAATCACATCCTTCTATCTATAATGAGAGAGCTTGTTCCTCTTCTTCTTCTTCTCTCTAATATTGTTATTTGACTCACAGCGTCAGGATAAGAAGAGATTTCTATAATGGGTTTTTGTGTGCGCTTCATAAATAGTGTTTTTCACCGCCTCTGTTATTTATGAGGCTCACCTTTTGCGTGGATGATCCGTTGACCTGTAGATTAGCTATAGTGTAGTGATTAACGCACTTGCTTTCTAGACGTGTGGTGTTGGTTCGATACAGAGTTGGAGACCCTTTTTTCCGACGGGAAATGGCTTTCAGATCGACCCAGCTCCCAAGTGGGCACCAGAAAAAGACTGAGATGTAAAGGCGTTCAGCGGGATGTTGACCACATGACCCATCGTGTACTGTTGATCAAAGAAATTAGTGAAGATCATCATCATCATCACCCTGCGGCCAGGTCAATAGAAGCTTACATCTCTTCCTTCCTTCAACATATCAAACAGCGTACAAATTATTAATCACTCCAGTTTTGTGCTGAGTAATCTAACGTCTTGTAACACTAGTAAAATGTTCATGTCTGAGAGATTCTTGTTTTATTCTCATCTCCTTTACTTGGGGGATCTCTATGCTGAAGTGGGTAAGACGTTCCATTACTTGGGGATCTCTATGGTGAAGTGGGTAAGACGTTCCATTACTTGGGGATCTCTATGGTGAAGTGGGTAAGACGTTCCATTACTTGGGGATCTCTATGGTGAAGTGGGTAAGACGTTCCATTACTTGGGGATCTCTATGCTGAAGTGGGTAAGACGTTCCATTACTTGGGGATCTCTATGGTGAAGTGGGTAAGACGTTCCATTACTTGGGGATCTCTATGCTGAAGTGGGTAAGACGTTCCATTACTTGGGGATCTCTATGCTGAAGTGGGTAAGACGTTCCATTACTTGGGGATCTCTATGCTGAAGTGGGTAAGACGTTACATTACTTGGGGGATCTCTATGGTGAAGTGGGTAAGACGTTCCATTACTTGGGGATCTCTATGCTGAAGTGGGTAAGACGTTCCATTACTTGGGGGATCTCTATGGTGAAGTGGGTAAGACGTTCCATTACTTGGGGATCTCTATGCTGAAGTGGGTAAGACGTTCCATTACTTGGGGATCTCTATGCTGAAGTGGGTAAGACGTTCCATTACTTGGGGATCTCTATGGTGAAGTGGGTAAGATGTTCCATTACTTGGGGGATCTCTATGCTGAATTGGGTAAGACGTTCCATTACTTGGGGGATCTCTATGCTGAAGTGGGTAAGACGTTCCATTACTTGGGGATCTCTATGCTGAAGTGGGTAAGACGTTCCATTACTTGGGGATCTCTATGCTGAAGTGGGTAAGACGTTCCATTACTTGGGGATCTCTATGCTGAAGTGGCTAAGACGTTCCATTACTTGGGGGATCTCTATGCTGAAGTGGGTAAGACGTTCCATTACTTGGGGATCTCTATGCTGAAGTGGGTAAGACGTTCCATTACTTGGGGATCTCTATGCTGAAGTGGGTAAGACGTTCCATTACTTGGGGATCTCTATGCTGAATTGGGTAAGACGTTCCATTACTTGGGGGATCTCTATGGTGAAGTGGGTAAGACGTTCCATTACTTGGGGATCTCTATGCTGAAGTGGGTAAGACGTTCCATTACTTGGGGATCTCTATGGTGAAGTGGGTAAGACGTTCCATTACTTGGGGATCTCTATGCTGAAGTGGGTAAGACGTTCCATTACTTGGGGATCTCTATGGTGAAGTGGGTAAGACGTTCCATTACTTGGGGATCTCTATGGTGAAGTGGGTAAGACGCTCCATTACTTGGGGGATCTCTATGCTGAAGTGGGTAAGACGTTCCATTACTTGGGGATCTCTATGCTGAATTGGGTAAGACGTTCCATTACTTGGGGGATCTCTATGGTGAAGTGGGTAAGACGTTCCATTACTTGGGGATCTCTATGCTGAAGTGGGTAAGACGTTCCATTACTTGGGGATCTCTATGGTGAAGTGGGTAAGACGTTCCATTACTTGGGGATCTCTATGGTGAAGTGGGTAAGACGTTCCATTACTTGGGGGGTCTCTATGCTGAAGTGGGTAAGACGTTCCATTACTTGGGGATCTCTATGGTGAAGTGGGTAAGACGTTCCATTACTTGGGGATCTCTATGCTGAAGTGGGTAAGACGTTCCATTACTTGGGGATCTCTATGCTGAAGTGGGTAAGACGTTCCATTACTTGGGGATCTCTATGCTGAAGTGGGTAAGACGTTCCATTACTTGGGGATCTCTATGCTGAAGTGGGTAAGACGTTCCATTACTTGGGGATCTCTATGCTGAAGTGGGTAAGACGTTCCATTACTTGGGGATCTCTATGCTGAAGTGGGTAAGACGTTCCATTACTTGGGGATCTCTATGCTGAAGTGGATAAGACGTTCCATTACTTGGGGGATCTCTATGGTGAAGTGGGTAAGACGTTCCATTACTTGGGGATCTCTATGCTGAAGTGGGTAAGACGTTCCATTACTTGGGGATCTCTATGCTGAAGTGGGTAAGACGTTCCATTACTTGGGGATCTCTATGCTGAAGTGGGTAAGACGTTCCATTACTTGGGGATCTCTATGCTGAAGTGGGTAAGACGTTCCATTACTTGGGGATCTCTATGCTGAAGTGGATAAGACGTTCCATTACTTGGGGGATCTCTATGGTGAAGTGGGTAAGACGTTCCATTACTTGGGGATCTCTATGCTGAAGTGGGTAAGACGTTCCATTACTTGGGGATCTCTATGGTGAAGTGGGTAAGACGTTCCATTACTTGGGGGATCTCTATGCTGAAGTGGGTAAGACGTTCCATTACTTGGGGATCTCTATGCTGAAGTGGGTAAGACGTTCCATTACTTGGGGATCTCTATGGTGAAGTGGGTAAGACGTTCCATTACTTGGGGATCTCTATGGTGAAGTGGGTAAGACGTTCCATTACTTGGGGATCTCTATGCTGAAGTGGGTAAGACGTTCCATTACTTGGGGATCTCTATGGTGAAGTGGGTAAGACGTTCCATTACTTGGGGATCTCTATGCTGAAGTGGGTAAGACGTTCCATTACTTGGGGGATCTCTATGCTGAAGTGGGTAAGACGTTCCATTACTTGGGGATCTCTATGCTGAAGTGGATAAGACGTTCCATTACTTGGGGGATCTCTATGGTGAAGTGGGTAAGACGTTCCATTACTTGGGGATCTCTATGCTGAAGTGGGTAAGACGTTCCATTACTTGGGGATCTCTATGGTGAAGTGGGTAAGACGTTCCATTACTTGGGGATCTCTATGCTGAAGTGGGTAAGACGTTCCATTACTTGGGGATCTCTATGCTGAAGTGGGTAAGACGTTCCATTACTTGGGGATCTCTATGGTGAAGTGGGTAAGACGTTCCATTACTTGGGGATCTCTATGGTGAAGTGGGTAAGACGTTCCATTACTTGGGGATCTCTATGGTGAAGTGGGTAAGACGTTCCATTACTTGGGGATCTCTATGCTGAAGTGGGTAAGACGTTCCATTACTTGGGGATTCTATGGTGAAGTGGGTAAGACGTTCCATTACTTGGGGGGATCTCTATGCTGAAGTGGGTAAGACGTTCCATTACTTGGGGATCTCTATGCTGAAGTGGGTAAGACGTTCCATTACTTGGGGATCTCTATGCTGAAGTGGATAAGACGTTCCATTACTTGGGGGATCTCTATGGTGAAGTGGGTAAGACGTTCCATTACTTGGGGATCTCTATGCTGAAGTGGGTAAGACGTTCCATTACTTGGGGATCTCTATGGTGAAGTGGGTAAGACGTTCCATTACTTGGGGATCTCTATGCTGAAGTGGGTAAGACGTTCCATTACTTGGGGATCTCTATGCTGAAGTGGGTAAGACGTTCCATTACTTGGGGATCTCTATGGTGAAGTGGGTAAGACGTTCCATTACTTGGGGATCTCTATGCTGAAGTGGGTAAGACGTTCCATTACTTGGGGATCTCTATGGTGAAGTGGGTAAGACGTTCCATTACTTGGGGATCTCTATGCTGAAGTGGGTAAGACGTTCCATTACTTGGGGATCTCTATGCTGAAGTGGGTAAGACGTTCCATTACTTGGGGATCTCTATGCTGAAGTGGGTAAGACGTTCCATTACTTGGGGATCTCTATGCTGAAGTGGGTAAGACGTTCCATTACTTGGGGATCTCTATGCTGAAGTGGGTAAGACGTTCCATTACTTGGGGGATCTCTATGCTGAAGTGGGTAAGACGTTCCATTACTTGGGGGGTCTCTATGGTGAAGTGGGTAAGACGTTCCATTACTTGGGGATCTCTATGGTGAAGTGGGTAAGACGTTCCATTACTTGGGGATCTCTATGCTGAAGTGGGTAAGACGTTCCATTACTTGGGGATCTCTATGGTGAAGTGGGTAAGACGTTCCATTACTTGGGGATCTCTATGCTGAAGTGGGTAAGACGTTCCATTACTTGGGGATCTCTATGCTGAAGTGGGTAAGACGTTCCATTACTTGGGGGATCTCTATGGTGAAGTGGGTAAGACGTTCCATTACTTGGGGATCTCTATGGTGAAGTGGGTAAGACGTTCCATTACTTGGGGATCTCTATGGTGAAGTGGGTAAGACGTTCCATTACTTGGGGATCTCTATGCTGAAGTGGGTAAGACGTTCCATTACTTGGGGATCTCTATGCTGAAGTGGGTAAGACGTTCCATTACTTGGGGATCTCTATGGTGAAGTGGGTAAGACGTTCCATTACTTGGGGATCTCTATGCTGAAGTGGGTAAGACGTTCCATTACTTGGGGATCTCTATGCTGAAGTGGGTAAGACGTTCCATTACTTGGGGATCTCTATGCTGAAGTGGGTAAGACGTTCCATTACTTGGGGATCTCTATGCTGAAGTGGGTAAGACGCTCCATTACTTGGGGGATCTCTATGCTGAAGTGGGTAAGACGTTCCATTACTTGGGGATCTCTATGGTGAAGTGGGTAAGACGTTCCATTACTTGGGGATCTCTATGCTGAAGTGGGTAAGACGTTCCATTACTTGGGGATCTCTATGCTGAATTGGGTAAGACGTTCCATTACTTGGGGGATCTCTATGCTGAAGTGGGTAAGACGTTCCATTACTTGGGGATCTCTATGCTGAAGTGGGTAAGACGTTCCATTACTTGGGGATCTCTATGGTGAAGTGGGTAAGACGTTCCATTACTTGGGGATCTCTATGGTGAAGTGGGTAAGACGTTCCATTACTTGGGGATCTCTATGCTGAAGTGGGTAAGACGTTCCATTACTTGGGGATCTCTATGCTGAAGTGGGTAAGACGTTCCATTACTTGGGGATCTCTATGCTGAAGTGGGTAAGACGTTCCATTACTTGGGGATCTCTATGCTGAAGTG
This sequence comes from Arion vulgaris, assembly GCA_020796225.1. Taxonomy (NCBI): domain Eukaryota; kingdom Metazoa; phylum Mollusca; class Gastropoda; order Stylommatophora; family Arionidae; genus Arion; species Arion vulgaris. Next base: position 88,013,602 of record CM036755.1, read on the forward strand.
GGTAAGACGTTCCATTACTTGGGGATCTCTATGCTGAAGTGGGTAAGACGTTCCATTACTTGGGGATCTCTATGGTGAAGTGGGTAAGACGTTCCATTACTTGGGGATCTCTATGGTGAAGTGGGTAAGACTTTCCATTACTTGGGGTATCTCTATGCTGAAGTGGGTAAGACGTTCCATTACTTGGGGATCTCTATGCTGAAGTGGGTAAGACGTTCCATTACTTGGTGGATCTCTATGCTGAAGTGGGTAAGACGTTCCATTACTTGGGGATCTCTATGCTGAAGTGGGTAAGACGTTCCATTACTTGGGGATCTCTATGCTGAAGTGGCTAAGACGTTCCATTACTTGGGGGATCTCTATGCTGAAGTGGGTAAGACGTTCCATTACTTGGGGATCTCTATGCTGAAGTGGGTAAGACGTTCCATTACTTGGGGATCTCTATGGTGAAGTGGGTAAGACGTTCCATTACTTGGGGATCTCTATGCTGAAGTGGCTAAGACGTTCCATTACTTGGGGGATCTCTATGGTGAAGTGGGTAAGACGTTCCATTACTTGGGGATCTCTATGCTGAAGTGGCTAAGACGTTCCATTACTTGGGGGATCTCTATGCTGAAGTGGCTAAGACGTTCCATTACTTGGGGGATCTCTATGGTGAAGTGGGTAAGACGTTCCATTACTTGGGGATCTCTATGCTGAAGTGGGTAAGACGTTCCATTACTTGGGGATCTCTATGCTGAAGTGGGTAAGACGTTCCATTACTTGGGGATCTCTATGCTGAAGTGGGTAAGACGTTCCATTACTTGGGGATCTCTATGGTGAAGTGGGTAAGACGTTCCATTACTTGGGGATCTCTATGCTGAAGTGGCTAAGACGTTCCATTACTTGGGGGATCTCTATGGTGAAGTGGCTAAGACGTTTGGCTGTCGTTCTGAAGGTTGTGGGCTCGAATCCGAACCGAGTCACATGTTCAATTTTGTTATGAGATTCCTATGATTATTGCTGGAGCTACGGAGTTCGTGCAACTCTCAGTAGGTAACATGCTATTTCTGCTGACATGAACAGAGTCCCCCTTCCTTGCCTTAATGTGTGCACGCCCATGGTAAAAAAGTAAACAAGTTACAGAAACTTAAACAGAAAGAAACACCCCCAACCCCCACTGTTCATGAACTAAGTGAACATTTTTGTTTATCTCTGCCCTATGTGCCCTCGTACGCGACGAGAACTGATGGAGATTGTCTTAAGTAGTGATCCTATCTGAACTAACCCTGTCCGTTTCTTGTACAATCTCACATCGATTACTGCACTTTGTACACTTGATATTATCTTTCTCTCTGTCTCTATCTTTCTCTCTGTCTCTCTCTCTCTCTCTCTATCTCTCTCTCTATCTATCTATCTCTCTCTATATATATATATATATATATATATCTGTCTGTTTGTCTGTCTATCTCTTACTGTATCTCTCTGAACGTGTTTCGTGCTACTTCTGTCTCTCATTTTCTTATCGTCGTCTCTCTATCTATCTGTCATTGTCTCTACTGTGTCAGAGTGTATGTACGTATGTCTCTCTCTCTCTCCGTTTAACTGTATCTCTCTGAACGTGTTTCTTGCTACTTCTGTCTCTCTCATTTTCTTAGCGTCGTCTCTCTATCTATCTGTCCTTGTCTCTACTGTACCAGAGTCTATGTACGTATGCCTCTATCTCTCTTTCTCCCTGCTTTAAAAAACACAACGTGCCCAAATTTTTCTTTCCTCTGTGGGCATCATGACTCACTGACTACGTCTCTATCTCAAACGATCTCTCTCTCTCTCTCTCTATTTCTCAAGTTGCCTTAAAACACATTGTACCCACATGCTCACTCCCCACATTTCCTCTTCTCTCTGTGTGCATGCATGACTCACACAACCGGACAAGCAGAGAATCTGATTGCTCACCAGCTGTAGCCGACTGAATCACAATGATACTGCGCTCAGTCAAATGATAATACGGATATCCAGTCTATATGGACGTACAGAGATGATACTCAGCATGAAATGCTTCAATCTGGCTAAGTGATTAAGCCATCTTATTACGTTCCCAATGACGTGTGTTCGAATCCGGACCGCATTCTTCTGTTCGCGCGTGCATTTTTTTCAAAGATGCTTAAGATTGTTACCGGAGCTATGGGTTCGTGCATTTAGCAATACTTTGGACAGGTTACGTCCCATTTCTGCGGAGAGGGAGCAAGCCATATGGTATTAAAATCCAGTGCAATTCTTCTTCTTCTTGTTCGAACGCTCCATATTGACCACTTGTTAAACCACTCTTTATGATATGTATGTGATCTGAGCCAATTGTACATTGTGCCAGTTATACGTCTACAAGTAGGCCAGCACATCCAATTTCTGCGACGCGTTGTATTTAGAATGGTAGCTTTCCTAGTTCCCCCTACCTCAGTCGCCTCTTACGACATGCCTTGAAGGTCGAACTGTTACTATTCTTTGCTCCCCTTGCGAGCCCTGGAAACATACGGGAGGCCAGTGCAATGAGGGCATAAATACTTCGTCTTTAGACTTCACTCAATCAACAGCCATTAAACCACGAATACATAATATATAATATATATATAATCAAATTTAGAGATGTTCACACAATTGAAATGATAACACGGCCCGTGTGTTAGCGGGACTCAAAAGGGAGTACCAAAAGTTAACACTGGAACACAGCATGCACGTCTCAAGAGTAGACTAACGAGGGTCAATATATCTTCGTCTTTTGAAATTGTTAACCACATTTGGGGCATAGACCCTCATGTAACTCATGAGCGTTCATTGTTAATTGGATGTTGTAGCTAAATGTTGTCTTTTTTTTTACTGGATGTGATAGCCAGCCTCTATGCCGATCTAACATTGTGTTGTGTATTGTTCAATTTAACTGACATTATGTTTGTATTGTGTGTTGTATACTGCAGCGGTTCCCAAACTTTGCATTACAGCGGGCTGCCGCGGACCCCCAACAGTTTCTAGATATGAAAATTGAATATGAATAAATTCTCTTTGTGTTACAATAGTAAACAATATTCTCTGACTGCGGGAAAATTCAAATGATATTTAATTTTGTCCTCTCAGACATTTAGACTCCGGTCCAGTCCGGGTCCTTTGATTTCGCAGCGGAATTAGTTTACCACTGTTTATATATATATATATATATATATTGTTAAAAAAATGTTAATGTATTTTTCTGTTTGAAATGTCAAAGATCATAATATTTCTTCCAGCGCTTGAGGGCCCCCAACCCCAGGGTACGTGGACCACAGTTTGGGAAACGCTGGTCTACAGTATTATAAAAGCAAGGAAAACTAAAGAATTAAATATGAAAAAAAGACAATACTCGACGTTTCGACCATAGGTCTTTCTAAGCACTTATTATGGTGACATGTCATCTGATCTCATCTGTTTAGTAGCGTGGTGTTCTACTTTTGTTTGTTAAATGAAAAGCAATAAAAATCATGGAAACGACATAAATAAGCAATGACGTGAACGTGTCAGCAATGAAACTCTTTCACATTTCCTGTACAGACAGGAATTCGATCATAGAATATCAAAAGGCTACATAAATGCCAAACAGAACTGAATCAATACACAACACAGGTAGATTGCAGACAGGCAGAACGACCAGGATCTCCCACTTCCTAACACATACATACAGGCGTATACACCAGCACACACACACACACACACACACACATACAAGTATACCAGCACCACTATAACAATGTTTCCATTAGACATACGTGATTTCAAGAAACTGCAGAAATGAATTTGAGTATACAGTGTGTTCGAATTGTGTTATGTGTCTACACATGTGTAGAGTTGGGGGTAGGGGGTTTCTGTGGCATAGAGGTTAGGTGGACGCCTTTCGTCCTAAAGGAACTCGGTTCGCTCTCTCGTGGAGGAATCTGGATATTTTCCAGATATCCCTATCTCAGTATAGGTGAGATCGAGTTCCTAGTCTTATCGGAGACAGACGATAAAACGTAGGGCAGGTGTTCAAGTTGAGCAAGTAAAAGAACACTTCGCAGTTAAAAATGAGAAGAGCAGGCTGGAAAGCCGCTGCCCTGGTAACATTCATTAGAAAGGTTAAACAATCAAATTCCTACAACATTTTTAAATCATCTTCTAAAATACATCGGGGAGCCTCACCGGTGCTACTCAGTTCGTGCACTGCCGCTGAGATCTTCATGTGTAAGAAAGAGATAGCTCGCTGGTTGTGTTCATAAAAACGTTCGTATTGCTAGGCTTGGCAATGGGTACTATAATAAATAAGGGTTTATGGTTGGAATCCTGTGTTTAGTAGTTTGTTTTCTCTCTCTCCAGAAGCCCCTAATACTTGTAGACTTTCTATTTATTGATTATACTCATTGCTTCCGCTGCTTCTCCAGGGGTTCTTTAAACAACAAAACTTATTCTCATCTAAGAAAGAGATCGTAGCACACATGGTTTAATCACCGAAGTGCAATGATGATGGTCATATCAATCAATCAATCTATCCTTCGACATATGTTGGGGGAGACTAAGCACCTATGGGTCTGCCCAGAGTGCTACGACGTCGGTTCAGTAATAAATAACCACTTATAACACAAGCACACACACATAGTAGAGCTATTGCAAAAGAAAGAATGAAAGAGAAAAGGTCAAGAATATTTGAGGTGACACAACTTTGAACACTTAGTCTGGAATAGCGTTCGTTAATTTATACAACAAGCTATACAACTATGAGGTGACACAACTTTGAACACTTAGTCTGGAATAACGTTCGTTAATTTATACAACAAGCTATACAACTATGAGGTGACACAACTTTGAACACTTAGTCTGGAATAACGTTCGTTAATTTATACAACAAGCTATACAACTATGAGGTGACACAACTTTGAACACTTAGTCTGGAATAACGTTCGTTAATTTATACAACAAGCTATACAACTATGAGGTGACACAACTTTGAACACTTAGTCTGGAATAACGTTCGTTAATTTATACAACAAGCTATACAACTATGAGGTGACACAACTTTGAACACTTAGTCTGGAATAACGTTCGTTAATTTATACAACAAGCTATACAACTATGAGGTGACACAACTTTGAACACTTAGTCTGGAATAACGTTCGTTAATTTATACAACAAGCTATACAACTATGAGGTGACACAACTTTGAACACTTAGTCTGGAATAACGTTCGTTAATTTATACAACAAGCTATACAACTATGAGGTGACACAACTTTGAACACTTAGTCTGGAATAACGTTCGTTAATTTATACAACAAGCTATACAACTATGAGGTGACACAACTTTGAACACTTAGTCTGGAATAACGTTCGTTAATTTATACAACAAGCTATACAACTATGAGGTGACACAACTTTGAACACTTAGTCTGGAATAACGTTCGTTAATTTATACAACAAGCTATACAACTATGAGGTGACACAACTTTGAACACTTAGTCTGGAATAGCGTTCGTTAATTTATACAACAAGCTATACAACTACAGGAACGCTTTACCGAACACGGAATGTGCTACAGTCTTGTATTTAGTAGTATAGCTTTTGTTTATGTTGAAGGAAATTGACGGTTATACACGAAGGGAGGTGTGGGTACGGAAGGCAATATATCTTTGGACAGAGTTAGAAAAAGTATGGTTAATTCTTAACATGTGGGTAGTTTTAATAGTTATATTTAAGTTATCTATACATTTAATAACTCTGTTGCAACCTGGTGAAACAAATTCAGTATATATATATATGGAACTGCAGTAAAACTATTTGATTGGCAAAACACGTAATTACAAAGTACTGTAGTTTTACAAATTACAAAAACAATGACAAAATACAGCAACGTTTCGACCAACAAGGCCTTTATCAAGCAAACGAACAAACAGGAGTGACAAATTAAAATGAAACACAAATGGACGACCAAATACAAACGTATCTAAGGAAAATCTGGAATAAAAACGAATAACGAAATAGATGTAACACAAAAAACACACATAAAAACTAGAAATAGAAAGGAAAAGAAACAATGAAACATCTAGTAAATATATAACTGGAATACATGCAACATATACCCATATAGATTACAAAGCATGGGAAGAGAAAGTACTAAGAAGCATAAGAATGGAATATAACATGAATACATGCAACATATACCCATATAGATTACAAAGCATGGGAAGAGAAAGTACTAAGAAGCATAAGAATGTAATACGTTGAGCCCGCGTGGTCGCAAGGTACCATACAAAGAAATCAACCGATTCTCCAGAGCAAATCGACTGCGATCATCCGAGGAACATGATCGGATGGCTGTGACCTGGACATCGTGAGCACCTAAATGGCCAGTATCATTAAAATGGGTGGCTACAGGGGTCACAGAGCAACGCCAATGCTTTGTAATTACGTGTTTTGAAACAAATTCAGGAACTTTTAGCTCTTTCTATGCTTTTCGCCGCCGACTGCGCCGCAGCGTATTCCGTTGAACGCCATTCGTCGTACTTTGCGCCATTCGTGTTGTTTCGTTTATACAAGTTTTTCTAGTTTTACTTCTACTAATTTTAGTGTCTATTTTTATTGTTCTAGTTTCTCTACAATAATAGCGTCATCTTTTCTGTGATTTTGATCGTTCATTTACAGAAGTTTTCATTTGATTCAAGAGTATTTGTGGTCGCTACAGACGCACTCTTGGTGATGAAATATGTGATGATGATTTATGAGGACTGGCATCCATAGTAAAGGTAAGTCAAGTAACACTAGACAAGCACTTGAGTGGAGCCCACAAGGAAGACGGAAAAGGGGACGTTCTAAACAGACCTGGAGACGGAGTCTTCTTGAGAAACTGAAGGATATACAACTATCCTGGGAAGTCATAAATAAAACAGCTAGAGACATGTAAAAGTAACGAACAGCTGTTAATGATGTCCTATGTTACACGAAGAGTGCAGATGTATAAGTAAGTATCTGGTACGTGAAAGAGGAAAATGTCCAAGGACTATTATTGTGATCAAATTCTGCACAAAACAAGCTACTAGATGCTGATGATGAACTTGGTTAGATTATTCTTAGATACAGTTACTAACTACGTCATAGAGCAGTGCTATCTTCAACGTTTTGATATAACGAGGCGAATCTGACTAATGATTGTGGGGGTACGGGTGATATGTGACAATTGTAATAATAATACCAATAATAGATTGATTGATTGATATGACCATCATCATTGCACTTCGGTGAGTAACCATGTATGCTCAGATCTATTTCTTACACAGGAAGATCCTAGCTGCAGTGCACGAACTCCGTAGCACCGGCGAGGGTCCCCGATGTAATTTAGAAGATATTTTGATAGCAATTTATATTAATAGTCACATGATTAAACATAACAAAAGATGAAAAGTTGTTTCAGACTACATGTTTATTTTTAGTTAAATAATGTGCTTGGAAACAAAAACGAACCATACTGTTATTCAGAAACACATGTTTTTTCTGGGCAACTTGATTAACGTTAAAACTAGAGGAATAAAATAGGGCGTCAGGGATATATCACACGTGCGCCATGACGTCCGCTGGCACCGTGTTGGACAACGCTGTTATAAAAAGTGTATGCTATGAATAACTCTAGTAAGTATCGTACAAATGTGACCCAGTGAACTAACTCATACACACACAGAGAGTGGATATCGTGAACTAACTCATACACACACAGAGAGTGGATATTGATTATTAAGTATTGATCCATCAGGCGGTGTGTAGCAGAGAGAATCCTGCAAGTAAAGGAGGTCACATAATGAAAGCAGAGAGATCAAGTAAATCCCTCCTGGTGTGCGGCGTTGTATTATCTCTAACCACGAACTTCTTACACCAAGTCAGCAAGAGAATATTCTTCATCTTCTTCAGCCATCTCTGCTCATGCGCTTAGTTTATTCAGGTCAGCTTCAGGTCTGTCAAGTTTCTTCCTTCAGTGATCTTTGGTCATACGCTTAGTTTACTGTAGACCGACCACAAGCTGGGCAGTCAGCTTCAGGTTTGTCAAGTTTCCCCAAAGCTTAGTTTTTAGGTCATCTGGGATTGGTCACATGTTGCCTCTTAGCTCACACGGGAGATGACAACCTTGCATCACATGATCCGGTGTCTGTTCTGCCTGTTGACAGTGGCAGAGAGCTGTGTGGCTTATTCCTAGTCTGTGACTATTGAGTCTACATTGTCCGGTACATAGCCGAAATATAACGACATGGTCTGTTCTGCTTATGTCTTTGAGGAATTCTTTTCCATACTCATATCCAATGTTTGTCTTCCAGTGTTTGACTTCCAGTGTTTGTCTTCCAGTGTTTGTCTTCCGGTGTTTGTCTTCCAGTGTTTGTCTTCAAGTTTACTGCGGGTATTCTATTTATGAGGGGTTCTGAGAGAATATGAACACAATCATTTAAAAAAGAAGATGAAAATGGATCGTACATGTGATACGCATGAAGACTAACTCTGTTACAAAAACTGCACTGAGATAGAATGCTTGTTTGATATGACCATCATCATTGCATTTCGGTAAGTAATAATGTATGCTTCGATTTCTATCTTACACAGGAAGATCTCAACGTAAGTGCACAAACTCCGTAGTACCGGCGAGGGTCCCCGATGTAATTTAGAAGATGGTAAAACTATTTTGTAGAAATTGTATTTTGAATCTTTCTAATTAATGTTGCGCAGGCAGCGATGACTAGACTGAGATGGATGAAGATGGACTGAGTGTAAATGAAAATAAACGTGAAAGACTCAACACGGGCTGGAGGAGAACAGTAGGACAGGAAAGAAATGAATGTGTAGCGTGAATGTGTTGATGTCCTCAGTGTCAAGGCCGTCATAAGCTAGAGATAGTGATAGATGTTATACAGATGAAGAATGTGTAGTAGAAAACTGAGTATACTGACATATAGATACAAGTCATGCACTGTAAACAAACAGATAGAAAAATCTCTAGATGCCACAGAGATATGGTTTTAACAGAAAAAAATTGATGAGAACCCCATGGATTGCTAACATGACTTATGTGGAGGTGTTGAATGAGGTCAAGATAGATACATCTTATTATCAATATAAGAAAGAGGTAGTCATCATTTTCTGGATATGTAATGAGAAGGGGAGGTTTAGGACACATTGTAATAACCGATACAATCGAAGAAAGACGAGATGAGGACGACAGAGAAATTATTAGACAGCCTGATTTTATATCACAGAAGAGCGTCAACAACTGAGATGATAGCAAACACCAGGGACAGAGATTTGTGGAGATCCATGATCACCTAACGCCAGTCAGTACGGCATCCGATGATGATAATGAGTACATAACTAAAACTGCCCGAGTGGTTACCGGGGTCCACATTTGGGGTGTAAAGAATAGAACCACTGTTATCTGCCACGCATGTCGTAATGAGAAGGGGAGGTTTGAATGAAATCGAATGCATGCGTCCTAAGCGTGTAGACGTCTATGCGTTTAGGGGCCTACCAAACCAACGTGCAATGTATATACGTTCTTGGCAAAGATCAAACATGTCACAAAGAGTGATTAAAATTGGTGGTAAAAAATGAACGCAAAGAAGAAGATAACTAAAACAAAGGTCTAAAGGCAACGAATTGATTTCATTGCACTTCATAGCAATCCCCACCTGCCAAGAGTGATGCCCAAAACACGAACTCCGTAACTCCAGCAACAATCTTAGTGATCTCCGAACAGAAATGGGCATATCACTCCGTCCGGATTCTAACCTACAACCTTCAGAACACCAGACAAACGTCTTAACCACTCCACCAAAAAGACCCCCAGTGCAAAACTACATTTACCAGAAACGAACCTGTTGCCTTTAAAGAAATACTTCAATGTTGATCGATCATGTGTTGTACTATGTAATGATTCTGTGATACACTTGAACCACTCTCTCACTGTTCTATTTCATGTGCTCTTCCTCTTCCACTTATCTTTCTGTCGTTATCACCTAGCGACATACATTGATTGATCATGACATATAAGCAGTCGCAAGTCATATCCTGTATAATTTCCTCCAGCCGTTCCTTGTATTTCCAATATTAGCTTCTATATTTCTTCTTCGTGCATTCTTTGGTCTATTCATTGATCTCTTTCCCTGAGGGTTCAATGACAAGTTATTGTCTAGTAGCGCTGGTTATCCACTTTCGTATTTTGTGTATTTTCTTCGTGGCCTTCGATAACATACGGCCGGCAGGCTCAGATAAAAATTCTAGGAAATAAGACCACAATTGTCGCGTGATTCTCACATTCCAGTCTTGTTGTATTGAGACTAATTCATTTAAATTAACAACACAACATGCTAAATCAAGGTTATATTATGTTACAAATTAAGTTTACCACTCAGGAATATCAGTATTACGAGTATCAGAATATCAGTATTAAGAGTATCAGAATATCAGTATTACGAGTATCAGAATATCAGTATTACGAGTATCAGAATATCAGTATTACGAGTATCAGAATATCAGTATTACGAGTATCAGAATATCAGTATTACGAGTATCAGAATATCAGTATTACGAGTATCAGAATATCAGTATTACGAGTATCAGAATATCAGTATTACGAGTATCAGAATATAAGTAGCTCGTATTAATATTTTTCATCAATAAATAACCATGAGCGCATGGAATAGCAGAAAACCTGACAATGTTCTATCAAATATATTTTAATAAACCAGCCCACATTGAACAGGAATTTTCGGTCCGAGCTAGTCGGTCTTATGTTGCCGGGGTCACGATTTGTCAAACTCACCGGCTGGTTAGCTCGGGGAGTTAAAAGATAGGGAGTAAACCCGGATAGAATATTCTACCGCCTTGTAGGCCAGTACAGTTATGCTAGAGGAGCAAACCTCGACCACAAATCGGAGAGAGGACCCTCTAAGACAGTTGATGGTTAAGTATAGTCCACAAATCGGAGAGAGGGACCCCTAAGACAGTTGATGGTTAAGTATAGTCAATTTCATCTTCTGGCATTTCATTTCATTACTATTTTACAACAGCTTACAATTCAAGAGTAGTGGTTGATAATGAAGAAAATAGTGAAATATGTTGGACATACGAACTCATTTGGAGGGCATGACACCGAGCAGACGAAGACCAAGGAGAAGATGTGTGCAGAAAGGTATAGACGAATTGAGACACCGAAATGGAAAACATGATTAGAGAATATATATATATATATATATATATATATATATATGTTATAGGAGTTTTCATAATTCAGATGTTATGTTGTAATAAAAATGGCTACTCATTAACAAGTATAACTTCTGACACATGTCATTGGATTCAAACTTGGTTTATTAGCAGTGCCGGCTCGTCATTAAGGGCCAGTTGGGGCCGGGCCCCACCAAAATTAATGCATAACGTGTAATTATTATTTTATAAATTAAAATATAGCAACCAAAAACCATGATTTATCCGGAAAAAATGTCTGGCCCCACCAACAAAAATGATCACAGCCGCCACTGTTTATTAGTAAACTGAACATGACAGTGTACATCTGTCCTATCTCTCGGTCTCTCCCGTTGTTATGTTGTTGTTTTTCTGTCCTTAGTTTCTGACGTCACGCTACGTTAAACTCAACTAATTCTCTTTACCTTTCTTCTATTATCTATCAACTATATACCTGTCTAGTCTATTAACTGCTACCTTAGGGTAGGGGATTTAGTTGTGATTTGTCATCTCCGTGTACATATAGATAAATCATGGGAGTCAAGATCAAACATGACAAGCTAGATGACGATGATGGTCCATGACCAACTCGCAATTAGTGTTTCCTACTCTATCTGAGTCTGTCGTGTTTTCTTCCATCAAGAATTGTTAGTACCTTTGCTGAACAACTGTCGACGTGCTTCAACCTCTAATGCACCAGTAATTATAGTGTTTCTTTCTTATCATCATCAAATATCTTGTCCTGAGCAGAACTTTGCTACCCTAACAGTCCTTTAGAATTTCTCTCTCTCATAGGTCAGATGCTCCACCTCTGCAGCCATCATGCTCAAATCATGTTACATCCTGTTTCATCTTCTCCGTGGTCGTTCGTTTCTTCTCTTCTTTGTCGGGATACCTCCTTCCATGATAGTCTTCTCCAACCCTTTGTGTCACTTTATATGTTCAAAATACTTCAACTTTCTCATTCTTTTTTGTAGCATCAACCAGTTTTCTTTGATTTTGACTTCTTTCTGGATAGATCTATTTGTTCTCTTCTCTGTCCAAGATATACGAAGGACTCTTCGGTAACACTTATATTAAAAAGCACTTATATTTTTTCTCACTGCCTTATTAAATGTCCATGCTTCACACCCACACGTTGCCACTGGGAATATGCATGCTATTGGTAATCTTTGTTATCTTATTAGTTCTATTCCATACTGTTTTTAGTTTAAGTTATTTTTATTAAGCTATGTTTGTTCTTATTTTGATTTTCTTTATCCTATTTCCATCTCTAGTTAGCAGTGGACCGAGATATTGAAAAGCGTTGACAGTAGAGAGAGAGAGAGAGAGAGAGAGAGAGAGAGAGAGAGAGAGAGGCACTGTAGTTATTATTGTACAGATTCTATTAGCATGCCAATGTAAATGTGGGTGCAACAAACACAACATCTTGACAGTTTCCGGGAATAAACGGAAGTACTGCCGTAAACAGTGTGTGTCAGGTTAGAAGGTTGTGGCGAGGAGTGGGGAGGGAGGGGGAGGGGGAGGGAAGAAAGAGTCAGTGACGTTCAAGTTGAAAAGTAGTGAGAAAAATGTGTGTTAAAAAAAAATAGCAAAGATTGAATTAGTAAGATAAAGAAAGATAAAAGAAATATCAATATGTTGGGAATATGTTGTGTGAGATCTAAAGGTGAAGGATTTATTGAAAGAAATATCAATATGTTGGGAATATGTTGTGTGAGATCTAAAGAAATATCAATATGTTGGGAATATGTTGTGTGAGATCTAAAGAAATATCAATATGTTGGGAATATGTTGTGCGAGATCGAAAGAAATATCAATATGTTGGGAATATGTTGTGCGAGATTGAAAGAAATATCAATATGTTGGGAATATGTTGTGTGAGATCTAAAGAAATATCAATATGTTGGGAATATGTTGTGCGAGATTGAAAGAAATATCAATATGTTGGGAATATGTTGTGTGAGATCTAAAGAAATATCAATATGTTGGGAATATGTTGTGTGAGATCTAAAGAAATATCAATATGTTGGGAATATGTTGTGTGAGATCTAAAGAAATATCAATATGTTGGGAATATGTTGTGCGAGATCGAAAGAAATATCAATATGTTGGGAATATGTTGTGCGAGATTGAAAGAAATATCAATATGTTGGGAATATGTTGTGCGAGATCGAAAGAAATATCAATATGTTGGGAATATGATGTGCGAGATCTAAAGGCGAAGGATTTATTTCATTGCACAGGCTTTCTCCATATGTCTCCGACCCTGTCGGATGAAATTGCACGCTACCTGTCGAGAGTGTTGCACAAAGCAGGATCTCCGTAGCTCCAGTAACAATCCTAAAATCTCGTTTTAAAATTGCACATATGATAATTTGCAGAATTACACTTATCTTCGCTCTGGGGCACATGGGTGTCATTTGCAAATGAGAGAGTAGACAGGCTGGCTGGCTCTGCCACCATATCAGGGGGCCAGCCACGGATACAGCTGATATTTTTAACGCCTTCATAGAGTGTGGCCGCAAAGAAGATTTTCATTTAAACTAATCCATGTCAATTACTAGATTACAAGAGCTGGGATGGAAGATTGGAGTAGCCAAGAAAAGAACAGCACAACATGTATATGAGTAGGTGCATCAATCAACATCAAATTGATACGGTCAGTCGTTGGATACTGTTGGAGATACCGTGAAGGAGATAAGAACACATATAGACATGACTGGGGTGCAATGATGATATTTAAAACTGAACTGAAACATTTGACTCGGTCCGGATTCGAACCAACAACCTTCAGAACAACAAGCAAACGTTTTAACCAATTTACCAAAGATGTAGCTAGACATATATTGGTGAATACGGCGTTAGGCGGGTATTTTACGTTGATCTGCGATACACACAGTGGGCGTGGTCAACATCACGCCAGCCACCTTCACTTCCCAGTGCTTCTCTGGTACATCAACTGAAAATAAGTCCATCTGAGAGCCGTTATACTCGGGGAAAAACGTCCACACGTAAATCCCTTGCGAAGCTGGTTAGTAAAGCTAGTCAGAAATCAAATTACAGCGATGAACAAAGATAAAATAACAGATGGATAAAATAAGAGACAGGTAAAATAACAGACAGATAAACTAACAGATAAAATAACCAGAAAACAAAACAATTTATTAAAATATAATTTGGTAAAAAATGTGATGTGTCTGTCCTACATACCATAGGGGTTTACGTTGTGGCAATCTACTCACGATCTCGGCGCAAGCCACACAGATCACAAAGAGTGGTTAACTTGTGGTTGATAAAAACGACTGCAGACATACAAACGTACGTCAAGTAAGAAGAAAACTAAAAAGAGGAAGAAGCAGAAAACAATAGTGACATCAGAGATTACACAAAACTCCATCACAGCAGAAACATCTTAAATTGTCTGCAACGCGCTCACCATTTCCTTTTCCAACCGCGCTCCCATCTCTCTTGTGACATGACTCAGTCCCTATTTCCAGTTCAGTGTTACACTACCGTCTAGAAAATAATATCGCCATATATAAGGTGGTTAGAGTTGGATTCTTAGCAAGGTCCCGCATGTCCAGCGTGTTTGTAGCGCGTTGGACGACGGGTGAAAAGCCCCTGTGAGTGTGGTTCAGTGTTACACTAACGTCTAGAAAATAATATCGCCATAGAAAAGAGGGTTAGAGTTGGATTTTTAGCAAAGTGTTCATTCTTATTTTTCATGTTTGTTGGCCGTAACGCTTTGATATAGATTAATTGATGATTGATTCGGCCATCATCATTGCACTTCGGTGAGTAACCATGTGTGCTCGTATCTCTTTCTTGCAGACAAATGTCTCAGCGGCAGTGAACGAACTCCGTAGCACCGGTGAGGATCCCCAACGTAATTTAGAAGATGGTAAAAATATTTCATAGGATTTATGTGTGTGTGGTTATAGTGAATTTTAGACTCGTCTAGCGGCTTTCCAGTCTGCTCTTCTCCATTTTGAAATGTTAATTGTTCTTTTAAGTGTTCAATTTCAACATGAGACCTACATGTTATAGTCAGACTCCGATAGGACTAGGAACTCGATCTAACCTACATTGAGATATGACTAGGAACTCGATCTCACCTACACTGAGATCAAGGGACACTAGAAAAATATCCCGATGGCTTCAAGATGGAGCGAACCGAGCACTTATGAAACGAGAGGCGATCACCTAACCTCTACGCCATAGACACCACTTATCTTTCATGTTTTGTTTTTGTATCTAAACGCTTTGATATAATCACATAGAAGACATGTTCATGCTTGAAAGTCCATACGTCGGCTTAAAGAGGTTTTAATCCCTTACATAAGAAACAAACAATCAAAGTGTTAACTGATGTAAGCTAACATGTAAGTAAGTGTGTAAGCATTTCACGTTTTCAAAGTTTGTTATCTATTGGGGCGCATTTACTAATGGGCCCCATATGACAATTGCAATACTTCTACTACTAATAATAATAATAACAATAGCAATAATAGAAGACATGGTTCCTGGTGGTAGAGGCAGGGGAAGAACAAGACGAAGATGGCAACAGGACATCAAAGAAACCTTGAAAGTGACGTTACATGAAAACATTTTTTTTTTCTTATTGGCAAGAACCCCAGAGGAAGCAACGGAAGCAAAGAATATGATCAACAAATAAACAGTGTGCATGTATTAAGAGCTTCCGAAAAAACAAATAGACAAACACAGGATTCGAACCACTTACCCTCATTTCTTACGGCCCCCATCGTCTAGCCTAGCAATACGAGCGTCCTTACGAACACTTTCAAATGGCTCGCTGGTTGTGCTCGTAAGGACGTTCGTACTGCTAGGCTAGGCGATGGGTGTCGTAAAAAATGAGAGTAAGTGGTTCGAATCCTGTGTATGTCTATTTGTATTTTCGGAAGCTCTTAATACTTGTAAACTGTTTATTTTTCAGAAGCTCTTAATACTTGTAAACTGTTTATTTTTTAAAATCAAAATGACGTTAGAAGAGGAGAGAAAACTTGCTAGAGACATAATTTTTCAGGCTGTGATGAAAGCGACGCCCGTCTGTCCAGCGTGTTCGTAGCGCGTTCGACGACGGGTGACAAGTCCTCTGTGAGTGCAGGTTCAATTCCGGCAGAAAAGTCACAGGTTCTCCAGATTTACGGTGTTCGTGGCACCGAACCGAAGGGTTACGATGTCCATGGCACCGAGCCGAAGAGCTGAAAACTCAAGTGCTTCTGGATAGAGAAAACAAAAGATGAAAGCGACATGCTACTTGATGATGATGGAACAATAATAATATTAATATAGGTGAGATACCGACGCTATCCCCAGTGAAACAAAGGGTGGGGGTTAGGAGGCAGTAGAGTGGTTTAAAAATTAAACAAGATTGCAAAAGCGGTAGGATCGTGTTCAATGGGAGTGCTACAATAAAAACTGCACAAGTAGTTTCTTTCTTGAAATTTGATTAACGTTAAAGCCTGAAGAGACTGTGAAATAGTGCGCCATGAATGTATGACAAATGCGCCATGAATGTATGACAAATGCGCCATGAATGTATGACAAATGCGCCATGAATGTATGACAAATGCGCCATGAATGTATGACAAATGCGCCATGAATGTATGACAAATGCGTCATGGCACCCGCGAGTGCCGCGTTGTAAATCGCTAGTGTAAGCGATGATGTAACGAAATGTATGCAGAATAGTAGGTCAATCAGAATGGAAGAATATAGAATGGAAGAATTAATATACTCGGTGTACTTGTAAGTGCCGTTACGGTCAGAAACAACATCCCATTCCCATTATGGACTGAACCCGGACCACGCAGCTGAAAATCGATAAGACCATGCTGGAAAGCCGCTGCCTATGTAAAATTCATTAACAATTATAATGTAACTCCTACAGATTTTCTCCATCTTTTCATCGGGGACCCATACTGGTGGACTTACAAAAACTTATACAGCTAAAACAGTATTGGATAAAACTAACAGGAAAACAAAGATCATAATTCTAAGTGCATGCATATTCCAAGTGGAAATGTATGGTTGGAAAACTTGGACTTTTAACAAGGAAATGGAAAAACATATATGTACTATTGAATATAAGTGTTACAGAAGAGTCCTGGGTATATCATGGACAGAGAAGAGAACAAATAGATCTTTCCAGAATAAACACAAAATCAAAGAAAACTGGCAGATGCTACAAATAAGAATGCGAAAATTAGGCATTCTAGACATATAAAGAGACACGAAGGGCTGGCGAAGACCATTATGGAAGGATGCAATCCTGGTAAAGAAGAGAAGAGGACGACCACAAAGAAGATGTATTCGGGATATAACTGATGATTTGAGCATGACTGCTGCAGAGGCGGGACGTCTGGCTTATGAGAGAGATCAATTCCGAACTACTGTTAAAATGGCAAAGCTCTGCTCTGGATAAGCTTATTGAATAATAGTGATATTTATATTCCTAATACATTTTGGCCATCATTGCACTTATCCCTCATATAAATTATTTCATACCAATAACTATTGTTACATTAAAACAACGAAACGTTACATTATAAAAATAAAATCAAAATAACATTCATTAACTATTGTTATATTGTAACAGTAAGTTCAGATTCAACAGGAGCGGTTTTAAAGAAACCTCACGCGGTTAAATTTACCATCAGACTGATGGACATCATAAAACACAAAAGATTACTCACGTTGTCCAGCACGTGCTAGTGAATGGAACAGTCGCTAGTCACTATCATCTACATGTTAATACCGGCGATCAATAGTTGAAACGCTAACTTGACGAAGCAAGCGATAAACAATATGGAAGAGCAAATCTGAAGGCCACAACCTTTGATGCGCGGGCGTACGCACTTATCCACATATAGCAAAGCAGGTTCCCACGACAAACATGGAAATATCTCACTTCTACACACGAACACAACCGGCAGCCTCTTGGAATGCCGAAACTGAAGTCTTCGATGTGAGTATGTTCAATATTTCGGTTTAAAATTCTTGCTAGTCCACACTATGCCCGGCCATTTTTTAATAAAATATATTTTCTCGTCTGCTAGGAACTTGCGCGTGAAAATGTATGGTGTTCAATCTGACCACAATTTCGATTTTTTTTCAAGTTTGGATTTTTTCACATTTTCATTCATTCATTCATTGGCCTCTTTGTCTCAGGTGACAATAGGTTTTGCGTCACGTAGTATACCAACATCTCCATCAAAAAACATCACTTAAAGCAAGTCAAGGACTTACATACCTAGGAAACTTTTTTTCAACAAATCGAAGAATAACAAACGGAATCCAACATAGCTGCAATAAAGCAAATGAAATCATAGGACAAATTGCACCAATTTTGAAATGCAAACATGTCACCATGAACACTAAAAGATCATTATTTAACACAACATTTCTCCCCACATTATGCTACTAGTGCTAAACCTAGACACTGACATGAGACACCTGTATATCCTACATGAGACACCTGTATATCCTACATGAGACACCTGTATATCCTACATGAGACACCTGTATATCCTACATGAGACACCTGTATATCCTACATGAGACACCTGTATATCCTACATGAGACACCTGTATTTTGCCCGGGCCCTCAAGGGAACAAAGAATAGTAACACTGTTACCTACAATGTATGTCGTAAGAGGCGACTGAGGTAGGGACCTGGGAAGCTACCTAGTAAATAAAAAGCGTCGCAGAAATCGGATGTGCTGGCCTAATTATAGGAGCATAACTGACACAACGTGCAATCACTTTTATGCTTAGATCACATACAAATCATAAAGAGTGGATAAAAGTGGTTGATATGGAGCGTTCAAAGAAGAAGATAACTGGTTATTACTGCATATAAATATGAGAATATTCTAGTTTAAGCAGATAAAAATAAATAAGGGGCTGTAGAAGACAATGGTGGAGGGGGCATCATGGTGAAAGGGACAATAGGAAGATCACATAGAAGATTAATACGGGATGTTATAGATGACAAGTGAACAGACAGATTAAGAAAAGTATTTTACTACCAACACTTTGTTACCAGTTCCAAACTTGGTCTCTGACAGCAACACACCACATGTGTGAAATTAAATGTTTGAGGAAGGCGGTGGAGGTCACCAGGAAAGATAGACTACGAAATGAGGACATCAGAAGCAGAGTGGGCATAACTTCATGCACTGAATACATCAAAAGACAACAAATACAGTGGTTTGGACATTTAATGAGAATGGAATACAACCAACCACCAATAACAGCATACAATAAAAAGATATAATGTACAAGATCCAAGGGAAGACCAAGAAAAAGATGGATAAACAATACCAAGACCACATTAAATAAACACTGATATAACACAACAAGTGCCTCATCTGGCCCTGGAACACAAATTAAAGCTCCTACCCCTATGCTTAACGACACGAGTGGACAACTAATGGAACACAAAGTAAAGCTCCCACCCCTACACTTAATGGCAAGAGTGGACAACTAATGGAACACAAATTAAAGCTCCTACCCCTATGCTTAACGACACGAGTGGACAACTAATGGAACACAAATTAAAGCTCCCACCCCTACACTTAATGACAAGAGTGGACAACTAATTCCATCATCCACCTGGGGAAAGACAATAGATAATTTTGTCATGGTGACAGTGGAAGGGGGAGGGAGCATAAGGCTTATGAGAAACTCCAAAGGACTGTAAATGTGGCAAGGCTCTGCTAAGTTACATGATGATGACAAATCTGCTAATCATTGACGAGTTGTGCCTTGCGAAATATATGAACAACTTAGAAAGCGCTTTAGTTTTTCCGACTCTCAACCGCCTATAAAAATATAGTTGATACCCAAAAGAGGTCCCATATAAATTCGCACGATTTGCTTGTATACAAAACACCATGACAACGTTAAGTACATAATTCTACTGCAGCATGTAATTTAAAAATACACAAAACAATAATGGTTGTTATCGACATCTGAAACAAAAACTTCTGGTACAAAGAGGTTTCCATACAATCACCTACACTTCAAGGACATATACGTCACGATAAAAGCAAGATAAGTTTCCCGGAACAAGTAACTCAAATAACAACAAATTTTATCGATTTTATCGACCAACAAAACAATTATTTAATTATTTATTTTTAATAGATACCAAAAGTAGTAGCTATTGACCGAAGTGTCAAACAGACAAGATGAATGGGTCCCTGTTCTTCCCACGGGAATCCGTGATGTTGAATGAGTGAGAAATATAGGACAGCACGCGATGACTCCATTGTTAGCTTGGTAATACGCGTTTATATTGATCGATGCCCAAATTAGTAATAGTCATTCGGAACTCCGCCATGTTGACCCACTTGAACTTTCAATTTCTGAAATAATAGTCTGTCTGATTTGTGATATTATGATGCAAGATGCAAATGGTAACTGAACTGACGTCACATCATTCCAGGCAGACCCATAAGGGCTATCTCCCCCAACAGATGTCGAAGGGTATTCATATTGATGGTTCATGTGGCTCGCTGGTTAAACACACTTCTCTCTCTGCCCCTCAAAGCATCCAGTTCTACTTGTACAACGTGTAATTCCAAACTCCTTAAATCCCTGGATTGTTTCAACATCAATTCTAGTGTCCTCATCCAAGAGTAGGTCACCATGAAACCAAATGCACCCCCCTTATCCATCCTGGACCTCCTAACAATAGATGCTTCTGATGCAATTCTAATAGCTCTCTCTTTCTTTGTCGCGAACACTCGTATGACCAGGACAGTAGATCAAAAATTAAACACCATCCACATTAAAGAACAATGACAAACTCTCATAACTGCTCTTGTGTTTTCATACTCAGTTCCTGGAGTGTTGTGACGCCAGTTCAGTTATCAATAACCGTTTGTATCTTGCATCGTAATATCAAAAACCGAACAGAACATAATTTCAGAAATTGAAAGTTCAAGTGGGTCAACATGGCGGAGTTCTGAATGACTATATATTACTAATTTGGGCATCGATCAATATAAACGCGTATTACCAAGCTAACAATGGAGTCATCTAGCGCGTGCTGTCCTATATTTCTCACTCATTCAACATCACAGATTCCCACGGGAAGCACAGTGGACCATTCATCTTGTCTGTTTGACACTTCGGTCAATAGCTACTACTTTTGGTATCTATATTAAATAAATAATTGGTTTCATACTCAGTGACTCCATGAGCATGATTTGTAAAGTCAAAACAGAAATGGTGAAATGTAATTGGGTGGAGCTACTGGTACAGACAGGGATCAGAGAAACCACAATTTGTAACTGGCCACGCAGGAGTCAGGGGTAACGAATGAGCTGATGGATTGGCTGGCATGGCTACGATATCAGAGGGAGCTGCTGCTTCTTCTTCTCTTCCACCATTTACTTCTTTATAGACGTAGTGATCTTATGTGTGCTTGTTTTAAGGCACTTTGTAAGCTGATATTCATTTTCTTAAGAGTGTTCTTGATGCCGTCGCTCCATCGTTTGCGTAGTCTTCCTCTTGCTTTGTACTAATTATACTTTTTCTGTGTGGCTTTCTGTGGTAGGCGATACCAGGGCATTCTTGTCAGATGTTCAAACCATTTAACCTGTTGTTCTTTTATGAATTGCATGACTAGTTTCACATCCAGTCTTCTTCTGATTTCTTCATTTCTAATTTTGTCTCTTATTGTCACAACTGCAGCTCTTCTAAGACCCCTCATCTATGTCGTTATGATTTCCGCTCATTAGATGCTGTTATTGGTCATGTTTGACACTGGTAACATAGTGTTGGCCAGAAAATCGTTCTTATGAGATTTGCTTTAGTTGTTAGCAGTATCTCTTTATGTGACAACAGCGGTGTTAACTGCCCCAGTACCTGGTTAGCTTCTGTGCATCGATTGCTCATTTCGCTATCGTTACTTTCTTCTGCTGAATTTGTTCAGGCGGAGTGCCTAAGGACATGTTCATATTGATGTAATGATAGTTGTCATATAAAAAAGGATAACTAAATGGACAACGAAGAGTTGGAACTACTTGATCACTTTACTTAATGAGAATGGAATACAACCAACTCCCATTAACAGCATACAATAAAAAGAGATCAGTTACTAGAGCCAAGGGAAAACCAAGAAAAATATGGATAGACAATATTAATATGCTAAATAACACGGATATGACACAACAAGGGCGACTCATCTGGTCCTGGAACGCAAATTAAAGCTCCCACCCCTTCTCTTAACGGCAAGAGTGGACAACCAGTTCCATCATCCATTTGGCGAAAGACAATAGACTTTAGACAATAGTAAAAAAGAATAATCATTTTTTCGCAACTTTGTGCAGACTGGTTTCTCATACTTTTTCCGGACATGAGAACGAATACGTGCAATAAGAAAATCAGGCGGTGTTGAATGTAACTTGTTAATCTCGACAAAAATATCCTACTTTTCACACCTTTGATGTATCGATGATAAAAGTTCACAGAGCCTAAAGATACAATACAAACGTATCTGTTATCAGTTTGATTTCAATATAGATATATATAGATATATATTAGCAAGATTTACATATCATGGCACACATAAACAACATCATATCCTGGAAAATGAAGTATTTCGGTCACATTAAAGCAATACGGCGGTGTGGAGAGAACAGTAATGGAAAGAATGGTTCCTGGAGGTAGATACAGGGGAAGACCAGGACGAAGGTGGCAGCAGGACATCAAATAAACATTGAAAATGACGTTAGAAGAGGTGGGAGAACTGTCAGAGTTTTGAGTTTTAGGCAGACTGTGATGAAAGCGATGTTCTGCAAGGGACATGCTATTTGATGGGGATGATGATGATACAGTAAGTCAAAATATCATTTTAAATAGCAGAATTGCGGCAGTTATAGCTAAGAAACATAACTCTGAAAGCAACATCACGGAGAAATGATCTGGAAGCACTATTGATTTATTGATTGATTGATTGATTGATTGATTGATTGATTGGAACATCATCATTACACTTCGGTGAGTAACCAGATGTGCTCCGATCTTTTTCTTATATATGAAGATCTCAGCGACAGTGCACAATCTCCGTATCACCATATAGGATCCCCGATGTCATTTAGAAGATGGAGAAAATATTTTGTTGAAATTTTATTTTGTAATCTCTTTAACACATATACAGATATGAAATGTAGAGTTCTTCATGAAGGTAAACTAACAGATACTTTCGGAATAGAAATAGGAGTGCGTCAGGGATGCCTCCTATCACCTTTGTTGTTCTTACTGACAATAGACTGGATTATGAAGACCACAGTAACTAACACCAGAAATGGAATCCAATGGACTCTGACAGAGCAACTAGATGATCTGGACTTCGCTGATGTCACATACACGACATCAGATGCAGGATAAGCTAAACACATTGAATCAAAGGTCCCAGCAACTAGGGCTGAACATTCATAAGGGAAAGACAAAGATATTGAGAATTAACCAAGCAAACGACAACTCGATCTCCCTGGGGAAAATCCCACTTCAAGAGGTAGAATCATACACATATTTGGGCAGCAACGTAGACAAAGAGGGTGGAACAGATAGAGATGTTAAAATAAGAATACAGAAGGCAAGAGGAGCTTTCATTGCACTGGGAAACATTTGGAAGTCCAAAGAAATCAAATCTAGAACAAAAATTCGGATATTTAACTCTAATGTTAAAGCAGTTCTACTGTATGGGTCAGAAACATGGAGAACAACTAAAACAATAGCGCATAAATTGCAAACATTCATCAACTGGTGTCTGCGCAGAATAGAGGGAATAAGATGGTATGATAGGGTCACAAATGAGGAACTTATGGAGAGAACAAGACAGATTCCAGTGAACGAACAGGTTAAAAAAGACACTGGCGCTGGATAGGACACACTTTGCGAAAACCGGAGGGAATATAACAAGAAGGGTCCTTGCCTGGAACCCGCAGGGACAGCGAAAGAAGGGGAGGCCGAGAAATACATGGAGACGAGATTTGGAGGCGGAGATCAACAATATAAAGAAGAGCTGGAGGGAGCTGCAGGAGATAGCTAGAGATAGGAAGACTTGGCATGAGTTGGTTGAGGGCCTATGCCCCAACCGGGTAAAAGGCAAAGAGAGAGAATCTCTTTAATGATTTTTGCCCAGACAGAGGCTTTCCAGTCTGACCTCGATTTTATGCTGACAATGGTTCTGTTACGTATTCAACTTGAACAAGGGGCCTACGTTTTATCGTCCGTCTTCGATAGGATTAGGAACTCGATCTCCCACACACTGATATCTGGGAAAATGTCACAATCGCTACCCTCAGGGAATAAACCGAGAACTTTGTGGAGGAACAGGCTAACACCTTGTCTTCACGCCACACAAACCCACCTCCCAACCCTTCGTGTATCGATACTGACTACAGCACGAGCTGTATATTATCCTAGTTGATAACTAAATATGGATTCCAACATAAATTTGTATTGCTTGTGTGTTGACGGTGCTTGAAAGGGGAGCAAAGAATAGTAACACTATGACCTACAAAGCATGTCGGATTGAGGTAGGGGACTAGGGAAGCTACCATAGTAAATAAAAAGCGTCGAAGAAATCGGATTTGCTGGCCTACTTGTAGGCGCATAACTGGCACAACGTACAATCGATTTTAGGCTGAGATAACATACAAATCACAAAAAGTGGTTTCACAAATAGTTGATACGGAACGTTCGAAGTCGAAGAAGAAGATATATAAATGGTTAACAAAAATCAACTTACGATAATCGAAATATTATCGATCCAATTTCTCATCCACGACACACTTGTTTAGTCTCTCAACACACTCTTTCATTAAAACTAACACGGACACAACACATGTGTTGAAGAATACAAAGTCTGTCAGCAGTTAAAGATTTCGTGGCACAAACATATCCTTCTCTGCGGTTAAATTTAACCAGACCAGTTCCAATGTAACCTGGTGTGGAACGCGGTATACTTCAGGTGCGAATAACACGGGGCAGATTACAAATTACCGTAAAACATTATATTATTAGCTTACCTGTAAATAATGCAAGTTTTCGAGATATTTTGTTCTCAGAGATTCCTGATCTCATTGCAGGTGAGATCGAGTTGATAGCCCTATCGGAGAGGGACGTTAATTAAAACATAGGTCCCGTGTTCTTCTTCTTCTTAGAACGCTCCATATCGACCACTTGTTAACCACTCTTTGTGAATTGTATGTGATCTGAGTCTAAGGGAGATTTTACTTTGTGCCAGTTATGCGCCTATAAGTAGGCCAG
This sequence comes from Arion vulgaris, assembly GCA_020796225.1. NCBI lineage: Eukaryota > Metazoa > Mollusca > Gastropoda > Stylommatophora > Arionidae > Arion > Arion vulgaris. The sequence goes on from CM036755.1 coordinate 88,039,162, forward strand.
CACATCCGATTTATGCGACGCTTTCCTAGGCCACTACCTCAGTAGACTCTTACGACATGCCTTGTAGGTCACAGTGTTACTATTCTTTGCTCCCTTTTAGATCCCGGCAACACACGACGGGTTCTGTGTTCAAGTTGAGAGCGTAAAAAACATTGATAGTTTAAAATGGAAAACAGCAGGCTAGAAAGCCACTGTCGGGGCAACATTTATTAGAAAACTGCTGTCGGGGCAACATTTATTAGAAAGCTGCCGTCGGGGCAACATTTATTAGAAAGCCACTGTCGGGGCAACATTTATTAGAAAACTGCTGTCGGGGCAACATTTATTAGAAAGCTGCCGTCGGGGCAACATTTATTAGAAAACTGCTGTCGGGGCAACATTTATTAGAAAGCCACTGTCGGGGCAACATTTATTAGAAAACTGCCGTCGGGGCAACATTTATTAGAAAGCCACTGTCGGGGCAACATTTATTAGAAAACTGCCGTCGGGGCAACATTTATTAGAAAGCCATTGTCGGGGCAACATTTATTAGAAAGCCACTGTCGGGGCAACATTTATTAGAAAGCTGCTGTCGGGGCAACATTTATTAGAAAGCTGCTGTCGGGGCAACATTTATTAGAAAGCCACTGTCGGGGCAACATTTATTAGAAAGCTGCTGTCGGGGCAACATTTATTAGAAAGCTGCTGTCGGGGCAACATTTATTAGAAAGCTGCTGTCGGGGCAACATTTATTAGAAAGCCACTGTAGGGACAACATTTATTAGAAAGCCACTGTAGGGACAACATTTATTAGAAAGCCACTGCCGGGACAACATTTATTAGAAAGCTGCCGTCGGGGCAACATTTATTAGAAAGCTGCTGTCGGGGCAACATTTATTAGAAAGCCACTGTCGGGGCAACATTTATTAGAAAGCTGCTGTTGGGGCAACATTTATTAGAAAGCTGCTGTCGGGGCAACATTTATTAGAAAGCCACTGTCGGGGAAACATTTATTAGAAAGCTGCTGTTGGGGCAACATTTATTAGAAAGCCGCTGTCGGGGCAACATTTATTAGAAAGCTGCTGTCGGGGCAACATTTATTAGAAAGCTGCCGTCGGTGCAACATTTATTAGAAAGCTGCTGTCGGGGCAACATTTATTAGAAAGCTGCCGTCGGGGCAACATTTATTAGAAAAGGTTACAGATAAAATTCCTACACATTTATTTTCACCGTCTTCTAAATTGCATCGGGGACCCTCGCCGGTTCAACGGAGCTCGTGCACTGCCACTGAGACCTTACTGTGAAACAAAGCGATCGGATCACACATAGTTACTTATCTAAGTGCAATGATGATCGTCCTTTCAATCAATCAATCAATCAATCAGTAAAGAAATGAATCACAGCTGGACAGAATACAGAGGACGGTCAAGTACAGAGAAGAATAGCATGCGTGTGTTTCTGCGCTAATCGGCAGGGGCGTCACAGGCGAGAGAGAGAGAGAGAGAGAGAGAGAGAGAGAGAGAGAGAGCTAAATGAGACTAATTCATTTAGGGTATCATCATCATCAGGTGCCGTGTCGGCCGGCATAGACGATCATGGATCGTAAAAATCTCTGTCGTTGGTGATTGCTATCATCTCAGATGTTGACGCTCTATCATGCCATGAAGTCAGGCTATCCAAAATGTTAGCTCTCTCTGTCTTCCTCTGTTTCTTTTATCCTCGATTTTACCAGTTGTCACAATGTGTTCTAAACCTTCCTTTCTCATGACGTCTAAAAAATGATGACTGCATCTTTCTTATATTGATGATTAGAGTTTTCTCTGTGTCTTGACCTCATTCAATACCACCACATTAGCCATTTTAACAATCCATGGGATTCTCATCATTCTTCTGTAAAACCACATTTCTGTGGCACTCAGAGATTTTTCCATCTGTTTCTTTATCAAAAAGTAAACATGTTTCTACAATAATGGAGTCTCATATATATATATTACAATAATGGAGTCTCATATATATATATATTACAATAATGGAGTCTCATATATATATATATTACAATAATGGAGTCTCATATATATATATATATTACAATAATGGAGTCTCATATATATATATATATTACAATAATGGAGTCTCATATATATATTACAATAATGGAGTCTCATATATATATTACAATAATGGAGTCTCATATATATATATATATTACAATAATGGAGTCTCATATATATATTACAATAATGGAGTCTCATATATATATATATATTACAATAATGGAGTCTCATATATATATTACAATAATGGAGTCTCATATATATATATATATTACAATAATGGAAAGATCAATAGAAATGAAGTTGGACTTATACCTATGTTTCATAGACTACGCAAAAGCTTTCGATAAAGTAAAACATGGAGAAATAATCAGCATGTTAGAAAGTATAAATATTGATGGTAAAGATCTGAGACTGATCAAGAATTTGTACTGGCAACAAAGCGCAGCCATTAGACTAGAGAGTAAGATTGGAATCTATCAGGAGATACAATTAGGGGTAAGACAAGGATGCGTACTCTCACCAGACCTGTTTAACCTATATAGTGAAAACATCATGCGTCATATAGAAGAAAAGGCAGGACTAACAGTGACGGACAAAACATGAATAATCTAAGATACGCTGATGACACACTTCTCATGGCTACAAATGAACAAGATCTGCAAGTCTTGATAGACATATTAGTGAGAGAAAGTGAAAAGAAAGGATTAAGCATGAATATAAAGAAAACAGAGGTGATGGTTGTCTCCAAGAAACAGGAAACACCAACGTGTAATATCAAAATAAATAACACTGAAACAAGTCCATCGATTCAAGTATCTGGGAACATTCCTAACATCATTTTCATATTTTATAATTAATTTTTCACTACTTATGTAATACTGCCTATACCTGTCTTTGTTCAATCACCTAACATCAGTTGAAAGATGTACAACAGAGATTAGGAGTAGAATAGTTCAAGCGAAAGCAGTTTTTATGAAAATGAAGAACACACTATGCGTGAATTCAGTGACATTGTGAAAACGAGTACTCCAATGCTATATTGAACCAATACTTATGTATGGCAGCGAATTATGGACAATGAACAGACAATCAATACGATCATTGGAAGCCACAGAGATGTGGTTTTACAGAAAAATGTTGAAAATTACATGGACAGCGAAGAAAACAACATGTGGAGGTTTTAAATCAGGTCTGCACACAAAGAAACCTTATCAAAAGAATAAGAATCCGACAATCAAGGTTCTTCGGGCATATAATGCGAAGAGAAGGTTTAGAACATTTGGTGACTACAGGTAAAATTCAGGGAAGGAGAGATCGTGGAAGACAGAGGAGAAGATGTTGGATGGCCTGACATCATGGTTCGACAAACGATCGTCGTCAGAACTGAGGAGAGACGTGATCACCTATGCCGGCAGGTATGGCACTTGATTGATTGAAACGTGTTTCAAATTTGAGATTCTTACAGTACAGTAATCTGATAAATAGACGTTGGGAGTGTCATATCATGAACATCCTGATATGTTATCTATAACCTCATTTTTTTGTTATTGTTAGTTTCTTTGCAATTGAATCGAAACGTATTTAACTCATTCCCCACCACTAACCACTTGAGCGGCTTACAAATGTGCGCCAAAGCGCCATTAACGACTATATAGGCTTTCCACAGGGAGCACTTTCCTTTCTTATTGATTGATTGATTGATTGATTGATTTATTGATAGGACCATAATCATTGCACTTCGGTGAGTAACCATGTGTGCTTCGATCTCTTTCTTACACAGGAAGATCTCAGCTTCAGTGCACGAACTCCGTAGCACCGGCGAGGGTCCCTGGTGTAATTTTGAAGATGGTCAAGATATTTTTGTAGGAAGTTTATTTTAAATCTTTTCTAATGAATTTTGCCTGTGCATCGGCTTTCCAGCCTGCACTTCTCAATTTTGATCTGCCGAATGTTCTTGTACGTGCTCACATTAAACACGGCACCTACGTTTTATCTTCTGTCTTTGATAGAACTAGGAACTTGATCTCACCTACACTGAGATCAGGAATCTCTGGGAAATATCCAGATGGCTCAACGCGGGAGCGAGTCTGGTTTTAAAGTTGTTATCACGAGAGACGATCATCTAACCTCTAGACCACTGAGACCCACTTGTTTCTTATTAACTCTTCCAAGACGATCATCTAACCTCTAGACACCACTGAGACCCACTTGTTTCTTATTAACTCTTCCAAGTTGTTATCACGAGAGACGATCATCTAACCTCTCCACGACTGAGACCCACTTGTTTCTTATTAACTCTTCCAAGTTGTTATCACGAGAGACGATCATCTAACCTCTCCACGACTGAGACCCACTTGTTTCTTATTAACTCTTCCAAGTTGTTATTATAGTTAAAATATAATAATATAAATAGTTGAAGTGTTCTAAAATGTTTAAAGTCGAGAGACTGACTTCATTGCACCGTGTTTTACACAATACGGCTCGGTCCCTCTCCGCAGAAATAGTACGCAACTTACTCGCTATTATTTTAGTCGTTCTCCGTGTTTCTAGCCCATACAGAAGAGCTGCTTTAATTAACATCATCATCAGGTGCCGTGTCGGCTGTTGTAGGCGATCATGGCTTTCCATATAATTCTGTCTCTGGTGTTTGCTATCATCTTATATGTTGACGCTCTACCGTGCCATGAAGTCAGGCTATCCAAAATGTTCTCTGTCTTCCTCTGTCTCGTCTACCTTCGATTTTATCGGTTGTTACAATGTGATCTCAACCTCCCTTCCTGATCACATGTCCGAAAAATGATGACTGCCTCTTTCTTATATTGATGATAATCTTTCTCTGTGTCTTGACCTCATGCAGTACCTCCACATTAGTCATTTTAGCAGTCCATGGATTCTCATCATTCTTCTGTAAAACCACATTTATGTGGCCGTCAGAGATTTTTCGATCTGTGTGTTTACTGTCCTTGACTCGTATCCGTATGTCAGTATTGGTTCTAGGTAGCAATGTATAACTCTCATTCTGATCTCAACTGACAATGATTTGTTGCATATATTGCTTCTCTTTTTCTGGAACGCCGCTTTGGCCTGCCCTATTCTGTTCTTGATTTCTGATCGACATCTGCCATCTGATGTTACCAAGACTCCGATGTATTTAAATTGCTGTACTTGTCTTTGCTCAATCCCGTTTACTGTGATGTTGCATTTTGTCAGATATTCTAACATAGGCGTTAATTAATTGTTAGTTGGAGATTTGATTTATTGGTCTTCCATAAATGTTCAATCAAATCTGCTCTTCTTCTCTTCGTTTAGCGTATTCTGATATCTCTGTCTGTTCCTCACTCTCTTCCTCTCCCCACCTCTGTCTCTCTCTCTCTCTCTCTGTCTCTCTCGTTGTTTGCATTAATACCTTTTATTGGGAGACTCTCATTCGGGAGACCCAGGTTAAATCCACAGTAAGGCCAAGAAATATTTTTTCTGTCGGGGATATAAAGAAAAATTATAACCTGCACAGTTTCGCAGCGACTGCACTAGAGATGCGGCCATCTATTAAGCCTTTGACTTCTCTTTTACCACCAGGTGCATTTATGTTACAGTTTATACTGAATTAGCAGCCAGTATATGGGCTGTGAGTCATTTTTTTAAATAACATGAGCCGGTATATCGGTGCAACAGGACGAATGAGTTAAATTCTACAGACACATGTCCCCCGTGTACTACATCGCATAAAAAGCGGTATTACTGACAGTAGCGACATGTTTTTAATTACCAGCATTGGGGGTGGGGGTGTGTCAGGATGGGGTTTTGGCTAGAGCACATGGTAGGGTTGTTGTAGAATGAAGTGGAGCGTACAGGACAATTTCTAGTGTGAGGATGGAGGTTGAGGCCGTTACTGCTGCCCTCCATTGTCTCTCTGTGACTCTGTTTACTGGGACCATTATTGTTTTTGACTCTCAGTCGATGCTGCGGACGGTCCAAAATGGCAGAGTGCTGTATGAATGCATGTCGTCTATTAAGGTTTCTAACCTCCAGAGACTCACGTGGATGCTTGAGGGGCAGAGTGTGTATAAACAGCGAGTCACAGTCTGCATACCCTTTGACATCTGTTGGAGAAGTGACTGAACACCTATGTGTCTGCCCGGGGGTGCTGTGACGTCAGTTCCGTAACCAATAATAACATCAGCTCAAATATAAAGAAAGAAAAAAATACAATAATATTTCAGCAAGAAATAATACTCAATGATAATCATATCAATCAATCAAGTGCCTTGCCTGACGGCGTAGACGATCATGTCTCTCCACAACTCTCTTTGCTTGTTGTATGTAATCAGTTCTGACGTTGATATTTTGTCGAACCATGATGTCAGGTCATCCAATATCTTCTCCCTCTGTCTTCCACGATCTCTCCTTCCCTGAATTTTACCTGTAGTCACCAAATGTTCTAAACCTTCTCTTCGCATTATATGCCCAATGAACCTTGACTGTCGGATTCTTATTCTTTTGATAAGGTTTCTTGTGTGCAGGCCTGATTTAAAACCTCCACATGTTGTTTTCTTTGCTGTCCATGGAATATTCAGCATTCTTCTGTAAAACCACATCTCTATGGCTTCCAATGATCGTATTGATTGTTTGTTCATTGTCCATGATTCGCTGCCATACATAAGTATTGGTTAAATATAGCACTGGATAATTATATAAACAAAGAAATACATACATTAATATTTCAGCAAGAAATAATACTCAATGATAATCTTATCAAAGAAATAATACTCAATGATAATCTTATCAAAGAAATAATACTCAATGATAATCATATCCAGAAATAATACTCAATGATAATCTTATCCAGAAATAATACTCAATGATAATCTTATCCAGAAATAATTCTCAATGATAATCTTATCAAAGAAATAATACTCAATGATAATCATATCCAGAAATAATACTCAATGATAATCATATCAAAGAAATAATACTCAATGATAATCATATCAAAGAAATAATACTCAATGATAATCTTATCAAAGAAATAATACTCAATGATAATCATATCAAAGAAATAATACTCAATGATAATCATATCAAAGAAATAATACTCAATGATAATCATATCCAGAAATAATACTCAATGATAATCATATCCAGAAATAATACTCAATGATAATCATATCCAGAAATAATACTCAATGATAATCATATCCAGAAATAATACTCAATGATAATCATATCAAAGAAATAATACTCAATGATAATCATATCAAAGAAATAATACTCAATGATAATCATATCCAGAAATAAAACTCAATGATAATCTTATCCAGAAATAATACTCAATGATAATCTTATCAAAGAAATAATACTCAATGATAATCATATCCAGAAATAATACTCAATGATAATCATATCAAAGAAATAATACTCAATGATAATCATATCAAAGAAATAATACTCAATGATAATCTTATCAAAGAAATAATACTCAATGATAATCATATCAAAGAAATAATACTCAATGATAATCATATCAAAGAAATAATACTCAATGATAATCATATCCAGAAATAATACTCAATGATAATCATATCCAGAAATAATACTCAATGATAATCATATCCAGAAATAATACTCAATGATAATCATATCCAGAAATAATACTCAATGATAATCATATCAAAGAAATAATACTCAATGATATCATATCAAAGAAATAATACTCAATGATAATCATATCCAGAAATAATACTCAATGATAATCTTATCCAGAAATAATACTCAATGATAATCATATCCAGAAATAATACTCAATGATAATCATATCCAGAAATAATACTCAATGATAATCATATCCAGAAATAATACTCAATGATAATCTTATCAAAGAAATAATACTCAATGATAATCAGATCCAGAAATAATACTCAATGATAATCTTATCAAAGAAATAATACTCAATGATAATCATATCCAGAAATAATACTCAATGATAATCATATCCAGAAATAATACTCAATGATAATCATATCCAGAAATAATACTCAATGATAATCATATCCAGAAATAATACTCAATGATAATCATATCCAGAAATAATACTCAATGATAATCATATCCAGAAATAATACTCAATGATAATCTTATCCAGAAATAATACTCAATGATAATCATATCCAGAAATAATACTCAATGATAATCATATCCAGAAATAATACTCAATGATAATCTTATCCAGAAATAATACTCAATGATAATCATATCCAGAAATAATACTCAATGATAATCTTATCCAGAAATAATACTCAATGATAATCATATCCAGAAATAATACTCAATGATAATCTTATCAAAGAAATAATACTCAATGATAATCATATCCAGAAATAATACTCAATGATAATCATATCCAGAAATAATACTCAATGATAATCATATCCAGAAATAATACTCAATGATAATCTTATCCAGAAATAATACTCAATGATAATCATATCCAGAAATAATACTCAATGATAATCATATCCAGAAATAATACTCAATGATAATCTTATCCAGAAATAATACTCAATGATAATCATATCCAGAAATAATACTCAATGATAATCTTATCAAAGAAATAATACTCAATGATAATCATATCCAGAAATAATACTCAATGATAATCATATCCAGAAATAATACTCAATGATAATCATATCCAGAAATAATACTCAATGATAATCATATCCAGAAATAGTACTCAATGATAATCATATCCAGAAATAATACTCAATGATAATCATATCCAGAAATAATACTCAATGATAATCTTATCCAGAAATAATACTCAATGATAATCATATCCAGAAATAATACTCAATGATAATCATATCCAGAAATAATACTCAATGATAATCGTATCCAGAAATAATACTCAATGATAATCATATCCAGAAATAATACTCAATGATAATCTTATCCAGAAATAATACTCAATGATAATCATATCCAGAAATAATACTCAATGATAATCTTATCAAAGAAATAATACTCAATGATAATCATATCCAGAAATAATACTCAATGATAATCATATCCAGAAATAATACTCAATGATAATCATATCCAGAAATAATACTCAATCATAATCTTATCCAGAAATAATACTCAATGATAATCATATCCAGAAATAATACTCAATGATAATCATATCCAGAAATAATACTCAATGATAATCTTATCCAGAAATAATACTCAATGATAATCATATCTAGAAATAATACTCAATGATAATCATATCCAGAAATAATACTCAATGATAATCTTATCCAGAAATAATACTCAATGATAATCATATCCAGAAATAATACTCAATGATAATCATATCCAGAAATAATACTCAATGATAATCTTATCCAGAAATAATACTCAATGATAATCATATCCAGAAATAATACTCAATGATAATCATATCCAGAAATAATACTCAATGATAATCATATCCAGAAATAATACTCAATGATAATCTTATCCAGAAAAAATACTCAATGATAATCTTATCAAAGAAATAATACTCAATGATAATCATATCCAGAAATAATACTCAATGATAATCTTATCAAAGAAATAATACTCAATGATAATCATATCAAAGAAATAATACTCAATGATAATCTTATCCAGAAATAATACTCAATGATAATCATATCCAGAAATAATACTCAATGATAATCTTATCAAAGAAATAATACTCAATGATAATCATATCCAGAAATAATACTCAATGATAATCCTATCAAAGAAATAATACTCAATGATAATCATATCAAAGAAATAATACTCAATGATAATCTTATCCAGAAATAATACTCAATGATAATCATATCAAAGAAATAATACTCAATGATAATCAGATCCAGAAATAATACTCAATGATAATCTTATCAAAGAAATAATACTCAATGATAATCATATCCAGAAATAATACTCAGTGATAATCTTATCAAAGAAATAATACTCAATGATAATCATATCAAAGAAATAATACTCAATGATAAGCTTATCCAGAAATAATACTCAATGATAATCATATCCAGAAATAATACTCAATGATAATCTTATCAAAGAAATAATACTCAATGATAATCATATCCAGAAATAATACTCAATGATAATCTTATCAAAGAAATAATACTCAATGATAATCATATCAAAGAAATAATACTCAATGATAATCTTATCCAGAAATAATACTCAATGATAATCTTATCAAAGAAATAATACTCAATGATAATCATATCAAAGAAATAATACTCAATGATAATCATATCCAGAAATAATACTCAATGATAATCATATCAAAGAAATAATACTCAATGATAATCTTATCCAGAAATAATACTCAATGATAATCATATCAAAGAAATAATACTCAATGATAATCTTATCCAGAAATAATACTCAATGATAATCTTATCCAGAAATAATACTCAATGATAATCATATCCAGAAATAATACTCAATGATAATCTTATCCAGAAATAATACTCAATGATAATCATATCCAGAAATAATACTCAATGATAATCATATCAAAGAAATAATACTCAATGATAATCTTATCAAAGAAATAATACTCAATGATAATCTTATCCAGAAATAATACTCAATGATAATCATATCCAGAAATAATACTCAATGATAATCTTATCCAGAAATAATACTCAATGATAATCATATCCAGAAATAATACTCAATGATAATCATATCCAGAAATAATACTCAATGATAATCTTATCAAAGAAATAATACTCAATGATAATCTTATCCAGAAATAATACTCAATGATAATCTTATCAAAGAAATAATACTCAATGATAATCTTATCCAGAAATAATACTCAATGATAATCTTATCAAAGAAATAATACTCAATGATAATCTTATCCAGAAATAATACTCAATGATAATCTTATCAAAGAAATAATACTCAATGATAATCTTATCAAAGAAATAATACTCAATGATAATCTTATCCAGAAATAGAAAATCAAAAATGTGAACGGTTTTCAATATTTCGGTTCGGTGTTCTCTGTGGCTACGTGGTTTAGCCGTTGTGAGAACCTCTGAAGTCTGTATGGTAGGGGACACTGATAAAAAAGGAAAGCATGCCTTCACGCAAAAATTAGTCTGAGGCGCCATAGCAGGTGCTCTGATTACGTTTGAATTCATAGCTGGCGAACACAAGAAGAAGAAGAAGCCCTTGTGTTGTGTTCGTACGGTCGCGGGTTCGAATCTGGACTGCGTCATTCTGTTCACCAGAGCATTTTTTGTTTCAGAGCTCCCTAGGATTGTTGCCTGGAGTTACGGAGTTTTGTTTTGTGTGCGATACTTTCGGCAGGTGGCGTGACATTTCTGCGGAGAGGGACCAAGCACTATGGGGTAAAAACCTGGTGTAATGAAGAAAATCCTTCGTCTTTGAACTCTTTGAGAGGAATATAATATTCGATACTTTAGAATGTAGACAATAATAGGTATTTGAGTAACGAATCGTTAGTATTCGCACATATCTATGTGCTGAACCGGTACCGACAGAAGTTATGGTTGGGGGTTGTATGTGTATGTGCTGAACCGGTACCGACAGAAGTTATGGTTGGGGGTTGTATGTGTATGTGCTGAACCATGGCCCCCGGCAACATAGGGCCGACTAGCTCCGACGGGAAAATCAAAACTCCTGTTTAATGGGTGCTGGTTTGATAAGTGTTTGATAGAACATTGTAAAGTTTGACTGCAATTTGACACAATTCTACGAGCCCGTGTTTATTTATTGATGAAAAATGTTAGTAATACTGACACTACTTAACTTGAAACTGAATTTGTAACTTAATATAACCTTGATTTAGTATGTTGTGTAGCATGTTGTGTTTCATGTTGTGTTGTATGTTGTGTTGTATGTTGTGTAGCATGTTGTGTTGTATGTTGTGTTGTATGTTGTGTTGTATTGCATGTTGTGTTGCATGTTGTGTTGTATGTTGTGTGACATGTTGTATAGCATGTTGTGTTTCATGTTGTGTTGTATGTTGTGTTGTATGTTGTGTTTCATGTTGTGTTGTATGTTGTGTTGTATGTTGTGTTTCATGTTGTGTTGTATGTTGTGTTGTATGTTGTGTTGTATGTTGTGTAGCATGTTGTGTTGTATGTTGTGTTACATGTTGTGTTGTATGTTGTGTTGCATGTTGTGTTGTATGTTGTGGTGTATGTTGTGTTGTATGTTGTGTTGTATGTTGTGTTACATGTTGTGTTGCATGTTGTGTTGTATGTTGTGTTGTATTGCATGTTGTGTTGTATGTTGTGTTACATGTTGTGTTGTATGTTGTGTTGTATGTTGTGTTGTATGTTGTGTAGCATGTTGTGTTGTATGTTGTGTTGTATGTTGTGTTGTGTTGTATGTTGTGTTGATGTTGTGTGACATGTTGTAGATGTTGTGTTTCATGTTGTGTTGTATGTTGTGTTGTATGTTGTGTTTCATGTTGTGTTGTATGTTGTGTTGTATGTTGTGTTGTATGTTGTGTGCATGTTGTGTTTCATGTTGTGTTGTATGTTGTGTTGTATGTTGTGTTGTATGTTGTGTTGTATGTTGTGTTGTATGTTGTGTTGTATGTTGTGTAGCATGTTGTGTTGTATGTTGTGTTACATGTTGTGTCGTATGTTGTGTTGCATGTTGTGTTGTATGTTGTGGTGTATGTTGTGTTGTATGTTGTGTTGTATGTTGTGTTACATGTTGTGTTGAATGTTGTGTTGTATGTTGTGTTGTATTGCATGTTGTGTTGTATGTTGTGTTACATGTTGTGTTGCATGTTGTGTTGTATGTTGTGTTGTATGTTGTGTTGCATGTTGTGTTGCATGTTGTGTAGCATGTTGTGTTGTATGTTGTGTTGCATGTTGTGTTGCATGTTGTGTTACATGTTGTGTTGTATGTTGTGTGTATGTTGTTGTATGTTGTGTTGCATGTTGTGTTGCATGTTGTGTAGCATGTTGTGTTGAATGTTGTGTTGCATGTTGTGTTGCATGTTGTGCTTGTATGTTGTTGTATGTTGTAGTTGTTGTTGTGTTGTATGTTGTGTTGTATGTTGTGTTGCATGTTGTGTTGCATGTTGTGTTGTATGTTGTGTTGTATGTTGTGTTGTATGTTGTGACTGTTGTGTTGCATGTTGTGTTGTATGTTGTGTTGTATGTTGTGTTGTATGTTGTGTTGTATGTTGTGTTGTATGTTGTGTTGATGTTTTGTTACATGTTGTGTTGCATGTTGTGTTGTATTGCATGTTGTGTTGTATGTTGTGTTGTATGTTGTGTGACATGTTGTGTTGCATGTTGTGTTGTATGTTGTGTTGTATGTTGTGTTACATGTTGTGTTGAATGTTGTGTTACATGTTGTGTTGAATGTTGTGTTGTATGTTGTGTTGAATGTTGTGTTGTATGTTGTGTTGTATGTTGTGTTGAATGTTGTGTGTATGTTGTGTGTATGTTGTGTAGCATGTTGTTGCATGTTGTGTTGTATGTTGTGTTGTATGTTGTGTAGCATGTTGTGTTGTATGTTGTGTTGCATGTTGTGTTGCATGTTGTGTTGATGTTGTGTTGTTTTTAAAATGAATTAGACTTTCTACAACAATACTGGAATGCGAGGATCACGTGACGGTCTTATTTTCTAGAAGTTTTACCTGAGCCCGCCAGCCGTATGTTATCGGAGACCATGGCTGAATCAATGATACGTGTATGACCAAAATGATCTTAAATGACGTATTCACTACACGTTTCAATATAATGTGTGTGCTGGTAGTGTGTGTTTTGTTCTGTGTCAGGCCTAGGATTCTGTTGTAGGCAGTGTGTGTTGTTATTGATGCGATATAAATTTCTTGCAGTCATGCAACAACGAACACAAAGGATATACAAAGTTGAAACTGCGCTTATAGGCAGAGGATTGGCTTCACTGCATTGACTACCTCAGTGGTTCTCAAACTTCCTAATGTATCGACCCTTTAATACAGTTTCTCATGTTGTGGTGACCCTCAGCCATAAAATTATTTTCGTTGCTACTTCATAACTGTAATTTTGCTGCTGTTATGTGTCGTAATGTAAATATCTGATATGTAGGATGTATTTTCATTGTTACAAATTGAACATAATTAAAGCATAGTGATTAGTCACAAAAACAATATGTTATTATATATTGTGAAATATTTATTTCTAATTATGATAAATCTATGTTTTCCGATGATCTTAGGCGACCCTTGTTACATAGTCGTTCGACTCCCACAGTATGAGAACCACTGGACTACCTACATATAGCTTGATCTCTGTGACGTGAAGGTTACGTGTTCGCATCTTGTTCTAACGTTACTTGGTTAGTTCCCTCATGATACTTGGTTAGTTCTCTCATGATACTTGGTTAGTTCTCTCATGATACTTGGTTAGTTCTCTCATGATACTTGGTTAGTTCCCTCATGATACTTGGTTAGTTCTCTCATGATACTTGGTTAGTTCTCTCACGATACTTGGTTAGTTCCCTCATGATACTTGGTTAGTTCTCTCATGATACTTGGTTAGTTCTCTCATGATACTTGGTTAGTTCTCTCATGATACTTGGTTAGTTCCCTCATGATACTTGGTTAGTTATCTCATGATACTTGGTTAGTTCTCTCACGATACTTGGTTAGTTCTCTCATGATACTTGGTTAGTTCTCTCATGATACTTGGTTAGTTCTCTCACGATACTTGGTTAGTTCTCTCATGATACTTGGTTAGTTCTCTCATGATACTCGGTTAGTTCCCTCATGATACTTGGTTAGTTCTCTCATGATACTTGGTTAGTTCTCTCATGATACTTGGTTAGTTCTCTCATGATACTCGGTTAGTTCTCTCATGATACTTGGTTAGTTCTCTCATGATACTTGGTTAGTTCCCTCATGATACTTGGTTAGTTCTCTCATGATACTTGGTTAGTTCTCTCACGATACTTGTTTAGTTCTCTCATGATACTTGGTTAGTTCTCTCATGATACTTGGTTAGTTCTCTCATGATACTTGGTTAGTTCCCTCATGATACTTGGTTAGTTCTCTCATGATACTTGGTTAGTTCTCTCATGATACTTGGTTAGTTCTCTCATGATACTTCGTTAGTTCTCTCATGATACTCGGTTAGTTCTCTCATGATACTTGGTTAGTTCTCTCATGATACTTGGTTAGTTCTCTCATGATACTTGGTTAGTTCCCTCATGATACTTGGTTAGTTCCCTCATGATACTTGGTTAGTTCTCTCACGATACTTGGTTAGTTCCCTCATGATACTTGGTTAGTTCTCTCATGATACTTGGTTAGTTCTCTCATGATACTTGGTTAGTTCTATCATGATACTTGGTTAGTTCTCTCATGATACTTGGTTAGTTCTCTCATGATACTTGGTTAGTTCCCTCATGATACTTGGTTAGTTCCCTCATGGAGCGATCTTGATATTTTTTCCAGAGATCCCTGATCTCAGTGTAGGTGAGATTTAGTTCCTAGTCCTATCGGAGACGGGCGATAAAACGTAGATTTCGTGTTCAAATTGGGCTCATAAAAGAACGCTTGACAGTTCCAAATCAAGAAGATCAGGCTGGAATGCCACTGCCCGGGTAAACTTCTTTAGAAATATTAAAATACAATTCTTACCAAATAATCCCATATATCGATTGATTCATGGACAGGACCATCATCATCATTGCACTTAGAGGAGTAACCATGCGTGTTCCGATCTCTTTCTTACATATTAAGATCTCAGCTGCAGTGCACAAACTCCGTAGCACCGGCGACGGTCCCCGATATAATTTTGAAGATGGTGAAGATATTTTTGTAGAAAGTTTTATTTGTAATTTTTTCTAATGAATTTTGTTCGGGCAGCGGTTTTCCACCCTGTCTCCTCGAATAATGAAGAAGAATAATGTATGTGTATATATAGACACACATACTTACACGCTCCGTCTTACACATGTGTTCATAAACCTACATGTGCAAACTTGTGTGCAGACGATATGTAAAACAAGAAACACTTAAAATCTCACGATATTTACGAAACAAAGAAACAATTTGGGAGAGAGAAAAATTGTGACGTGACATACTTGTATGACCTTTAAACCCGGAAGTAGGATACCAGATAGTGTAGTTGGTATGTTGATGAAGTATGTCAACATACATAGACACATATACACACGGCATTCACACTGCATACACACGCATACATACACACATATATACACGACATACACACGGCATACACACACATACATAGACACATACACAAGGCATACACACACATACATAGACACATACACACGGCATATACACACATACATAGACGCATACACAAGGCATACACACAATAGACAAACACGATATATATATATATATGTACACACGCACACCAAAAGTACACGCACATACAAACACACACATACACACACACACATACACACGACATACTCACGACACATATACACACATAAGATGTTCTTCTTATGCTGACGCTATCAGGCAAAACAGAATTGGAGACAAGAAAGAAAGAAAGAACCTGAGTCGTCATGAAATCGTGTGCTAATCTTATCCCCAGGTCTGTGTTTGCAACTCTGTCATATCACAACGTTACTACGCCTGAAATCCAAGGAACACAACACCCACATGTCTAACCTTGATCATGTATGCCTCACCTGTGGTAGGAGACTGTTTTCGAGGATTGGACTCTACAATTACATCCGCACACACAAGAGAGGGACAGCAGCACACGTCTGAGGCTGTTGTCATCATCGATTGCGATGGACGACTATTATTATTATTACGCCTGACGCCCGTGTGGTGCCGGGGCCCGCAAGGGAAGCAAATAATAGTACCACTGTAACCTACAACGCATGTCGTAAGAGACGACTGAGGTAGGGGACTAGGGAAACTACCATAGTAAATAAAAAACGGCGCAGAAATCGGATGTGCGCATAACTGGCACAGCATATACATTTCTCTTAGGCTCAGATCACATACAAATCATAAAGAATGGTTTAATAAGAGGTCGACATGGATCGTTCGAAGAAGAAGAAACTATCATCTCAGATGTTGATGCTCTTCGGTGCCATGAAGTCAGGATGTCTAAATTATTCTCTCTCTGTCTTCCTCTGTCTCGTCTACCTTCGATTTTACCGGTTGTCACAATGTTTTAAGCCTCCCCCTTTTATTACAGATCCCACAGAGTGATTTAACAAGTAGTTTAACAAGTGATTTAACAAGTAGTTTAACAAGTAGTTTAACAAGTGATTTAACAAGTAGTTTAACAAGTGATTTAACAAGTAGTTTAACAAGTGATTTAACAAGTGGTTTAACAAGTAATTTAACAAGTGATTTAACATGTGATCGATATGGAGCGTGCAAAGAAGATTACGTATGAAATCATTGTGGGTAAACGGGGGAGAAAACGTATGAAATCATTGTGGGTAAACGGGGAAGAAAACGTATGAAATCATTGTGGGTAAACGGGGAAGAAAACGTATGAAATCATTGTGGGTAAACGGGGAAGAAAACGTATGAAATCATTGTGGGTAAACGGGGAAGAAAACGTATTCTGCAAAATCTGTTTCGTGAGGTTGTCCACTTATGCGACAAGCTATCAACCATAGTGACATCCCTATCTGTCAAATCTATCAGATAGAACTGCACAGCTGAGGGAATCTCAATAACGAGTTGGCAAAAGCTATCGAGTGTGACAGGTATGGTCAGGTGTGTGTGTGTTTGTGTGTGCATCCTGTAGACAGGTGATAACCAGCTATTCTCACCTGTTATGTGGCACGCATCAGATAACCCAGGTGAACACTGGGTTATCCTTCACTTCTTCAAGAAGACTTCGTCTCCTGGTCAGCTTAGAACGTCCTCTCTTCCGTCTTTCTTGTGGGTTCCATTTAGGTACTTGTCTAGCGACACCAGTCGACTGTAGAAGCTGTCAAGTGTCACAGGTATTATCGGGAGTGTGTGTGTGCCACATAACCAGGTAAACAGTAGGTTATCAGATGTGAGTACCACATAGACAGGTAAACAGCAGATAATCAGATGTGCGTACCACATAGACAGGTAAACAGCGGGTTATCAGATGTGAGTACCACATAGACAGGTAAACAGCAAGTTATCAGATGTGTGGTACCACATAGACAGGTAAACAGCAGGTTATCAGATGTGAGTACCACATAGACAGGTAAACAGCAGATAATCAGATGTACGTACCACATAGACAGGTAAACAGCGGGTTATCAGATGTGAGTACCACAAAGACAGGTAAACAGCTGGTTATCAGATGTGTGGTACCACATAGACAGGTAAACAGCTGGTTATCAGATGTGAGTACCACGTAGACAAGTGAACAGCGAGACTGGAGATTGCGTGTATACAACACGTACGTCAATACATCATTACATCATTACATCAATACACCATTACATCAATACATAAATATATCATTACATCATAACATCAATATATTATTACATCAATACATCATTACATCAATATATTATTACATCAATACATCATTACATCAATACATCATTACATCAATACATCAATATATCATTACATCAATACATCATTACATCAATACATCATTACATCATTACATCAATACATCAATATATCATTACATCAATACATCATTACATCAATACATCAATATATCATTACATCATTAGAGGAACGTCTGGTCGAATGGATTAGAGCGTGGCTCCCATGTGGAAGACCAGTGTTCAAATCCCGGTAAGGCCAATGATATTTTTTATGTTGTGGGTAAACATGCACTAGCCATGCAGCCATTAACTTCCTCATGTTCTCATCTCACCTGTCTCACACCTGTTTCCCGTCATCTCACCTGTCTCTCACCTGTCTCACACCTGTTTCCCGTCATCTCACCTGTCTCTCACCTGTCTCACACCTGTTTCCGGTCATCTCACCTGTCTCACACCTGTTTCCCGTCATCTCACCTGTCTCACACCTGTTTCCGGCAACTGCACTAGCCATGTAGCCATTAACTTCCTCATGTTCTCATCTCACCTGTCTCACACCTGTTTCCCGTCGACTGCACTAGCCATGCAGCCATTAACTTCCTCATGTTCTCATCTCACCTGCCTCACACCTGTTTGCCGGCAACTGCACTAGCCATGCAGCCATTAACTTCCTCATGTTCTCATCTCACCTGTCTCACACCTGTTTCCCGGCAACTGCACTAGCCATGCAACCATTAACTTCCTCATGCTCTCATCCGACCTGTCTCACACCTGTTTGCCGGCAACTGCACTAGCCATGCAGCCATTAACTTCCTCATGTTCTCATCTCACCTGTCTCACACCTGTTTCCCGGCGACTGCACTAGCCATGCAACCATTAACTTCCTCATGCTCTCATCCGACCTGTCTCACACCTGTTTCCCGTCGACTGCACTAGCCATGCAGCCATTAACTTCCTTATGTTCTCATCTCACCTGTCTCACACCTGTTTCCCGTCATCTCACCTATCTCTCACCTGTCTCACACCTGTTTCCCGTCATCTCACCTGTCTCTCACCTGTCTCACACCTGTTTCCGGCAACTGCACTAGCCATGCAGCCATTAACTTCCTCATGTTCTCATCTCACCTGTCTCACACCTGTTTCCAGGCGACTGCACTAGCCATGCAACCATTAACTTCCTCATGCTCTCATCCGACCTGTCTCACACCTGTTTCCCGTCGACTGCACTAGCCATGCAGCCATTAACTTCCTTATGTTCTCATCTCACCTGTCTCACACCTGTTTCCCGTCATCTCACCTGTCTCCACCTGTCTCACACCTGTTTCCCGTCATCTCACCTGTCTCACACCTGTTTCCGTCATCTCACCTGTCTCACACCTGTTTCCGGCAACTGCACTAGCCATGCAGCCATTAACTTCCTCATGTTCTCATCTCACCTGTCTCACACCTGTTTCCCGTCGACTGCACTAGCCATGCAGCCATTAACTTCCTTATGTTCTCATCTCACCTGTCTCACACCTGTTTCCCGTCATCTCACCTGTCTCTCACCTGTCTCACACCTGTTTCCGGTCATCTCACCTGTCTCACACCTGTTTCCCGTCATCTCACTTGTCTCTCACCTGTCTCACACCTGTTTCCCGTCATCTCACCTGTCTCACACCTGTTTCCGTCATCTCACCTTTCTCACACCTGTTTCCGTCATCTCACCTGTCTCACACCTGTTTTCCGTCATCTCACTTGTCTCTCACCTGTCTCACACCTGTTTCCCGTCATCTCACCTGTCTCACACCTGTTTCCCGTCATCTCACCTGTCTCACACCTGTTTCCCGTCATCTCACCTGTCTCACACCTGTTTCCCGTCATCTCACCTGTCTCTCACCTGTCTCACACCTGTTTCCCGTCATCCCACCTGTCTCACACCTGTTTCCCGTCATCTCACCTGTCTCACACCTGTTTCCCGTCATCTCACCTGTCTCACACCTGTTTCCCGTAATCTCACCTGTCTCACACCTGTTTCCCGTCATCTCACCTGTCTTACACCTGTTTCCCGGCAACTGCACTAGCCATGCAGCCATTAACTTCCTCATGTTCTCATCTCACCTGTCTCACACCTGTTTCCCGTCGACTGCACTAGCCATGCAGCCATTAACTTCCTCATGTTCTCATCTCACCTGTCTCACACCTGTTTCCCGGCAACTGCACTAGCCATGCAGCCATTAACTTCCTCATGTTCTCATCTCACCTGTCTCACACCTGTTTCCCGTCATCTCACCTGTCTCTCACCTGTCTCACACCTGTTTCCGGTCATCTCACCTGTCTCTCACCTGTCTCACACCTGTTTCCCGGCAACTGCACTAGCCATGCAGCCATTAACTTCCTCATGTTCTCATCTCACCTGTCTCACACCTGTTTCCCGGCAACTGCACTAGCCATGCATCCATTAACTTCCTCATGTTCTCATCTCACCTGTCTCACACCTGTTTCCAGGCGACTGCACTAGCCATGCAACCATTAACTTCCTCATGCTCTCATCCGACCTGTCTCACACCTGTTTCCCGTCGACTGCACTAGCCATGCAGCCATTAACTTCCTTATGTTCTCATCTCACCTGTCTCACACGTGTTTCCCGTCATCTCACCTGTCTCTCACCTGTCTCACACCTGTTTCCCGTCATCTCACCTGTTCTACACCTGTTTCCGTCATCTCACCTGTCTCACACCTGTTTCCGTCATCTCACCTTGTCTCACACCTGTTTCCTGTCATCTCACCTGTCTCTCACCTGTCTCACACCTGTTTCCCGTCATCCCACCTGTCTCACACCTGTTTCCCGTCATCTCACCTGTCTCACACCTGTTTCCCGTCATCTCACCTGTCTCACACCTGTTTCCCGTAATCTCACCTGTCTCACACCTGTTTCCCGTCATCTCACCTGTCTTACACCTGTTTCCCGGCAACTGCACTAGCCATGCAGCCATTAACTTCCTCATGTTCTCATCTCACCTGTCTCACACCTGTTTCCCGTCGACTGCACTAGCCATGCAGCCATTAACTTCCTCATGTTCTCATCTCACCTGTCTCACACCTGTTTGCCGGCAACTGCACTAGCCATGCAGCCATTAACTTCTTCATGTTCTCATCTCACCTGTCTCACACCTGTTTCCCGGCAACTGCACTAGCCATGCAGCCATTAACTTCCTCATGTTCTCATCTCACCTGTCTCACACCTGTTTCCCGGCAACTGCACTAGCCATGCAGCCATTAACTTCCTCATGTTCTCATCTCACCTGTCTCACACCTGTTTCCCGTCATCTCACCTGTCTCTCACCTGTCTCAAACCCGTTTCCTGTCATCTCACCTGTCTCTCACCTGTCTCACACCTGTTTCCCGGCAACTGCACTAGCCATGCAGCCATTAACTTCTTCATGTTCTCATCTCACCTGTCTCACACCTGTTTCCCGGCAACTGCACTAGCCATGCATCCATTAACTTCCTCATGTTCTCATCTCACCTGTCTCACACCTGTTTCCAGGCGACTGCACTAGCCATGCAACCATTAACTTCCTCATGCTCTCATCCGACCTGTCTCACACCTGTTTCCCGTCGACTGCACTAGCCATGCAGCCATTAACTTCCTTATGTTCTCATCTCACCTGTCTCACACGTGTTTCCCGTCATCTCACCTGTCTCTCACCTGTCTCACACCTGTTTCCCGTCATCTCACCTGTCTCACACCTGTTTCCCGTCATCTCACCTGTCTCACACCTGTTTCCCGGCAACTGCACTAGCCATGCAGCCATTAACTTCCTCATGTTCTCATCTCACCTGTCTCACACCTGTTTCCCGGCGACAGCACTAGCCATGCAACCATTAACTTCCTCATGCTCTCATCCGACCTGTTTCACACCTGTTTCCCGTCGACTGCACTAGCCATGCAGCCATTAACTTCCTCATGCTCTCATCTCACCTGTCTCACACCTGTTTCCCGTCATCTCACCTGTCTCTCACCTGTCTCACACCTGTTTCCGTCATCTCACTTGTCTCTCACCTGTCTCACACCTGTTTCCCGTCCTCTCACCTGTCTCACACCTGTTTCCCGTCATCTCACATTTCTCACACCTGTTTCCCGTCATCTCACCTGTCTCACACCTGTTTTCCGTCATCTCACTTGTCTCTCACCTGTCTCACACTTGTTTCCCGTCATCTCACCTGTCTCACACCTGTTTCCCGTCATCTCACCTGTCTCACACCTGTTTCCCGTCATCTCACCTGTCTCACACCTGTTTCCGTCATCTCACCTGTCTCTCACCTGTCTCACACCTGTTTCCGTCATCCCACCTGTCTCACACCTGTTTCCTGTCATCTCACCTGTCTCACACCTGTTTCCTGTCATCTCACCTGTCTCACACCTGTTTCCGTAATCTCACCTGTCTCACACCTGTTTCCGTCATCGCACCTGTCTCTCACCTGTCTCACACCTGTTTCCCGTCATCCCACCTGTCTCACACCTGTTTCCCGTCATCTCACCTGTCTCACACCTGTTTCCCGTCATCTCACCTGTCTCACACCTGTTTCCGTCATCTCACCTGTCTCACACCTGTTTCCTGTCATCTCACCTGTCTCACACCCTTTCCTGTCATCTCACCTGTCTCACACCTGTTTCTCGTCATCTCACCTGTCTCACACCTGTTTCCCGTCATCTCACCTGTCTCACACCTGTTTCCCGTCATCTCACCTATCTCACACCTCGCTAAAAAGTGGTACTACAGACAGTAACGATAGTATTTTAACATCGCCTTGTTCCTTGTTCTGATTTCTGAGTGAACTCTAGAGAGAATGTATAAGGTATAAGACTTAAGGATGCTGGCCCGAAGCTGTCGTCACGCGTGTGCTGGTCATCAGTTTTATTTTCTCTAATGAGTTGCTTCTTCTTCGAACGTTCCATATCAATCACTTATTAAACCACTCTCTGTGATCTGTATGTGATCTGAACC
Organism: Arion vulgaris; assembly: GCA_020796225.1. NCBI lineage: Eukaryota > Metazoa > Mollusca > Gastropoda > Stylommatophora > Arionidae > Arion > Arion vulgaris. The sequence continues at coordinate 88,062,716 of CM036755.1, forward strand.
TAAGAGCGATTGTACGTTGTGCCAGTTATACGCCTATAAATAAGCCTGAACATTCGATTTCTGCGATGTTTTTTATTTACTAGGGTAGCTTCCTAGGCCCCTACCTCAGTCGCCTCTTACGACATGCCTTGTGGGTTGCAGTGTTACTATTCTTTGCTCCCTTGAGAACCCCAGCAACACACATGTGAAATAGAATCATTTGTATTATATAATTCACTTTCTGGAAATTCGAAACTATAAATCTGTTTTTATCTGAGTCTATTATTTTCATTTCTGTAGCGGTAAGATTACTATTGTTACTACCGTCCCTCGTTCAATGCCAACTATATTACTGTAGCGGTAAGATTACTATTGTTACTACCGTCCCTCGTTCAATGCCAACTATATTACTGTAGCGGTAAGATTACTATTGTTACTACCGTCCCTCGTTCAATGCCAACTATTTTGAAATTATGCCATAAAATCTCACCAAAGCTATAAAATTTGGCACACATTTTATCTGGCCACTGCTATCAAGGTCAAGGTCTGGATACAAACTAAAAGTATTCCACAATTGAGTTGCCGATTTGCCTTGTTAGTCTTGATTCAATTTACACAGTGAGATCGTTTATTGAACTAGTCAAAGAGAGAGAGATATAGAAGAAGGAGAGGGCAAGAGAGGGATAGAGAGAGCGAGAGAGAGAGAGAGAGAGAGAAGGGGAGAGAGAGAGAGAGAGAGAAGAAGAAGAAAGGGGAAGACGAGAATTTGATGTTGGTATAGAATTTCTCGGCAACCAATATGTGTCGTCCTTGCTTCAAGTGACCAATTTGGACTACGAGATATCGATTCGTGTTGATCTGTGTGTTGGTATAAAAATGTGTGCACGTGTGTGTTTGTGTGAGTGTATTTGAGAGAAATTGTATTTGAATGTAATTGATCTTTATAACCAACATTTTGATAACAAACACAGATATAGAGGGACGTAATAACAACAAATATAGATATAGAGGGACGTAATAACAACAAATATAGATATAGAGGGACGTAATAACAACAAATATAGATATAGACGGACGTAATAACAACAAATATAGATATAGAGGGACGTAATAACAACAAATATAGATATAGAGGGACGTAATAACAACAAATACAGATATAGAGGGACGTAATAACAACAAACACAGATATAGAGGGACGTAATAACAACAAATATAGATATAGAGGGACGTAATAACAACAAATATAGATATAGAGGGACGTAATAACAACAAATATAGATATAGAGGGACGTAATAACAACAAATATAGATATAGAGGGACGTAATAACAACAAATATAGATATAGAGGGACGTAATAACAACAAACACAGATATAGAGGGACGTAATAACAACAAACACAGATATAGAGGGACGTAATAACAACAAATATAGATATAGAGGGACGTAATAACAACAAATATTGATATAGAGGGACGTAATAACAACAAACACAGATATAGAGGGACGTAATAACAACAAATATAGATATAGAGGGACGTAATAACAACAAACACAGATATAGAGGGACATAATAACAACAAACACAGATATGAGAGGACGTAATAACAACAAATATAGATATAATAATAATAATACTTCCTCTCGCATCGTCGTTATACGTTACATAGGTCATGCAAGCAGTTTCTCCATACCGCTCTATCCTGGGCAACTCACTCAATCTCCTCCATGAAACTGTGACCGATATTTCTTGCTTCTCTCGGCAAAGTTCGTTTCAGGGTCTCCCTAGGTCGTCCTCTCTTGCTTGAACCCTTTGCATGCCACTTCAATGCCTACTTTGAAATTTGTTGATTATTTCTCCTCAAGGTGTGTCCAACATATCTCCATATTCTCTTTCTTATAACAGTTGTCACTAGTGGTTGACCAGACATTTCTCTGATTTCATCACTTCTCCTGAATACGTTCCATTTTAAATTCATTATTTTTCGCAGACATCTATTTTCAAATGCATTAAACTTTGAAGTCTTTTATAATCTATTTTCAATGTGAAGTCTTTTACTTGTTTTAGTGGGCGATTGTCGATGGAGAAATTGGTAGTGTTTTCCTCTCTGACGAATGTCGTTATTTCTGTTTTGTCAATGTTTATTCTCATGTTGTATTCGCTACATGTTAACTGGAGTCTGTAAATGTGTTGTTGTAGCTGTTCTTGCAGTTCCATATTTTATTTAGAATTTAAAAAACGTATGTTGCTTTGCCAATTTCTATCATAGTTTTTTTTAATTCAAAGAGCTACAAAAAAATATAGATATGGCGGAAAGATTTACAGAAGCAAAGACTCTCATCAAACAATCCAGAAAAATGATGTGGAGAAAAATAAATGGAGGATACAATCCAGAGTATGACAATATAAATACACTAGACAGAAAAGCCCAGACCACAGTTTTCAGACTTTGGAACGGAACACTGCAGTCTCGAGCACACCTTCATAGAATGGATCTCATGGGCTTGGCTACCTGCTTCTGTGGAGCATCAAAGCAGTCCCAAAAGCACATCTTGCAAGACTGCCCCAGCCTCAGCAGTGTGAGACTGGAAATCTGGCTAACAGGAACAACCCTTCAGAACAAACTATGGGGGACCGGTGAAGACCTCAAGTGCACCGCCCTGTTTATGACACATACCAGAGTAGTCGCATAGCAGAAGTTGATTGCAGAAGTTGATAGCAGGAAGTTGATAGCAGGAAGTTGATAGCAGGAAGTTGATAGCAGGAAGTTGATAGCAGGAAGTTGATAGCAGGAAGTTGATAGCAGGAAGTTGATAGCAGGAAGTTGATAGCAGGAAGTAAAGGTAATTCACTAATTTAATTGATATTGAAAGAAGAAGAAAAGTGTTCCTCGCTTTTCATGAGAGCCTTACTCTGACTTAGCCTTACTCTGACTTAGTCTTACTCTGACTTAGAGTCTTACTCTGACTTAGTCTTACTCTGACTTAGAGTCTTACTCTGACTTAGAGCCTTACTCTGACTTAGAGTCTTACTCTGACTTAGAGTCTTACTCTGACTTAGAGCCTTACTCTGACTTAGAGCCTTACTCTGACTTAGAGCCTTACTCTGACTTAGAGCCTTACTCTGACTTAGAGCCTTACTCTGACTTATAGCCTTACTCTGACTTAGAGCCTTACTCTGACTTAGAGCCTTACTCTTACTTAGAGCCTTACTCTGACTTAGAGTCTTACTCTGACTTAGAGCCTTACTCTGACTTAGAGCCTTACTCTGACTTAGAGCCTTACTCTGACTTAGAGCCTTACTCTGACTTAGAGCCTTACTCTGACTTAGAGCCTTACTCTGACTTAGAGCCTTACTCTGACTTAGAGCCTTACTCTGACTTAGAGCCTTACTCTGACTTAGAGCCTTACTCTGACTTAGAGCCTTACTCTGACTTAGAGCCTTACTCTGACTTAGAGCCTTACTCTGACTTAGAGCCTTACTCTGACTTAGAGCCTTACTCTGACTTAGAGCCTTACTCTGACTTAGAGCCTTACTCTGACTTAGAGTCTTACTCTGACTTAGAGTCTTACTCTGACTTAGAGCCTTACTCTGACTTAGAGTCTTACTCTGACTTAGAGCCTTACTCTGACTTAGAGCCTTACTCTGACTTAGAGCCTTACTCTGACTTAGAGCCTTACTCTGACTTAGAGTCTTACTCTGACTTAGAGCCTTACTCTGACTTAGAGCCTTACTCTGACTTAGAGCCTTACTCTGACTTAGAGCCTTACTCTGACTTAGAGCCTTACTCTGACTTAGAGTCTTACTCTGACTTAGAGTCTTACTCTGACTTAGAGCCTTACTCTGACTTAGAGTCTTACTCTGACTTAGAGCCTTACTCTGACTTAGAGCCTTACTCTGACTTAGAGCCTTACTCTGACTTAGAGCCTTACTCTGACTTAGAGCCTTACTCTGACTTAGAGCCTTACTCTGACTTAGAGCCTTACTCTGACTTAGAGCCTTACTCTGACTTAGAGTCTTACTCTGACTTAGAGCCTTACTCTGACTTAGAGCCTTACTCTGACTTAGAGCCTTACTCTGACTTAGAGCCTTACTCTGACTTAGAGCCTTACTCTGACTTAGAGCCTTACTCTGACTTAGAGCCTTACTCTGACTTAGAGCCTTACTCTGACTTAGAGCCTTACTCTGACTTAGAGCCTTACTCTGACTTAGAGCCTTACTCTGACTTAGAGCCTTACTCTGACTTAGAGCCTTACTCTGACTTAGAACCTTACTCTGACTTAGAGCCTTACTCTGACTTAGAGTCTTACTCTGACTTAGAGTCTTACTCTGACTTAGAGCCTTACTCTGACTTAGAGCCTTACTCTGACTTAGAGTCTTACTCTGACTTAGAGCCTTACTCTGACTTAGAGCCTTACTCTGACTTAGAGCCTTACTCTGACTTAGAGTCTTACTCTGACTTTGAGCCTTACTCTGACTTAGAGCCTTACTCTGACTTAGAGCCTTACTCTGACTTAGAGCCTTACTCTGACTTAGAGCCTTACTCTGACTTAGAGCCTTACTCTGACTTAGAGCCTTACTCTGACTTAGAGTCTTACTCTGACTTAGAGTCTTACTCTGACTTAGAGCCTTACTCTGACTTAGAGCCTTACTCTGACTTAGAGCCTTACTCTGACTTAGAGCCTTACTCTGACTTAGAGCCTTACTCTGACTTAGAGCCTTACTCTGACTTAGAGTCTTACTCTGACTTAGAGCCTACCTGACTTAGAGCCTTACTCTGACTTAGAGCCTTACTCTGACTTAGAGCCTTACTCTGACTTAGAGCCTTACTCTGACTTAGAGCCTTACTCTGACAGAGCTTCTCTGACTTAGAGCCTTACTCTGACTTAGAGGCCTTACTCTGACTTAGAGCCTTACTCTGACTTAGAGCCTTACTCTGACTTAGAGCCTTACTCTGACTTAGAGCCTTACTCTGACTTAGAGCCTTACTCTGACTTAGAGCCTTACTCTGACTTAGAGCCTTACTCTGACTTAGAGCCTTACTCTGACTTAGAGCCTTACTCTGACTTAGAGCCTTACTCTGACTTAGAGCCTTACTCTGACTTAGAGCCTTACTCTGACTTAGAGCCTTACTCTGACTTAGAGCCTTACTCTGACTTAGAGCCTTACTCTGACTTAGAGCCTTACTCTGACTTAGAGCCTTACTCTGACTTAGAGCCTTACTCTGACTTAGAGCCTTACTCTGACTTAGAGCCTTACTCTGACTTAGAGCCTTACTCTGACTTAGAGCCTTACTCTGACTTAGAGCCTTACTCTGACTTAGACCTTACCTGACTTAGAGCCTTACTCTGACTTAGAGTCTTACTCTGACTTAGAGCCTTACTCTGACTTAGAGTCTTACTCTGACTTAGAGCCTTACTCTGACTTAGAGCCTTACTCTGACTTAGAGTCTTACTCTGACTTAGAGCCTTACTCTGACTTAAAGCCTTACTCTGACTTAGAGCCTTACTCTGACTTAGAGCCTTACTCTGACTTAGAGCCTTACTCTGACTTAGAGCCTTACTCTGACTTAGAGTCTTACTCTGACTTAGAGCCTTACTCTGACTTAGAGCCTTACTCTGACTTAGTCTTACTCTGACTTAGAGCCTTACTCTGACTTAGAGCCTTACTCTGACTTAGAGCCTTACTCTGACTTAGAGTCACTTATTTACTCTGACTTTGAGCCATCACTCTGACTTAGAGCCTTACTCTGACTTAGAGCCTATATGTTAAACTTTCTGACTTAGAGCCTTACTCTGACTAGAACTATCTGAATTAGAAATAAATTTGTAATTCAAAATTATGAATTATCTGTCTACATATCTACCCATTTCGCATCTGATTTTGAGTCAAATAATAAACAAATAATATTTACTTGTATGTTAATTTTTGAGGGTCAATGTTATATCGTAAATTGTATCCACACTATCAACTTTATTATACTGATCACAATTCTAAGAAGGGAGAAATATATGTTCAAACTTCCATCTTCCATACAATGTCTGCAACAGATCATGGTATCATGGATAAATACTATCTCTAAACAAGAACTGCTTGCACTGTGCCAAGAGAATATGAACACAATCATACAAATACTATCTCTAAACAAGAACTGCTTGCACAGTGTCAACAAGAGAATATGAACACCATCATACAAATACTATCTCTAGACAAGAACTGCTTGCAATGTGCCAACAAGAGAATATGAACACCATCATACAAATACTATCTCTAAACAAGAACTGCTTGCACAGTGTCAACAAGAGAATATGAACACCATCATACAAAAGTGATACTGGAGATGGATCGGACATGTGATTCACATGGAGACTAGTTCTGTCAGGAAAACTGCACTGAGATGGACACCAGAGGGTAAAATAAATACATTGAATACCCATAATCACATTAGAGAGTACAGTAGAACGGGAATTGTAAGAAATAAATCACAGTTAGAATGTTTGATTGATTCATTGATTGAATGATTGATAGGACCATCATCACTGTACTTCGATCACTTTCTAACACAGGAAGATCTAAGCGGCAGTGCACAAACTTTGTAGCACCAGCGAGGGTCTCCGACGTAATTGCGAAGATGGTGAAAATAATTTGTAGGAATTTATCTAATCTTTCTATTGAATTTTGCCCGGGCAGCGTCTACCAGCCTAGACTTATCGATTTTGAACAGACAAGGGTCCTTTTACGTGCTAATATTGAACACGGGACCTACGTTTGTCGTCCATCTCCGATAAGACTAGGAACTCGACCTCACCTACACTGAGATCAGGGATCTCTGGACAACTATCCATATAGCTCTACGAGGGAGCAAACCTGGTATCTTTGACACAAGAGATGAACATCTAAGCTCTACGCCACAGAGACACCTGAATACAGTATTTACTGAGGTAGGTGAAACAATTATAGCAATGAACTAATTTAAGTTCCAGTAGTAAGTAGCATATCCCTTGAGGAACGTCACTTTCATCACTGCCCGCGTGAAAAACTCTTGTCTCTAGTAAGTTCTCCCGCCTCCTCCAACTTCATGTTCAATGTTTCTTTGATGTCATGCTGCTACCTTCGTCTTGGTCGTCCCCTGCCTCGTAGTCCAGGAATCAAGCATTCCATTACCGTTCTCTCCAAACCGCTGTGACGTCGCGGCCATTGGAAATTAGTTAAATAACCTAAAATAGAAATGAGTGGAGCAACATTAGCTGCACGTGTGGTCAAAGGGAGATAACAAGTAATATTTCAAGTATGATTAGATAACTCTAAACTTTAGCTGTAGTTAATGTCTACAAAACCGCGTTTTAATGCGATGTGGGTCAGTGGGGCATGAGCCTGTGGAACTTAATGGCCGCATGAGTAGTGCAGTAGCCGTGAAACTGCTCAGGTAAGAATTTTCTCTTTATGCCTCCGACAAAAAAACAAACAAATTGGCCTTAGTGGGATTAAACCATGGTCTCCCGAATTCCATTATTCCATTCGGTCCGACGATGTTATTAGCAATTGCTAGTATTCCATTATTCCATTTGGCCCAGGCGATGTTATTAGCAATTGCTAGTATTCCATTATTCCATTCGGCCAGACGATGTTATTAGCAATTACTAGTATTCGATTATTCCATTCGGCCCAGACGATGTTATTAGCAATTGCTTGTATTCCATTATTCCATTCGGCCCGACGATGTTATTAGCAATTGCTAGTATTCCATTATTCCATTCGGCCCAGACGATGTTATTAGCAATTACTAGTATTCGGTTATTCCATTCGGCCCAGGCGATGTTATTAGCAATTGCTAGTATTCCATTATTCCATTCGGCCCAGACGATGTTATTAGCAATTGCTAGTATTCCATTATTCCATTCGGCCCAGACGATGTTATTAGCAACTGCTAGTATTCCATTATTCCATTCGGCCCAGACGATGTTATTAGCAATTGCTAATATTCCATTATTCCATTCGGCCCAGACGATGTTATTAGCAATTGCTAGTATTCCATTATTCCATTCGGCCCAGACGATGTTATTAGCAATTGCTAGTATTCCATTATTCCATTCGGCCCAGACGATGTTATTAGCAATTGCTAGTATTCCATTATTCCATTCGGCCCAGACGATGTTATTAGCAATTGCTAGTATTCCATTATTCCATTCGGCCCAGACGATGTTATTAGCAATTGCTAGTATTCCATTATTCCATTCGGCCCAGACGATGTTATTAGCAATTGCTAGTATTCCATTATTCCATTCGGCCAAGACGATGTTATTAGTAATTGCTAGTATTCCATTATTCCATTCGGCCCAGACGATGTTATTAGCAATTGCTAGTATTCCATTATTCCATTCGGCCCAGACGATGTTATTAGCAATTGCTAGTATTCCATTATTCCATTCGGCCCAGACGATGTTATTAGCAATTGCTAGTATTCCATTATTCCATTCGGCCCAGACGATGTTATTAGCAATTGCTAGTATTACATTATTCCATTCGGCCCAGACGATGTTATTAGCAATTGCTAGTATTACATTATTCCATTCGGCCAAGACGATGTTATTAGTAATTGCTAGTATTCCATTATTCCATTCGGCCCAGACGATGTTATTAGCAATTGCTAGTATTCCATTATTCCATTCGGCCCAGACGATGTTATTAGCAATTGCTAGTATTACATTATTCCATTCGGCCCAGACGATGTTATTAGCAATTGCTAGTATTCCATTATTCCATTCGGCCCAGACGATGTTATTAGCATTTGCTAGTATTCCATTATTCCATTCAGCCCAGACGATGTTATTAGCAATTGCTAGTATTCCATTATTCCATTCGGCCCAGACGATGTTATTAGCAATTGCTAGTATTCCATTATTCCATTCGGCCCAGACGATGTTATTAGCAATTGCTAGTATTACATTATTCCATTCGGCCCAGACGATGTTATTAGCAATTGCTAGTATTCCATTATTCCATTCGGCCCAGACGATGTTATTAGCAATTGCTAGTATTCCATTATTCCATTCGGCCCAGACGATGTTATTAGCAATTGCTAGTATTCCATTATTCCATTCGGCCCAGACGATGTTATTAGCAATTGCTAGTATTCCATTATTCCATTCGGCCCATACGATGTTATTAGCAATTGCTAGTATTCCATTATTCCATTCGGGCCAGACGATGTTATTAGCGATTGCTAGTATTACATTATTCCATTCGGCCCAGACGATGTTATTAGCAATTGCTAGTATTACATTATTCCATTCGGCCCAGACGATGTTATTAGCAATTGCTAGTATTCCATTATTCCATTCGGCCCAGACGATGTTATTAGCAATTGCTAGTATTCCATTATTCCATTCGGCCCAGACGATGTTATTAGCAATTGCTAGTATTCCATTATTCCATTCGGCCCAGACGATGTTATTAGCGATTGCTAGTATTACATTATTCCATTCGGCCCAGACGATGTTATTAGCAATTGCTAGTATTCGATTATTCCATTCTGCCCAGACGATGTTATTAGCAATTGCTAGTATTCCATTATTCCATTCGGCCCAGACGATGTTATTAGCAATTGCTAGTATTCCATTATTCCATTCGGCCCAGGCGATGTTATTAGCAATTGCTAGTATTACATTTTTGCCATCAAGCCTTTCAACTTCTTCTACCTACTCTCCAAGCACAAGCATGTCTTGAAGACATGTCGTTAAATAACATACACAGATCACACAACATACGATCTTGGAAGAAACACAGAAGACATGTCGTTAAATAATACACACAGCTCACACAACATACGATCTTGGAAGAAACACAGAAGACATGTCGTTAAATAACACACACAGATCACACAACATACGATCTTGGAAGAAACACATTGAATGTAATTCATCATCATCAAGTAGCTTGTCACTTCCGGAACTTGACAGTCCTGGAAAACTTTCTGTTCTGTGCACGTTGACCGGCGTCAGCAGCAGTCATTCTCAGATCGTCCATGACATCTTGCACCCATAGTCTTCTAGGTCTTCCTCTCATTCTTCTGCCAGGCACAATTCCCTCTAAAAGGATTTTTTCTAGGCACTCATTTTGTCTGATGTGTTCGAAATATTTAATTGTCCTTGTTTTTATGTTCTTTAATAGCCAACTCCAGAAAATAGCAAAATGCGAAATGAGATGTCTCATCAAAGTCACCAACAACACAAGAATCGACAGAGTAACGAATACCAGCATCAGAGAAAAGGTTGGAGCAAGACCGAGCTTGAATTATATAGCGAAACAGAGAATGAAGTGGTTTGACCACTTGAATTCTGCCAGGGGACTAAGAAAACCATCACACAAGTCACCAGAGAAGCTCAAGACAAATACATAAAACCACAACACTGGGTTAACAACTCGGTAACAGTGTCCTGACAAAAGCAGAGAAGCACACGACAAATACATAAAACCACGACACTGGGTTAACAACTCAGTAATAGTGTGCTGACAAAAGCAGAGAAACGCAAGACAAATACATAAAACCATAACACAAGGTTAACAACTCGGTAACAGTGTCCTGACAAAAGCAGAGAAGCACAAGACAAATACATAAAACCATAACACAAGGTTAACAACTCGGTAACAGTGTCCTGACACAAGAATAAATAAAGAAGAATAGCCAACTCTCTTTAATATCAAGATGTTGCAGAACAGAAGCATTTCTTCTTTTTCTCTATCCATGATGTTCTAATTACTCTTCTGTCACATTTGCATTCAAAGACATTAATGATCTTCTCCACCGTTTTCTCAATGTCTCAATGTCTCAATGTTTCAATGTCTCAATGTCTCAATGTCTCAATGTTTGAATGTAATTAAGGAAAGTTAAGGGATATAATAGTGTTACTTCAAAGTCTTAAATATGCGCTTAAATATGAGTTATGTCCCTTTGAGGAAGAAATGCAGACTTATATGGACAAGTTCTCAATGGCCTGTGATATGTTTGGCATTACCATTAACACCAAGAAAACGGCATGTTCCATCCCGCTCCTAGAGAGCAGTACTACGACCCAGTCATCAACATTAAACACCAGCGTCCCCTGTCAGTGGACACCTTCGTCTATCTTGGCAGCATCCTATTCAGATCGGCAAACATAGATTCTGAGGTCAACAATAGGATATCCAAAGCCAGTGCTGCGTTCGGAAGGCTACGTGTCACTGTGTGGGAGCGGAAGGTGATAAGCGTAGCCACAAAGCTACAAGTTTACCAGGCCATAGTGCTAACCACACTGCTGTACGCAAACCAGACATGGCCAGTATATAGCAGACACGTAAGAAAATAAAAACCACTTCCATACAAGCTGTCTACGCAGAATATTAAAAATAAACTGGCAGGACAAAATTTCAGATACCGAAGTCCTCAAAGAGCAAAGATCCCAAGCGTCAACACCCTGTTGCAGAAGGCCCAAATGAGATAGGCCGGTCACGTTGCTCGAATGCCTGATAAACGCATCCCAAAACAGTTGATGTTTGGCGAACTTGAAGGGGGCAGACGTTCAGCTGGTGGACAGAAAAACGCTTTAAAGACACTCTTAAAGTGTTTCTGAAATGCTTCGATATAGACTACCACGTGCTGGGAATCCTTGGCGCAAGATCGCCAAATGTGGTGCTGTAACAGCACAAGAGGAACCCGCATATCTGAGAATGATCATACCGTTGAGGCACAGAGAAAACGAGCTGTGTGAAAAGACAGAACACACAACACCCACATGTCTAACCGTGATCGTATACCTTACCTGTAGTATGAGATTGTGTTCTAGGATTGGACTCACTTCCGCACACACCAGATAGGTGCAGCATGTAGCAGCACACTCTGAGGCTGTTGTCATCATCGTTTGCGATGAACGGCTATTATTATTACGTCGCTTTAACTTTCCCTTGAATGTAATTAGGTCAAGTTAAAGCGACATAACTCCTATTTAAGTACATACTTAAGACTTTTGATTAACACTGTTATATCCCTTACACCAGGGCTGTCCAACCCGGAGCCCGTTTGCGCCATAGCGCTCGTGTTGTACATTTCTGACGGCCCAAGTTACTCAGAATTTTAAGGTAAAAAAATAGTTTCTGAATAATAGATTATTACATTTTTTTTTTAAACAGAGCATTTCCTATAACACCATCTGACCGCTTTTATAATCTTGTTTTCTTAATGTAACCATTCTACTGTCCTAGACCACAACATTCGCGCCCCCGCCCCCCACCCCAGGGTAAGAAAAGGGACAATTAAGGTACTAACTAGTATAATCCATTATTAATTTTCACTTCCCCCTCCCCTTCCTTTGAAATGAAAATCGTGGCATATCTTTACAGGACGTAGTCATCAACCACAGTAAACGAATCGTTGATTTTCTAGGCACCACTTATACGTTCAATATTGTGCCATTGCTTTCTGAACGGTGAGGTATATTTTTAATTTTCGTAAAAATGCCATGAAAACGAATTTACTTCCAAACTGCCTGCCGCGAAGTTTGAACCAGATCCGCGTGGGTTGTAATCGAGTTCACTACTGCTTAAGCTACAGACGCCCACCCTCTTCCTTTACCTTATGTTTATATAACAAGAGGGGGTGAGACACAGACCTACACTCCTCTTCCTTTACCTTATGTTTATATAACAAGAGGGGGTGAGACACAGACCTACACTGTATTGTCATCTGATCTCTTGAACACCTACATATCTACACACACACACGCGCGCGTGCGGATACATGTGTAACAGTACTAAGGAATGCACCAAACAAACAAACAAACAAACAAACAATCGTAAATACCTAAATGACGTATTACACAGATAGTGTTGACATGGTTACCAACAGGAACAAATAATCACCGGAAGTTGTATCCATAGATTGGTATTTATTTTTAAAATACAAAAACTGGAATCATTCATTAACAAAACAAAAGAAGTCGATTAGCGCTAATTTGATTGAAAACAATAGAACAAAACTACGTTATATAATAAGTTTTGTATTCATCAGTAGCGTAGAGATGGAGACAATATGATGGCTCAACTTGCAGTGGATAGCAGGTAACCAAAGTAGTAATGATGTTGTATATATGTAGTATGTGTATTACTGATGGGTCGGTTCAACGTGGTGAGAAGTCAGGCTGGGGTTTCTTGGCTAATGCGCATGGTAGGGTTGTTGCAGAGCGAAGTGGGGCATACAGGACCACTACTTCTAGTATGAGGATGGAGGTTGAGGCTGTTACTACTGCCCTCCATTGGCTCTCTGGGACTTCATTTACTGGGGCCGTTGTTGTATCTGACTCTCAGTCGATGCTTCACAAGATCCAGAAGGGCAGGTTTCGGTATGAGTGGATGTCGTCTATAGAAGTTTCTAACCTCCAGAGGCTTACGTGAATATACTGTCCTGGGCATGCGGGTGTTTACGGTAATGAGAGAGCGGACAGGCTAGCATCAACAGCATCGATTGTTGGGGAGTTGAAGATGGGTAAGAGGGATGTTCTTCGGTCTCTTCGCGACTGTCTGTTGGATGAGGACACTAAAATCGATGTTGAATCGATCCAGCGATTTAGACAGTTTGGAGTTACCCGTTGTTCAAGTTGAACTGGATTCTTGAGAGGCAGAGTGAGAGGTGTGTTTAATCAATGAGCCACGGAACCATCAGTATGCATACTCTTCGATATCTGTTGGGGAGACTGAGCACCTATGGGTCTGCCCGGAGTGCAATGCCGTCCGTTTAGTAACCAATAACCAATAATATAAAATGTGTATGTATAATGTAATGAGAATTATACAGTGCTATATAGAATGTGTATGTACAATGTAATGAGAATTATACAGTGCTATATAGAATGTGTATGTACAATGTAATGAGAATTATACAGTGCTATATAGAATGTATGTGTACAATGTAATGAGAATTATACAGTGCTATATAGAATGTGTATGTACAATGTAATGAGAATTATACAGTGCTATATAGAATGTGTATGTACAATGTAATGAGAATTATACAGTGCTATATAGAATGTGTATGTACAATGTAATGAGAATTATACAGTGCTATATAGAATGTATGTGTACAATGTAATGAGAATTATACAGTGCTATATAGAATGTGTATGTACAATGTAATGAGAATTATACAGTGCTATATAGAATGTATGTGTACAATGTAATGAGAATTATACAGTGCTATATAGAATGTGTATGTACAATGTAATGAGAATTATACAGTGCTATATAGAATGTGTATGTACAATGTAATGAGAATTATACAGTGCTATATAGAATGTGTATGTATAATGTAATGAGAATTATACAGTGCTATATAGAATGTGTATGTATAATGTAATGAGAATTATACAGTGCTATATAGAACCAGTATTGACATATGAATGTGAATCATGGACAGTAAACAAAAAGCTACAAATCTCAGCAGGCAACAGAGATGTGGTTTTACAGAAGAATGATAAGAGCGAATGTAGAGATGTTGAATGAGGTCAAGACACAGAGAAAACTTATGATCAATATAAGAAAGAGACAATCATAATTTTATGGAAATGTGATGAGAAGAGAGGCTTAGAAAACATTGTGACAGCCGGTAAAATCGAGAGTATACACGACACAGGAAGACAGAGAGAGAGAAATTGTATACAGTCTGACTTCATGGCACGGAAGAGCGTCAACATCTGACATGATATCCTGACTTCATGGCACGGAAGAGCATCAACATCTGAGATGATATCCTGACTTCATGGCACGGAAGAGCGTCAACATCTGACATGATATCCTGACTTCATGGCACGGAAGAGAGTCAACATCTGACATGATATCCTGACTTCATGGCACGGAAGAGCATCAACATCTGAGATGATATCCTGACTTCATGGCACGGAAGAGAGTCAACATCTGACATGATATCCTGACTTCATGGCACGGAAGAGAGTCAACATCTGACATGATATCCTGACTTCATGGCACGGAAGAGCATCAACATCTGAGATGATATCCTGACTTCATGGCACGGAAGAGCATCAACATATGAGATGATATCCTGACTTCATGGCACGGAAGAGAGTCAACATCTGACATGATATCCTGACTTCATGGCACGGAAGAGCGTCAACATCTGACATGATATCCTGACTTCATGGCACGGAAGAGAGTCAACATCTGACATGATATCCTGACTTCATGGCACGGAAGAGCGTCAACATCTGACATGATATCCTGACTTCATGGCACGGAAGAGCGTCAACATCTGAGATGATATCCTGACTTCATGGCACGGAAGAGAGTCAACATCTGACATGATATCCTGACTTCATGGCACGGAAGAGCATCAACATCTGAGATGATATCCTGACTTCATGGCACGGAAGAGCATCAACATCTGAGATGATATGCTGACTTCATGGCACGGAAGAGCGTCAACATCTGACATGATATCCTGACTTCATGGCACGGAAGAGAGTCAACATCTGACATGATATCCTGACTTCATGGCACGGAAGAGCATCAACATCTGAGATGATATTCTGACTTCATGGCACGGAAGAGAGTCAACATCTGACATGATATCCTGACTTCATGGCACGGAAGAGAGTCAACATCTGACATGATATCCTGACTTCATGGCACGGAAGAGCATCAACATCTGAGATGATATCCTGACTTCATGGCACGGAAGAGCATCAACATCTGAGATGATATCCTGACTTCATGGCACGGAAGAGAGTCAACATCTGACATGATATCCTGACTTCATGGCACGGAAGAGCGTCAACATCTGACATGATATCCTGACTTCATGGCACGGAAGAGAGTCAACATCTGACATGATATCCTGACTTCATGGCACGGAAGAGCGTCAACATCTGACATGATATCCTGACTTCATGGCACGGAAGAGCGTCAACATCTGAGATGATATCCTGACTTCATGGCACGGAAGAGAGTCAACATCTGACATGATATCCTGACTTCATGGCACGGAAGAGCATCAACATCTGAGATGATATCCTGACTTCATGGCACGGAAGAGCATCAACATCTGAGATGATATGCTGACTTCATGGCACGGAAGAGAGTCAACATCTGACATGATATCCTGACTTCATGGCACGGAAGAGCGTCAACATCTGACATGATATCCTGACTTCATGGCACGGAAGAGCGTCAACATCTGAGATGATATCCTGACTTCATGGCACGGAAGAGAGTCAACATCTGACATGATATCCTGACTTCATGGCACGGAAGAGCATCAACATCTGAGATGATATCCTGACTTCATGGCACGGAAGAGCGTCAACATCTGACATGATATCCTGACTTCATGGCACGGAAGAGCGTCAACATCTGACATGATATCCTGACTTCATGGCACGGAAGAGCATCAACATCTGACATGATATCCTGACTTCATGGCACGGAAGAGCATCAACATCTGAGATGATATCCTGACTTCATGGCACGGAAGAGAGTCAACATCTGACATGATATCCTGACTTCATGGCACGGAAGAGCGTCAACATCTGACATGATATCCTGACTTCATGGCACGGAAGAGCGTCAACATCTGACATGATATCCTGACTTCATGGCACGGAAGAGCATCAACATCTGACATGATATCCTGACTTCATGGCACGGAAGAGCATCAACATCTGAGATGATATCCTGACTTCATGGCACGGAAGAGAGTCAACATCTGACATGATATCCTGACTTCATGGCACGGAAGAGCGTCAACATCTGACATGATATCCTGACTTCATGGCACGGAAGAGCGTCAACATCTGACATGATATCCTGACTTCATGGCACGGAAGAGCGTCAACATCTGACATGATATCCTGACTTCATGGCACGGAAGAGAGTCAACATCTGACATGATATCCTGACTTCATGGCACGGAAGAGCGTCAACATCTGAGATGATAGCTTCTTCTTCGAACTTTCCATATCGATCACTCTTTGTTATTTGTATGTGATCTGAGCCTAAGAGCGATTGTACGTTGTACCAGTTATGCGCCTACAAGTAGGCCAGCCTATCCGATTTCTGAGATGCTTTTTATTCACTAGGGTAGTTTCCCTAGGCCCCTACCTCAGTCGCCTCTTATGACATGCCTTGTAGGTCGCAGTGCTACCATTCTTTGCTCCCCTTGCGTACACCGGCAGCACACTGGAGGGACAGAAGAATAAAATCGCTTGTATATGAGTATGTGTGTATGTGTGTATGCGTCAACAGTTGAAACAATCATAAAATCGCTTGCATGTGTCAACAGTTGAAATCGCTTGCATGTGTCAACAGTTGAAACAATCATAAAATCGCTTGCATGTGTCAACAGTTGAAATCGCTTGCATGTGTCAACAGTTGAAACAATCATAAAATCGCTTGCATGCGTCAACAGTTGAAACAATCATAAAATCGCTTGCATGTGTCAACAGTTGAAATCGCTTGCATGTGTCAACAGTTGAAATCGCTTGCATGTGTCAACAGTTGAAATCGCTTGCATGTGTCAACAGTTGAAGCAATCATAAAATCGCTTGTATGTGAGTATGCGTCAACAGTTGAAGCAATCATAAAATCGCTTGTATGTGTCAACAGTTGAAGCAATCATTAAATCGCTTGCATGTGTCAACAGTTGAAGCAATCATGAAATCGCTTGTATGTGTCAACAGTTGAAGCAATCATTAAATCGCTTGCATGTGTCAACAGTTGAAGCAATCATGAAATCGCTTGTATGTGTCAACAGTTGAAGCAATCATAAAATCGCGTGTATGCGTCCTTGAAGCAATCATAAAATCGCTTGTATGTGTCAACAGTTGAAGCAATCATAAAATCGCTTGTATGTGTCAACAGTTGAAGCAATCATAAAATCGCTCGTATGTGTCAACAGTTGAAGCAATCATGAAATGTGTATTTAATTACCGTATGAGCTTTGCCGAGTTTTATGATTACGTCACTCAGAGGCAAGATCTTCTTTCCATGGCTTTATGGTCCGACAAATATCAGACGTCGCCGACGCTGGAGTGAGAGAGGAACGTTAAGGTAAACATTCAAAAAGTATTACAAGACATTAAATAATTACATATTAGTATAATTTGTGATTTATCTTATGAGTATTAATGCAAGTAATAGCGGTGTGAATGTTTGTTACATGTGTGATTCATGTTTGTTACATGTGTGATTCATGTTTGTTACATGTGTGATTCATGTTTGTTACATGTGTGATTCATGTTTGTTAGATGTGTGATTCATGTTTGTTAGATGTGTGATTCATGTTTGTTACATGTGTGATTCATGTTTGTTAGATGTGTGATTCTTCTTCTTGAAGTTAAGACATAACAAGACTGACAGATATTAGTTTTGTTATACGTCCATGTGGTACCGGGATCCGCAAGGGGAGCAAAGAATAATAACAATGCGACATACAAGGCATGTCGTAAGAGGCGACTGATGTAGGAGCCTAGGAAAGCTACCTTAGTAAATAAAAAGCATCGCAGAAATCGGGTGTGCTGGTCTACTTGTATGCGCAGAACAGGAACAACGTACAATCGCTATTAGGCTCAGATCACATACAAATCATACAGAGTGGTTAACAAGTGGTCGATATGGAAGATTCGCAGAAGAAGAAGTATTGATACAGTGTGAATTATTGTATACAAACTAATGACTGCCCCGGAAAACTGGGATGGAAGGTAAAACAATGTCCAGAAAAAACGAACGTGGCGTAAGAAATGTTCAGAAAAAACGAACGTGGCGTAAGAAATGTTCAGAAAAAACGAACGTGGCGTAAGAAATGTTCAGAAAAAACGAACGTGGCGTAAGAAATGTCCTGAAAAAACGAACGTGGAGTAAGAAATGTCCAGAAAAAACGAACATGTGGTGACGAAACGACTTCAAAACGAAACGAACTAGTAACCCTACCACCCAGCTCCCATCGATTCTAACCAGTTCACCCCTTTCTTTTTAGCTTCCTATCATCTAAGAATATACCACATATTACATACAACTACAACAAAGTGGATGTCTTCATGTTGCACCACAAACATCAACCATAGTTGTGTTAGAGCACATTGTAAAATTGTTCTCACAGCAAACGACATTCCTTCTTCATGACGGGATCATGTGACAAGTCATGTGATACACACAGAATTGTTGGAAATTCCCGTAGACTACGTCATTACCACGATCAAGATGGTAAACTCCGGTTTGCCGTCGTCATTCTTTGAAGTTATCCGGCAACGGGAACCGTCAGCTCTGTACATTCTATTTATTGTCTATCATTATCTATTTCGTTCTCTCTATCCTATTTGGCAGCTCTCTCTTTGTCTATATTGTATGTATCTATGGGCCTCCCTCTGACAGTCTCTCTCTCTGTGGCCGTATCTGTCTGTCTGTCTGTCTGTCGGTCGGTCGGTCGGTCGGCGGTCGGTCGGTCGGTCGGTCGGTCGGTCTGTCTGTCTGTCTGTCTGTCTGTCTGTCTGTCTGTCTATCTGTCTATCTATCTATCTATCTATCTCTATCTATCTATCTCGCTTTCCATCTTAGTCTCTGCCTTGCTGCCATTTTCTGCTTTTACCATACATCTCCTTACCTCTTTATATTTATGTCTCTCCTTCTTTATCTCTAATTCTGTATTTCTATTCCTGCATCTTTCTCTCCGCCTTTATATATATTTATCTCTCTCTCTCTCTCTCTTTCCTTCCTCTACATTCTCGTTTATTAAGTTTATTTCCAACAAAACGTGTCTTAGCCGTTGATGTTTTTATCCTCTGGGCTGTACGTAACACTAGTAAACTAATATGCGACATATTAAACAACAGCAAAAATAACAATTTCAAGAAATCTTGATATCATTCACATCTGGTGTAACACAAGTTTGTACTTTCTAAACGACACGTATGTGCAAGGCGTGTCATCATCAGCAAAGAAACAGTGGGCGTTACGAAACATACGTGTCACGATCCTTTGCCACCAAGTACACACACACGTGACTGGTTTGACCAATCAGAAGTGAACATTATGACAACACGAAAATGTTGGCTTGTATGTTTGACCTGTTTTCTAGAAATGTTGGGCAGAATTAGTTCAACGAACACCATTTTTGTTTTGCATATTTAAGTTCACCTTCATTTTTTATGAAGAATAACGTGTGCTAATCAGAAATGCAAACGTGGCGGTTGTAAATAGTGGCAAAATTGACGTTTATGTAATTTTATTGGCTTCAAATCAGTTTCTGGGTTAATGAATACTCATAATATGGCTCTGTTCTACATTTTTGTGGTCGGGCAACAACTTAACAACACAGAAGCCAAGCTGTATCGTCAGTATTGTGCTTGTTATTTGGGGGATTAAGGCATATATAAGCCGATGCACGCCACTTTCAACCTAAGGACGAGTCTTTTTTTGTTATATCTAGCGTTTAGGCCAACAAACATAACAAGTAAGAATTAACTGCTTGCAGAGAATGCAAGTATCTGATAAATCGTCAGTAGAAAGAGTGAGATTTATTTATGTTGTATGTTATTGGGTTGCAAGTGTGATTCTCATTTTATCTTTGTATCTCTTGTACCCTTATTGCTGTGTCGTATTTCTTTGTTTTCTTTCTCTTGTCGTCAACCTGTTACCGGGTTGTTGTCCAGTGTCGTGGTTTTCTGTGTTTGTCTTGCGCTGTTCTGGTGGCTTGGGTGATTGTTATTTTTGCTCATTGACATGATTCCGCTACGCCATCTAAACATCTTTTCGGGTCTTCCTCTCGCCTTATTTCCTGATGTTCTGTTGTAGAAGACTCTGTATACTGTGGAGTTTGGAAGCATTTTTATTAAGTGGCCAAACCACTTCATTCTTTGTTTCTCAATGTAATTCAAGCAAGGTTCTGTGCCATCTTTCTTTCTTATGGTGCTGTTGGTGACTGTCTTTTCTGGTGTTGTTGGTAACTTTTCGTAGGCACTGCATTTCACATGTAGTTATTTTTGCGACTGCACTTTGCTCATTGTCCATGTTTGGCTCTGGTAACACAAAGTAGGTATGAAAATACTGTTGATTATTGTTTAGCTGTCAGTGAGATTTGTGGGTGCCTTAACAATGGGACTAGCTGGTATGTTGCAGCATTTGATTTTTGCACTCTACACTCTAGCTCTTCCCCTAGTCTTCCGAGTTGAAGTAAAGGGTGCTGGAGGGGCCCCTTATGCGTTGCGTATACAGAGGTGTTCAAGAACTCACCTATTTTATCAGTTCAGCGTTTACTTAGCCGTCCTCTGACACTGTGTACGTTTACTCCGTGTATTATCATTGTCTGTTGTGATACACTATTTGAAGGCAATAGTGTTATATGGTTGTACAATTTGACCTGATGCTTCTAGATAAATGATGTTGCTGCGCTTAGATCTACTTTGGGCAAGATTGCATCATTTCTGACTTTCTCTCTACTTGGCACGTCAATTTTCAAATTCAATCATGTCACAATGAACGCTGAAAGATCATTGTACAACACGATCTTTCTCCCGGCAAACCTGGACGCTGGTATCAAACGATAGAAGAAAACTAGCAATGACAGGGATAAAGTTTCTACGTAGAGTGTGCTAGTAGGATCAAGAAAAGACCGATTTAGAAGTCACGACATTTAGAAACACACCACAGAAAGCTCACTACATGTGAAATGAAATGTTTGAGAAAGGCGGTGGGGGTCACCAGGAAAAATAGACTGTGAAACAAGGACATCAGAAGCACAGTGGGCATAACTTTATGTACTGAATACATTTAAAGACAACAAATGCAATGGTTGGGACAATTAATGAGAATGGAATACAACCAACCACCAATAACAGCATACAATAAAAATATATCAGAGCCAAGGGAAGACCAAGAAAAGACGGACAGACAATATCAAGACCATACTAAATAAACACGGATATAACACAATAAGGGTGAATCATCTTACCATGGAACGCAGATTAAAGCTCTCACACCTACGCTTAACGGCAAGAGTGGATAACCAATTCCACTTAGGGAAATACAATAGACATTCAGAAACAATTGTTACAACATTGGCACTGAACTTCATCAAACACGACAAATTAAACGATTCAGACACATAAGCAGATTACCACCAGACAGTGCTCTTCAATGGGCAATTCTATCCTATACAGACAGTGCTCTTCAACGGGCAATTCTATCCTATACAGACAGTGCTCTTCAACGGGCAATTCTATCATATACAGTGGATACAAGGCAAAAAGTCGCAAATGCTGGAACATACAAAAGCTAGTTTTAGAAATTTCTTCTTAATGATTAGAGAAGAATAAAACGGACGAATATTGAACATTCAGTATCGAATGAGAAAAATGTATTGGATGTTCACAAACTCCGCAGATATTACTTTAGCAATTCTTTCTTCTATTTTAATTTTTTCTGCACACTTTAAAAAAAATTTAATATTCTCTTTGACTAATTTCTTATTGCTAGAGGTTAAAGAGAGTAGTGCATTCGTAACGTATTCGATGATTCGGTAGTTAGTAACAGATATTGCAAGGTATTTTTTTATAGCTAGTAACAGATATCGTTGGTGATGACGCTATATATATATATATATATGATGAGTCTATGCTAAGTGGAGAGAAATCAGGGTAGGGGATTCCTAACCAGATGTTGATGTTTTATTTTGTGAAGTCTTCCTTTCTTTTCTCTAATCATGTTTTGTATCAACAAGTTAAAGTAAGAAGAGATTTCTAGAACGGGCTTGTGTGTGCGCTTCGTACATGGTGTCTTTCTATACAGCCTCTGTTATTTCTGTTGTCCATCTTTTGCGTGGCTGACCTTTTGTCTTGTATGCACTGTATTGGAGCAGCATTACCTATGAGGCGCACTGTGTGTTGGTAATATGCCTATGTTGCCGCAGTAAAAATGAAAATCGGGACATATCCTTTACAGGACTTAGCCAATAACCACAGTAAACGAGTCGTCGATTTTCTAGACATCACTTATACGTTCAGTAGTTTGCCATTGCTTTCTGAACAACGAGGTCTTTTTTTAACCATTCTTTTCCACGGAAATAAATTTGCCTCCAAACTGCGTGCCGTGGTGTTTGAACCAGTTACGTTTGGGTTATGATCGAGCTCACTACCGCTCTAGCTACAGACGCCCACTGTTGGGGCAGCACTGTTAGGAATTTCTTAACTCTTGCATTATGATAGAGACTGGAGGTGTTATTTGACATCTGCTGTTCACAAGTTCCGCTAGATGTCGTAGTTGTTGAACTGTCGGTGGTCAACAGCCGTTTGCTTTGTCAGGTAGGGCGTTTCTAATGACATCAAATCTGAAGAGTCGTTTACGGCTCTATTGTCCTCGACACGCCGGACCCCTCGGTAATGAACACACTATCAGAGCGGCTGACTACCGGAATCAAATCGGCTAATTTGATTTTGAATATGGAGAACATGGTGGAGGTCTCTCTGTGACAGCATTTATGATTATAATGACTTTAGGAGATCTCTCCGTGACAGCATTTATGATTATAATGACTTTAGGAGATCTCTCCGTGACAGCGTGTATAATTATAATGACTTTAGGAGGTCTCTCCGTGACAGCGTTTATAATTATAATGACTTTAGGAGGTCTCTCCGTGACAGCGTTTATAATTATAATGACTTTAGGAGGTCTCTCCGTGACAGCGTTTATAATTATAATGACTTTAGGAGGTCTCTCCGTGACAGCGTGTATAATTATAATGACTTTAGGAGATCTCTCCGTGACAGCGTTTATGATTATAATGACTTTAGGAGATCTCTCTTTGACAGCGTTTATAATTATAATGGCTTTAGTAGGTCTCTCCGTGACAGCGTTTATGATTATAATGGCTTTAGGAGATCTCTCCGTGACAGCGTGTATGATTATAATGGCTTTAGGAGATCTCTCCGTGACAGCGTTTATGATTATAATGACTTTAGGAGATCTCTCCGTGACAACGTTTATGATTATAATGGCTTTAGTAGGTCTCTCCGTGACAGCGTGTATGATTATAATGGCTTTAGGAGATCTCTCCGTGACAACGTTTATGATTATAATGACTTTAGGAGGTCTCTCCGTGACAGCGTTTATAATTATAATGACTTTAGGAGATCTCTCTGTGACAGCGTGTATGATTATAATGACTTTAGGAGATCTCTCCGTGACAGCGTGTATGATTATAATGACTTTAGGAGGTCTCTCCGTGACAACGTTTATGATTATAATGACTTTAGGAGATCTCTCTGTGACAGCGTGTATGATTATAATGACTTTAGGAGGTCTCTCCGTGACAACGTGTATGATTATAATGACTTTAGGAGATCTCTCCGTGACAGCGTTTATGATTATAATGGCTTTAGGAGATCTCTCCGTGACAGCGTTTATGATTATAATGACTTTAGGAGGTCTCTCCGTGACAACGTTTATGATTATAATGACTTTAGGAGATCTCTCTGTGACAGCGTTTATGATTATAATGACTTTAGGAGATCTCTGTGTGACAGCGTTTATGATTATAATGGCTTTAGGAGATCTCTCCGTGACAACGTTTATGATTATAATGACTTTAGGAGATCTCTCCGTGACAACGTGTATGATTATAATGACTTTAGGAGATCTCTCTGTGACAGCGTGTATGATTATAATGACTTTAGGAGGTCTCTCCGTGACAACGTGTATGATTATAATGACTTTAGGAGATCTCTCTGTGACAGCGTTTATGATTATAATGACTTTAGGAGATCTCTGTGTGACAGTGTTTATGATTATAATGACTTTAATAGATCTCTCTGTGACAGCGTTTATGATTATAATGACTTTAGGAGATCTCTGTGTGACAGCGTTTATGATTATAATGACTTTAGGAGATCTCTCCGTGACAACGTTTATGATTATAATGACTTTAGTAGATCTCTCTGTGACAGCGTTTATGATTATAATGACTTTAGGAGATCTCTCCGTGACAACGTTTATGATTATAATGACTTTAGGAGGTCTCTCCGTGACAGCGTTTATGATTATAATGACTTTAGGAGATCTCTGTGTGACAGCGTTTATGATTATAATGACTTTAGGAGATCTCTCTGTGACAGCGTTTATGATTATAATGACTTTAGGAGATCTCTCCGTGACAACGTTTATGATTATAATGACTTTAGGAGATCTCTCTGTGACAGCGTTTATGATTATAATGACTTTAGGAGATCTCTCCGTGACAGCGTTTATGATTATAATGACTTTAGGAGATCTCTCTGTGACAACGTTTATAATTATAATGACTTTAGGAGATCTCTCTGTGACAGCGTTTATGATTATAATGACTTTAGGAGATCTCTCCGTGACAACGTTTATAATTATAATGACTTTAGGAGATCTCTCTGTGACAACGTTTATAATTATAATGACTTTAGGAGATCTCTCTGTGACAGCGTTTATGATTATAATGACTTTAGGAGATCTCTCCGTGACAACGTTTATAATTATAATGACTTTAGGAGATCTCTCTGTGACAACGTTTATAATTATAATGACTTTAGGAGATCTCTCTGTGACAACGTTTATGACTATAATGACTTTAGGAGATCTCTTGTGCGTAGAGGTTAATTACTCGTCTCTCGTGCCAAAGGTACTAGGTTTGCTCCCTCGTAGAGCCATCTGGATATTTTTCCAGAGATTTCTGATTTAAATGTAGGTGAGATAGAGTTCCTAGTCCTATCGGAGACGGACGATAAAACGTAGGTCTCGTGTTCAATTTGAGCACGTAAATGAACCCTTGGCAGCTCAAAATTGATAAGAGCAGGCTGGAAAGCCGCTGCTCGGGCAAAATTCATTAGACAAAATTAAAAATAAAATTCCTACAAAAATGTCTTCACCATCTTCAAAATTATAACGGGGACCCTCGCCGGTGCTACGGAGTTCGTGCACTGCAGCTAAGATTTTCCTGTGTAAGAAAGAGATCAGAGCATACATGGTTACTCACCGAAGTGCAATGCTGATGGTCTTAGTCAATCAATCCAGTAATGGCTTAACCATCTCAATCATGTAACAGAAGAAAACTAGTCACGACTGAGATGAAGTGTCTACGCAAGAGTCCCGTGTTATACCAAGAAATGATCGAGTTAGGAATGAAGACATCAGGGGAAAAGTAGGTACAGCATCTTTACTGAACTTCACTTAACTGAAACAACAAATTTAATAACTGGCACAACGTGCAATCGCTCTTAGGCTTGGATCACATACACATCACAACGAGGGGTTAGCAAGTGTTCGATATGGAGCGTTCAAAGATGAAGAAGTATGTGATCTGAGCCTAAGAGCGATTGTACGTTGTGCCAGTTATGTGCCTACAAGTAGGTCAGCACATCCGATTTCTGCGACGCTTTTTATTTACTAGGTAGCTTCCTAGACCCCTATCTCAGTCTCCTCTTACGACATGCCTTGTAGGTTTCAGTGTTACTATTCTTTTCTCCCCTTACGAGCCCCGGCAACATACGGGAGATACGCTCTTCTATAATATTGATACTCGCCCTCTCAAAACATTAATGAAAACGAAGAGGACTAGCCCATCAAAATATCAATGAAAACGAAGAGGAAGACAAATTGACCAAACAAAGTGAAACTGTGCAACAAAATGTCACAGCGACAGCATATGAAGTAAACAAGACAGATGTTAAAGAAAACGTTAGATCAACATTGAAAGTTGACCAGGTCGGCATTGCTAAGTTATACACAAAACATTGAGAAACAAAAACTAACGAGATATGTGTGTGTCCGTCCTCGAATAGTTTGTCCTGAGCAGAACTTCTACCAGTTCTTCCAAATTTCTCTCTCTCAAAGACAAGATCATAACAAAACATGGAAATTGTATGAAGGAAATTAAAAGAAGAACAAATATGACATTACAAAAAAAAATTAAACAATTAAAAACAGTATGGAATGGAACAAAATAGAAAGAGTCGACAACTTTGAATACCTTGGGACATTGCTGACAAATGACGGGAATGCTATAAAATAAATTAAAAGAAAGCTGAGCATTGCTTTGCAAAAACTAAAACAACTAACTAACCTATGGAAGGGAATTGACATAAGAACAAAAATTAAGTGTTTAAAAGCCTGCGTTTTTCCCTTGGCAACATATGGTTGTGAGACATGCAACATATGGTTGTGAGACATGCAACATATGGTTGTGAGACATGCAACATATGGTTGTGAGACATGCAACATATGGTTGTGAGACATGCAACATTGACAAAGCGGTGGAGAAGATCATTCATGCCTTTGAATGTAAATTCTACAGAAGAATACTTAGAATATCATGGACAGAGAAAAGAACAAACGCTTCTGTTCTGCAACAGTTTGATATTAAAGAGAGTTGGCTATTAAAGAACATAAAATCAAGGAAAATTAAATATTTCAGAAAAACAAACGTTCAGTATATATATATGGAACTGCAGTAAAACTATTTGATTGCAGTAAAACTTGTTGGTCGAAACGTTGCTGTATTTTGTCATTGTTTTTGTAATTTGTAAAACTACAGTACTTTGTAATTACGTGTTTTGCCAGAAAAACAAACGGCATGATTGCCTAGAGAAGATAATTTTGGAGGGAATGGTGTTTGGAAGAATAATGAGAGGAAGACATAGAAGACGATGGGTGTAGGATGGCATTGGCGATCTGAGAATGACTGCTGCTGACGCCGGTCAACTTGCACAGACCAGGGAGTGTTTCAGGACTGATATCATGGGAGCCAAGTTCCGGAGGGGACAAGCTATTTGATGATGATGATGTCTATCTTTCAAATATCATGTTCAACAAACTATGCAACGTTCCAAGTTGGGTCTTGCAGCTGTCAGTAGTATTGTAGATGCACACATTGCCCGTTTAAGGGCAGATTTCTGAACATTGGACCAAACCTGTCATTCAGCTCTCACCTGTTGCTCATAGCAGCTGTCAGCATGCGGCAGTAGCCATCATATGGGCATTGGCTTTGACAGGCCAACCAAACCAGGCTGAGGGTAGCCGGACGGTTAACAACCAATCGGTGAAATAGGTCTTGCCTACCTTGCATGTAAAGACTGGACTCGACAGAGGGTGCGGAAGAAACCACTTCTGTGGCTCAACGGACACAACGGCGAGTACCAGCAAAGCGCTGTGGAGCGTACTGAGCACGGTGAGGCACGTAGTACACCCTGGTCATCCACTGCACCTGAATCCTCCACCAGTCGTCTCGACTTGTCTTGCCACTGGATCTTGTTGGAAACAGGAGAGAGTGAGGTCGACGTTTAGAGCAACTCTTCCTCACTTTAATCAAACTTGCTGTGCTAGTCACTGATTCATCCTTCAAACTCTTCAAGGCACGCATCGGACTGACAAGTCACCTACGTGTCCATTGACTGATATTACATTTTGTTTGTTGGATGAAGTAACTATGTGGTTATAATCATATTTGATTGACGAACATTATTATTAGATGCACACATTGAGCAGAAACTACCCGTTCTTCTGTTCCACCAACTGGTTATGTCTGTGGTAGATTACAGACTCGGCATCCTCACAATATCAAGATCACAACGTGAGCGATCCGCGAGTGTTCAGAATGAAGGCATTCGTATAGTCCTCTGTACTAGAGAAACTTTCATTGAACATGCCTTTATCAAGCAAACGATACAACAAAAGTGATGAATGTCACAGAACACCACATATAGACTGACAAAGGTATTACAGCGGTTAAAAATGATTTTTACTAAGTTACATCCTGCATTAGTGAAGGATGTAAAACCGCTAGTTCCATTTAAATCAATTATATTCTTCCCCCGTTATCCTCACGTCCGGTCAATAAAGTTCAGATAAGGTCACGTGACCTGTGGTCATAGAAACTTCCAGAGGTTTCATTCACTAAAACGAAGTATACGTCATCATGACAGAGTTATATTTAGATTTCCTTATAAGGAATAAAAATGATGGGGAATCCCTACGTCAGTGTCATGTGACTAGAACCGCAATAGTTATTACCAAAACAAATACCTACATTTTTATTTAGAAATAGATATGGAATCTTGTAAAAAACGTTAGCATTATCACAGCTTCTAGTAATAGATTGTATAATTTAGTTTTTTTCACGAAAACTAACGGAGATTTGGTTTATAACGGGTCTAAGACGCATATCAATCGCGTATGAATACATAGTCGGAATCAATATCCTGTGTGAGTGATGTGTGTTCCGTGTCACTAAGAGGTTTTATAATGGCGTCGTCGGTTGGTTCTTTACTTGTGATGTTTTAAAACTCGGAGGGGAGGTTGTGTCAACCCTTCCAAGGTTTAAAACAAGATCCAAATACTGCTGGATTGTCACGATTAAATCTGACCAAAGTCTTACACAGACCGTTACCTCGTATGTGCAGCGTGCTGCTGAAGCTAGCAACAAATTCTGTGGCATTGACCTCCTCAGAACAGGCGCAGACAGAACTAGGGGCTGGTGAGTCACCATCCCAGAACTTTGAAGTGACAGCCACTCAACCGAACATTTAACAGTTTACTTAGTTTATGAAATTGTAAAATGTTATAATAAACTTTTCATACAATCTCAAATGGATGTAATATACACGAACTTGTAGACTGTAAGGTCAGTGAAAAGCTTACTGGTGAACTTAACAGTTTCTAACTATTTCATCATATTGAGGCAAACCGGATAACTGCGTCTTTCATTATGAGGACAACTTTCACGCAACAACTAACTTGCAACTCGTTGTGAAAGTGTCAAACTGTATGTAGTACTTACATAACTTTGTGTAGCATTTAAAATGTTGGTAATCATTTTGTAGAACTTGACTAAAACTCTATACAGTTGTTT
The DNA here is from genome assembly GCA_020796225.1 of Arion vulgaris. Taxonomy (NCBI): domain Eukaryota; kingdom Metazoa; phylum Mollusca; class Gastropoda; order Stylommatophora; family Arionidae; genus Arion; species Arion vulgaris. The sequence continues at coordinate 88,092,594 of CM036755.1, forward strand.
TAATACATTTGTATTATTTCTGATTCTTATGTAATCGTTATTATATATTTTTGTGTAACACTTTGATAATCAAAATGGCGCGTGTAAAGTGCAATCATCATCATCGATCAGATCGTTCTTCAGTTGTGGTGTCGGTAATGAACACTTCAGACTTGTAAATTTAAAACAACGCACATAATTACACAATGGCAAGAATACCACCATTACCTCCAGCAAATTTTAAGTCATTTAGTAAAAACTTTTGATTTTTGACTTGAAATAGACTTCTCTCTGGGCAGCAGCATTGTACATTCGGAATAATTGCAATATCTTTGGTGCTAAATGTTGTATATACCATAATTGTTGTAGATAATATATATATTATATACTTACGCAAAATTGTTGAAAAAAGAATCTGTGATTTCTGAATTATTGACCAGTTAATCTCACTTCATCCAGTTGTGTGACCTGTTTTTTTAGTTTTTCGCCACTACCACCATTCCCATTTGGTTCTATGAACCGACAGCACATTAGGCCACGACTGCAAATAAGTCATGGGCCCAAGAAGAAAGTGGAATATGAGCAACCACCAAACGTAGGAACTTTATCGCCAGATTTACAACCATGTTCACCTCCAACGTTTTATACCGTTGAAAGTGGAGCGGAACTGCCCCAAGAGCAGTTTCTTCAGATAGGAAAATATGTTATACATCAGGCTTCCCCATCAGTGGAAACTTGTACTGCTGTTAACAAAACTACAGGGGAGGAGTACTTGTGTAAGGTACGTCACATTCCATATTTTAAATATATTTTATTTATCCGATATTTTAGTTATAACCTCATATTGGGGCATATGCCTTCAAGCACGCTTCCTATTTCAGCTCTTTCGTATATCATTAATCTTTTTCTCTGTTTGTTTATATGCTTCACTGTTTCACTTTCTCTGTGGATTCCAGGAAAAGACACTTGTTATATTCCTCTCGTGTTTCTTAGAGTACTGCATCCAATAGGTACTTTGAAAATTTTCCAATACTTTTTCTTCACTGTTGGGGATTAAAGCCTTTTTTAAACAGAGACACACCTTTTCAACATAAGAACAAGTATTTTTTTGTTATATCAGAGTATGTAAGCCAACAAACATAAAAAATAATTAACTCCTTTGCGGAGAAACTTGTAAATTCATCCACATGACCATCTTTGTCATTTATTATATTTTATATTTTCATTTGTTATTGGTTACTGAATTGAGGTTATTGCACTCTGGACAGACCCATAGGTGCTCAGTATGCCACTACAGATGTTAAAGGATATGCATAATGAAGGTTCTTGTGAACACGCTGGTTAAACATTCATTCTTTCTCTCAAGCATTCGTATTGTTAAATGAAAAACCAGATATAACTAGATATACCATGTATTATACTATAGTATGTAGGATAGATGCAGTATTATAATCCTTCTGCGATCTCTGGTACACTTCATCCAGTTTGACCACAAACTGGGCTGTCAGCTTTCAAGTCTCCCCAAAGCTTAGTTTTCAGTATGATATTTCATATGCAAATGCAGAAACCCAGTCGATGCCAGCAATAGGGAGTAAATGATTCAGAAATGTTCAAATACTTTAGAAGTCTAGGATATTAGATATACATCTGCACAAAGATAAACTAACACAACAGTTGATAAATAGTATATTCATGGAACAGAACAAGTTGCTAGTGTTGTCACATGTAACTGAAGAAATTTAAAGATGGTGTGATATATGCCATGCAGCTAGCACACACGATAAACGGCTTAGACACACAATCAGATACATTGAATCAGATACATTGGAAGGAAGTCTGAACAGGATCAAAACAAAATAGTTTTTTTTATCAGTTCTGGGAAAACATTATTATAGTTCTGTAGAAATTTACTGAACTTGCACACACAACAAAAAACCTCCCGTAATTCAAAACATATTTGGAACCGCGTGATGTCTAACGGGAGGAGTAGAAATATGTAACTTGTAGCTACAGTAACTTAAAAAAAAAGTATAACAAAGTTCCATTTTATGGGGTTTAATCAGCACGTGCTTATTTTTACGTGGCTGACATCTTAAACATAAGCAAGACCATTCTTATTGTGTGTCCACGTTTGACCAGCCTGTACTTATCTGACCCTACAAGACTGGTAAAGCATTTGCACTAAAACGAAACAAGTTCGTAAAAAAAAGTAGTCCGCCGGATTCGTTTCAGGACAAAGGCCGGTAGTTAATGATTGCATACTGTTCATTTCTGTATTCGTTATAAACAGTAGCAGCCATCATTAGTATTTGTGTGTGTAACGGGAGTGTATTTTGGTATTACACGAATCGTCAGCTAATCTTGATATATTCTCAACCACGCAGTACATGCGTAGTAGATGTATCCAAATCAGGTCGCTGTTCGTGTGTTACGTATACCGTATTGATAGCTCCACCGACCTACTTCCGTTTCATCATGCTGACGTTATTTGCGCATTAGACTGATTGCTTGCCCGTTTGTTCCGTCGTGTAAGCTTTCACCTTCAAAATTATCAGCAGTAATTGCTGACTTAGGTTGTAGATTTAGTTTGTTGTTGTGTCACTGTTGCAGGGAGCTAGTGTAAACAGTTGCATACAATGGTGCAACATGTTAACACGCAGTGTTTGTTAGTTTGTGGCATGTACATGACGAACTTCGTTCGTAATATTCTCTGTGCAATATGAATAATAATTCCTCTCGTACCGTTATACGTTACATAGGGCCTGCAAGTAATATTTCCATACCGCTCTATCCTGGGCAACTCGCTCAATATCCTCCATGGAACTGAGACCGATATTTCCTGCCTCTCAGCAAAGTTTGTTCAAGAATGACCACACAAAAATTATATAACATGCCTTCATATAAATTAGATATATACTAGGAAGATGAAAAATAAACAGATGTTTGTGGGCTTTTTTGGGGGAAAGACAATTAAAACGTCGTCTAAAAACGTATATGCATTACATTTTCAACATAAGGTTAGAGTCTTGCTGTTTTGCAGTTTTGGTTATATATATATATGATCAGGGCATGTTGGTCACACAAACATGAAAAATAAGAATGAACACCATTGTAGAATTCAATAATTTGCGAACGGGATGTAAATCTTATGTTTTTGTCCCACTCAGTCCATTTACAAAGACAATATACAACTTTTCCTCTATTTACGTAAAATGGTGTCGCAATGTCTATATTTAGTAACAATGAGGAGTATCTGGTCCATGCTGCTGTCATGAAAAGTTGAGGTAGCTCCTCTCATATATCAGCCTAAGTTGAATCACGTTTATTTTAGACATGTTGATTTGTCCCCTTACATTCCTCCCTATTGTTAAGTTTGACACTTTAACCTGATAAAAGCTGATGGGCTTGGGCCAAACGTCACGGGTCATAGCTGATCTATAACCTTTGATCTTGACCTTGTTGACCCCAACAGGTTACTTTATGAAGGCCAAATTTGGCCTCTAGCTTGAGGGCGTTAGTAATATGGTCTCTGTTGGTTTCATATCCCTGGTTGAACTGTCAAATACCTGATTGAACTGTCAAATACCTGTTGTGAGACAATTTAGTCCTGTTCTTGGCTGACACAGGATTTAACCAGTATTACATTCTTCTGAGGGATTACTTAAAATTCTTTGTCACTAATTGTAAAGTCTAATGGAGTGGTCATATGAGGAGAAATTCAACTCTTTGAGACTTTTTTCCAATGATCATTAAAATCTAGCATCATGCTGCAGTATAACTCATTAGATGGGGTACTATAAAGTGTGGTTTTCATGGTGCAAAATCTTACAAGAAGAAGTGGTTACCTGATACTTAATTGATGTAGGAGTGTATGTAAAAGATTCTATCTATATCCTGTTAAACACATAAGGCTTCTGAAAAAGATTTCCATTGCTGCCTTTCTACCAAGTGTTTTCCACATCAGGTCACAATCTTTCACCTCTCATTCCATAGTTCTTCATCATGTTTCCTTTGGACATCCAAGTCTTCTCTTCCCATCATCTTTTCTATCCAGTGTCCCTACTGGCATGCTACATACATGCACAATCCACCTACATCTTCATCTTCTAATGAGGGACTCCAAAAATGTACAGTTTGTTCATTTTAAATGCTCTTCCATTTCCATTTGTTACTGTATTTGACCAAAATATTTGCATGATTCTTCTTGAACACTTATTATGTCAAGAATTTCACATCATAAACAGCATTTAAGAAAACATCTACTGTAACGCTATTTTATCTCATTTTCTTCGCAGGTACTACCTCTGTGTAAATACCGTCAGGTTCTAGCCCCATACTTGGCCACGGATGGACACCCAAATGTGGTCAGTATTTGGGAGATCATTGTGGGCCAAAGCTATGCTTACATCTTCTTCCAGCGAGGTCATGGGGACCTCCACTCGTATATTCGTGAGAAGAAAAAGCTGAAACAAGCTGAAGCACGGGATCTGGCTAGACAGATCGTCGATGCTGTGCGTCATTGCCATGATAACGGTGTGGTTTTACGAGACCTTAAGCTGAGAAAGTTTGTCTTCATGGACGCAGACAGGTACAAGAACCTTGCATAAGATTTTCTTGTTGATTGTTGTCTAACTTACATTATTATTAACCCGGGGTGTCCCTCTGTTGCTAAGTGGTTAAACCATTGCTTTGCATTCCGAAGGTCGTGGGTTTGAATAAGATTCGTTCTCGCCTGTGTGGTGCCGGGGCCTGCAAGGGAAGTGGTGCCGGGCCTGCAAGGGAAGTGTGGTGCCGGGGCCTGCAAGGGAAGTGTGGTGCCGGGGCCTGCAAGGGAAGTGTGGTGCCGGGGCCTGCAAGGGAAGTGTGGTGCCGGGGCCTGCAAGGGAAGTGTGGTGCTGGGGCCTGCAAGGGAAGTGTGGTGCCGGGGCCTGCAAGGGAAGTGTGGTGTCGGGGCCTGCAAGGGAAGTGTGGTGCTGGGGCCTGCAAGGGAAGTGTGGTGCCGGGGCCTGCAAGGGAAGTGTGGTGCCGGGGCCTGCAAGGGAAGTGTGGTGCCGGGGCCTGCAAGGGAAGCAAAGAATACTACCACTGCGAGCTACAAGGCATGTCGTAAGAGGCGACTGATGTATGACCTAGGAAGCTACCCTATTAAATAAAAAGCATTGCAGAAATCGGGTGGGCTGACCTACTTATAGGTGCATAACTGGCATAACGTACAATTGCTCTTAGGCTCAGATCACATACAAATCACACAGAGGAGTTAACAGGTGGTTGATATGTTGCGCTTGAAGAAGGATCGTTCTGTTCATTAGTGCATTTTGTTCAGCGACCCCAAGGATTGTTTCCAGTTCATAGTTTGGGACAGAACATGATTCAAACGCATCCTTCAAATCGGGTTCGTCCCCAATGATTTGAGGTCTCAGACATGACCCTGTGAGACTAATGGGAAAGAGAAATTTTTGGACTCTGCGAAGACCTCCTGCAGATAACTGCATTCATGGGGGCAACTCACTCGTTGTGGACACACACACCCCTTCCATCCACCCAACCAATACATTGCTGTGGAAAGATGTAGAAAGTAAGTTGAATTCATTTGATAATAGATACGTCTGTGAAAAATACTGAATATAAAATGCGAGAAATTCAGAAGTGATGAAATCAGAGAAATGTCTGATCAATCACTAGTAACAACTGTTATATGAAGATATGTACGGCATATCAGAGAAATGTCTGATCAATCACTAGTAACACCTGTTATATGAAGACATGTACGGCATATCAGAGAAATGTTTGATCAATCACTAGTAACACCTGTTATATGAAGATATGTACAGCATACTCTGAGAAGAAATCATCAAAAAATAACAAAGCAGGCATTGAAGTGGGAGACAATGGGTCTTTCTAGAAGGAAAGGATGCCATAGGGAACCCTAAAATTAACTTTACTGAGAGAGGCGAGAAGTATCAGACCCAATTCTATGAAAGAGATGAGTCGAACTACCCAGAACATAGCAGTATGGAGAAATTACTTGTAAATTAAATGTATCGTTTCATGGTATGAGAGATATATATAAATAATATTGTACTATAATGGAGAAAGAGAACACAGTTTATTACTTCTTTTACTTTTCATTTGTTAGCCTGTTTTAGTGTCTGGTAGCTTCTTTTTAATTTTCACATTGATTTGTCTGTGTATATATATATATTCAGTGCTCTGTATGTACAGTTGATGTATGACAAGCTTGACGGGGCAGACGTTCAGCTGGTGGACAGAAAATGCTTTAAAGACACTCTTAAAGTGTCTCTGAAATGCTTCAGTATATACACCATGTGCTGGGAATCCCTGGCACAAGATCGCCGAATGTGGCGCTGTAACACAAGAGGAACTCGCATAATTGTGCGTTGAGGCACTGATAAAATGAGCTGCGTGAAAAGACAGAACACACAACACTCACATGTCTAACCTTGATCATGTATGCCCCACCTGTGGTAGGGGATTATGCTCTAGGATTGGGCTCTAATCACCCTCCGAGAGATGCAGCGGCACACATCTGAGGGTGTTGTCATCATCGCTTGCGATGGATGACTTATTATTGTGTTATTTAAAAAACTTGTTTAAACATCAAAGTTTTGTCTGGTTTTTTTTTTGTACTTTAATATTACACAAATGAGGTCTAATAATTTTTTTCTTTAACAGAACTCGTCTGCGCCTGGACGGACTTGATGACGCTGTTGTCCTGGATGGTGATGATGCATCTGATACTCTGACTGATAAACATGGCTGCCCAGCATACGTCAGCCCGGAAATTCTTTCAGCCCGCAATGGGTATTCAGGAAAATGTGCCGATCTTTGGAGTCTCGGTGTCATGATCTACACCATGCTGGTTGGTCGTTACCCATTCCATGACCGAGAACCAATCGTCCTATTTGGAAAAATTAGGCGTGGTGCATATAAAATACCCGATACTGTGCCAGCACGGGCGAAATGTTTGGTTCGTAACCTGCTGCGTCGCGAACCAGGTGAACGTCTGAGTGCTGCAGAGGCTCTACAACATCCTTGGTTTACCCGTCCCATCCTTGTGGAACCGCCCAACCGGCCGGTTCTGGCTTTAAAAGGTGTGGATCAGACTGTGCCTGACTACGAGTACTCTGTTGATGATGTATCTTTTGATTCCTTCCTGCCCAACTAGAGGCTAACATTTTCCCTCTTCTATGTTTTCACATGTGGATGGGGATCACCTTTGTAGGCAGTTACTACGTAGCATACTTGAGTAAACGGACAAAATATCCTGGAAACTATTTTAATATGTACCTAACTACTGTGTAAAATGAAAATCGGGGCATATCTTTTACCGGACATCGCCATCAACCACAATAAACGAGTTGTTGATTGTCTAGGTACCACTTATACTTTCAGTAGTTTACCATTGCTTTCTGAACGGTGATGTCTATTTTTACTGTTATAAAATTTCATGGAAAAATGAAAACTACCTGCACTATATTTCGATGAGGAATGTTAAAAAATTAGGTCAGAGCAGCTTGACATAACGCAATTACAATACAGCCTATGTTGTGACCTAAATGTCTTCATCAGGGAACGAGCTCTCCTAGAACATCACTGACGTAGGAGAAACGTTGATGAGACATGTACTTATCTGAAAGAAATACTCATCAACAACGTTGCAGGCTTCTAGGACGCACACATATTTGACGAGACTTGACAAAAGTGAGTCTGAAACCATGAGAAAAGTAAAGAAGTAGACAGGGAATGAATAATAAGTGGGGGAAAGTGATGTGTATTGTTTTTGTTGATATGATTTTTATGTTTAGATCAAGATATTCAACAAACTTATTGAAAGATTCCAGGCATGCTTACGAGAATTTGGTATGCATACAAAAAGAAATGTAATGTATAGTGAGTGTATTTTGTTATCTTGATCAATGAAGACATAGTATTTGTTGTATTGTTTATTTATCCACTGACAGAATCTGTTTTGCTTTTATTTTATAATGAAAGATCTATTTTAACAATTTGTATGCAAAATTATGTTTTGTTTGTATATTTGTTAGGCAACACTTTAGTCAGTTGTATGTAGTCTGTGAACATTTATAACTGTTGCACATGTGTCACAGATGTCTTATAAGGGGGTGTGGCTAGTTGTTACAGATGTGTTATAAGGGGTGGGGCTAATTGTTACAGATGTGTTATAAGGGGCTGTGGCTAATTGTTACAGCAATGTGCCTAGTTGTTACAGAGGTCTGACTAATTGTTATTGTATGTATTATAGATCAGCGAGTCATATGTTATAATTGTTTAGTTATTGTGGATGTTATATAAATTTGAGTAAATGTTATAGATATTACAGTAGGTAAATTTTTGATTTTCCAATTTATTTCAATACCCATTATAAAAGCAAAATAAAAAAACAAAACAAAAGCCACAAAACAAGTACAGAAAAAAATGAAGAAAATACAATTTTACAAAAAATGTTTATTAATCATTATGCTCCTTTCAACTTGATTTTTAATTTTTCTTTTCAAAAATGAAACTAAAAAGAAAAATTTGGAGCAAGGGAAAAGGGATCATTTATATTTAAGGTAGTGTTATATCCATTATTCATATCTCTTTGATACGTTTTGTTGTTTCTCCAAGTGTCCATATTGGTATTTGTGAAAACAGATTGTTGTGTCATATTATTTTGTGGTTAATATTTATTATTAGAACTTGTTCCATCACAGGAAGTATGTGAGAGTATAGATACAACAGTAGTGTATTTAGCCATCTTGTCTTCTCAAGTTTTGTTTGACAATTCGGCTTCCATGTTCTTAATTCACTTGATAACATCTGCCAAGTTCTTAGTTATTGGTTTTGTCTAAATTTCTGTCTGCTGCAGTCACTACCTTCTTATTCTTGCAATTTCAAATGGTCAATTGTACGATTTACTTAACTCGTAGTAGACCAGGGCAAAAGTCATGTTTTTACAAGCCATTTGTTTTTAGAATAACAAATACCCTTTAGTTTGACTCCTTGTAAAGAGGCGTCCAACCCAAAGCCACATAGTGTGGCGTTTGGTCCACAAGGAGTTAAGCCTGTCACCAGAACATTCACTATTTCCTCAAGGTCCAGGTGGAGACCTTATTGCTTTTACATCAACTCTGTACTTCATGGCCACGTTTTGATATAGTAGACTATTGTATACCAGATAGTCTTAAAGTATATGGTCAGGTACTCAGGGCTTCAGTACTATAGGGATAACATTCCGATACGTTCACAGGACTTTAGTTCTATATAGAGAACATCGTAGAGTTTACATTTGTAGGAGAGTTTACGTTCGTAGGACTTAATTCTGCATATACGTTCAAAGGCTTTAGTTCTGCATGGATAACACTGTAGACTGTGCACATCTGGTATTATATAGCTAAACCCATCTCCTGATAGCCTATATCTGTCCCCAGTACTGCTGTTTTATTTTAACTTGAATCTCTCTCTCTCTCTCTCTCTCTAATGTTACAAATTGACAGACTAGCTGAAACAAATTGCCCTACTAACATAAATCAGGCAGCAAATTGTGTAATGGGTCTGTTTAAAAGGTCACAACCTTTGGCTATGCTCAAACAGGTTGTATGTCAGATTTTCTGCGCACTATATTGTATATGTACCATCATGGAGTGGTTGGTATCTTACACCATGCTGCAAGTTATAGATTCAATGATATGTAGAGTGTCGATGTTATCACAGCCTGTCTGATAGTTTCTCGAGCCAGTTATCTCATCCGTTATGTTCAATATTACTTTGATATCCTGTTCTAACTGATGTCCTTGTCTTAGTTCTCTTCGTATTCAGAAAAAGGTTAAACAAAAAATTTTGGTTGGCGGTTTTTGGTTGCCTGTCTGATAGTCGCTCGAGCCAGTTTTCTCTTCTCTTTCGTTATGTTCAATATTCCTTTGATATTCTGTTTTGATCAATGTCCTGGTCTTAGTTTTCTTCGTATTCATAAAAAAGTTCACCTAAAATTTTTTGTATCCTGTCTGATAGTCTCTTGAGCCAGTTCTCACATCTCTTTCCATAATGTTTGATATGTCTCTGATATCCTGTTCCAACCGATGTCCTGGTCATCTTAGTTTTTGTTGTATTCAGAAAAAGGTTCACTTCAAAATATTGATAGTTTTGATCATCCCAGATATTCTTTATATTTTCTGTATAGGGGATAATTAAAAATGGAGAAGAGAGAGAGAGGATACAACTGAATAATTGTAGATTCTGTTTGTGGTGCATAGAAAATATGGTGAACCCACAACCGTGGTAAGGCAATGGCTTAACCAGTTGGCCACAGAGTCTATCCCCCTGCTTTATGATGTATCAACATTAAACATATTGTGTTCTGTGAACTTATTTTCTTCGAATGTTTTCAGACAACGAGTTGTTATACTTCTAAAGTAGTTAGTGCTCAACCAGAGTCTATGTAAGTACATATCCATATAACTTGTCTTGGACTGACATGGGGACTGGCCATGTGTTCTTTCTCTCTTCATGTATGTTGGACATTCTTGCAGTATGTGTGTCTCTGGCACCTTGCTGGTGCCACATGTACATATGTCAACAAGAGCCTATTTTGTACTTGTTAAACAGATTGCACCTCAGTCTATTGTGCCCTGTTCGTAGACGAAGTATGCCAACCTGTTCTTTATTAACTTATTGATATATATAAACAGTCAACAAAGAGACTGTATGTAGAAAGTGTACCATATACTTGCTGTGCCATACTAAGATACTATTTGCTACCACTACTATTGAAGTGGATGTGGTAACTATCTTGATAGTCTAGTATTATTTGTCCAATATTGTATTAATCCTCCTAACATATGCCGCCAGCCAGAGTTGGAACATTACTAACAGGTTTGCTGCGAATGCATTAGCTGTGCGACCATTCAATTTCACAGGTGCGTGTCCTACAAACCCTAAAAAGCAGTGTTACAGGCAGTACCACAAGTTTTTAAAAAAATTATTTTTAAATTTATATGCCTGTACATGAGTTGTACACATGATCAGTTTGGATGTTGAATTTTGTTAAGAATTGTCTTTGTTTTACTTACTGTTACTATCTTAAAGTAACTTATCAAGTACAGATAACTGCTGTTGTATATTGAAGGGTGGAGTTATGGTTCTTGTCTATGTACATCCTGAAATATCCGGGGAAGAACAAACTTTAAATGTTTACAATTGTTTTATAGTGTGTTTGTCAGTGTGGTACATCTGACAAAATGGACGTATTTCTGACATGTTTGGTCTGCTGTACTTTTGTAGAAATGCATATTTCTGATATGTTTGGTCTGCTGTACTTTTGTAGGTCAAAGAGTATCTTGTACAAATCAATATTGATTAATTGATTGATTGATTGGACCATCATCATAGCACTTTGGTGAATAATCTTGCGTGCTCGGATCTCTTTCTTACACATGCAGATCTCATTGGCAGAGCACGAACTCCGTAACATCGTAGGGTTCCAGACGTGATTTTGAGGAAGATGAAAGTTGTAGGAATTTTATTTTAACCGTTTTATGAATTTTTCCCAGACATCGACCTTGCAGCCTACTCTTGGTTATCAACTTGAAAACAGGACCTACATTTTATCGTCCGTCTCCGATAAGACTAGGAACACGACCTCATCTACATTTAAAATCAGGAATCTTTGGAAAATGTCAGATCGTTCCAAGCGGAGAACAAACCGAATATCTTTTGAGCAAGAGCCTTCTCTGCATGTCACAGAGACCTTCCAGAAGACGACACTGATAATAGGGAAAGCATACCTTCACCCAAAAATCACCCTGAGTACACCTGAATTCATAGCGGGTGATGCAGAAGACGACCTGTTGACAACAAGGATAGATGTATTTGATTCCATATGATGCTTGTGGAGCATGAGGACCAGAAAATCATGATGTTAGTTTAGTTTCCATTCAAATCATTATTTTATCAGTTTTCTTCATTCAACAGTCTACCATATCTGTTTGTATTTTTTTAAATAACCATTTTCTGACAACTGAATACCATCCACGGATACAACATTTGTTAACCATTATACAATTTGCATATCCATGAAGTTTCTTTGTTTGTGCGAGAGCAACACATTAATTATAATATGTTATTTTATTAGTCGCTAAACAAGATCAGACTAATAACTTTCTTTTTTTTTCTTGTCTTTTCCTCTCAAAAATCAAGTGATACATTTATTCATGTTTATATTTAACTGTTACACATGCTACTATTCTTCTTATCATTATTATTGTCTCCTGCACGCCATACTTTTTATACATTTGTTGTTATATATTATGTAATACTTGGTCCTTGTGGGAATAGTGATCAAACATGTGTTGTTTTTTATTTGCCGTATGATTGTTTCGTCTGTTTTAGAATGTATGTTTGTGTTTTGGAGAATTTCACATGACACGTGATGTGCCAGGTACCAATAAAATGTTGAAATCAAATGAATTTTGTTGTTCGGTACTGCTAGCATGCTGTATGCTTGTGTGTTATGAACAATCATCATCATCAGGTGCCGGCTGGCGTAGGCGATCATGTATCTCCACAAATCTCTGTCTTTGGTGTTTGCTATCATCTCAGATGTTGACGCTCTACCGTTATGGACAATTATTAACTCCTCAAAAAAACAGTAAAATTATTTATTCTTCTCCGCTCATCGTGGAGCATAGGCCTCAGCAGTTATGGGGGTCATGACATGAACAGTTTCTTCGCCAGTAAATTCCACAGGCTCATGTGCTCCCCCTTCCTACACCACCATAAATAGCAGTATTACAAGCAGTAAAGACAAAAAATAAAATGTAGATTAAAACATTTTAGCTATCTCTGTCAGATTGTAACTTTGAATAATATAACATCAGGATTTCTGAACACAATAAATCAACGCAGAGAATATTTTGTTCATATGGCTAATTTGTTGGACAGTTTGGTATCAACGCAGAGAATATTTTGTTCATATGGCTAATTTGTTGGACAGTTTGGTATCAACGCAGAGAATATTTTGTTCATATGGTTAATTTGTTGGACAGTTTTTCCTATCAACACAGAGAATATTTTGTTCATATGGTTAATTTGTTGGACAGTTTTTCCTATCAACACAGAGAATATTTTGTTCATATGGTTAATTTGTTGGACAGTTTGGTATCAACGCAGAGAATATTTTGTTCATATGGCTAATTTGTTGGACAGTTTGGTATCAACGCAGAGAATATTTTGTTCATATGGCTAATTTGTTGGACAGTTTGGTATCAACGCAGAGAATATTGTGTTCATATGGTTAATTTGTTGGACAGTTTGGTATCAACGCAGAGAATATTTTGTTCATATGGTTAATTTGTTGGACAGTTTGGTATCAACGCAGAGAATATTGTGTTCATATGGTTAATTTGTTGGATAGTTTGGTATCAACTCAGAGAATATTTTGTTCATATGGTTAATTTGTTGGATAGTTTGGTATCAACTCAGAGAATATTTTGTTCATATGGTTAATTTGTTGGACAGTTTGGTATCAACACAGAGAATATTGTGTTCATATGGTTAATTTGTTGGACAATTTGGTATCACTAATTGGTGTCCTGATTGGGTTTTTTTCGAAAATCACTACCAAAGACTAAGACACATCAAACAAAAATACAAACAGTTGGGAAGGCAGCAAACACCCACAAGATCACATCATCAGACTAAGTAGTATCATCAATATAAGGGAAGACTGCAGTAAAATTATGTAGCAATGGCGAAACACGTAAAAACAAAGTACTGTAGTTTGGCATACAATACACAGCAACGTTTCGACCAAAAGGTCTTTATCAAGTAAAGGATACAACTTTGCTTCTTACACGGCACACACCATATAGAATCAAACAATAGGGCCGTTCGGAATTTATTGTCTGATTCTACATGGTGGGTGCGGTGAAGGAAGTGAATTTCTTCACTTCTGTTGTATTCTTTGATTGATAAAAGACCTTTTGGTCGAAACGTTGCTGTGTACTGATTTTGTAAAACTACAGTACCCTGTTTTACGTGTTTCGTCATCAGACTAAACAGAAAACCGCACACGACAATCTTTCGTCTCAGGACAGGACACAGCAGACTCAACCACACATGCACAGATTAAAGCCTGCACAGTGTGCGTGTCATACAGAAACACGGACTCCATCCAGCACACGTCCTGTTTATCATAAAACACCAACGCCAGGAAACATGGCATCATGAATGAAGCTTACAGAGTAAGCTATGGGGACCCCACAGGGACATGCATCTTCATAGACGCAACCCATCTCATGGTTTAGAATGAGCGTCTGAAACTGATCGCAAAAAAGATTTTCAAAATCTGATTACTCCCTGTCCTTACATAACTTCACTCCCATTACAGCATTCACAAAGATCTGCCTATAATATGCAAAATGTCCCACATCTAACGCATCAATTTACAATTCCATTCATCCGATCACAACTTGCAGATTAACAATTAACACTGAATTTGGTTCACACAACACTAGCGACACCTAGTTGTGATCGATATGCCAGTTAGCACATTAAAAAGCTACTAGAGTGTGTATATGTGTGTTTATGTGTGTGGAAATGCTGCATTTTGCTATAAATACGGCATTGATTGGTTGTAAGGTATGGCATCTCGTCGCCCAGAAAGCATACATGCTTCTAAAAATAACAACAAATTTCTTGGAAATCAATTTGTTCTAAGTAAATATCAGACTGGCTGCAAATAGAATGATGTCGTCAGCACAAATATCGTGACCATCTTGAAAAGATTATGAATGAAGATGATCAGTTTAAGTGCGCACTTGGGGTGTCGGGGACCGTAAGGGAAGCAAAGAATAGTATCACCGTGACCTACAAGGCATGTCGTAAGAGGAAACTCGAGGTAGGGGCCTAGGGAAGCTACCCTAGTAAATAAAACGCGTCGCAGAAATCGGATGTTCTGGCCTACTTGTAGGCGCATAATTGGCACAACGTACAATCGCTCTTAGGCACATGCAACATACAAATCACACAGAGTGGTTTAACAAGTGGTCGAAAATTTGTGTCTGGTCCTACCAACAAAAAAGAGCACGAGCCGCCACTGGTAATATATTATTATTATTTATAGGCTACATATAATAATATGATATTCCCTGTGACAACATATGGATGGGAATCGTGGACCGTAACACAAACATCAGAGAACAAAATTGAAGCTTTTGAAATAAGGTTCTATAGAAAAAAAAGTTCTTAGAACATTCCGAACAGAGAAGAGAAAAAACAAAGACATCCTACAAGACCTGCATATCAAGGAGCATTGCCTCATAAATAACATCATGTCCCAGAGGATGAAATATTATGATCACCTTAAATGTCACAGTGGTTTGGAGAAAATGGCAATAGAAGACATGGTTCCTGGAGATAGGGGACGGCGAAGACGAAATGGTGCTTTTTGTCTGCTATCTCAGCACTGAAATCTGAAAGGAACACAGAACTAAGTGATCTCAGGTCAACGTAGCCCAGTTGGCCCATGATTCCGAGAGTGTAGTAATCCAGTGGATACCCTCACACTGCAAGCTCAATGGGAATGAAGATGCTGACAGACTTGATAAAGAGGGAGCAGGGATGCCTCAAGATGACAACCTGGTCAGCTAGGAAGAAGCAAAACCATCGCCAGAGGGAACTACACAACAAACTGAGAAAAATAACACACAAAACACAACAAGCATGATGGATATTACGAGCTGCCCAGGAGAGACCATATTATCATACTTCGCCCCCGGACGGGTCACAACAGAATGAGAACAGAACTAGATTCAAGATAGGCACAAACGACCTATGTCTCTGTGGTTTGACGAATATGACGACAGAGCACGTGTACAAGGGGGAGAGGGGGAGAGGGGGGATGTATACGTACTGTTTGCTCAACCACTAACTACATACAACTAAATGAAATGGTCATTTCTCATCTATGTGAGAATCTTATTTGAGTCTCAACTTTTATTTATTTAAATCCAAAATAACATACATCCACATTAATTCATTGTCCTGAAAAGATGTCAACAAGCAATTTAAAACACATATCAATACACATAACAATGTAAAAATATAGCTACTAACAAATATTGTAATTGTTCACCAAGTAATATCTAATATCTGGGGAACACTTGTAATATCTGTCTATCTTGTAAGCACTTGTATATCTGTCTATCTTGTACACTCTTTAAGGAACTGTCTATCTTGCGAATACTTGTATAAGGAATAATCTGTCTATCTTGCGAATACTTGTATAAGGAATAATCTGTCTATCTTGCGAACACTTGTATAAGGAATAATCTGTCTATCTTGCGAACACTTGTATAAGGAATAATCTGTCTATCTTGTACACGCTGTTTAAAAATCAATCTGCCACTCTTTAGTGAACTGTCTATCGTGTAAGCACTTCTATAAGGAATAATCTGTATATCTTCACACACTGTTTAGTTCTAACCTGTGAGTTCCAAGTCCACTCTAACACTAATAGGTGATCTGATATCTTACCCCACTCGGATAGTCATCAGCATACGTTGTTTCTGTTCAAGTTCTCTGTCTTCTGGTTCTCTATGTGTCTGGACCGAGCTAAGTTCTTCTGTTAAGTTCTTCTGCTAAGTTCTTCTGCTAATTTCTTCTGTTAAGCACTTCGGCTAAGTTCCTCTGCTAAGTTTCTATGCTAAGTTCATCTCTCTGCGTCTGTACTCCTAGCTCCTATCGGCTGACTGTCCTCTCCGCTCTGTGTTCTGATGGTAACTACCTCTCTTCAACCCCCTCTTCGTACCTCCGTCCAAGCTATTGTCCTCCTTCTGTGTTTTGTTCGTCTATTTATCCGTCAATCCAAAACCAACAATCCTTTTGTTCCTAGACCCATTCAGGTGGTCAGGAAATTACCTTGGTAGACTGCCTGGTCCCTTGAGAGCCCTACTGCCACGTAGTTCTGTCATTCACACCCCTGCTTGACCTATTTCCCTGGCTAAAGCTCCGAAATCCCTTTGTTCTGAACTTCCCGGAAACCGGACTGAATCTTATCTGATATCCCTGGGGTACATTTTTCCCTTCTCACTATAAAATCCGCCACCGAGCCAGACTTATTGATCCAAAGGTTTAACCCGTCAGTATGCACACTCTTCGATATCTGTTGGGGAGACTGAGCACCTATGGGTCTGCCCGGAGTGCAATGACGTCAGTTTAGTAACCAATAACCAATAACCAATAACCAATTACCTGCCATAAACTTATTTGCTGGTCACCTGTAGTAACTCTACCTGCCGTCAATAGCATTCCGCCTCCAGCCATTCTTCCAGTCGGCTCTTAGCTCTGAAACGTAACCGTTTAATTACAAAATGTCCCCTGTTGTATTTCCCCAGCCCCACCTGACACTATTAACTGCCCCCAGTATGCAGACCTGAGGAGAAAGATGTGGCCCACTTACACCAGCGTCCAAGAAAACTGTATGGCGTGGCTGATAGATGCCTTTATTAGAGAATCCAAATTCCCAGTCTAGTGAGCACGCAGAGGCAGAAGAAACAGAAAATGTCAAATAGCAGAATTATTTCTGGAGGAAGAGTTGATAGAATTGTCAGTACATGAAGAGATGATAGTATTGTCAGTACATGAAGAGATGATAGTATTCTCAGTACATGAAGAGATGATAGTATTGTCAGTACATGAAGAGATGATAGTATTGTCAGTACATGAAGAGATGATAGTATTGTCAGTACATGAAGAGATGATAGTATTGTCAGTACATGAAGAGATGATAGTATTGTCAGTACATGAAGAGATGATAGTATTGTCAGTACATGAAGAGATGATAGTATTGTCAGTACATGAAGAGATGATAGCATTGTCAGTACATGAAGAGATGATAGCATTGTCAGTACATGAAGAGATGAAATGGAAAATTGAATTATTGATATCAAGAATTGTGTCTACAAAGTTAAATTCCAATATTATATCAACCCTAATGGGCTGCAATAAGAAGTTGTTTATTGTATTCCCATCACCATATTTAGCTGAAAGAGGATTTAGCATGGTCACCAGACTTCACAAAGAAACGAAACAGATTGTCAATAGAGAAATGCGGCGATTTAAAATTATTGATGAGAAAAATGTAACCAAACATCGAAAAATTAGTTTCATCACATCTAGTTCAGCTCCAATAAATACATTATAACATAAATTGTGTCAACGATAATGTGAGGAATACAGTAATATTGGTATTATTATCTAATAAAATAACTGAAAAATATGTCCTTGTTTTTCAATTTATAGTATGTACAATATAGTTTACCCAAGGCGGACGGTAGCGAATTATTCAATGAAAAAGGGGGCGCTCATTCAAAAAAGGCTGGGAACCTATGATTTATAGCATCAAAAGTTGGACTGCAGATAAGCTATGACAAAACAAATATAATGAAGACACCTATGGCAAGTAAAGCAGATAAGCTATGAAAAACAAATATAATGAAGACACCTATGGCAAGTAATGCAGATATCACACTGGAATCTAAAATGATAAAAATAACAGAGCAGTTCACCTATTTGGGTAGCAATTTTGATTGCACGGGAAATGTTAACAAAGAAATTATGATACGAATTGGCAAAGCAACATCAGCTTTTAAAAGTCTAAATAAAATATGGAACTGCAAGTTATATAGTATTAAAACTAAATTACGAATTTTCAATTCAAATGTTGTATTAATCCTAACATATGCTAGCGAGAGTTGGAAAATGACTAAAGATATAGAAAGCAAGTTGAATGCATTTGAAAATAGATGTCTGTGAATAATAATGAATATAAAATGGAACGAATTCAGGAGAAGTGATGGAATCAGAGAAATGTCTGGTCAACCACTAGTGACAACTGTTATAAGAAAGAGAAGATGGAGATATGTTGGGGACACCTTGAGGAGAAATGATCAACGAATATCAAAGCAGGCATTTGAAGTGGGATGCAAAGGGTTCAAGAAAGAGAGGACGACCTAAGGAGACCCTGAAACGAACTTTGCTGAGAGAGGCAGGAAATATCGGTCTCAGTTCCATGGAGGAGATTGCTTGCAGGACCTATGTAACGTATAACGGTATGAGTAGGAATTATTAATGAAGAGATTGGAGCACACATGGTTACTCACCAAAGTGCAATGATGATGGTTGGATCAATCAATGCTGAGAGAAATCTTGCTGAAGAGATCGCATTATGGACTAAATGGTTCGATGTGCAGTAATGATAATGTATCCACTAAATGGTTCGGTGTGCAGTAATGATAATGTATCCACTAAATGGTTCGATGTACAGTAATGATAATGTATCCACTAAATGGTTCGATGTACAGTAATGATAATGTATCCACTAAATGGTTCGATGTACAGTAATGATAATGTATCCACTAAATGGTTCGATGTACAGTAATGATAATGTATCCACTAAATGGTTCGATGTACAGTAATGATAATGTATCCACTAAATGGTTCGATGTACAGTAATGATAATGTATCCACTAAATGGTTCGATGTACAGTAATGATAATGTATCCACTAAATGGTTCGATGTACAGTAATGATAATGTATCCACTAAATGGTTCGATGTACAGTAATGATAATGTATCCACTAAATGGTTCGATGTGCAGTAATGATAATGTATCCACTAAATGGTTCGATGTACAGTAATGATAATGTATCCACTAAATGGTTCGATGTGCAGTAATGATAATGTATCCACTAAATGGTTCGATGTACAGTAATGATAATGTATCCACTAAATGGTTCGATGTACAGTAATGATAATGTATCCACTAAATGGTTCGATGTGCAGTAATGATAATGTATCCACTAAATGGTTCGATGTGCAGTAATGATAATGTATCCACTAAATGGTTCGATGTGCAGTAATGATAATGTATCCACTAAATGGTTCGATGTGCAGTAATGATAGTGTATCCACTAAATGATCGATGTGCAGTAATGATAATGTATCCACTAAATGGTTAGATGTGCAGTATTGATAATGTATCCACTAAATGGTTCGGTGAGCAGTAATGATAATGTATCCACTAAATGGTTCGGTGTGCAGTGATGATAGTGTATCCACTAAATGGTTCGGTGTACAGTGATGATAGTGTATCCACTAAATGGTTCGATGTACAGTGATGATAGTGTATCCACTAAATGGTTCGATGTGCAGTAATGATAGTGTATCCACTAAATGGTTCAATGTGCAGTAATGATAATGTATCCACTAAATGGTTCGGTGTGCAGTAATGATAGTGTATCCACTAAATGGTTCAATGTGCAGTAATGATAATGTATCCACTAAATGGTTCGGTGTGCAGTAATGATAATGTATCCACTAAATGGTTCGGTGTGCAGTAATGATAATGTATCCACTAAATGGTTCGGTGTGCAGTAATGATAATGTATCCACTAAAAATTCAACTCTCTTTAAACTTCCCATGAAGCATAAGTCATTCACAAATTTCATTAACCAGATCTATTTTGAGCAAGCCAGCTTAGTTCCTTCCAGGTCGATCTCGCCTCTTCTCTTTATCTGTCTACATTTCGTCTCCGTGTATCTCTAGGTCTTCCCATGACTCTCTTGCCTCCCATATTTCCTTTCAGATCCATATATGGTTGTCTGGCCTTAAGCATTCTTTATACCAGCAACTTTTTTAAAACAAATTTCCTCGTGATATTAGTGACGCCTCTGCGTCGGGGATCTCAGTAGTATGTATTCTCTACCGCGACTAGTTTTCTTCTGTTGCTTGATGTCAACGTCCTGGTTTGATATTGATAGCATAATGTCGGTAGAAAGATTGTGTTGTACAATGCTTTTATTTTTAGTGTTCATAGTGACAGGATTGCATATTAGATATTAAGGAAACCCCCATACTGTAAGAGTAAACTAACATCAAGGGCAAACACTCGGGGCTGTCCACGTTCATTAAGATTTTATTACTTACTTCCCTTTGATAGACGTCGTCGCCGTCGTCATCATCATCAACATCATCATGTGGTTCGGGCCAGTGAGCTGGCACCGACAAAGACCTTACTCCACCTATAGGGGATAACTTTGAAAATAGACTGCTGCACCGCAGTCTAGTAAATCAGGTAGAGATCGAAGGATAGCTACCGCGCGACTGATTGATTGATTGACTGAAAGGAGGATCATTATTGTACTTCTGTGAGTAACCGTAAGTGCTCAGGTTTCTTTCGTACACAGAAAGATATCAGTGGCAGTGCATGAGCTTGGTAGCACTGGGGATGGCCCCTTGGTGTAATTTTAGAAGATTGTGAAATTATTTTGTTGTAGTTTTATTTTGTAATCTCTCTAATGCCTGGGCAGCCGCTTTCCAGCCTGCTCTTATAGACTGTGAAATACCAAGTTTTCTTTTACTACTCAACTTGGACACTGGATCTACGTTTTATCGTCCGTATTCGATAGGACTTGGAGTTTGATCTCACCTATACTGAGATCATGGATCTCTGGAAAAATATCCAGATGGGTCCACGAGGAGCGAACCGATTACATATGGAACGAGATGCGAGCATCTAACCTCTATGCCACAGAGATACCGAAGAGATTACCGTGTGATAAGGTAGTAATAATGTCTAAAATTGTAGCTTGCGCTGTATTTGGCTATAAAAGCGAGTAAAAGTTGCTCTAGACGTCATCCTCACTCTTTCGTCTAGGACAACCTGTATCCAGTCATAAGACAAGATCAGAAATGGCGTAGAAATACCTAGTCAGGAGAGCTGGAGACTGATATTATAAAGATAGGCAAGACGTGGAAAGAATTGGAAGGGATGACAAGAGACAGGAAGAAGTTTGCTGAAGACCTGTGTTTCGTTGGCAGTTGAAAGGTGAAGAAAGAATATCTTTCGGACAGAAAATGGATAGCTATCTAGCTAGCTATTCCGGGAACAGAAGAGGGGTATAATATAGTACAATGTCATCACTTTAGAAATATGCCTTTTTCGTCTTCTTCCCTCCCACCATTTACTTATTTATAAAATTGTTGAGATGGGGGAATATATGTTCAGTACAAAAAGAGCAACAAAGACTGGGAATGAGCAAAATTATTGTTGTTCCCGTGATCGAGTTGCAGTAAATATACATTATATGCATATATTAGACCACATTAGATTGATATTTGAATAGTGACCCAATTGTGAAGTCGTGCATGTAAAGAAGAAAAAAAGATAAATGCGAGTGGAATTATTTGTGTACTTTATTACAAATGTTGTATGTGAATTGTGTGTGATAATGAACAATTCATCCTTAGTCGTATTTAATATCTGCTTTAAACAAGAATTTAGATTCTAAGAGTATAAAAATGTTGTCACGTTCATGCCGGCCTCGTTGTGACGTTACAAGGTGGACTGTTCTTACTATAGTTAACCTCCCTCCGATTATCAATACTCTTGATAAGTTAAATTACTCTCTATTCACTCAGAATAAGATTATTTTATTCCATTAGATATGATCAACTTTAAGTTATCATTTAGAATAATACAGTTACTTAATCAAATAATATAACTCTTGGTAGCAGTGTAAAGTGTGTTTGTTCCGTTCGGAGATGTCAGTTAACGTAAGTTCTGACAACAAATCGATTAAAGGCCAAAATGTTTTTTTTTTTAAAACTGGCAACTTGTTGGAAAATCACAGTTTTTTGAACCCACTTAAATTAATATGTTCGAGCTAACTGAAATGTTTATTGTCAGTGTTTATAATAGTTTTTTTAATCTATTGTTAGAAATACGTTTTGGTAAATAACAGTGTATATATTTTAATTTATTTTGCTAAGAAGACAAAAGTGCAGTAGATGTGCACCGTGGCATACTTAGCTACCCTCCTGCTGCTAGTGTCCCATATTCCAACCAATGAAAACGGATATTTCCAGAGGTCAACCAATCGTGTGCAGAGTTAGGGTTATGTTGACTCGCCCTACGTCAGCACTAAAACAAACCGGCGCAGTATTCTCGCCGGTATTTTTGTTTACATCCTCAACCGCTCACAGCTGATCTCGGTTGTCCGACATTTTCACTCTTTGTTATTATCATATTGTTCATTTGGTGGAAGGATTTCCCTCACTTCAAACTTTGATATTTATGTTCATTATTGAATGTTCAAACATACGAAATGTTTGGGAAAAAGAAATTACCAAAGAGGTCGATTGTTGGCACCCGAGTAAGTGCGCTGTCTCCTCGAGATGGCCGATTTTATTCAGCCACGATTCAGTCGCAGGTATGTGAAGAAACTATTACATCTAATGCTGTTTATTCCGTGAGATTTGATAGTGGTGGAAGCTGTCATATCAAGTCTAGATACATCATCGGACCTGGGTTTCAAGCTGTTTCTTCAGCTTTCCTTAAACGAGGTCAGAAAGTTTTTCTGACTTTGAATGGCCGGGAAGTTAGTGGTGTCGTGTTAGGTCATGACCGAGATATCGACGAGGTTTTGGTCGGATTGAAAACACCGAGTGGTGAAGATTTTGAGACCACCCGTAGACTTGAAGAGATTCGACTTATGGAAAGCAGAAAGTCCGCAAGACTTGTGGACCACGCAGATGCAAATTACACCAAGCTAGCAGATTTTCAGATGGCTTCAGGGAATGACCCTTACTTTTCAAAGAGACGGATTCCTTCTCATGTAATTGACGTACCAACAACAAGTGAGAAAAACGAGTAAGTTTCTTTTGTTCTTCTTATTATGCTTGTTAATAATGATTATTGTTTCATCAACTTAATTCTGTTTTCTCGTCGTGTTATAGCAGAAACTCTATGCATCAATCACTATTTACCACATTAAATAATACAAAAACAAACCACAAGATTAGCAGAAACAAATATATAATAATATACAACACATTTAGAAACTTTCTTTCTCTTTCTTTTGTCATTCTTTGCTTCTTTTGCCATTATGCGTAGCAGATTTAACTGGTGGTCGGTTTCCGAGATAGTGCACGCTCGGTTACTTGGTATACTGGTGTGGTATTGTTGAGTTCTAAGATGTTTGTAACTCCATCAACTCTTATTTTTCTTGGTAGAAACAATAAAGTATATTCATAAATTGCTTTCAACAAGTCTTGTTGCCGTTTTTATGTTTTATCAGCGTGTTTTGTTAACTACGTAGATAGAGTTTTGACTTCATACGCAAGTTGGTGGTGGTGCAACTCTCCTGTGTAATTGAACTGTAATGTGTTTATTTATAGAACAGCGTTGGCAGACCAGTGTGTGTATTTATAGAATAACATAGGCAGTCTGATGTCATCGTTTCTTGTGTATAATGTAATCAGCGCTTTTCCCGTTATTTTTGTTGGAAATCATAAACAGATTATCCTATTTCAACTTCACGGCTAAACATAGAACAAACGACAGATATTGGAAAATCCACCAATTTAATTAGGGATAAACATAATCTTAGCCTGAGTATAGATTTCTCAGCTTCATCTTTGTGTTTATATATTTCTAGGTTTTTTTTCCTTCTGTTTATTACTTTCTGTAACGAAACGTTGGAGGTTCTTATGTTTTCTATATTTTTAGTTTAAAAAAAAGTATGTTTGTTTGTTAAATGTGTGTGTGTATATATATATATATATATATATATATATATATATATATATATATATATATATATATATATATATATATATATATATATATATATATATATATATATATATATATATATATATATATATATATATATATATATATATATATATATATATATATATGTGTGTGTGTTGTGTGTGTGATATATATATATATATATATATATATATATATATATAGATATATATGTGTGTGTGTGTGTGTTATAGTTCGTTTCAAAATTCGTGATCACAATACGGTTTAATTTGTATGAATTCTATCTGATGGATGCAAGTAATTTTTTGCGTGCAGTCTTATATACCTCACGACCTTACGAATTCAGGTTTAACTAATTGGTAGGTAGCTTAGTTGATGCAAAATACGTTTTTTGTTATATAACTTTGCATAAGCACAATAGAATGATAACCAAAGTTTAGAATTTACATTAATACACAAAATGGTGGCGAATGTTTACAAAGGCGTATCCCTATTACATATTATAAAAAGAAAGGTGACATTGTGAACAAATGATACCTTCTACTTCTATAAATTAAAATAAATGTTGTGTACATACGCCAATGACAGTCGTTAGGAAACATTGTGAACTGATTAATTTCAAGGAATTCCCGATTTTGACTTGATCTGAATTGCATGTGGAACACGGAAATGCTTAGTTATTGACAAACTTGACAATCGTGCTGTAAAACTTCGACAAGTATACCAAATCAACATCGCTGTTATTTTAGTAATAACATATAATATAAATCTTACAATACTAAAGGTTTAGGTGGGCAAAAAATACTTTAGAAAGGTCGCCACTGTTACCTATATAAAAAGTTAAAAATCAATAATTTCTGTCAAGTGGGTAGTTTTATATCGGTCATTAGAGATGATCACGAATTTTGGAACGAACTAATTTGTTCCGTGGATTTTTACGAACAGTAAAAATAGACCTCACCGTTCAGCAAATTACTGAACGTGTAAGTAAGTAAAAAAAAAAATGTAAAGGAGCCCTTGTTATACCAAGCGGCGTATAAGGTAAGACGGTGTTAGGCATGTACGTTTCATTGACCGTCGGCACACGATGGATGATGTGTTCATCTATGGTCTCCGATAAACATATGTTACAGGGGGCTACGGTTCAACATCACGCCAGCCACCTTTACTTGTCAGTGCTTTACCTGGTACCCAATTAAGGCTGGGTCGACCTGAGAGCCATTAGCAGTCTTAAACATAACTTCATTATTATCATAGATTTATTGAACCAGTTGCGTGGTAATTACAAAAGCAACAACAAGAGACATTAAGAAATTGACGTCCTGGGGGAAAAATGTGAATCCGACAACATCGTCATGTGTCATGTTGACTGACGTGGATATTCATAAACCTCCACAGTATGTTATTAAATGTCTGGGACATTTTTTGAAGATTTATCCAAAAATATCAAATTAGTAGAGACTTTAAAACTCATTAACTACTTAGTGCCGCAGTATGCGCCAGTTCGTCTATCCCGTTTGACCAAGTGCCATAGACTGCGTCATGATTTGTTTTATAGTCACATTAGTACAAATGTTTACCGTAACGCATTTTGATCGTTACTAGTTCTTATCTTATTCTTTCGAATTATGTTAGCTTTTGATAAAAAGTCATTGATTTATCTGCAAAATTACAAGCAAATTTGTTTTTAAGAAATCAGAAAATTCCAACTTGATTTGTTCATAAACCTGCAGGGGGAAAAAAGGTAAAAACTATTTGTGCCTCAGCTTGTCTTTAAAAAAAAATGTTGTCAGGGTAATGGGGGTCTCTATGGCAAAGTGGTTGAGACATTTGCCTCTCGTACTGAAGCTTGTGTGTTCGAATTCAAACCGAATGGAAAGTCACACAATTACATGACATGTCACACAATTACATGACATGTCACACAATTACATGACATGTCACACAATTACTTGACATGTCACACAATTACATGACATGTCACACAATTACATGACATGTCACACAATTACTTGACATGTCACACAATTACATGACATGTCACACAATAACATGACATGTCACACAATTACATGACATGTCACACAATTACTTGATCTTTTTAGGTATAATTCTCACTTTAGCTATAATCCTTCACATTGTTTTTACTATAGTTATAGCACAATACATTTAATTAGCTCCTTCACATTTGTATTGTAATCATCGACAATTTCATGATTACCCTACACACTTTCATTATAATTGTACCTATTTTCTAATATTTACAATATAATCCTACACATTTTTATGATAATCCTACACATTTTTATGATAATCCTACACATTTTTATGATAATCCTACACATTTTTATGATAATCCTACACATTTTCATGATAATCCTACACATTTTCATGATAATCCTACACATTTTTATGATAATCCTACACATTTTCATGATAATCCTACACATTTACAGCCGTTCTAGGCGGCAGCGATCGTCCCTTGATGAAATGACAGAAGCTGACCATATCATTGGTGACTTCAATGACGTAGTGACCATGGACGAGACAGTAGCTGCTATGGTTCTGACCTCACTAAGCGTCAGTCCAAGCTCGCCATCCGTGACCCCTGGATACTATAGAGGTATATACTGTTTTCTTTTCTTAAGTTTCTATTCCCACTTTTACAGTTTCAATCTTTTGATCTTTCTCCCCTGTAGATGAGGTTTGTTTTTAGAGAGAGTCTCTTTTAGAAGGGTCTCTTTTAGAGAAGGTCTATTTAAGATTGGGTCTCTTTTAGATTGGGTCTCTTTTAGAGAAGGTCTCGTTTAGATAGGGTATCTTTTAGAATGTGTCTCTTTTAGATATGTTATCTTTTAGAGGGCGTCTCTTTTAGACGAGGTCTATTTTAGAGAGGTCTCTTTTAGAGGGGGTCTCCTTTAGATGGAGTCTCTTTTAGATGGAGTCTCTTTAAGATTTGGTCTTTTTTAGAGGGTTCTTCTTAGACGGGGTCTCCTTTAGAGGGTGTGTCTTTTTTAGATTGTATGTCCTTTAAAGGGGTCTCTATAGATGACGTTTCTTTTAGAGGGTATGTACTTTAAAGGGGTCTCTATAGATGACGTTTCTTTTAGAGGGTATGTCCTTTAAAGGGGTCTCTATAGATGACGTTTCTTTTAGAGGGTATGTCCTTTAAAGGGGTCTCTATAGATGACGTTTCTTTTAGAGGGTATGTCCTTTAAAGGGGTCTCTATAGATGACGTTTCTTTTAGAGGGTATGTCCTTTATAGGGGTCTCTATAGATGACGTTTATTTTAGAGGGTATGTACTTTAAAGGGGTCTCTATAGATGACGTTTCTTTTAGAGGGTATGTCCTTTAAAGGGGTCTCTATAGATGACGTTTCTTTTAGAGGGTATGTACTTTAAAGGGGTCTCTATAGATGACGTTTCTTTTAGAGGGTATGTACTTTAAATGGGTCTCTATAGATGACGTTTCTTTTAGAGGGTATGTCCTTTAAAGGGGTCTCTATAGATGACGTTTCTTTTAGAGGGTATGTCCTTTATAGGGGTCTCTATAGATGACGTTTCTTTTAGAGGGTATGTCCTGCTCTTCTCAATTTTTGAACTGCTAAGTATTCTTTTAAGTGCTCACCGTGAACGTTTTACCATCCGTCTCCGATATGACTGGGAACTGTCTCACACTGAGATCAGGCTCTCCGGAAAAGTATGCTCCACGAGGGAGCGAACCAAGTAGCTCTGCTACGAGAGGCGATCATCTAACCTCTACGCTAATAGACCTTCTGTATAAGAACCAAAAATGTAGCGTGCAGAGTTAGTTATTTATCGAAGTGAAATGATTATGGTTCTATCAATCAACCAATCGATTAGTGTCACTTACACACAACACACCACGCGCAACTTCCTGTCGCATTCTCGTCACACTTAACTACATCTCCCGGACAGTACGACGAAACACCCCCAAAAAATAAATAAATGCTGATGTTGCTGCTGCTAGCTCGAGTTCTGTTCCCAGCCTCGTTTAATGCGAAATTCGCACTCTTAGCTTCCAGTTCTAGATTTGGTCTACACAGCGTAACGACTCGGTGTGTGTGACCCGCTGACCTAGATTCATTTTAGCCAGCTTGAGGCTGTATGAAAAGTAGGTCAAGATTTCTAACTTTTCAACTTTCGTTGTTTTTGAAAGCAGCGAGAATTTAAATCTTTGCTTGTACAAATGAAAACACACGCACACAACACAACACAGTAAAGATAAGAATGTTTGATGGAAGCAACTGCAACATTAATAACACAACTTCTACAAACAAACATGTCCAGTTTGTCGGGAGCAGAGAAGACTGATGTGCCAGTCTCAATGTTACAGTACTGGTTTGTACGTAGTAGTAATGTGGTTAGGGTACTGGTTTGTACGTAGTAGTCAAGTGGTTAGGGTACCGGTTATTATATAGTAGTCAAGTGGTTAGAGTACTGGTTATTATATAATAGTTAAGTGGTTAAAATATTGGTTTTATGTAATAGTCAAAATGGTTAGAGTACTGGTTATTATATAATAGTCAAGTGGTTAGAGTACTGTTTTATATAATAATCAAGTGGTTAAAGTACTGGTTATTATATAGTAGTCAAGTGGTTAAAGTGATGGTTTTATATAATAAAGTGGTTAGAGTACTGGTTTTATATAATAGTCAAATGGTTAAAGTACTGGTTATTATATAGTACTCAAGTGGTTAAAGTACTGGTTTTATATAATAGTCAAGTGGTTAGAGTACTGGTTTTATATAGTAGTCAAGTGGTTAAAGTACTGGTTATTATATAGTAGTCAAGTGGTTAAAGTACTGGTTTTATATAATAAAGTGGTTAAAGTACTGGTTTTAAAAGTCAAGTGGTTAGAATACTGGTTTTAAATAATAGTCAAGTGGTTAGAGTAGTGGTTTTATATAATAAAGTGGTTAGAGTAGTGGTTTTATATAATAAAGTGGTTAGAGTAGTGGTTTTATATAATAAAGTGGTTAGAGTAGTGGTTTTATATAATAGTCAAGTGGTTAGAGTACTGGTTATTAAATAATAGTCAAGTGGTTAGAGTACTGGTTTTATATAATAGTCAAGTGGTTAGAGTACTGGTTTTATATAATAGTCAAGTGGTTAGAGTACTGGTTATTATAATCAAGTGGTTAAAGTACTGGTTCATGTAATAGTTAAACGACAATAGATGATATTGTTACTTAATTTTCAGATCACATGGAGGGGCAGTGCCCCTATCCAGATAGTCATCTGTCCAGCAGCGTAGCCAGTAGCGGCTTCTACAGCGGACATTCAGAGAGAGATGATCACTCTCCGCCTCTTCCACCGCTTAGCGAGAGCGCCCCTGCCATTCTGAGATACGAACCTCCAACGCCCAGGTCAGATGATGACAGCTCTAGTAGTTCTGGCAGACTTCTCATTAATGAGGTAATACTTATAATCTCTTCTCACACAAAGCCTCTTTTAGTTAACTATCTCTTCTTCATCTCAGTCACACGCCACAGTCACACGCCTCAGTCACACGCCGCAGTCATCTAAGTTCAGTCATATAGCCATTGAGTCATTCGTATGTGTGGACTACTCTCCTCCAATAATGGCTGACACATTCCGTTTCTGAGAATATCTTTTTTTATTTTATTTTGTTCTGGACAGTTGCAGTCTCCTGCTGACGAGATTCCCTGCTGACGAGATTCCCTGCTAACGAGATTCCCTGCTGATGAGATTCCCTGCTGACGAGATTCCCTGCTGACGAGATCCCTGCTGACGAGATTCCCTGCTGACGAGATTACCTGGTTTGTCTGGAGTCATCCTACTCTAGGTGACTTCAGCATTCTGTTGTCGGGCTCACCAACCCAGTCTTTTATGCAGGATGTGCTCCTTTGATACTATAGTTTAATCTCCATATACTTAAGGGAAAGTGTCATAGAAGCAGAAGACAACAAAAGGATGTCCTCATCAAGGGAGAGAGAGGATGACTGCTATTTGTTCCATAGCCGGGGTGGGGGTGGGTGGGGGTGGTTTGGTTGCAGCCAGAGCATTTAGCACTAGTCAGTGGGTTCTGCAGTCACCTTATGGGGCTCCATCCTGCCTCCCTGCCCTTGACCTTGACTTTCACCTTCAGTCTGCTCCGTGTAGTTAAGACTCCTGTCGACATAGCCTGAAGAATCATAAAGGCACACAAACCCTCCAACCACGATAAGGTATGCTAATGTGGAGGGCTCAGTCACATGACTTACTTGGGGTCAACATGAGTAGAGGTTGAACTCTGTTTCCACATACGACAGCTTCTGAGAACACCTTCTATTCTGGAGGAACACACTCATTTCCTGATTGATTGGACCATCATCATTGCACTTCTGTGAGTAACAATGTGTGCTCCCATCTATTTCTTACACAGAAAGATCCCGTGATCATCATTGCACTTCTGTGAGTAACAATGTGTGCTCCCATCTATTTCTTATACAGAAAGATCTAGTAGAGGATAAAACATAGGCCTTGTTCAAGCTGAGAACGTAAAAGAACTAATGGCAGTTCAAATTCGAGAAGAGCAAGCTGGAAAACCGCTGCTCCATTAAAATTCATAAGAAGAATGAACAAATACAAATGTTGACACAATATTTGGACCATCTTCTAAATAACATCTGGGACCCTGACCGACAATAAGGAATTCGTGCACTGCCGCTTAGATCATCTTCCAGCGTAAGAAAGAGATCGGAGCACACATGGTTACTCAACGAGGTGCAATTTTTTTAAATTGGGACCTACTCAGAAGTGCTACCACGAGTGGACCCAGTACGATTGAACGTGTAAACCTGAGCGTTGTCATTCTTTCGAATGATAGCTACTCAGAGTTTGTTTAAGTGGGTTTGATGAGCCATTTGGCGTTTGTTTAATGCTCACACCCTTTGACCTCAATCAAATGGGCACCACACTTTGATCTTAGTCTTCTTCTTCTTCCAGCGCTCCATATCGACCACTTGTTAAACCACTCTTTGAGATTTATAGTTGATCTGAGTCTAAGAGCGATTGTACGTTGGACCAGTTATGTGCATACAAGTAGGCTAGCACCTCCGATTTCTTCGATGATTTTTATTTACTAGAGTAGCTTCCCTAGGTCCCTACCTTAGCCGCATCTTACGACATGCCTTGTAGGTGGCAGTATTACTATTATTTGCTCCCCTTGCGCGCCTCGGCAACACACAGGTGGATCTTAGCTAAAAGGCCGAGCAGCGACCCGAGAGTGCGATGATGATCATGGTCCTACCAATCAATCAATCAATCAAGCTTCGTGTTGGGGAAACACGCCTTTAAAATCTGTGTCCAGATTCTTGGGCATTTTCATGTTATATTGATCGCTAAACACAGACGTCATACAGATATATTTCCATTCATAGTTTAATTTGGCTTTATTATTCTCCTCAAGGAGTTAATCTTTATTTGTTTGCTTGTTTGCCAACGCGCTCTGATATAACAAAGAAAAAACCCGCCTTCTTAGGTTGAAAGCGTGCGCTACCGCGCAAAGGAGCAATTCAAAACAAACAAAATATCTAACTTCGGATCGTTACAGTTGTGCGAATAGTAATGATTCGTTGCTTGAATCATTCAAATCCGAATGTTCGGATCCGAAAGGAAAGAGTATGTCCTAGATAGAGAAAGGTAATCGTTACTTCACTGCTACTAATCTTCGTCTTCTTATTAGGCAACCAGATATTTATTGAGCAGGTCAGCTTAGTTAATTCCTTCAACCAGATATTTATTGAGCAAGTCAGCTTAGTTAATTCCTTCAACCAGATGTCAGCTTAGTTAATTCCTTCAACCAGATATTTATTGAGCAAGTCAGCTTAGTTAATTCCTTCAACCAGATGTCAGCTTAGTTAATTCCTTCAACCAGATATTTATTGAGCAAGTCAGCTTAGTTAATTCCTTCAACCAGATGTCAGCTTAGTTAATTCCTTCAACCAGATATTTATTGAGCAAGTCAGCTTAGTTAATTCCTTCAACCAGATGTCAGCTTAGTTAATTCCTTCAACCAGATATTTATTGAGCAAGTCAGCTTAGTTAATTCCTTCAACCAGATGTCAGCTTAGTTAATTCCTTCAACCAGATATTTATTGAGCAAGTCAGCTTAGTTAATTCCTTCAACCAGATGTCAGCTTAGTTAATTCCTTCAACCAGATATTTATTGAGCAAGTCAGCTTAGTTAATTCCTTCAACCAGATACCAGCTTAGTTAATTCCTTCAACCAGATATTTATTGAGCAAGTCAGCTTAGCTAATTACTTCAACCAGATATTTATTGAGCAAGTCAGCTTAGCTAATTCCTTCAACCAGATATTTATTGAGCAAGTTAGCTTAGTTAATTCCTTCAACCAGATATTTATTGAGCAAGTTAACTTAGTTAATTCCTTCAACCAGATATTTATTGAGCAAGTCAGCTTAGTTAATTACTTCAACCAGATATTTATTGAGCAAGTCAGCTTAGCTAATTCCTTCAACCAGATATTTATTGAGCAAGTTAGCTTAGTTAATTCCTTCAACCAGATATTTATTGAGCAAGTTAACTTAGTTAATTCCTTCAACCAGATATTTATTGAGCAAGTCAGCTTAGTTAATTCCTTCAACCAGATATTTATTGAGCAAGTCAGCTTAGTTAATTCCTTCAACCAGATATTTATTGAGCAAGTCAGCTTAGTTAATTCCATATTCACGGACGTCCAGTCTGCTATCAAAGCACTAAAAAGCTCAACCAACACAGAGCTAAACGAACTAAAAACGATCCTCGGAGTATTAACAAACTCATTCAAACACGCAGTCATACAATGGATCCCATCACACTGCAATATAAAGAGCAACGAAGAGGCAGACATTCTAGCAAAGGCAGGAGTGCGACTGCCGCAGACTGATTACGAGATAAGGAGGCTAAAACAACCATCGGATGGCATTGCAATATAGACAGAAGTGGTCGCAAGACTACCCTCAACACAGCGCCAAAGATGGGTACTATGGTCTGTCCCGTGGCAAATAGGTTATCTATTCCGCCTCCGTACCGGAAATAACACACTCCGGTACCACCTGTACAACAAATTTTAAATTGGCACAACTGGCCTGTGTCACTGCTAGCAGGCGGACATGACGGCAGAGCACCTACTGCAAGACTGCTCATTGCTAGCAGGCCTGAGAAACGAAACCTGACCGTAAAATATCGAACTAAATGAGAAGCTGTACGGAGGGACGGAGTCCCTAAAAACATCAGCAGAGTTCGTGTGGAGATCTAGTACATCAGTCTAAGCGGTGATCACGAGAGAGAGAGTTAATGCCATGTTTTTCCGGCCTCTTCTCTTTCATTTGTCTACAGCTCGTCTCCATTTCTCTCTAGGTTTTCTCTGACTAATCTTGCTTCCCAGATTTCATGTCAGAGAAACATGTGGGTATCTGGTCTTCTGTATACTTCATTTATGTCCCAACCACTTCCATTTTCTCATTTTTATTTCCTCAATGATATTTTAAAAAGGGTTTAAAAGCCGAAGGATTCCTGCCGAGAGTTTTGAAATGGCACGCCACCTGCCGAGAGTATTGAAATGGCACGCCACCTGCCGAGAGTATTGAAATGGCACGCCACCTGCCGAGAGTATTGAAATGGCACGCCACCTTTCCGAGAGTATTGCTCAAAGCACGAACTCCGTAGCACCAACAACAATCCTAGAGGTCTCTGGAAAAAACTACAGTCGTGAACAGAATGGCGCGGTCCGGACTCGAACCCACGACCTTCGACTCACAAGGCAAAGGGCTTAACCACTTAGCCACATTGTTGGTATCTAGTCACTAATCTGTACTTTATCACTAATTGGTACATCTCAACTAACTGCCACTTAGCCACATATTTGGTATCTAGTCACTAATCTGGTATCTAGTCACTAATCTGGTATCTAGTCACTAATCTGGTATCTAGTCACTAATCTGGTATCTAGTCACTAATCTGGTATCTAGTCACTAATCTGGTATCTAGTCACTAATCTGGTATCTAGTCACTAATCTGGTATCTAGTCACTAATCTGTTATCTAGTCACTAATCTGGTATCTAGTCACTAATCTGTTATCTAGTCACTAATCTGGTATCTAGTCACTAATCTGGTATCTAGTCACTAATCTGGTATCTAGTCACTAATCTGTACGTTATCACTAATTGGTCTCATCTCAACTAACTGTTGT
Source organism: Arion vulgaris (assembly GCA_020796225.1). Lineage (NCBI taxonomy): Eukaryota > Metazoa > Mollusca > Gastropoda > Stylommatophora > Arionidae > Arion > Arion vulgaris. The sequence goes on from CM036755.1 coordinate 88,127,431, forward strand.
GTAAACAATTTTTGTTACTTGATGTGCATTATTTAAGAATATTAATACTGGTAGTAAGAGCCTAGGGCCGAATGAATTAGAGCGTGGCTCAAAAGCCGGAGCGTCTGTAGCTCAAGCGGTAGTGAGCTTGACCACAAACCTAAGCGTACCTGGTTCAAACTCCACGGTGGGCAAATTTGAAGCAAATTGTTTCTGTGGGATTTTACAAAAGTAAAAATAGATCTGCCCGTTCAGAAAACAATGACAAACTACTGAACATATAAGTGGTGCCTAGAAAAATCAACGACTTGTTTACTGTGGTTGATAGCTACGTCATGTGTAAAGGATATGCCACGTTTTTCGTAGGAACGTCTGACTGAATAGATTAGAGCGTGGCTCAGATCAATGCCGGAGAACCGTGTTTAATTCACCGTAAGGCCACGGATTTGTTTCTGTTGTGGGCATAAAAGAATAATCCCAACCTGAACATCTTTGCGGCGATGCACTATCCATGCAGCTATTTTAGACTCACGTAACACCTGTCTCACATCGCCCTAACAAGTGATACTATAGATAGTAACAAGTTTTTAATGATTGTTTCAAAATGAGTGCTCACTAACGGTTACTAAGTATCGATTGTTAAATAACGAGTACTAAGTAACGAGTAATCCATAATACTTGAGGGTAATTGAAACGCACATCCTTATCCAGAATTCGAAGGACGTGTAAACCTAATAAGCGTGGCACAGATTAAAGAAAAAATTGATGACAGTTCTATAAATGGTCTATGTATTTTTAAAATTTATCTTTGACGTCATGCTGTTACATTTAAAACCCAGCTGCCCAATCTATGTCAAACAGTTGACAACGTTTATCAGTCTCACGTGGCCATTACTATGCGTCGCACGATTGAGAAAGTTATACCGGCCAGCCTGCGTCACTAGTGCGTGTCTCATCTTGAACGAGGGAAATGGGGCAGTGAAGGGGTCACCGTTTAATGATGATGTTTCGGTGTAGATGATGTATGTAGTCAGATCCAACTTGGCTGTGATGTAGTAGTGTTTATTCTACTATAACCGGCACTATTTTTAGTGATTTTCTTAACGATTTTAATGGTTGGATCCATTCATAAAAATTTTTGAGAGAAGTTGGGCATGACTCACTTTACGTTGTGGGTGTTGTTGCAAATTGAGACGATCTTGATGTTGTACAGCAGACTGACCGTGGTTGCTGTAGTTGCTAGTATGTGTTATTGTTTAATAGTGGTTTTTTTAGATTCAAAAGCAGCTTTTATGAAAATGAAGAATGCACTGTGTGGATCTACTACCAATAACACTACGGAAACGAGTACTTCAGTGCTATATTGAACCAATACTTATGTATGGAAACGAATCATGGACAATGAACAAGCAATCAATAAGATCATTGGAAGCCACAGAGATGTGGTTTTACAGAAGAGTGCTGAAAATTCCATGAACAGCGAAGAAAACAAATGATGAGGTTTCAAAACAAGCCTGCACACAAAACAAGCCTGCACACAAAACAAGCCTGCACACAAAACAAGCCTGCACACAAAACAAGCCTGCACACAAAACAAGCCTGCACACAAAACAAGCCTGCACACAAAACAAGCCTGCACACAAAACAAGCCTGCACACAAAACAAGCCTGCACACAAAACAAGCCTGCACACAAAACAAGCCTGCACACAAAAGAAGCCTGCACACAAAAAAAGCCTTATCAAAAAAATAAGAAACAGATAATCAAGATTCCTCGGGCATATAATGCGAAGAGAAGGCTTATCGATATAAGGGAAAACTGCAATAAAACTATGTAGCAATGGCGGAACACGTAAAAACGAAGTATTGTAGTTTACAAAATACAAAAACAACGACAATACACATCAATGTTTCGACCAAAAAGCCTTTATCAATCAAATGATATAACAGAGATGAAGAATTTCACTTATTTCACAGTACACCACATATAGAATACAACAATAAAATCCTAACGGCCCTAAAATGAAAATTTGTGACTAAAAACAAATAACGAAATAAATGTAAAAAACTAGAAATGGAAAAAAAGAAAATAAACAATACAAATCAAATATATATATGTAACATGTATATATTTAACATATACACATATAGAATATGGAGCATGAGAAGAGACAGTACTAAAAAGCATGGGAATGTAGTGCGTTGACCCAAATGGTCCGTCCCACAGAGCATTGTCGTATATCACGTAAGTGTTGGCCGAAACGGCCACGAAGCATTTTGCCAGTTTTGCATATATAGGCCTTGTCACAACGTTTACAAGTGATGACGTAGAACATGTGGTGACAACGGGTAAAATTCAGGGACGGAGAAATCGTGGAAGACAGAGGGAGAAGATGTTGAATTGTCCTGACATCGTTGTTCGACATAAGGTCGACATCAGAACTGATTAACTGCGCCAAGGAGAGAGATAGTTTTGGAGAGACATGATCACCTACGCGGTAGGCATGACACTGAATTGATTGAATGTTACACGTTGGGGAGGGAGGGGGTTCAGCTTCTAACGGTGTTGCCACAAATTTGTCTCTATATATTATTATTCATCCTCGCCCGCTGGATTCTGCTTGTTTGAAATGGTGTTCTCATTTTTCTGAAAGTATGCCAGGTTGTCCGTTCAGACCAAATTACGCATTACGTTGTGGTTGCTGTGGCCTATTTTCACATTATTGCTGACAAGTCGTGAACGAAATCGGAATAAACTGTGTTCTGGGTTATATTACCGGCCGGCTTTTTTTTTAACAGCAAAATATTTAGAGCAGAGAAGAAATGTCGGTCAGGGCGGCCAAAGTCCAATTTGATTTTATATTTTAAGAACATCTTTAATTATTAATTCGTAGGTTCATCAAATCTGAATTTTACAAATAAAATACATTTTTACAGCTTCTTCTTCTTCAAACGCTCTAAATCGACCACTTGTTAAACCACTCTGTGATTTGTATGTGATCTGAGCCTAAGAGCGATTGCACGTTGTGCTAGTTATGCGCCTATATGTAGGCCAGCACATTCTATTTCTGCGACGTTTTTTATTTACTAGGGTAGTTTCCCCTAGGCCCCACTTCAGCCGCCTCTTACGACATGCCTTGTAGGTCACAATGTTAATATCCTTTGCTCCCCCTGTGAGCTATGGCAACACACGGGTCTTTTTATAGCGATTTGTTCTCATTTTATGAGAGTACTGGGAGGGGCAGATTTTTGTATAGGGATGTGGAATTAAGGACGTTTACTCGAGACTTTCTCTGCGCATGTGCAAGTCATCGATTTTATTTTACCCTCAATAGAAAAAGCTTTGACCCTGCGTACATTGGGTTGTACCGTGTGACCATACACTGGGTTGTACCGTGTGACCATACACTGGGTTGTACCGTGTGACCGTACACTGGGTTGTACCGTGTGACCATACACTGGGTTGTACCGTGTGACCATACACTGGGTTGTACCGTGTGACCGTACACTGGGTTGTACCGTGTGACCATACACTGGGTTGTACCGTGTGACCATACACTGGGTTGTACCGTGTGACCATACACTGGGTTGTACCGTGTGACCATACACTGGGTTGTACCGTGTGACCATACACTGGGTTGTACCATGGGACCGTACACTGGGTTGGTGTGGGTCTAAAGCCGAAGGATTTACTTCATTACACCGGGTCTTACCCATATAGCTAGGTCCCTCTCCACAGAAGTGGCACGCCAGCGACCGAGAGAAATGCACCAACTTCGTAGCTATGGCAACAATCCTAGAAGTCTTTGGGTAAAAAATGCACTTGTGACGAAACGGCGCGTTCCGATTTCGAACACACTACTTTCGGAACGCACGTCAAATGTATAACCACTTAGCCACAGAGACCCACAGAGACCCACAGAGATCCACAGAGACCCACAGCGATCCACAGAGACCCACAGAGACCCACGGAGAACACATGGTGTTTCTGTTAGGACACACGCCCTTTTTATTCATTCAACCAGACGATTCCCCCTCTCCCTCTTCTCCTCTCCTCCTCTCTCTCTCTCTCCCTCTTCTCTTCTCCTCTCTCTCTCTCTCTCTCAAATCTGAATTAATTTCACTAAACAAGTTTAGGCTGAAATTATTCGGATGCGCCTGTCCAACACGCTGTGGGTACATATCTTCTTCTTCTCCTGCGATCAACTTCTGCGATCAACTTCTGCTATGCGACTACTCCGGTATGTGTTATAAGCAGGGCGGTGCTCTCGAGGTCTTCACAGTTCCCCCATAGTTTGTTCTGAAGGGCTGTTTCTGTTGGCCAGATTTCCATTCTCACACAGCTCAGACTGGGGCAGTCATGCAGGATGTGCTCTGGAGACTGCTTTGGTGCTCCACAGGTGCAGGCAGCTGAGTCACTGAGACCCATTCTATGGAGGTGTGCTCTGAGATCGCAGTGGGTGCATATGAACAGGGTCGCAACGCATTTACATTTACGGCGCAAACCACACAGATCACAGAGTGGTTCACTTGGTAGATAAGAACGGACGCATAGAAGCAGAAGACAAACCAGCTTTCTGTTTTGAAAAAAACGTACTTCGTTTAATAAATAAATTCGTGTAGAAATAAAGAGCATAATAGGGCAGTCCAAAAGCAATGTTCTAGAACATGAGAAGCATTATATCCAACAAGTCATTGAGATCAGAATGAGAGTTATACAGTGCTACATAGAACCAATACTGACATACGGATGCGAGACATGGACAATAAACAAACAGATCGAAAAATCTATGAGGGCCACAGAAATGTAGTTTAACAGAAGAATGATGAGAATCCCATGGACTGCTAAAATGGTTAATTTGGAGGTGTTGAATGAGGTCAAGATACAGAGAAAACGTATTATCAATATAAGAAAGAGACATCATTTTTCGGACATGTGATGAGAAAGGTAGGTTTAGAACACATTGTAACAACTGGTAACATGGAGGGGAGACGAGACAGAGGAAGACAGAGAGAGAAAATGTTGGATAACCTAACTTCATGGCACGGAAGAGCATCAACATTTGAGATGATAGCCAACACCAGGGACAGAGATTTGTGTAGATTGATGTTCGCCTACGCCAGTTGACACGGTTCCTGATGATGGTGATGACTACGTTCAATCCAAATAGTGAATCCAACTAATTATAATCATAACGAACCAAAGGAATGTTTACAATGCACTTTTCTAATCCGTTCATTCCGGGCCGTGACCTAGATTAGTTGTCATCAAAAGATATATGCTTACGTCCGATCTATATTAGTGTTTGAAGTAACTTGATGGACTTTGATGTTCAATTATTATTATTAGTATTAACTCAATAATACGATCGTGGGAAAACAATGATATTTTTGCAGATTCGAAAATCGTTAATTTAATTAAGTTGACATTTACATTTGTTGCTAAGGATACGTGAAGTGCGTTCCGGTGTATACATACAGCAGTCGCCCGAGTTGTTTCTGATCATCAAGTAGAATGTCCCTTGCTGTCGTTCTCTCCAAACCGCTGTGATGTTTAACGTGGCCAAAATATTTCATCTTCCGGGACATGATGTTATTTATGAACCAGTGCTCCTCGATATGCAGGTCTTGTAGGGATGTCTGTTTGTTTTCTCATCTATGTCTGAGATGTTCTCTCATCTATGTCTGAGATGTTTTCTCATCTATGTCTGAGATGTTCTCTCATCTATGTCTGAGATGTTTTCTCATCTATGTCTGAGATGTTCTAAGAACTTTTCTATAACACTTTGTTTCTTCTAAAAGGCCTACAGTCAAAGGACTGACTTCATTGCACCGGGATTTATCCCATATGGCTCGGCCTTTCTCCACATAAATGACACGCATTCTACCGAGAGTATAAAATAAGCACGAACTCCATAGCTCCGGCAACTATCCTAGGGCTCTGTTGTGTCTTGTACATCAACTTAATTCAATCAATCAAGTCTCATGGGAAAGCGCATATTCGAGCAAGTCTCCACGCAGAAATGGAGAAGACCAGATTCGCATATAACTGTTTTATCAAAACGCTATTTTCCAGAGGGTGGTATTTGCCCATCTTGTCTTAACGTATGGACGCCCATGTCTGTAGAAGACTTGACGCCTACGGCTCTGCCCAGAATGATGTGACGTCAGTTTAGTAACAGATAAGGATAATTTCACGCTTGTACTGCAGTAAAGGTGGGACAGATTAGCGTCATGCATAAGCGACTCCGACACAAGGAGGTTGTGGGTTCAATACGACACTCGACGTTCCACACTTGAGGAAAGGAATTGACCCGCCTACCTTATGCACACTATGGTTGAAAAATGTGAAGTGACAAGGACTTCATACCCTAAAGTCTCTCTCTCGCGATCCCTTACCCTAAGGTCTCTCTCTCTCGCGATCCCTTACCCTAAGGCCTCTCTCTCTCTCGCGATCCCTTACCCTAAGGTCTCTCTCGCGATCCCTTACCCTAAGGTCTCTCTCTCTCGCGATCCCTTACCCTAAGGTCTGAAAAGGCTACGGTCAATTGATATAATTACTACTACAAGAGAGGCTATTAGATTATATTTATGTTCATACTTATCTCCCTCTATGTAGCAGCATCATGTGCCTCCACAAACAACTTCACGTCAAGAATATGTTTTTTTTGTTTACTTTATTCATTATCACGAGGTTAAGATGACCTAGCGTATTCTCTCTACGACAACATCTGTCAATTCTCTCCATTGAAGATCTATCACCATGTGTTTAAACTCTATTTCTCATAACATGCAACGCCGTCACGATACATGTCGGTGAATACACTACACATGCACTCCGATCCCTTTAAATCAACACACTACACATGCACTACGATCCTTTGAACTCAACATACTACACATACACTCTGATGTCGTTTACTCAACACACTACACATACGCTCTGATGTCGTTTACTCAACACACTACACATACACTTTGATGTCGTTTACTCAACACACTACACATACGCTCTGATGTCGTTAACTCAACACACTACACATACGATCTGATGTCGTTAACTCAACACACTACACATACGCTCTGATGTCGTTAACACACTACACATATACTTAGGACAGAAGACGGTGGCGCCGAACAAGAGATGTGTGAAAATGAAACGCCGGCTATTGGGAAAGTATCTGGGATTTGCATTGCTGCCTTATCGAACTTTTTTAATTATTAAAAACAGTCGCTCGAGCAGCTGACTTGCACACAATCACACTTACAGGCATCATTTTGAATCTGTGCCAAAAAAGTTAGAAAAAGTCGCATGCACTTGTCAGTACTTGTTCGTCTCATTACACAACCACTTTGTAATATGCGCTACAGATGTGCGAATATTAATAACTAGTTACTCGAATACCTATTACTGTCTGGATCCGAAAGTAATGAATGTGACATAAGAACAAGTATTCATTAACCCAATACTGAACCACTACACAGGATTCGCGGCTACTATTTCTTCTCTCTCTTTCTCTTTGCCTTTTTTACCCGGATTGGGGCATATGCCCTCAACCAACTCATGCCAAGTCTTCCTATCTCTAGCTATCTCCTGCAGCTCCCTCCAGCCCTTCTTTATATTGTTGATCTCTGCCTCCAAATCTCGTCTCCATGTATTTCTCGGCCTCCTTTTCTTTCGCTGTCCCTGTGGGTTCCAGGCAAGGACCATTCTTGTTATATTCCCCTCAGGTTTTCGCAAAGTGTGTCCTATCCACAAAGGGGATAGAAGACATCCCTGACGAACTCCTGTTTCTATACCAAAAGTGTCTGTTAGTTTACTTTCATGAAGAACTCTACATTTCATATCTGTATATGTTGCTCTTATCAGGTTAATAATTTTCTGTGGGATCCCATATTATCTCATTAATTTCCAAAGTGTTTCCCTATCAATACTGTCAAAAGTCTTCTCATAATTCACAAATCCGATATAAAGTGGGGATTTCCATTCAATACTTTGCTCTATTATTATACGTAATGTGGCTATCTGGTCAGCACAGGATCTATTTGGTCGGAAGCCTGCCTGTTCATCTCTTAGCTTTGTATCGATGGCATCTCTTAGTCTCTCCAGGATGATTCTGCTTAGTATTTTCCCAGGTACTGATAACAGCATTATTCCTCTATGTTTTCACACTTCTGAAGGTCCTACTATTTCTTATGTACGCAGTATTCGTGACTAGCCTTCTTTATATCCGTTAAAAGGATTAGTATTCGATAATTCCGATGAATAACTAGAAAGTACTAGGTACGCAGCGAATACTCGATACAATGTTATAGTTGTTGTATTCGAATAATCATTGATGGTCACTAATCTTTCATGTGCGTCAATATTCATTTTTTTCGGGAGGAAGGGAATATGAAATGGAAAAAAATGTGTAGTTTACTACGCGGGAAAGCAGTAGATCAGATTTCTATTGCGAGCTCAGCTGTGTATAGAAATATTCATCATCATCATCAAGTAGCTTGTCCCTTCAGGAACTTTGCTCCCATGATAGCAGTCCTGAAAAACTCTCTGTCCTGTGCAAGTTGACCGACGTCAGCAGCAGTCATTCTCAGATCATCAATGACATCTTGCACCCATTGCCTTCTAGGTGTTCCTCTCACTCTTCTTCTTCCAGGGACCATTCCCTTCAAAATGATCTTCTCTAGGTACTCTCATGTCGTTTGATGTGTCCTATGATGATGAAATAGAAATAATAACTTCTAATAAATATTGAAACGATAGCTAGTTAGCACCAGTCAGTCACAGTGTCTTTTTTTTTTTAACTCATGGGAGGGGGTACCATTTGCCATCGCCTGTCTACTTTTATTGACGCCCATGTAATTGGTACTTGCCAAATATTAGACATATTGTAACTATTTGGTATGCAGCCAGTTTTCGTTATTAGTTACGTGTCAGATAAAAGATTGATACATAACAGAAAGAAGATTAAGGGTGTCTATGGCGTAAAGGTTAGGCTAATGGTGATATGGAAAGTGAGGACACTGTGAGAAACAGGGGGATGTGATCCGCGTCAAGGGGACAAAATGGTGGTGGGTCGGGCATACTCTTCGTAGGACACAGTCGAATGTCACTAGACAAGCACTCGAGTGGAACCCGCAAGGAAAAGCGAACGTCCTAAACAGATCTGGAAACGAAATCTTATTGTGGAACTGAAGGGTGCTGGATGAAATCTTATTGTGGAACTGAAGGGTGCTGGATGAAATCTTATTGTGGAACTGAAGGGTGCTGGATGAAATCTTATTGTGGAACTGAAGGGGGCTGGATGAAATCTTATTGTGGAACTGAAGGGTGCTGGATTATCTTGGGAGACCATAAACAGTCAAAGACCGAGAAACAGTCAAAGACCGAGAAACAGTCAGAGACCGAGAAACAGTCAAAGACCGAGAAACAGTCAGAGACCGAGAAACAGCCAGAGACCGAGAAACAGTCAGAGACCGAGAAACAGTCAAAGACTGAGAAACAGTCAGAGACCGAGAAACAGTCAGAGACCGAGAAACAGTCAGAGACCGAGAAACAGCCAGAGACCGAGAAACAGTCAGAGACCGAGAAACAGTCAGAGACCGAGAAACAGTCAAAGACTGAGAAACAGTCAGAGACCGAGAAACAGTCAGAGACCGAGAAACAGTCAAAGACTGAGAAAAGGGGCGAACAACTGTTGAGGCCCTATGCTCCACGAGGAGCAGAGAAGAATAAGTCAGTCACTAATTAACCAATACTAAGTAACGAGTCGATGGTCATGTTCATGGTTTCTTTAATATCTTGATGGCTACAAAGTGGGTGAACTGGCAAGAGACAGAGTGAATTTCAGATGTGCTGCAAAGAGAGCAACGTCCTATAAAGGATACGCACCTTGATGATGATAAGTAACGAGTGTTTGTTGCAAAACGGTTAGTTACCTATTCTTGAAGTAACTGAAACGTTTATAGCAGTAATCACGACCTACACTTATGTACAAGATATTACGAAGTAATGCAGGTAATCTAGCCTTGAACTTAAGTTCGCGAGTCACTGCTGGTAACACGTATAGCACGCGTGTTTGTTTACATCACGTGGTTCGGTCGGACATTGAACTAGTAATTTCTTGTCTATGTCGGCTCGCTTAGACTATAATGACATGCAGTGTACCCATTATCTTTCCTCTTGTCATGTCACATAAATTGTGCCGCTTCTACGTTCGCCAAGAAACAAAGACATTTTTCTATATAACGGGGCTTACAGCTGGGGCTGTCTATTTCTCTTCTCTCGGCCCGGAGTGTTTTCAACGTGTTCTAGTTTCACTGCTAACAACAGATGGATATGGAATGAAGGAAATTAAAAGAACAAAGAGTTGAACACAGCTAAGAACAGTATGGAATGGAACTGATAGGAAAACAAACATTAGAATACTAAGAACATGTATATTCTCAGAGGCAGCGCATGGGTCTGAAGCATAGCCATTTAACAAAGCAGTGGGAAAACATGCTTTTGAATATAAGTGTTACAGAAGAGTGATTCGTATGTCATGGGAAGGAGAAGATATGAAGGGCTGGAGAAGATATGAAGGGCTGGAGAAGATATGAAGGGCTGGAGAAGATATGAAGGGCTGGAGAAGATATGAAGGGCTGTAGAAGATATAAAGGGCTGGAGAAGATATGATGGGCTGTAGAAGATATAAAGGGCTGGAGAAGATATGAAGGGCTGGAGAAGATATGAAGGGCTGTAGAAGATATAAAGGGCTGGAGAAGATATGAAGGGCTGGAGAAGATATGAAGGGCTGGAGAAGATATGAAGGGCTGGAGAAGATATGAAGGGCTGGAGAAGATATGAAGGGCTGGAGAAGATATGAAGGGCAGGAGAAGATATGAAGGGCTGGAGAAGATATAAAGGGCTGGAGAAGATATGAAGGGCTGGAGAAGATATGAAGGGCAGGAGAAGATATGAAGGGCTGGAGAAGATATGAAGGGCTGGAGAAGATATGAAGGGCTGGAGAAGATATGAAGGGCTGGAGAAGATATGAAGGGCTGTAGAAGATATGAAGGGCTGGAGAAGATATGAAGGGCTGGAGAAGATATGAAGGGCTGGAGAAGATATGAAGGGCTGGAGAAGATATGAAGGGCTGGAGAAGACCATTATAGAAGAAGGTAAATAGGAGAAAGGAAAGACCACGAAGAAAATGGATTCAGGATGTAACATAATTTGAGAATGACGGCTGCTGAGGCGGGACATTTGGTCTATGGGAGAGAAATTTCGAAGGACTTACTGTGGCAAAGTTCAGCTCAGAACAAGCTAATTGATGATAATGTTTTGAGAAAATGTTATGCCATCCTTTCTTCGATTGTTACGCACTTATGACGTATCAAAGCAGCCTGTTAACAGCTTCCCCTCCCCTCCCTCCTGAAGTAGTCTAGTTTGTTGATTCCGACTTTTGTCAACTCATTAACAGTTAAATGGAAGAATAACTAACGAAATCCGACATAGATGCAATAACGCAAATCCAATGACAGGAAAAATGGTACCAATTTAAATGCAGACATGTCACCATGAACACCAAATAGCATTTCTGAACACAATCTTTCAGCATTATGCTATCAGTGCCAAACCTGGACGCTGACATCAAATGATAGAAGAAAACTAGTAATGACAGAGATGGTGTCTTTGCAGAGTGCTGGAAGTATCAAGAAGAGACAGGTTGAGAAATGAAGACATCAGGTGAAAAAAGGGGGGTACAACATCAGTATTGAGCTTCATCAAGAAACAACAAATTAAATGGTTCGGCCACATAAGTAGATTACCAACAGAGAGTGCCCATCAAAGGACAATGCTACTCTGATTGTATGTGATTGGTATGTGATCTGAGTCTAAGAGCGATTGTACATTGTGCCAGTTATGCACCTACATGTAGGCCAGCACATCCAATTTCTGCAATGCTTTTTATTTACTAAGGTAACTTCCCTAGGTTCTGCATCATCCGCCTCTTACGACATGCCTTGTAGGTTGCAGTAGTACTATTTTTTGCTTCCTCTGCAGGCCCTGCATCACACTGGCGTCGGATTCTCTAATTAAGTCTGCCTCAGATTGTCAGCCATGCCATACAGTTTGTCTTGGACGCTGGGATGAAACTCTGTGCGATGAAGTCAATAATTTACCTTTAAATCTATATATAGATGATACTATAGATGATACTATAGATGATTTTAATCCAATCTGACATCATTTAGTCTATCAAGCAGTCTATTTCTATATGCACATAACTAATCTGTGTCTATTGAACTGTGTAGGACAATGAGGACACTCTATTTGAGTGCACATGGAGAGGCTGTAGTGAGTCAACAACCTCCAGGAATGCTATGGAGAGACATATCAGAAGGGCACACTTTGAGTAAGAATTTCATATCAGTGTCAATGTTCAATTATAAAAATGTTATTTAGCAGTGTCAATGTTCAATTATCACAGGAAATGTTAAAAAGAAATTATGATACGAATTGGCAAAGCAACATCAGCTTTTAAAAGTCTAAATAAAATATGGAACTGCAAGTTATATAGTATTAAAACTAAATTACAAATTTTCAATTCAAATGTTGTATCAATTCTAACATATGCCAGCGAGAGTTGGAAAATGACTAAAGATATAGAAAACAAGTTGAATGCATTTGAAAATAGATGTCTGCAAAAATAATGAATATAAAATAGAACAAATTTAGGAGAAGTGATGAAATCAGAGACTTGTCTGGTCAACCACTAGTGACAACTGTTATAAGAAAGAGAAGATGGAGATATGTTGGACACACCTTGAGGAGAAATGATCAACGAATATCAAAGCAAGCATTGAAGTGGGATGCAAAGGGTTCAAGAAGAGAGGTCGACCTAAGGAGACCCTGAAATGAACTTTGCTGAGAGAGGCAGGAAATATCGGTCTCAGTTCCATGGAGGAGATTGAGCGAGTTGCCCAGGATAGAGCGGTATGGAGAAATTACTTGCAGGCCCTATGTAACATATAACGGTACGAGAGGAATTATTATTATATTAATGTGCAATTATAAGAATGATATTTAGCAGTGTCAATGTTTAATCATAAGAATAATATTTAGCAGTGTCAATGTTCAATTATAAGAATGATGGGGGACTGCCTAGAGTAGTTGATAGTAGCTCGGCCTGCTAGCTGTAAGACGCCTCATAGCTCGGGTTCGAACCTACTGTCCGGCATTTGTTCGAGTCCCCTGGTCTTACTCAGGATGATAACGTGAGTACCTCTGAAGTCGGAGAAAATCTGCCTGTATGGCGAGGGAATACTAATTATGAGTACATTGAGCACACGGCTGCCAGTGTAAAGTAATTTACAATGTGCACGCTGCTGCTATTGTAAGAAATTGGTAAAACGGATTTTCACGCAAAAATCAGTTTCAGAGATGAAACTTCGTCTGAGTTGAAAGCGACGAAAGAAAAAAAAAAAAAAAAATAAGAATGATATTTGTCAATGTTCAATTATAAGAATAATATTTAGCAGTGTCTATGTTCAATTATAAGAATAATATTTAGCAGTGTCTATATTCAATTATAAGAATAATATTTAGCAGTGTCTATATTCAATTATAAGAATAATATTTAGCAGTGTCTATGTTCAATTATAAGAATAATATTTAGCAGTGTCAATGTTCAGTTATAAGAATGGCATCAGGCCATCTTTACTTCCCATTATTTTTCTGGTACCCATTGATGTGTGTCCAACCTGAGAGCTTTTACAGTAAAAAACAAAAATTCCACTCTAACTGTGGAATTGAACCCGGACCACGTGCCGCAGAAGCGAGTGCACTCACCATTTAACCATTGCACCTTCAAGTGGTGGCCACGGTAAAAGACCCACGAGATCAGAATTGAAGTTTTAATATTGTTGTCACAAAAAATTCAAAATGATGGTGGTGGTCCTGGTAAAAGGCTTGCAAGATCACCATCAAAGTTTGACCCAGGTGAAAGGCCCACAAGATCATATCAAAGTTTGACCCAGGTGAAAGGCCCACAAGATCACATCAAAGTTTGGCCCAGGTAACAGACCCACTGAGATCACCATCAAAGTTTTAATTTTGTTGTCACAAATAACCCAAAATGATGAGCTCTCTAATCATAGTTTTTCTGTTACAGTCGTGATAGTGACCTTGAGTTGACAGACAATGAAGAAGACTTTCACTACAGTGAGACAGATGTTGGATCTCCTCAATCAATCAGCACAATAACTAAATCCTTTGCTGCAATGCAGACATCTTCTCCTAATGAAGATCACAGAAGCAGACATGCAAGCGAAGGAATTCAAATACTGAATCTGTCGACAAAACCAGACAACACAACGTATCATGATGTTTGCAGTGATAGTGTTAGTAGTAGTCCTGGTACTTTTGACCATGACTATCAGCGGAAGGTAAGTGTAACACAATGTAAGATGGTAGTTTCTTGTAGATGAAATTCTTCTTCTTCAAATGCTCCATACTGACCACTTGTTAAACCACTCTTTGTGATCTGAACCTAAGAGCGATTGTATGTTGTGCCAGTTATGCACCCACAAGTAGGCCAGCACATCTGATTTCTGAGACGCATTTTATTAACTAGGTAGCTTCCTAGGCCCCTATCTTGGTCGTCTCTTCGACATGCATTGTAGGTCACAGTGTTACTATTCTTTGCTCTCCTTGCAAACCCCGACAACACAGTCGTAACTAATTATTAAAACTATCGGTAAATTGTTAGTTAAAACTTTGATCTTGGTGTATTCAAAAATGAACGATCAGTTCCTGAAACAAAATTATTTTTAGACAGACTGAAGCTACATTACAGATATGAGAGGTATTGTTAATTTATATTATAAGGATTGGGGGATGTCACCAATAGTAAAGCTAATAGTACTCTATGCTAGTGACAATGTGTCATTAAAACTCCATGGTTTGAGGTCAGCTTGGGACCAAATATTTTCGACTAGCACACAGTCAAGTGAAGATAGTAGCACACAGTCAAGTGAAGATAGTAGCACACAGTCAAGTGAAGATAGTAGCACACAGTCAAGTGAAGATAGTAGCACACAGTCAAGTGAAGATAGTAGCACACAGTCAAGTGAAGATAGTAGCACACAGTCAAGTGAAGATAGTAGCACACAGTCAAGTGAAGATAGTAGCACACAGTCAAGTGAAGATAGTAGCACACAGTCAAGAGAAGATAGTAGCACACAGTCAAGAGAAGATAGTGAAAATTATCGAGGCGGAGATCAACAATATAAAGAAGAGCTAGAGGGAGCTGCAGGAGATAGCTAGAGATAGGAAGACTTGGCATGAGTTGGTTGAGAGCCTATGCCCCAATCCGGGTTAAAAAGGCAAAGAGAGAGACACAGTAAAGTCTATGAGTGTCTGTAGCTTGCGCAGTAGTAAGCTTGATCACAACTCAAGCATGCCTCGTTCAAACTCTGCGGGGGGCTAGTATATACGCAAATTAGTTCCTTGGATTTTTTACGAACTATAAAATAGACCTCACCGTCCAGAAAGCAATGACAAACTACTGAACGTATAAGTAGTGCCTAGAAAATCGACGACTCGTTGACTGTTGTTGATAGCTAAGTCTAGTAAAGAATATGCTACAATTTTCATAGTTGGACTACAAGAAACCCTGCTCCTTCACTTGAAGATCTAAATTACAAGTACGTATGAAACCCTGCTGCTTCACTTGAAGATCTAAATTACAAGTGTGTATGAAACCCTGCTCCTTCACTTAAAGATCTAAATTACAAGTGCGTATGAAACCCTGCTCCTTCACTTAAAGATCTAAATTACAAGTACGTATGAAACCCTGCTCCTTCACTTAAAGATCTAAATTACAAGTGTGTATGAAACCCTGCTCCTTCACTTAAAGATCTAAATTACAAGTGTGTATGAAACCCTGCTCCTTCACTTAAAGATCTAAATTACAAGTGCGTATGAAACCCTGCTCCTTCACTTAAAGATCTAAATTACAAGTACGTATGAAACCCTGCTCCTTCACTTAAAGATCTAAATTACAAGTGTGTATGAAACCCTGCTCCTTCACTTAAAGATCTAAATTACAAGTACGTATGAAACCCTGCTCCTTCACTTGAAGATCTCAATTACAAGTGCGTATGAAACCCTGCTCCTTCACTTGAAGATCTCAATTACAAGTGCGTATGAAACTCTGCTCCTTCACTTGAAGATCTCAATTACAAGTGTGTATGAAACCCTGCTCCTTCACTTGAAGATCTCAATTACAAGTGCGTATGAAACCCTGCTCCTTCACTTGAAGATCTAAATTACAAGTACGTATGAAACCCTGCTCCTTCACTTAAAGATCTAAATTACAAGTGCGTATGAAACCCTGCTCCTTCACTTGAAGATCTAAATTACAAGTGCGTATGAAACCCTGCTCCTTCACTTGAAGATCTAAATTACAAGTACGTATGAAACCCTGCTCCTTCACTTGAAGATCTAAATTACAAGTACGTATGAAACCCTGCTCCTTCACTTGAAGATCTAAATTACAAGTACGTATGAAACCCTGCTCCTTCACTTGAAGATCTAAATTACAAGTGCGTATGAAACCCTGCTCCTTCACTTGAAGATCTAAATTACAAGTGCGTATGAAACCCTGCTCCTTCACTTGAAGATCTCAATTACAAGTACGTATGAAACCCTGCTCCTTCACTTGAAGATCTAAATTACAAGTGCGTATGAAACCCTGCTCCTTCACTTGAAGATCTAAATTACAAGTACGTATGAAACCCTGCTCCTTCACTTGAAGATCTAAATTACAAGTACGTATGAAACCCTGCTCCTTCACTTGAAGATCTAAATTACAAGTACGTATGAAACCCTGCTCCTTCACTTGAAGATCTAAATTACAAGTGCGTATGAAACCCTGCTCCTTCACTTGAAGATCTAAATTACAAGTGCGTATGAAACCCTGCTCCTTCACTTGAAGATCTCAATTACAAGTACGTATGAAACCCTGCTCCTTCACTTGAAGATCTAAATTACAAGTGCGTATGAAACCCTGCTCCTTCACTTGAAGATCTAAATTACAAGTGCGTATGAAACCCTGCTCCTTCACTTGAAGATCTAAATTACAAGTGCGTATGAAACCCTGCTCCTTCACTTGAAGATCTAAATTACAAGTGCGTATGAAACCCTGCTCCTTCACTTGAAGATCTCAATTACAAGTACGTATGAAACCCTGCTCCTTCACTTGAAGATCTAAATTACAAGTGCGTATGAAACCCTGCTCCTTCACTTGAAGATCTAAATTACAAGTGCGTATGAAACCCTGCTCCTTCACTTGAAGATCTCAATTACAAGTACGTATGAAACCCTGCTCCTTCACTTGAAGATCTAAATTACAAGTGCGTATGAAACCCTGCTCCTTCACTTGAAGATCTAAATTACAAGTGCGTATGAAACCCTGCTCCTTCACTTGAAGATCTAAATTACAAGTGCGTATGAAACCCTGCTCCTTCACTTGAAGATCTAAATTACAAGTGCGTATGAAACCCTGCTCCTTCACTTGAAGATCTAAATTACAAGTGCGTATGAAACCCTGCTCCTTCACTTAAAGATCTAAATTACAAGTGCGTATGAAACCCTGCTCCTTCACTTGAAGATCTAAATTACAAGTGCGTATGAAACCCTGCTCCTTCACTTGAAGATCTAAATTACAAGTGCGTATGAAACCCTGCTCCTTCACTTGAAGATCTAAATTACAAGTGCGTATGAAACCCTGCTCCTTCACTTGAAGATCTAAATTACAAGTACGTATGAAACCCTGCTCCTTCACTTGAAGATCTAAATTACAAGTGCGTATGAAACCCTGCTCCTTCACTTGAAGATCTAAATTACAAGTGCGTATGAAACCCTGCTCCTTCACTTGAAGATCTAAATTACAAGTGCGTATGAAACCCTGCTCCTTCACTTGAAGATCTAAATTACAAGTGCGTATGAAACCCTGCTCCTTCACTTGAAGATCTAAATTACAAGACGTATGAAACCCTGCTCCTTCACTTGAAGATCTAAATTACAAGTGCGTATGAAACCCTGCTCCTTCACTTGAAGATCTAAATTACAAGTGCGTATGAAACCCTGCTCCTTCACTTGAAGATCTAAATTACAAGTACGTATGAAACCCTGCTCCTTCACTTGAAGATCTAAATTACAAGTGCGTATGAAACCCTGCTCCTTCACTTGAAGATCTAAATTACAAGTGCGTATGAAACCCTGCTCCTTCACTTGAAGATCTAAATTACAAGTGCGTATGAAACCCTGCTCCTTCACTTGAAGATCTAAATTACAAGTGCGTATGAAACCCTGCTCCTTCACTTGAAGATCTAAATTACAAGTGCGTATGAAACCCTGCTCCTTCACTTGAAGATCTAAATTACAAGTGCGTATGAAACCCTGCTCCTTCACTTGAAGATCTAAATTACAAGTGCGTATGAAACCCTGCTCCTTCACTTGAAGATCTAAATTACAAGTGCGTATGAAACCCTGCTCCTTCACTTGAAGATCTAAATTACAAGTACGTATGAAACCCTGCTCCTTCACTTGAAGATCTAAATTACAAGTGCGTATGAAACCCTGCTCCTTCACTTCAAGATCTAAATTACAAGTGCGTATGAAACTCTGCTCCTTCACTTGAAGATCTAAATTACAAGTGCGTATGAAACCCTGCTCCTTCACTTGAAGATCTAAATTACAAGTGCGTATGAAACCCTGCTCCTTCACTTGAAGATCTAAATTACAAGTGCGTATGAAACCCTGCTCCTTCACTTGAAGATCTAAATTACAAGTACGTATGAAACCCTGCTCCTTCACTTGAAGATCTAAATTACAAGTGCGTATGAAACCCTGCTCCTTCACTTGAAGATCTAAATTACAAGTGCGTATGAAACCCTGCTCCTTCACTTGAAGATCTAAATTACAAGTACGTATGAAACCCTGCTCCTTCACTTGAAGATCTAAATTACAAGTGCGTATGAAACCCTGCTCCTTCACTTGAAGATCTAAATTACAAGTACGTATGAAGTCGGAGCAAGGCTTGTCTAAATGGTAAGGAACACTGGTGACAAGACAAAGTAAGCCTGAGTGCCAAAATCAGCCAGGAGCACCTTGATCATGCTTAAACTCATAGTGGGCGAACACATGAACAACAATTTATCAGATAATTTTGTGTTTGTTCTGGCTGACCTATGAACTTGTTACATTTGTATTGTTGTCATAATTATTTTTGGCAACATTTTCAGATCTTACAGCAGCAAAGTCTGGCCAGTTCTGTACCTGTCACTGGAACAGTTTTGAAACAAGGGCAGCCAACTAGCCTACCTATTGCTATTAACGAAGGCCAGATACAGAGGTCACTGTCCTGGCATATTCACTCTTCATCTCCAGGAGGGCTGGTAAGTGCAAGATAACAATAATTTAGAAGAGGTGGAGTATTGGAGTTTCTGATTACTTTATCAATTTATTCTTTAATAAGAATAATTAGACAAATTGATAATCACCAACATCAGCATAAGAAAGAAAGTTGGGACAGAACCTTGCTTGAATTACATTGAGAAACAAAGTCACCAACATCAGCATAAGAAAGAAAGTTGGCACAGAACCTGCTTGAATTACATTGAGAAACAAAGTCACCAACATCAGCATAAGAAAGAAAGTTGGCACAGAACCTTGCTTGAATTACATTGAGAAACAAAGTCACCAACATCAGCATAAGAAAGAAAGTTGGGACAGAACCTTGCTTGAATTACATTGAGAAACAAAGTCACCAACATCAGCATAAGAAAGAAAGTTGGGACAGAACCTTGCTTGAATTACATTGAGAAACAAAGTCACCAACATCAGCATAAGAAAGAAAGTTGGGACAGAACCTGGCTTGAATTACATTGAGAAACAAAGTCACCAACATCAGCATAAGAAAGAAAGTTGGGACAGAACCTTGCTTGAATTACATTGAGAAACAAAGTCACCAACATCAGCATAAGAAAGAAAGTTGGGACAGAACCTTGCTTAAATTATATTGAGAAACAAAACCACCAACATCAGCATAAGAAAGAAAGTTGGGACAGAACCTTGCTTGAATTATATTGAGAAACAAAGAACGAAGTTGTTAATTAGAGTGAAATAGAAGTTTAATTACAACAAATTCATGCTTTAAAGCACAAATCACATACACAAAGAGTAGTTTAACAAGTGATTGATATAGAGCTACGCTATTCAATGTTTTTGTATATTGGGACGCACCTGACTGATGGCTGGGGGTAGGCGGGTCGCGATGTGACGGTTGCAATACTACTACTGATAATAATATTAACTATACTCACATACAGTTGATACAAGACAATAGGTCATCAAAGCAAAAAGTGGACGACAGAAATAACAGAAGTATTGAAAGACACCATGTACGTAGCACACAGAAGAGCCTGTTCTAGAAATCTCTTCTTGTCATGACAATGTGAGGCAAAACTGAATTTGAAAAATGAAGACGAAGTAGTCATATTAATACAGATAAGATGCCGTCACTTTCTCCAGTGAAAAAGGCAAAGAGTTGGATTAGTGGGCAGTAGAATGGTTACAAAATAAAACAAGACAGATAAGATGCCGTCACTTTCTCCAGTGAAAAAGACAAAGAGTTGGGTTAGTGGGCAGTAGAATGGTTACAAAATAAAACAAGATTGCAAAAGCGGAACAATCATGTTCATGGCAGTGCTACAAATAAACTGAAAATTAGTAATGTTGTTAAAAAAATATCTGAATAATGTTAATGCAGGCAGAGTAACATTGGAGGCCATTAAATTAAGACATGGGAGCTCGCTGGCACCGCATTTGACAGCGCTGATGTTGTGATAACAAAGTAGAAAAATTCAAGAGTAAATGCAGAAGAAGACTAAGCATAAAAAAATGAATGTAAATCTTCTTCTTTACGACCAATTTTAATCACTCTTTGTGATATGTTTGATCTTTGCCAAGAACGTGTATATGTTGCACATTGGTTTGGTAGGCCCCTAAATACATTGACTTGTACAGGTTTAGGACATGCGCATCCAATTTCAGCCAAACCTCCTTAGTCGCCTCTTACGACATGAGTGGCAGGTAACAATGGTTCTATTCTTTACACCTCAAATTTAGGCCCCGGTAACCACTCGGGCGAATGTAAATTAAATGAAACATATTTTAATTATAAATTTATATGTCAATGACAGGTATCTCCACCACAAAGACCAAATAAACTGACCCCACAAGAACGTTTGTACCAACATCAAGCACAGTCTCCAAAGTCCAGTGTTGCATCTTCATCGTTCAAGGTCACTCAACACAGACGAGCACGAAGTGAAGTCAGGAAGTGCCGGAAAGTCTATGGCATGGAAAACCGAGACCAGTGGTGCACCCAGTGCAAGTGGAAAAAAGCTTGCACCAGATTTGTTGATTGAAGTTGTCACTTCATCCTTGACAATAATTGTTCCAAAACTTAACACGTGTCTACAATATTTCAAATGATTGCTGACAAGTTCCGAAACTTGACACAAGTGTATGCAATAGTTCAAATAATTGAAAACAAGTTCTGAAACTTGACACAGGTGTCTGCAATATTTCAAATAATTGATGACAAGTTCCGAAACTTGAAATAGGTGACTACATTATTTCAAATAATTGAGGCACGTTCCCAAAATTAGACACTGACGTTCTGAAATAATTCGATTAAAGGATGGAACTTTACAAAGATGTTCATAATATTTTGAAATAATAGCCAAAGTGAACATGTGATCTATGCCATGCGTCTGCTCTCAGCACAATGGATGTAACATATTGTTCACCACACACACATACATACACAAATAAACCTGGCACTTCAACAATTTATCTGTAGAACAAAAATGCCAAAGTCTAGCCCCATGTTTTACTAAAAAAAAGTTTTATATTTAGATATATATTTATTCTCTAACTTTATGTAATGAAGAGTTCATTCATACTGACAACATTGCTCACTCATTGGCTGCGTTTTGAGTATTGCTCATGCAAAATAATTAGTCAGTCAAAGTTTTTTTTAAAAATGGCAAACAGTAATGTCTGTCTTTGTTCAAAGAAAAGTCATGCATTCCAGAGAATAAGATCATCAGCCTTGCCAGTTAGAATTTTAGTTCAAAGTGAATGTTTCAACTGGCTAAAGTAACAAGTAATGGGCAGAGATTTTGTAAAATAATGCTGTTGGTTGCTAAACTGACGCATTACACTTCGGGCAGACCCATAGGTGTTCAATCTCCCCCTACAGATATCGAAGAGTATGCATACTGATGGTTCCTGTGGCTAGCTGAGTAATACACATTCCTCACTCTGCTTCTCAGGCATCCAGTTCTATTTGTACAATGGGTAACTCCAAAGATAAAGGGTATTCTCTATCTCGGTTGCGCAAGTTGTGCACACCGATAGGTGAAAGACGGAAAACCCAGTAGATAGATACATCAATCAACACAGAACGGGAGTTGTTATCCTGAACACACTGAGATACATGCTTGGGAGGAGATCGGAGCAATTATTGACATGTCCGATGATCCTAAAATGAACAATCGATATCAGTGGGTGAATGCAGTAAAACTATGTAGCAAAGTGAAACACATACAAATGAAATAAGGTAATTTTACAAAGTACAAAAACATAATACAATGACGTTTCAACCATGTTGGATGGTAAGAATAGACTTGGCTGTTTGAACTAAAAGAATTTTTTTTGTCTGTGGTAATTTTGTGTAAACTCAAACTCAATCTTCCACTTTTAGCAGCTTACTTGTACATACACTTTATGCAACCTATGTTGTTCTTATACACGTATACACATGTTATGATATTTGTGATTATAAATGTATGTTTTGTTGTGATCTTGTATAGTTTATGGGAGGAAAGATTTCTTTGCTGTGCAATGCATGTATATGGGACTGTGTACAGTTTTTACTCAATCAATCAAGTGCCATGCCTGCCGGCGTAGGCGATCATGCCTATCCACAACTCTCTCTCCTTGGTGCAGGTAATCAGTTCCGGTGTCGATCTTTTGTCGAACCACAATGCCATACAATCCAACATCCCCTTCCATGAATTTTACCTGTAGTCACCAAATGTTCTAAACCTCCTTCGCATTATATGCCTGAAGAACCTTGATTGTCTGATTCTTGTGATAGTTTCTTTGTGTGTAGGACTGTTTTAAAAACTTATTTGTTTGCTTCGTTGTCCATGAAATTTTCAGCATTCTTTTGTAAAACCACATCTCTGTGGCTTCCAGCCATCTTATTCATTGCTTGTTCATTGTCCATGATTTGCTGCCATACAGAAGTATTGGGTCAGTATAGCAATGGAGTACTAATTTTCGCGTTTACTACTGTATGATTTTATTTAGATGTGATAAAACAGATATAGTGAAATCTCTCTCTCTCTCTTTGCCATTTTACTCTGATTTGGGCATAGGCCCAACTCATTCTATCTTTAGCAGCTCCCTCCAGCTCTTCTGTCATTAATCTCTGCCTCCATGTATTTCTAGGCTTCCCTCTCTTTTGCTTTCCCTGTTGGTGTATACTGAAATGTTCATTCGTAAAATAGCTTGTCCTTAGCCACCCTAACAGTCCTTTGTAATTTCATTCTCTCTCATATACCAGATGTCCCACCTCTGCAGCCGTCATGCTCAAATCATCAGTTACATCCTCTTTTTTTTTTTTTTTTTATTGTTCGCTTGAAATATTGTCTATATAATCAACATTGTCTCTTGTATAAACTGTCTTTTGTAGCTCACACAGAGGTCCATGTAGTTTTTTTGGTCGTGTTGTTTCATCAGGCCAGTGAGTTTGCCCCGGTATATCATACTCAGGGCAGTCTTGAAGTATGTGCTCTGCAGTCTGATGTGCCTGTACATATGGCTGAATAGCCAATCTTGAATTTTGTATACATGTGGCTGCGGAGTCGATTGTATCCTGTTCTAAGACGCAGAATGACAACTTGTTCAAATCAGTGACATCCTGAATCTTATCTTATTATGTATACCCAAGTACTTTTATAAGAAGTCTTCCCTCTAATTATCTTAACATATTTTCTACATTCTTAGTGTTTTTTTTAAGTCTCAGAATCATAGAGAAGGACTGTCCAAACATATATTTTGTATATCCTGAACTTTCTCTTAGTGCCATAAATGTTAAATCTCCAGATGTTGCTAAACCTGCATTTGACCTTCAAATTATTTGTTAATATTCGACCATAATGTTTCCCTGGACACTTTAAGACAATTGATAATATCCAAACTATATTGACAAATAACAGTTTTGAGCACACTGTCAGGCTCTCTACCTCGAGAGGACATGGACGTCTGTGAGAGTTACAAAAGGTAGTGAAGTTTATACAAGCGACAACGTTGAATATATAGACAATATTTCAAGCAAATGAAAGGAAGGATACCCTTTGACGAAAACGGTTTTGAGGCCCATATTTTTGTTCCCAGTGGCTCAATTGAGGCTGGGTTGACTTGAGGAGCTGTTTGCAGTCGAATAATCCCCCTTCCATTGAGAATCGAACTGACACTACCCAACTAAAATAGATAAATTAAGTTACAAAAAAATCAAAGGTTTGTTCTAAAATACAACTTTTATTTTGATTGAATGAAAATGTTAAGACTTGTTGTAATCCATTTGTCAAAATGGTTTTTTGTTGTAAATAAAATATCCGTGATTTCCCGAGTGATTCATACAAAGTCAAATTTTTTTAAACGCATGTCGAGTTGATTTATGATTCCTCAGTGAAGTGAATCAAGTTTGATGGCTAATGTAGAAATATACATCAACAAAATGAATGCACAAAAATGTTTGTAGATAATGAATATAGTTACATATTAACAAGAATGTCGTTTACCAGAAGATGTCTTTCTGGACTGTCACATCCGGGATTGAGCAAAGGAAGAAAGTACAATATCAATTTTTGGTGGATGGTTCAATATATTTTGTTTATCATTTGTGAAAGTTTATTGTTTTTGGTTTATACTTTGTCATCAGCTACATTTTGTCTACGGTTTATTGTTTGTCTGTGGTTTATAGTTTGTCTGTGCTTTATATTTTGTTTGTGGTTTATAGTGCGTTGTAAATGACAGTCTATTATGTGTCGTCTAGAATATTATTTGATGAGTATCCTATAAACATTTATTCAAAATGGGTGTATTGGGGAATACAGTGTCAGGCTCATTTGTTGTCATTGTCCATCGGCACATGATGGTTGATGTGGGGAACATCACGGACACCACCTTTACTGCCCAGTTTTTTTCTGGTACCCAACTAAGGCTGGATTGACCGGAGAATCGTTACGGTCCGAAAAAATTGCAGTTCTGTGTAATTGAACCTGGAGTCTAAGATGTGAGTGTACTAACCACTATGTTATCACTGATGTTGTTCATTATTTGTGTACCTGGAGTCTAAGATGTGAGTGTGCTAACCACTATGTTATCACTGATGTTGTTCATTTTTTGTGTACCTGGAGTCTAAGATATGAGTGTACTAACCACTATGTTATCACTGATGTTGTTCATTATTTGTGTGTACCTGGAGTCTAAGATGTGAGTGTGCTAACCACTATGTTATCACTGATGTTGTTCATTATTTGTGTACCTGGAGTCTAAGATGTGAGTGTGCTAACCACTACATTATCACGGATGTTGTTCATTATGGGTGTATAACAAATATTTGTTCATTGCGGATGTGCTATAAATTCATTATAAATATATTGTCCTTCGTGAATGTTGAACAATTCAAGAATATGAATTTGTCTGATCAAGTACACCCAAAAAAAAATTTATGTCGTTCAATATTTGCAGCTCTGTACAGATTTACCAACCATTTTATATGCCATAATCATTTCATTCAAATCATTTTCACACAATTTTAATCTTTCAAATGTTTATCTTAAATAACATGGATTAGATTTGGACTTACTATTTGTTTTGTTTCCATACATTATATTTAATGAGGTTTTCATTGTTTACCTAGTTGCTATGGTAATAATTATTCTGTCTATGTGGAAATATGTTCATATTATTATACAGAGTAGATAACAACGTTACAATAGAAATTATGGCATTTTTGGGGGCAATAAATTTAAAATGTTGAAATTATGCAGCAGAGAGTTTTATAACTTCCAGAACATAAGAGCTAATACATGATGATTTTTTTTTCCGATCCAGAAGCGCTTGAGCTTTCAGCTCTTCGGCTTGGTGCCATGTATATTGTAACCCTTCGGCTTGGTGCTATGAACACCGTAAATCTGGAGAACCTGTGACTTTTCTGTCAGCCTGCGGAATTGAACCGCACTCATAGGGGGCTTTTCACCCGTCGTCAACGTGCTACGAACACATGATTTGTTAAAGAATATCCATACAAAGGAAGACTGCAGTAAAACTATGTAGCAGAAGCGAAAAAAATAAAAACAAAGTAATATAGTTCTACAAAAGTAAGATACAGCGGCGTTTCAATCTTCTTGTTCTCCCACTATTCTTCTTCTTCGAGTGCTCCATATCAACCACTTCTTAAACCACTCTGTTTGATTTGTGTGTGATCTGAGCCTAAGAGCAATTGTACTTTGTGCCAGTTATGCTCCTACAAGTAGGCCAGCACATTCGATTTCTGCGACACTTTTTAATTTACTTGGGTCGCCTCTTACGATATACCTAGTAGGTGGCAGTGTTACTATTCTTTGCTCCTTGGGGGCCTGGCAACATACGAGCGGATTTGCCCACTATGAATTCAGACGTAGTAGGTCGCCTGGTATGGCACTTCTGACTGATTTTTGTGTGAGGGCCCACTTACCGTTTTATCAGATTTCCTTGCCATACTGATGTGCCTAATACGACTTCAGATCCTCAAGTGTAATCTCAACGTTTTGACCAAAAAATCTTTATCAAGCAAAGGTTAACTAAAGAAGAAATTCAGACTTCCTATACGTCATAAAAATCTCGAAATAAAGAATTTTTAGGGCCATTAGGGATTTATCGTCTGTATATGTTATGTGTTGAGCGTCTGTAGCTCAAGCGGTAGTGAGCTCGATCACGAACACAAGCGTACCTAGTTTAAACCCCACGGTAGGCAAGTTTGGAAGCAAATTCGTTTCCGTGGAATTTTTACAAAAGGTAAAAATAGACCTCCCCTTTCAGAAAGCAATGACAAACTACTGAACGTATAAGTGGTGCCTAGAAAATCAACGACTAGTTTACTGTGGTTGATGGCTACATCCTTTAGGATATGTCACGATTTTCGATATGTTATGTCTGACGTATAGAAAGTCTTAATTTCTTTGCTTCTTTTGTATCTGTTGTTTGATCAAAGATTTTTGGTTGAAATGTCGTTCTATATTGTTTTTATACTTTGTAAATCTATATTACTTTGGTTTTATTATTTTATCTGTAAAAATATCAGAGTATTTATTACAGATTCGAATATACATTTTAGTATATGCTACAATGTCTCGCTGACATAATTGTAGCATATACTACATAGTTTTTCTTCTTTTGTCGACACATTGTTACCGGGTTGTTGCCCTGTGTTGAGCTTTTCTGTTTTTGTCTAGCACTGTTCTAGTGGCTTGGGTGATAGTTATGTTTTTTTAACAGGATTCTGCTATGCCATCTATCCATCTTTTCATGGTATTCCTCTCACATTCTTTCCTTTTGTTCTGTTGTAGAAGTGGCCAAACCCTTTCATTCTTTGTTTCTCAGTGTAATTCAAGCAAGGTTCTATCCCAACGTTCTATCTTGGAGAAATGCCAAGAGCAGCACCGTAACCTCTATATGGTCTTTGTCGATCTGACAAAGGCTTTCACACGTTAACAGGGAGGGTCTATGGAAGATCATGGAAAATTTGGATGCCCAAGGAAATTCATCAAGATGGTCCAACAGTTTCACGAGGGCATGATGGCACGTGTACTTGACGAAGGAGCTGTCGGAAGCTTGGCCTCACCATTAACACCAAAAAAACAGAGGTCATGTTCCAGCCCGCCCTAGAGAACAGTATTACGATCCAGTCATCAACATTAAACACCAGCGTCTCCAGTCAACGGACAACTTTGCTTATCTTGGCAGCCTCCTATCCAGATCGGCAAACATAGATTCTGAGGTCCACAATAGGATATCCAAAGCCAGTGCTGCGTTCGGAAGGTTACGTGTCACTGTGTGGAAACGGAAGGGGATAAGCATAGTCACAAAGCTGAAAGTTTACCAGGCCATAGTGCTAACCACGCTGCTGTACTAAAGCGAGACATGGACAGTGTATAGCAGACACGCAAGAAAATTAAACCATTTCACACAAGCTGTCTACGCAGAATACTAAAAATAAACTGGCAGGACAAAATTCCAGACAGCGAAGTCCTCACAAGAGCAAAGATCCCAAGCGTAAACACCCTGTTGCAGAAGGCCCAACTGAGATGGGTCGGTCACGTTGCTCGAATGCCTGATAAACGCATCCCAAAACAGTTGATGTATGGCGAGCTTGAAGGGGCAGACGTTTAGCTGGTGGACAGAAAAACGTTTTAAAGACACTCTTAAAGTGTCTCTGAAATGCTCGATATAGACAATACGTGCTGGGAATCCTTGCGCAAGATCGCCAAATGTGGCGCTGTAACAACAAAGAGGAACCCGAATAGCTGAGAATCATCGTATTGTTGAGTCACAGAGAAAGCGAGCAGCGCGAAAAGACAGAGCACACAACACGCACATGTCTAACCTTGATCATGTATGCCCCACCTGTGGTCGGGGATTCTGTTCTAGGATTGGACTCTACAGTCACCTCCGCAACCAGAGAGGTGCAGCAGTACACGTCTGAGATTGTTGTCATCATCGCTTGCGATGGACGCGCTATTATCCCAACGTCTTTCTTATTCTGATGTCAGTGACTGTCTTTCTGGTGGCATTGGTCACTTTTTGTAGGCATCGCATTTCATATGTAGCTATTTTTTGCGACTGTACTTTGCTCATTGTCTATACATAATTTCTGTGACATAATTTTAGTATATCTGTTAACGATGGACATAGTTTTTATTGATAATGTAAATATGTACACAAACTTATGTAATATAATTTGTTTCATGTTAATTAATACGTGATCATGTCTCTCCACAACTTGTGGTGGTCTCTAGTGTGGTTTCATGTCTCTCCACAACTTGTAGTGGTCCCTAGCACTGTTTATCAATTCTGTTGTTGATTTTCTTGCACAAAATGTTGTAAAAAAATTAATGTTGCAGCTGAGCTTCTTCTTCTTCGAACGCTCCATACCGACCACTTGTTAAACCACTCTTTATGGTATGAGCCTAAGATGCTCTGATCTCTCTTTGTAAAGAGGTTGACAACACATTTGTATAAATTCGTGTACCTTTCCATGAGATTCTGAACATTATTCTGTTAAATCACAATTATCCGGTGATAATCCTGTTTTAAAAATTTCCCATGACTTGCTTCCATTCAACAGGATGTTACATTAAATGTATGATGTAATTGTATTTTTTTCTTTGTACATTCGTATGTGTATCACTTACCTGTAAAATTATACTACACAAAGTATTACATTTGACTTCTTTATATGTATGATTCACGTAAAGCTGTACATTGTGACGTATGTAACACTATTGATGTTATTGGTGCATGCTGATATGTAAATTTGGCCTAATCAATGCAAATTATCTTTACCAGCTCAAAGTTTAATAAAATTATGATCCACTGTGTGCACTAGTTGCAGTGGAAGTAGCAGCGGCAGCAGTGGAAACAGCAGCAAATGTAAGATAGATGTGCAGCAGACTTCACAGAGTGATATGTTGTTTATAAAGTCATTTGGGGGAGGGGGCTGTAACATTCAATTTTTCAGCAACCACAGCTGAATTATGCGATGAAAATAAAAACTCAAAATTTCAAATATGTAAACAACTTGTCTGTTTTATATAAATCTGGCTATGTTGTGATTGGTGAATGTTCATGCCTGTTTGTCCCTTCCAGTTTAATGCATTTTTATTTAATCTTTTAATTCTAATAATACAAATAGAAGTTACAATCTTCTTCTTCTGTTGTGTGACTACTCAGGTATGTGTCATAAACAAGGTGATGCGCTTGAGGTCTTTACTGGTCCCCCATAGTTTGTTTTCTAGGGTTGTTTCTGTTGGCCAGATTTCCATTCTCACACTGCTCAAGTCTGGGCAGTCTTGCAGGATGTGCTCCAGAGACTGCTTTGGTGCTCCACAGGTGTGGGTAGTTGAGTTCCGGAGACACATTCTATGGAGGTGTGCTCTGAGACTGCAGTGTTCCATTCTAAGTCTGAAGACTGTGGTCTGCGCTTTTTTGTATGATGTATTTATGTTGTCATGCTCTGGGTTGTATCATCCGTTTATTTTTCTCCACATCATTTTTCTGGATTGTTGCATAAGAATCTTTGCTTCTGTAATGGAAGCTATCAAGGTGGCAGCAGAAATGGACACACAAAAAATCCCAGATGTAAGGAAACTAGTGATCATGGCGGATGTTCTGTTGGCTATAAATACACTGAAATATCTGAAGAGCATCAAACTTCACAATCTTCTTCTTCGAACGCTCCATATTGACCACTTGTTAACCACTATTTGTGATTTGTATGTGATCCGAGCCTAAGAGCGATTGTACATTGTGCTAGCTATGCGCCTCCAAGTAGGTCAGCACATCCTATTACTGCAACACTTTCTGTTTACTAGGTAGCTTCCTAGGTCCATACCTTAGTTACCGCTACAACATGCATGTAGGTTACAGTGTTACTATTCTTTGCTCCCTTGAGAGCCCCGGCAACACACAGACAACTTAACGATCTTCTTCTTCTGCATTCTCACTAGATTGGAATTTGGGATTCTCTAATAAAGGCAGTCATCCGCCTATAATTCCTATTATTTCTGCTTCCCTGTTTGTGCCGACCTCTTCCAGCAGTAAGTTTTGGCCACCCTCGTGATGGTAGGTCTGACATTCTTACTGCGTGTTAAATCTCTGAGGCAGATTGGCAACCGTAGAATCTGTTATCCCATTCCTCATTGTGAGGGGTCGTTGCACCATGTTATGCGCCTTACGGCCTGGTACATCCGTTTTCTGCAAGCATTTGTTTCGGTTAGCATTCCCTAACTTAACGATCTGAGGGAAACTCTAAGGAGGATGACTCATAACTTCCACAAAGTAATAATCCAGCGGATACTATCACAATGTCTCTTCATTATTCCACTTCATTATTCTATGAGCATAAATTTAATTATACCACTGTCGGAATGATAGGTCTGTCCCAGCGGCATCAGGATCCCCTAGATGGGGCACACAGTGCACTAGTCCATCACATTCAGACTAGAATACCCAAATTCCATCCAAACAAAACTGAAAAACGACTTCAGTTAGAGACTACAGTCAGCTTCAGGTCTGTCAGGTTTCCCAAAGCTTAGTTTTCAGGTCAACTGGGTGTGTTCACATGTTGCTTCTCAGCTCATCCAGGAGAGGACAGAATTGCAGGACATGCTCCAGTGTCTGTTCCATCTGCTGACACTGGCAGAGAGCTGTTTGACTTATTTCTAGTCTATATAAGTGTCTGTTGAGTCTGCAGTGTCTGGTATGTAGGCCAAATATAATGATCAGGCTTGTTCTGCTGAGGTCTTTGAGGAAGTCTTTTCCATAATAATATATTCAAAAGCACATATATGTTTGTCGATTGTCTTGTTAAATGTCTATGTTTAACACGCATACATTTCCATTGGGAATATGCATGCTCTTAGTATTTTGATCTTTGATTTCCTATCAGTTTCATTCCATACTGTTTATATTCCATACTGTCTGTTAAGAACAACTCAAATCTATTTTCAGACAAACCTGTAGCAGAGATCTACAGACCTGATAACCCACTCAACAACAGACATAACTTCAAGTCTGTCTATACTAATAATAGTTTTAAAATGTTCTCGGCTACTCCGTTCTAAATCAGACAGACATTTCCGATTCAGTTTCAGATTACCAACAATCTCACAGTAAAATTTGTTGATCATCGCAATCAAATCACTCAACTTTTGATGATCGAGATGTACAGTCATCAAAACAACATTTCCTTTCTCAATTTCAATATTAACCTTTAACGTACAAATCACTCCTTCAAAATCATGTCCTGTAAATGTTCGACACAAAGAAAATTTGGGAGTCTTTCCATATATCCAGTCCCACGACTGTAGACGTTTTCGAATGTCCAGAACTCCAGGGGAAATCTGTTTCATTAAGTGGGTCAACATATCGCAAGTGTGTGGAGAGGTCTGAAGATGAGAAAATAATGAAACATGTTTAAACTTGTTCTTGATTTTCTAGGCACCACTTACACGTTCAGTAGTTTGAAACAATATTAGATTACATAAATATAATTGATCATTTCTAAACTGTCAAAGATAATAATAATGACATTTAAACTGCCAAAGATAATAATAATAATGACATTTAAACTGTCAAAGATAATAATAATAATGACATTTAAACTGTCAAAGATAATAATAACATTTAAACTGTCAAAGATAATAATAATAATGACATTTAAACTGTCAAAGATAATAATAATGACATTTAAACTGTCAAAGATAATAATAATGACATTTAAACTGTCAAAGATAATAATAATGACATTTCAACTGTCAAAGATAATAATAATAATGACATTTCAACTGTCAAAGATAATAATAATAATGACATTTCAACTGTCAAAGATAATAATAATGACATTTAAACTGCCAAAGATAATAATAATGACATTTCAACTGTCAAAGATAATAATAATGACATTTAAACTGTCAAAGATAATAATAATGACATTTAAACTGTCAAAGATAATAATAATGACATTTAAACTGTCAAAGATAATAATAATGACATTTAAACTGCCAAAGATAATAATAATGACATTTCAACTGCCAAAGATAATAATAATGACATTTCAACTGTCTTCTTCTTTGAACGCTCCGTATTGACCACTTGTTAGACCAATCTTTGCGTAGTACTACTGCTACCTACAATGCATGTCGTAAGAGGCGATTGATGTAGGCCCTATGCTACCCTAGTAAATAAAAAGCAGCGTTGGACGACAGGTGACAAGCCCCCTGTTAGTGTGGTTCAATTCTGCGGGCTGGCAGAAAAGCCACAAGTTCTCCAGATTTATGGTGTTTGTGGCACCGAGCCGAAGAGCTGAAATCTCAAGTGCTTCTGGATCGAAAAAATAAAATAAAAAGGAGAGCATAAATTGGATGTGCTGGCCTACTTGTAGGTGCATAACTGGCACAATGTACAATCGCTCTTAGGCTCAGATCACATACAAATCACACAGAGTGGTTGACAAGTGGTCGATATGGAGCGTTCGAAGAAGAAAGAAGTGTGTGATCTAAGCCTCATAGCGATTGTACGTTGTGCCAATTATGCACCTACAAGTAGACCAGCATATCCGATTTCTGCAATGCTTTTTATTTACTAGGGTAGCTTTTCTTGGTCCCTACCTCAATTACCTCTTACAACATGTCTTGTAAGTCACAGTGTTACTATTCTTTGCTCCTTTGCGAGCCCAGCAAGACACTAGTGATTTAGTATCAAATGTTTTGTTTTGATGTTTAATTTTTGTTTAGTTTGCTCGCTATGAAATCAGGCGTAGTCAAGGCGCCTCTGACTGACTTTTGCGTGAAGGCTTGATTACCGTATCACCATTCTGGTGAACCTTGCTTCAACTTCAGATGTACTTGCAATTTAGATCCCCAAGTATAGGATCAGAGTTTCTTGTAGTTTAACCGCGGACAGTGTGTACATCAAGAATATTTTCTTAGCTGGTTTTGAACTCTGAAACTTCTACGGCATGTTGTCCCTAGTGCAGCGTGTGTTCAACTTTGCTGCCTGTGACTACTGTTTGGTGGTGTGCTGTTGTCTCTAGTGCAACGTGTGATCAACTTTGCCATTTGTGACTACTTTTTGGTGGTGTGCTGTTGTCTCTAGTGCAACGTGTGATCAACTTTGCAGCCTGTGACTACTGTTTAGTGGTGTGATGTTGTCCATAGTGCAACGTGTGATCAACTTTGCAGCCTGTCACTACTGTTTAGTGGTGTGATGTTGTCCATAGTGCAACATGTGTTCAACTTTGCCATCTGTGACTACTGTTTGGTGGTGTGCTGTTGTCTCTAGTGCAACGTGTGATCAACTTTACCATCTGTGACAACTGTTTGGTGGTGTGCTGTTGTCCATAGTGCAACGTGTGATCAACTTTGCAGCCTGTGACAACTTTTTGATGCGTGATGATGAATAAATAGTTTTGCTAAAGAATGTTCAAACTGGTCTCACCATCATCATCATTCAGTAAGCTTGTCCTGAGCAGAATGTTGCCACCCTAACAGTCCTTTGGAATTTCTCTCTCTCATAGGTGTTGTAGTCCCCCTGCCTTGCTAAATGTTCATGCTTCACACCCATATATTGCCATTGGGAATATGCATGATCTGATCTTAGTATTCTTAGCTTTGTTTTTCTATCAGTTCCGTTCCATACTGGTTTTAGTTGTTTAATTTTTCTGTAAAGCCATGTTTGTTCTTCTTTTAATTTCCTTCATCCCATTTCCATCTGTTGTTAGCAGTGAACCAAGATATTCAAAACTGTTCACATTTTCTACTTTCTCTCTGTTGATAAAAATATCATTTGTCATGTTCGTTTTATGTTGTCATTATTTTTGTTTTTGACACATTGAGATACACATTGAGAAAAAAGAAACACCGACCTCAGTAAGCATTATGTTATTTACTATATATTGTGAGTCCGCTTCATGTAGTAGCATGTCCCTTGCGGAATGTTGCTGTCATCACAGCCCGCTTGAAAAACTCTCTGTCTCTAGCAAGTTCTCCTGCCTCCTCCAGGGTAATTTTCAAGGTTTCTTTGATGTCCCATTGCCACAATCGTCTTGGTTATCTCCTGCCTCGTACTTCAGGAACCATGCCTTCCATTACCGTTCTCTCTAACCCACTGTGACGTTTAATGTGGCAAAAATATTTCACTTTCCGGGACACGATGTTATTTATGACCCCATGCTCTCGTCCGAGTGGTTACCGGGCCCAAATTTGGGGTGTAAAGAATAGAACCACTGTTACCTGCCACGCATGTCGTAAGAGGCGACTAAGGAGGTTTGGCTGAAATCGGATGCACATGTCTTAAACGTGTAGAAGTCTATGCGTTTAAGGGCCTACCAAACCAATGTGCAATGTATACACGTTCTTGGCAAAGATCAAACATATCACAAAGAGTGATTAAAATTGGTCGTAAGAACGCAAAGAAGAAGCCCATGCTCCTTGATATACAGGTCTTGTAGGATGTCTTTGTTTCTTCTCTTCTCTGTCCAGGATGTTCTAAGAACATTTTTGTAACACCTTGTTTCAGAAGCTTCAATTTTGTTCTTTAATGTTTGTGTTATGGTCCACAATTCACATCCATATGTTGCCACAAGGCCACTTAACTGTCGAAATTGTAAAGTCTTCTCGATACAAAATCTTGCATAATGAGCATCAATTTATTTAAAAGTAAGATGCTGGAACTCTGACAAAGTAAGAAATTGGTAAATTGATTGTAACAATCAAAATGCAATGAAAGCATTAGAAGGAAGCTAGTGAAACACGTACAAACAAAGTAATATAGTTTTACAAAATACAGAAACAGTGACGATAAACAGCAAGCGTTTCGACCAACAAGGCCTTTATCAAGCAACGAACAAACAGGAGTGACAAATTAAAATGAAACACAAATGGACGACCAAATACCAACGTATCTAAGGAAAATCTGGAATAAAACGAATAACGAAAGGCTTGATAAAGGCCTTGTTGGTCGAACGTTGCTGTTTATCGTCACTGTTTCTGTATTTTGTAAAACTATAGTACTTTGTTTGTACGTGTTTCACTATTTACCAAGTTTTACTGCAGACTTCCCCCTATTTCGATATTAGAAGGAAGCTGCTCAATTAAATAACCCAGCAACCCTCGTCGGTGCTACTGAGTTCGTGCACTGCCGCTGAGATCTTCCTGTGTAAGAAAGAGATCAGAGCACACATGGTTACTCATCAAGTGCGATGATGATGGTCCTATCAATCAATCAACCAAATAGCAAAAAAAAAAGGAAAAACAAATAAAGTGCTATGATGAAATTTATATCCACAATGCATCACTAACCTGTGCTCCTACTTCCTGCAAAAATCTGTGACCTATGAGGTCAACCAAGATTTCATACTTCAGATCAGGTATCTTCTCCTCCAAGTTTTTAATGGATGCTGGTACACTTTTAGTGGCTCTGCTGTTTACACCTTGCTAGTATATATAATATAGTGGAGTCAGGACATACAATATAGTAGAGTCAGGGGAGAGTCAGGACATACAATATTGTAGAGAGAGGACATACAATATAGTAGAGAGTCGGGACATACAATATAGTAGAGAGTCGGGACATACAATATAGTAGAGAGTCGGGACATACAATATAGTAGAGAGTCAGGACATACAATTTTTTTTTTGTTTTTGTTTTTACATTCAGAAGCACTTGAGCTTTCAGCTCTTCGGCTCGGTGCCATGGACATCATAACCATTCGGTTCGGTGCTGCGAACACCGTGAATCTGGGGAACCTGTGACTTTTCTGCCAGCTCACGGAATTGAGCCCGCACTCACAGAGTGCTAGTCACCCGCAGTCCAACGCGCTACGAACACGTTGGGCAGGCGGGCCAGGACATACAATATTGTAGAGAGAGGACATATAATATAGTAGAGTCAGGACATACAATATAGTAGAGAGTCAGAGAGAGTCTGGACATATAATATAGTAGAGTCAGGACATACAATATAGTAGAGAGTCAGAGAGAGTCTGGACATATAATATAGTAGAGTCAGGACATACAATATAGTAGAGAGTCAGAGAGAGTCTGGACATATAATATAATAGGGGGAGAATCAGGATATACAATATAGTAGAGAGTCAGGAGGAGAGTCATGACATACAATATAGTAGAGAGTCGGGGGAGAGTCACAATAAAGTAGAGAGTGCTCCGATCACAGACTCACCAGAAGCTCAAACTACAAATCTAACAATTCCTGTTCTGTGCTGGTTAATGTATCTACTGAGTTCTCTCACATAGTTTTCCCATCTTGCCACACTTATCATTATGTCTAGCTTACACAGCCAATATAGAGAATACACAGTACCTACTTGGTAGAAATCTTGAGAGCATTTGCTTTCTCTTAGAGCATTGATGATGTGCATTTTATCCATAGAAGGTCCATTCTCTATTGCAGCTCATTATTGCTGTTCATTGCATCCCCTCTCTCAATGTCCTTCACCCCAGAATGACTTGGGACAAAGATGATAGTGTCTGGATTGTTGCATTTTGTATAGTTTAGTTGTCAGACCATCATCACTGCCGCCCGAGTGGTTACCGGGGCCCAAATTTGGGGTGTCAAGAATAGAATCACTGTTACCTGCCACGCATGTCGTAAGAGGCGACTAAGGAGGTTTGGCTGAAATCGGATGCATGTGTCCTAAACGTTTATACTGTCCTAAACGCTTATACGCTTAGGGCCTACCAAACCAATGTGCAACGTATACAAGTTCTTGGCAAAGATCAAACATATCACAAAGGGTGATTAAAATTGGTCGAAAGAACGAATGCAAGAAGATCATCACTGCACGTCGAACCAATTAGTCCATAAGTGTTTCGATCTCCTCCTGAGTACATCTTTCAGCTTGTGGCAACTAATGACACTTTTTTTGTTGGTTTACTATTCTTCTTTAGCTACAAGTATAGTGATCTTGTCTAGCTGCACCACATTTGACTTGGTATTCTTGCAGTCTGGTTAGGGTTGTAGATTCACCACTATTCATCATCAAGGTGCGTGTCCTTTGTAGGACATTGCTCTCTTTGCAGCACATCTGAAATTACTCTAGCCAGTTCACCCACTTCGTCGATGGTCATATGCATGGTTTCTTTAATATCTTGAAGCCATCTTCTTCTTGGTCTGCTTCTGTGTCCTGGGACCCTGCCCTCCAATATTGTTCTCTCCAGGCCATTGTGACGCTTGATGTGACCAAAGTATCTAATTTTTCTGTACAGTATATTGTTTATCAGGAAATTGTCTTTAACATTCAGTTCTTTCAGGACATCAGTGTTCTTCACCAATATTAACTGAATCCTTTACAAGTCCTCTCCCCCTTAGGGAATTTATAATATCAGCCTGGTCCATTGCTTGCCCACTTTTTACAGCAACAGCCATATCTGAATGCCTAACGAGGTGGTCATTTCCCCTTACATCTGCATGCCCTGGCACAAAAATAAAACCGATTTTTGTCAGCCTAGACCACTTCAGTAACTCCAACCATTGTCTTCAAGCTAAGCCTCTTTCAATTTTCCTGAGCAGACTCATTGAGTACACCTCTCAAGTCAGAGAAGGCCTGCCTGTATGGCAAGGAAACCAATAAAACGGTAAGCCGGCTTTCATGCAAAAATCAGTCAGAAGCGCCACACCAGACGCCATGGCTACGCCTGAATTCATAGCGGGCAATGCAGAAAAGAAGAAGTCACTGAGAAAACATGCATGAATAAAAGTCTGTGACTGACCAGACCATCGCTTTAGTTACTGCCATGATTTCCATAGTAAGACTGATTGTAGTCACGGCAAAACTTCCACTGTCTTCCTTCACAACATCCCCTCTGACTTGAGCAGTGAAATCTATATATTGTATTTGATGAGGAGGGGAGGTTTAGAACACATTGTAACAACTGGTAAAATCGAGGGTAGATGAGACAGAGGAAGACAGAGAGAGAAAATTTTGGATAGCCTGACTTCATGGCACAGTAGAGCTTCAACATCTGAATTGATAGCAAACACCAAAGATAGAGATTTGTGGAGATCCATGATCGTCTACGCCAGCCGCACGACACTTATATGATGATGATATATATATATATATATATATATATATATATATATATATATATAAAGAAAATGAAGTCACAGTCTGCCATCTTACACTCTCATGTACACTCTCAAACACTTCATACCATGGGTGAATCCAGCAACTTCCATAGTTGAGATGTGTCAACTGCAAGCAGTAGTGTAAAGTGGTGATAACTCTGCACACGACCTAGTTTGGCTGCTGTGCCAGATACCTGAAAACACAACATGTTAAAAATTCATTAAAAAGATTAAATAAAATTTGTACACAAATTTTTCACAATCTTCAAAAATTAGATCTAGGACAAATTTCTACGGAGTTCATGCACTGCAGCTGA
Source organism: Arion vulgaris (assembly GCA_020796225.1). Lineage (NCBI taxonomy): Eukaryota > Metazoa > Mollusca > Gastropoda > Stylommatophora > Arionidae > Arion > Arion vulgaris. The sequence goes on from CM036755.1 coordinate 88,166,768, forward strand.
TATCTTCATGACCAAAGGGTCTAAAGAAAAAGGATTTCATTGCATCAGGTTTCTCCATATGGCTCTGTCTCTATCAACAGAAATGGCCCACCATCTACCACAGTGTTGTCCAAAGAACAAACTCTGTAGCTCCATTAACAATCCTAGGGCTCTCATAAAAAATATGCACATGTGACTCGGTCTGGATCTTCATGTGTATGAAAGAGGTCACAGCAAGATAATAAATTTTATCTCTGTGTGGGTAAGAACACTGGTCTTTCAGTCCTGAGTTCTTCTTCAATGGATCTCTGGTCATGCACTTAGTTTACTGTGGATCACAAACTGGGCAGTCAGCTTCAGGTCTGTCAGGTTTCCCAAAGCTTAGTTTCTAAGTTGACTAGGTGTGGTCACATATTGCTTCTCAGTTCACCCAGAAGAGGACAGTCTTGCAGGACATGCTCGAGTGTCTGTTCTCCCATCTGACACTCGCAGAAAGCTGTTTGACTTATTCCTAGTCTATATAAGTGTCGGTTGAGTCTGTAGTGTCTGGTACGTAGGTGAAATATAATGACCTGGACTCGAATATGTCTTCCGAAGGGTAGTACTGATCCTAGTAGGGCCGACCCATCATTTTCTCCTCTTAGCCAGGGTCATCATGGGTTCTTGTCCGGTTCTTATTCACAGGTCTGTGTTTGTAGCTCTGTCATACCATCTCAGTCTGAGAAAACATCAAAGACCTCTGTTGACAACGGTCTGAATCTTATTTATATTTGACTTGATGACTCATCATGTTTCCAAGACATATAGTAATATAGATTTCATATTTGAGCTGAATATTCAGGAGAAATTAACTCTAACTAGGTAACCTACTTTATAGAACTGGTCTAACACAATATCATCACGAGCATTGACTTCTAAATCCAGGTTCCATTTTGACTTGATAGAATCTACTACCAGATGAAGGTTCTCTTTCCGGTTGTAGCGGTTTCGGCTCTTCAAGAAAGACAAATTGAGATTCCCCTCATCATGATAGACAGTCCCACCTCCACTAGATCTGAAAAGTTAAATAAAATTAATTGCTTGTTATATAGTTAGAAAAAATGCAAATAATACCATAAACGGACAGAAAAATCAAAACTAGTCACGACAGAGATGAAGTGTCTAAGTAGAATGCTGGATCAAGAAGAGACTGTTTACGAAATGAAGACGTCAGGAAAAAAAGTGTGTACAACATCAGTACTGAACATAAAGAAATAACAAATTAAATGGTTCGACCACATAAGCAGATTACCACCAGACAGTGCACCTCAAAGCAGATTACCACCAGACAGTGCACCTCAAAGCAGATTACCACCAGACAGTGCACCTCAAAGCAGATTACCACCAGACAGTGCACCTCAAAGCAGATTACCACCAGACAGTGCACCTCAAAGTGCAATGCTACTCTGATACAGTGGATACTAACAGAAAGGACATCCACGCGAAAGGTGGATCTCGAAAATAACACTGCGTATGAAGTGTACATAAAAGTCACTTCTAGAAATTCTCTTCTTATCATGATGATGTGAGACAAAACAGGATTAGAGAAGACAAAATAGGACTAGAAAAGACAAAACAGGATTAGAGAAGACACAACAGGATTAGAGAAGACAAAATAGGGTTAGAGAAGACACAACAGGATTAGAGAAGACAAAATAGGGTTAGAGAAGACACAACAGGATTAGAGAAGACAAAACAGGATTAGAGAAGACACAACAGGATTAGAGAAGACACAACAGGATTAGAGAAGACAAAATAGGGTTAGAGAAAACGAAACGCAGTATTAGTTGTGAATATTCTAACCTTCTGGCAATGTCCACATTGTCCATATATGCTAGTGGTATATTAGCTTCAAGCCATGGATTCTGATGTCGACCAAACACAACTGCAGGTCTGTTCCTCCACATCAAGAGATAATCTGTATCAGAGAAATCAGTATTTTCATACATCCACTCCTCCAATGCCAAATTGTCGTAAATGCTGTTTGAACGTGAGACCAGAACTAGTCGAGTTGTTGCACGCGAACTGACTGCTAATGAGCTATAGAACTTAGCTTGCACGACATTGGTTACAAAACTCAAAGCACTAACACGAGATACGTGTTTGATAAAGTACATTTTGTTTTCAAATCTACCTCTCATATAGATAATTAATGGTGGAAACGAAATGCAATCACCATCCGAGTCAAGCCAAAATGATATAAACTACGGGTTGTACATCACTAAGACTACAGTTAACCGAGTCACAGTAGTTACACACTAATCACACATCGGACTCGCTGACCAATGACACTTTTCTGTTTCTATTTGCAGTTATAACCAACTGAAAATGCCATCAAAATGCATAAATTCGTTACCAAAGTCATTATTTCTTTCCAAGGTGTGAAGTACCTCCCTCTTGAGAACACTATACTGTGCTAAAATAGTAAATAATAGTGAAACAAATTCTGAGGACGATCATAATTCTACTGCAGTCAGAAACACACTGTGCTCGGTCTGTGTAGTGTGTGGATGAAAGTGAAAGAAGAATGACCTTGGCATTTGGCTTTGAAACCTTTGAAACGCTAAAACTATTTTTAAAACGGGTTTACGATTCGAAACAAATTTTGAGTTGGAATGAAAGACACTTTTAAGCAGGGTCGTGCTATGATACAGAGAGACGGTCGCATCAGATACCACTGTAAGGGTGGAGGGGGAGGAAAGCAAAAGCAGCGAAATCCACAACACAATTGACAGCTATTTTGAAGAAAATACATTTAATTGCTTTAAGGGACGGCATTTCGAAGACTTGCATCATATATGAGAAAATATACCGTATGACCCTGCTTTTAAGCTTATCTAGATGTTGTTAATGTGTAATATATTAAATTGAATAGCATATTACATTTATTTTTGCTGCACAGGAAATATTAAACAAAAATAATTGATGCTGAAAAAATGAAAATTGTGGCATATCCTTTCTATCCTTTCCAGGATGTCCACCATCAACCACAGTTAACGAGTCGTCGATTTTCTATGCACTACTTGTACGTTCAGTAGTTTGTCATTGCTTTCTGAACGGTGAGGTCTATATGGCACTTCAATTTATATTATATAGGTTTAAAACTCAATTCACCAGCATCATCAGATGCCGTGCCGGCTGGCGTAGGCGATCATGATCTCCACAATCTCCGTCTCTTGTGTTTGCTATCGTCTGAGATGTTGGCGCTCTTCCTTGTCATGTAGTCAGGCTGTCCACAATTTTCTCTTGCTGTCTGTCTCGTCTCCACCCGAATTTACCGGTTGTCACAATGTGTTATAAGCCTCCCCTTCTCATTACATGTCTGAAAAATGACGATTGCCTCTTTCTTATATTGATAATAAACTTTCTCTGTGTCTTGTTCGCATTCAGCACATTTTACATTGTAGCAGTCTACTGAATTCTCATCACTCTTCTGTAAAGCCACATCTCTATGGACTCCAGAGATTTTTCTATCTGGTTACTGTCCATGACTCGCATCCGTATGTCAGTATTGGCTCTATGTAGCACATAATAACTCTCATTCTGATCTCAATTGACAGTGGCTTGTACATGTTGCATATAATGTTTCTCATTTTCTGGAACGTTTCGTTGGCCTGCTCTATTCTGCTTTTTATTTCTGATCTGTATCTGCCATCTGATGTTATTTAAATTAAATTACGAGTTTTCAATTCCAGTGTCGCATTAGTCCTAACGTATGCTAGCGAGAGTTGGAAAATGACTAAAGAAAGCAAGTTGAATGCATTTGAAAATAGACGTCTGCGAAAAATATGGAACATAAATGGGACGAATTCAGGAGAAGTGATGAAATCAGAGAAATGCCTCTGGTCAACCAATAGTAACAACTGTTATAAGAAAGAGAAGATTGAGATATGTTGAAATACGTGCAATGCTTAAGAGATCACACAATACCGCACCAGGCTCCGATGGTATCCAATACAGTGACATAAGCAGGATATCGGACGAAGACATGAATGGGCTTTGTAAAGAATTCAACACTAGTTTAAAAAATAGCGAGATCAGGGAGGAATGGCTACACAGTTATTTAATACCACTGGCAAAACCTAACAAAAATCACAAACACAAAAGCGGTTTTAGAATAATTGCAATGCAGAACACAGTGGGCAAGCTTCTGAAAAGTTAGTAGCATGCAGGCTCGATCGGGATTTGGAGGAACATCGTATGTTTCCTTCCAACCTCGGTGCATACAGGCGGAATAAAGAAACTTGGTGTAATGCGTCGATCTTTTCCTATGACGTCTTTGAAGGTTTCCAGGCTGGTTTGGAGACTTGTGTTGTTGTACTAGATCTCGAGGATGCTTACAACAAAGTTCCAATCACATACCTTATACAAATGCTCACGCTACTCAAAATCGATACATTGCTCATAAGATGGATTGCAAGGGCCCTGTTTGAGAGAAAAGTGGCACTCAGGTGTGGTAATTGGTACTCTGTGCCGACAAAAATTTCACCGGGCCTACCCCAGGGTCCTCATTATCTCCAGTACTATTCAATGTATTCACCATAATGATTACGAAGCAGCAATTATCTGGTAGGGGACGAACACTGTCATTTGCAGACGACATCATGGTGTACAGACAGGGAGAAACAGGGATGAAATTGCTAATAAACTCCAGGAAGAACTGAACCACATAATGGCCTGGTGTGATGTTTCTGGTGCAACGATAAACCATAAGAAAGCTGTGCTATCATGGTTCTCCCTAAATAATCACATTGTGAAGTCTGACACACCACATGTCACTTTAAATGGACATACACTCACTCGAACAGCATCTATGAGTTATTTGGGTGTAAAATTTGATCGCAGTTTATGCTTTAGGGATCATATTGACCAAGTTATTGCCAAGGCTCGCAACGCACTATCCGCACTGAGAATCATGGCGGCTGCTAACATTGAGCAACGCCTTCTTGTGCTCTTGTACCAAGGTATTGTTCTGTCATGTATAGAATATGCATGCGCTCTCCTAGCAATTAGTCCTACGCAAACAGTGAGACTGGAAAGAATTCAGAATGAAGCTATGCGCATCATTTTGGGATGCACCAAAGATACACCAGGAGTGTCAATGCGATTCCTTCTTGACCTCCCAACTATTGCTAACAGAATTGAAAATTGGAGGGTTCGATCATATCTAAGAATCAATGCAAACAAGGAACATCCTCTCCATGAAGAACTTATTAAGGAGAAAGGGTGTAGACTCAAGAGAGGCAGATCATGGCTGAGCCAGGCGGAAGATACGCTTAGGAAAATATGTGATCCTTCCGGAATTGAAAAAGGAGAGAAATGGATTGCTGTGCCGCCTCAATTTCAGACTGCTTTCACCGTTATTACATCTATTAAGAAAAATTGCGAACAAAATAATCTATCACTGCTAAACATGGAGGTGGAGGCTCTCTTGAATGACATCATCAATGATACAGATGTGGTTATTTACACCGATGGTTCAGTCATTCGCCAACAACGCTGTGCGTGGGCTTTTCAGCACGCTCAGGAGGAAAAATAATAAGAGAGGCCAGTGGGGCCTACGCAACAACCACAAGTAGCTTGACAATGGAGGTTTGAGCGGTTACGGAGGCGGTGAACTGGTTAGTATCTCACAACTACTCTCGTGTTTTCATACTCAGTGACTCCATGAGCATGATTCGTAAAGTCGAATCAGGAATGGTGAGACGCAACTGGGTGGAGGTACTGGTACAGATAATGATCAGAGAAATCACCTTTATTTTTGTCCCTGGGCACGCAGGAGTTAGGGGTAATGAACGAGCTGATAGATTGGCTGGCTTAGCTACAATATCAGAGGAGCTGCCATGGATCGAAATGACATTCTTCACGCATTGAGAGAATCTTTCCGAACAGAGGAGTTTCAGGACTGTGAATCCCACTCGCTGACCAGATTGAAAGAGATGGGTGTCAATATTGGTGCAGCCCGAAAAGAACGACATACTAAATATGCAAAGAGATTGATTAATCAACATCGAACTGGTGTGTTGGGCCGCTGGACGCTGTTGGATTTACTGAGGTGGAGATCGGAGTGTAATAGTCTATCCTGGGTGTTCGAATTCTGGTTCACAGGCGCCAAATATGTAACCGTGAGGGGGACTTGCTACTGCAATATCCTCGGTCACTGCACCAAATAATGTAACCGTCAAACTTGGGCTACTGATAACTATTTAATATTATTCTTCTATCCTCTCCATTGGCACTAATATGTAACAGTCTATTCCTTGTGATCTCTACTAATATTACCCTCAACATGTATTTACAACTACTATCAACACCATCCACAGATTTGTACATAGACTACAATTAAAAGAAATGACCGTCAAGTACATCGTACATCTATGTGAGACTCAAACCCGATTCTCAACTTTTATTTCTTTATATTTGCTTATTTAAATATCTCATCTATGTTCAAAATAATAGCACATACATCAAATTATCAAAATAAAGAAAATCCTGAAAAGAAAATCAACAATTCAAAACACATACCAATGCACATAGCTGAAAAAATATACCTACTAACTAATATTGATTGTCTCCCTTAAGTGATATCTAATACCCTGACATCCTATCTCTAAAATGTTCACAGTTCAACTCTACCTTGCTTGCGATGTCCTTAGAATAAATACTTGTTCAGTCACAAATACGTTATATCGCTTCTAGCTAGAGTTGCTGTCCTAATAGTATACACGAAATGTCTCTGCTACTGGTTAAAATAATGCATCCTGAAAAAATGGCTGACATCTCTCTCTCTCATATACTGTTATAGCCTCTCCGTCGGGTCTGGCCCTACCCCTTTAGTTTAGCTCTACCGCCTAGTTTTCCAACTCTGACAACTAGTCCTCTGGTTATAATGTAACCGGTTCACCAATTCTGAACAGGAACTCTCTGATTTGGACAAAAATCTCCGTGGAGGTCTACATCTACTTCTTAGTTGGGTTCTCTCTCTGTCTGCAACTCAGTTCAATTCTACTTTCTAAAAGTGTCTCTGCCAACTGTCCCTCTGCCAAGTGTGTGTGAAGATGTGTCTTCACTCTTTCTAACTGACCAATATTAACTATTGAAGTCTGTCTCGTGACTACCTACACTGACTGTTCCTGAGTACCTCTCTGTCCCTCTGTCTTTATCCGAATGCGTGTGAAGATGTTCTCTGACCAACTGTCCCTCTGCTAAGTGTGTGTGAAGATGTATGAGTGTGTCTCTTATTCTAGACGACACTTCTGGACAAGTCAATTCTTTCTGTCTGTAACTGTCTCAGACTACCCTCACTGCCTGTCCATGGGTACCTCTCTGTCCCTCTGTCTCTGTGAAGTGTGAAGATCTTCTCTGACCAACTGTCCCTCTGCCAAGTGTGTGTGAAGATGTTCTCTGACCAGCTGTCCCTCTGCCAAGTGTGTGTGAAGATGTTCTCTGACCAACTGTCCCTCTGCCAAGCGTGTGTGAAGATGTTCTCTGACCAACTGTCCCTCTGCCAAGTGTGTGTCAAGCTGTGTCGAATCTACCATATGTATTCTATTTATCCACTGGCAATTTTCTTTGTTTCCAAATCAGTCATTGTCCTTAGAATATTTCTCACGGTCAAATCTGTTTTGTTGGCATGGGAGAAACCCAGCTAATTTGACAATCGTGACCGGACAATCACCCAGACGTCCAAAAAGAGAATACAATTAACCTCTCTGGCTCCAGGAAAGAAAAAAACATGGCATAAATTTACTTCTAGTTAAGAAGAAGTCTCCTTGCTAAGATATCTGGTCTGTAATTATACGTTCATAGATCAGGTATATTGTTACCCCTTTGTTTAATTGAAAAATACGTGCCTCGTTGCAGCTTGGGACTAGGGAAAAACTTGGTGTCATATTCCCTGCTACAGGAGCACCTATGGACATGTCCGGGGTGCTATGATGATAGTCTTCATATAACTGATAACATATAACTGATTATCTGCTAGGAAATGATCTAAGAATCATGAAGAAGATATTGAAGTGGGAGACAAATCTCTACTTTCGTCGTCATATATGAAGGGGAAAAACAATCACAGTCTATGAAGTGCACATGGTAAATCTCTTCTAGAAATCTCTTCTTATCCTGACGTTGTAAGGTAAAACAATCACAGTCTATGAAGTGCACATGGTAAATCTCTTCTAGAAATCTCTTCTTATCCTGACGTTGTAAGGTAAAACAATCACAGTCTATGAAGTGCACATGGTAAATCTCTTCTAGAAATCTCTTCTTATCCTGACGTTGTAAGGTAAAACAATCACAGTCTATGAAGTGCACATGGTAAATCTCTTCTAGAAATCTCTTCTTATCCTGACGTTGTAAGGTAAAACAATCACAGTCTATGAAGTGCACATGGTAAATCTCTTCTAGAAATCTCTTCTTATCCTGACGTTGTAAGGTAAAACAATCACAGTCTATGAAGTGCACATGGTAAATCTCTTCTAGAAATCTCTTCTTATCCTGACGTTGTAAGGTAAAACAATCACAGTCTATGAAGTGCACATGGTAAATCTCTTCTAGAAATCTCTTCTTATCCTGACGTTGTAAGGTAAAACAATCACAGTCTATGAAGTGCACATGGTAAATCTCTTCTAGAAATCTCTTCTTATCCTGACGTTGTAAGGTAAAACAATCACAGTCTATGAAGTGCACATGGTAAATCTCTTCTAGAAATCTCTTCTTATCCTGACGCTGTAAGGTAAAACAATCACAGTCTATGAAGTGACATGGTAAATCTCTTCTAGAAATCTCTTCTTATCCTGACGTTGTAAGGTAAAACAATCACAGTCTATGAAGTGCACATGGTAAATCTCTTCTAGAAATCTCTTCTTATCCTGACGTTGTAAGGTAAAACAATCACAGTCTATGAAGTGCACATGGTAAATCTCTTCTAGAAATCTCTTCTTATCCTGACGTTGTAAGGTAAAACAATCACAGTCTATGAAGTGACATGGTAAATCTCTTCTAGAAATCTCTTCTTATCCTGACGTTGTAAGGTAAAACAAGATTAGATAAGTGCACACAAAAACCTGTTCTAGAAATCTCTTCTTATCCTGACGTTGTAAGGTAAAACAAGATTAGATAAGTGCACACAAAAACCTGTTCTAGAAATCTCTTCTTATCCTGACGTTGTACGGTAAAACAAGATTAGATAAGTGCACACAATAACCTGTTCTAGAAATCTCTTCTTATCCTGACGTTGTACGGTAAAACAAGATTAGATAAGTGCACACAAAAACCTGTTCTAGAAATCTCTTCTTATCCTGACGTTGTAAGGTAAAACAAGATTAGATAAGTGCACACAAAAACCTGTTCTAGAAATCTCTTCTTATCCTGACGTTGTAAGGTAAAACAAGATTAGAGAAGTGCACACAAAACCTGTTCTAGAAATCTCTTCTTATCCTGACGCTGTAAGGTAAAACAAGATTAGAGAAGTGCACACAAAAACCTGTTCTAGAAATCTCTTCTTATCCTGACGTTGTAATGTAAAACAAGATTAGATAAGTGCACACAAAAACCTGTTCTAGAAATCTCTTCTTATCCTGACGCTGTAAGGTAAAACAAGATTAGATAAAAGAAGAAAGAAAGAAAAGATTGAAATTGCCAACCACAGCAAGATGAGAGACTACGTACCAGAGATGAGAGACTACAGAACAGAGATGAGAGACTACGTACCAGAGATGAGAGACTACGTACCAGAGATGAGAGACTCCAGAGATGAGAGACTACGTACCAGAGATGAGAGACTACGTACCAGAGATGAGAGACTACGTACCAGAGATGAGAGACTACGTACCAGAGATGAGAGACTACGTACCAGAGATGAGAGACTACGTACCAGATATGAGAGACTACGTACCAGAGATGAGAATGTTCTGACGTATTATATTCGATCTTTAACTTAAAATCTATGTCCGGCACATAATGATGATGATAATTATTCTTGAAAAAAAGTCTATGGTCGAAACGTCGATTGTTGTCATTTTACATATTTAATGATTAATTTGTCCTTACTTTTGTAATACTACATTTTCCGCATATGTGGTTCCCCGGGCTCTCAAGGGGAGCAAAGAATAGTAACACTGCCACCTACAAGGCATGTAGTAAGAGGCGACTGAGGTAGGCGTCTAGGGAAGCTACCCTAGTAAATAAACAACTTCGCAGAAATCAGATGTGCTGGCCTACTTGTAAGCGCATAATGGGCAAAACGTACAATCGCTCTTAGGCTTGGATCACATATCAATCACAAAGAATGTTTAACCAGTGGTCGATATGGAGCGTTCGACGAAGAATTGCAAGTCTGGTTTCATATCCAGTCTTCTGATTTGTTCATTTCTAATTGTGTCTGTTATTGTCACTCCTGCAGCTCTTTAAGGCATTTCATCTCCGTCGTTATAATTTTCCTGGTAGAAAAAATGGTCCCATTACCTTTTCCCTTGTGGGATTCTTGGAAATATTAAGAAGGTATTTGGTTATTCCTTTCTTTCTTGGCAGTAGCTATACTAATCGTTGTTTATAGTCATTGTCACTTCAATTGAGATCATCTGCTTACCATCGCAGAGTGGAGACCACAACCGTCAATAACGTATGACTACCACAACATCTCCAACCACCACTTCCTCCCATTGCTTCATGTAACTCTGATAGGGGTAGGCTAAAGCGGGTACTTCACCTTACGCAAAGGTGTATCCTAGACTAGCAGAGGGAAGGAGACATCTTACTTGTCTATTGATAGCGGATACCTCTACCTCGTTCCCCGCGACTAACAGAGCATGAATCAATTTATTCTCCGCTATGATGAGGTCTGCTGGGAACACATGCTTGTCTGCTGGGAACATATGCTTATCTGCTGGGAACATATGCTTGTCTGCTGGGAACCCATGCTTGTCTGCTGGGAACATATTCTTGTCTGCTGGGAACCCATGCTTGTCTGCTGGGAACATATTCTTGTCTGCTGGGAACCCATGCTTGTCTGCTGGGAACACATGCTTGTCTGCTGGGAACCCATGCTTGTCTGCTGGGAACATATTCTTGTCTGCTGGGAACCCATGCTTGTCTGCTGGGAACATATTCTTGTCTGCTGGGAACCCATGCTTGTCTGCTGGGAACCCATGTCTGTCTGCTGGGAACCCATGTCTGTCTGCTGGGAACCCATGCTTGTCTGCTGGGAACACATGCTTGTCTGCTGGGAACCCATGTCTTTCTGCTGGGAACCCATGCTTGTCTACTGGGAACCTATGCTTGTCTGCTGGGAACCCATGTCTGTCTGCTGGGAACACATACTTGTCTGCTGGGAACCCATGCTTGTCTGCTGGGAACATATTCTTGTCTGCTGGGAACCCATGCTTGTCTGCTGGGAACACATACTTGTCTGCTGGGAACCCATGCTTATCTGCTGGGAACCCATGCTTGTCTGCTGGGAACCCATGTCTGTCTGCTGGGAACCCATGGCTGTCTGCTGGGAACCCATGCTTGTCTGCTGGGAACACATGCTTGTCTGCTGGGAACCCATGCTTGTCTGCTGGGAACACATGCTTGTCTGCTGGGAACCCATGTCTTTCTGCTGGGAACCCATGCTTGTCTACTGGGAACCTATGCTTGTCTGCTGGGAACCCATGTCTGTCTGCTGGGAACACATACTTGTCTGCTGGGAACATATTCTTGTCTGCTGGGAACCCATGCTTGTCTGCTGGGAACACATGCTTGTCTGCTGGGAACATATGCTTGTCAGCTGGGAACATATGCTTGTCTGCTGGGAATACATACTTGTCTGCTGGGAACGCATGCTTGTCTGCTGGGAACCCATGCTTGTCTACTGGGAACACATGCCTGTCTGCTGGGAACCCATGTCTGTTGGGAACGCATGCTTGTCTGCTGGGAACCCATGCCTGTCTGATGTGATTAAATCAGCCCTTTCAGCTTCAACATGCCGCACGATTTTAAGAGTCAGGACAAGTCCCCTCCAGAGTAGAAGATTGATTAGCCTGTGACTTTACACCCAACGTCACATTGAGTAAAGCGAATGTTTGTTGATGATACATGTTTGACTGTGTGTACGTTTGACTGTGTGTGTATATGTTGGTAAATAATACATGTTTGATGTGCATATATGACAACTAGAAGACAAAATTTGCCAGAAATTCTGAGGTTTATTTTGATACAAGACTGATGAAACTATTACTGTACATGTCATATTTGATACAAGACTGATGAAACTATTAATGTACATGTCATGTCTGATACAAGACTGATGAAACTATTACTGTACATGTCATGTCTGATACAAGACTGATGAAACTATTACTGTACATGTCATGTCTGATACAAGACTGATGAAACTATTACTGTACATGCATGTCTGATACAAGACTGATGAAACTATTAATGTACATGTCATGTCTGATACAAGACTGATGAAACTATTACTGTACATGCATGTCTGATAAACTTATACATCAAATAAGCATAGGTTCTGTATTGATATACTGGTTGCTTGGCAACCTGTGACAGACAATATATTATATACAAGACATTGATGTTCACAAGAAAACAATAATTGAAAATTTTTATAATTTTTTAAATTTGGGAGTTCTCTATGGGGAAGTCGTTTGATTGATTGATAGGACCATCATCACTGCACTTCGGTGAGTAGCCATGTGTGCTGCAATCTCTTTTCTACACAAGAATATCTCAGTGGCAGTGCACAAATTCTGTAGCACAGGGGAGGACCCCGATGTAATTTTGAATATGCTGAAAATATTTTGTACAAATTTTATTAAAATCTTTTTCATCTAGTCAATTTTGTGTAGGAACGGCTTTCCAGCCTGATCTCAATTTTGTGAAGGAACGGCTTTCCAGCCTGATCTCAATTTTGTGAAGGAACGGCATTCCAGCCTGATCTCAATTTTGTGAAGAACGGCTTTCCAGCCTGATCTCAATTTTGTGAAGGAACGGCTTTCCAGCCTGATCTCAATTTTGTGAAGGAACGGCATTCCAGCCTTATCTCAATTTTGTGAAGAACGACTTTCCAGCCTGATCTCAATTTTGTGAAGGAACGGCTTTTCAGCCTGATCTCAATTTTGTGAAGGAACGGCTTTCCAGCCTGATCTCAATTTTGTGAAGGAACAGCTTTCCAGCCTGATCTCAATTTTGTGAAGAACGGCTTTCCAGCCTGATCTCAATTTTGAACTGCCAATGGTTCTTTTATGTGCTCAACTTGAACACTGGACCTATGTTTTATTGTCTGTCTCCGATAGGACTAGTCACTCGATCTCACCTACACTGAGATCAGGGGTCTCTGGAAAAAATATCTTGATGTCTCCATGAGGGAGCGAACCCAGTACCTTTGGAACGAGAAGCGAACTCATAACCTCTACACCAGCGAACTCATAACCTCTACACCAGCGAACTCATAACCTCTACACCAGCGAACTCATAACCTCTACACCAGCGAACTCATAACCTCTACACCACTGAGGCCCCTGATAGGAACAAAACATTTTGAAAATACATGTCAATAACAACAACAAAATGTAATCAAATTTTTACACAAATAGGGCAGGGCATTTGCAAGGTTGTATAAGTAGTCTGTATAAAGTGAGTGACGGGTACCATCAGCACGCACACTATTGAACACCTGTATGGGAAGACTAAGCACCTATAAGTGCATAATAACAAGCATTATTAACAATAACAATCATAACAATATTTACAAATGTTACTATAATACATTGTTCAGGATTTCAATGAAAAAAACCGAATTCTTTGCATAAAATTTATTTTGTAAATATATTAATAATAATCTAATCAACATATGCTTCTACCTGAAGAGGTAGAAAAATCTGACATACATTCCAACATGTATCGATATAGAAATGGAAGTCAATATTAGCAGATCTACTTAATCACAGAATCTGAGAATCATTCATGTCTTGTGTAGAATCTGAGAAACAAGACATCAAATAAAAATAAAGTTACGTGGATAAAAATTTCAGGAAATTATTAACAAAGATCTATGCATCTGTACAAATATTTAAGCATTTATGAGACAGGCATGAAGATTTGAAGAAATCTGGCAGTCTTAATAATACTTTGGAACAGCAGTTTCAACAAGGTCATCATCATCATCATCATCAAGTAGCCTGTCCTTAGCAGAACTTAGTTCAGAATTTCTCTCTCTCATAGGCCATATGTCCAGCCTCTGCATCCATCATGCTCAAACCATCAGTTACATTCTGAATCCATCTTTCCTGTGGTCTTTCTCTTCCCTTTTTTTCTGAGATACCTCCTTCCATAATGGTCTTCCAACCCTAACATGGCTTTCTATGTTTCATATGTCCAAAATACTTCAATTTTCTTATTTATAACATCAGACAGTTTTTAACATTATTTTGAGTTCCTTCTGGACAGATCTATTTGTTCTCTTCTCTGTCCATGGACTCCTCTGTAACACTTATATTCAACAGCACATATATGTTTTTTCACTGTCTTGTTAAATGCCAGCTGTTAAGTATCAGCTACTAAATGTCAATATCAGCTGTTAAATATCAACTATTAAATGCCAGCTGTTAAGTATCAACTATTAAATGCCAATGATTAAATGCCAGCTATTAAGTGTCAGCTGTGAAATATCAACAAAGTTACAAAAAACCAATATATGTACAAATCTGTGACTCCATCAACAAAAATATTTATGAATATCTTTCTGACAGCTTAAGTCAATTGTTGACTTAAAAAAACAGCAATAACTAAAGAATGAATAATGGGAATTCTCTTGTTACTTATGTAGTAATTTCTCTTGTTACTTATGTAGTAATTTCTCTTGTTACTTATGTAGTAATTTCTCTTGTTACTTATGTAGTCATTTCTCTTGTTACTTATGTAGTAATTTCTCTTGTTACTTATGTAGTAATTTCTCTTGTTACTTATGTAGTAATTTCTCTTGTTACTTATGTAGTCATTTCTCTTGTTACTTATGTAGTAATTTCTCTTGTTACTTATGTAGTCATTTCTCTTGTTACTTATGTAGTAATTTCTCTTGTTACTTATGTAGTAATTTCTCTTGTTTTTGCCATAGAATAAAGTATTGGGGTTGATTGTTAATATAGTTACCATCTACTATAGTACATGTCATATCATTACTTGGCATAGAGAAGAAAATCCTACCAATATCTCCATCAACAATTGCCCATTAAAACAAGTCAAAGACTTTAAATATCTAGGAGCATTTTTTCTGCAAACCGAAGAATAACTAACGCAATCCAACATAGATGTAACAAAGTAAATCAAATGATAGGACAAATGTCGCCAATTTTAAAATGTAGACATGTCACCATGAACACAAAAGAGCAATGTTCAACACAATCTTTCTCCCACATTATGCTATCAGTGCCAAACCTGGACGCTGACATCAAATGATAGAAGAAAACTAGTCACGACAGAGATGAAGTGTCTATGCAGAATGGTGGGAGTAACAAGAAGAAACCGATTTAGAAATGAAGACATCAGGAAAAAATGGTACAACATCAGTACTAAACTTCATCAACAAATTAAATGGTTTGGCCACATGATCAGTTATCAGTTATATGAAGACTATCATCATAGCACCCCGGACATGTCCATAGGTGCTCCGATCTCCACTTCAGCAAATCCAGCAGCGTCCAGCGGCCCAACACACCAGTTCGATGTTGATTAATCAATCTCTTTGCATATTTAGTATGTCGTTCTTTTCGGGCTGCACCAATATTGACACCCATCTCTTTCAACCTGGTCAGCGAGTGGGATTCACAGCCCTGAAACTCCTGTGTTTGGAAAGACTCTCTCAATGCGTGAAGAATGTCATTTCGATCCATGGCAGCTCCCTCTGATATTGTAGCCATACCAGCCAATCTATCAACTTGTTCATTACCCCTAACTCCTGTGTGCCCAGGGACAAAAATAAAGGTGATTTCTCTGATCATTGTCTGTACCAGTACCTCCACCTATGCGCAGATTACCAACAGACAGTGCACCTCAAAGAACAATATTGCTTCAATACAATGCATACAAAGCAAAAGGCCGGCCACGCAAAAGAATGACCTCAGAGATAACAGAGGTGACAAAGACACTATTTATGAAGCACACACAAAAGCTCGTTTTAGAAATCTCGTCTTATCCTGACAATGTGAGGCAAAACATAATAATTCCTCTCGTACCGTTATATGTTACATAGGACCTGCAAGTAATTTCTCCATACCGCTCTATCCTGAGCAACTCGCTCAATCTCCTCCATGGAACTGAGACCGATATTTCCTGCCTCTCTCAGCAAAGTTCACTTCAGCGTCTCCTTAGGTCGACCTCTCTTTCTTGAACCCTTTGCATCCCACTTCAATGCCTGCTTTGATATTCGTTGATCATTTCTGATCATTCGTGAGGCAAAACATGATGGGAGAAAATAAAGAGATACAACATGCTCTTCCTAGATACATATCAAGTTAGTTGTGTTCTGTTGTTCTCCTTCAATAGCTGACATGTCCTCATCATTATACATGGCTATTTCATATGACTTTGCTCATTTAGATGGAATAGTTCAGTACCTGAAGTTTATGTACTTCTGATGTTGTTACTACTGCTGTTATTGGTGCTGTGCTGTTTTTGTAGTTTACGCTACTACGTGGGTTTTTATCCATACTACTACTACCACCACCACTGCTGTTGGTTCTGATGTGCTCTTGCAAGACTACCCCAGCCTAAGCAGCGTGAGAATGGAAATCTGGCCAACAGAAACAACCCTACAAGACAAACTATGGGGGACCGGTGAAGAATTGAAGCGCACTGCCCTGTTTATGACACATACCGGAGTAGTTACATAACAGAAGAAGAAGAAGGTACTGATGTGTGGTACTGTTACTGGAGTTGCTCCTGATGTACTGTATTGTTACAATTGCTGCTGGTTGTGCTGTTTCTGCAGTTGCTGCTACTGTTGGAGCCGCTGTACTGTCTGTCACTGCTCTTGCTGTTGGTGCAGATGTACTGTGCTGTTGCTGCAACTTTACTGTGCTGCTACCTGCTACTACAGTTGTCACTGTTGTATTGTTCTATTACTGTCACTGCCATTGGTGCTGAAGTACCCTCTGCTACAGCAACTGTTGTTGGTACTGCTGAGTAACACAAAACCGACGATCTGTAAGATGGGCGGGCTGATGACCTCTTAAATGAACTTGATTCCCATTATAACCTTGACCTCGAGGATCTGGATGAACTCGTTGTCTGTCAATAATTGGAGTCTCTGACCGTTCCGATGATGTACTGGATGTATTGTGAGGTTCACATGAAGAACTGGATCCAGATCTGTAAGATAAGTTGACAAGGTCAATTAATAATGTCATTTTATGGAGGGCATAAATGTACAAAATCTATATAAGATAATATTGTGTAGTAATAGAAAGAAAATAATAAAAGAGGTCAGTGGGGCCTACGCAACAACCACAAGTAGTTTGACAATGGACACGAGGGTGGTTATAGAGGTGACGACATGGTTCACATCTCATAACTACTCGTATTTTAATATTCAGTGACTCCATGAGTATAATTTGTAAAGTTGAAACAGGTGAGATGAAACTGGGTGGAGGACTGGTATGGACAGGGATCAGAGAAATCATCTTCATTTTCATCCCTGGGCACGCAGGAGTCAGGGGTAATGAACAAGCTGATAGATTGGCTGGCATGGCTACAATATCAGAGGGAGCTGCAATGGACCGAAATGACATTCTTAATGCACTGAGGAGTCTTTCCCGAACAGAGGAGTTTCAGGGTTGTGAATCTCACTCGCTGATCAGATTGAGAGATGGGTGTCGATATTGGTACAGCTAGAAAAGAATCACTGATCAAATATTAAAATAAAGATTGATTAATCAACATTAAACTGGTGTGTTGGGTCGCTGGATGCTGCTGGATTTGTTGAGGCGGAGATTGGATCACCGATGGACATGTCCAGAATGCTATAATGATAGTCCACTGATAACTGATATAGAAAATAGAGGTAATGGTTATCTCTAAGAAACAGGAAATGCTACAATGCAATATCAGAATAAACAACACAACACTGAAGCAAGTCTATCGAACCAAGTATCTGGGAATATTCATAACATCAGATGGGACATGTACAAAAGAAGATGTACAACATAACATCAGATGGGAGATGTACAAAAGAAGATGTACAACATAACATCAGATGGGAGATGTACAAAAGAAGATGTACAACATAACATCAGATGGGAGATGTGCAAAAGAAGATGTACAACATAACATCAGATGGGAGATGTACAAAAAAAGATGTACAAAAGAAGATGTACAAAAGAAGATGTACAAAGAGATAAGAAGAACAGCTGAAATAAAATTAGTTTTCATTAAAAGGCACATTCTCTACGCAAATTCCCCAACAACTTCCATGCAAAAAAGAATACTCCAATGCTATACTGAACCAATAGTTTTGTATGGCAGCAAATAATGAACAAACAAACATCAGTTCAGAGAAATCATACATACACATATCGCCTGTGTGATGCCAGGACTGCAAGGGAGCAAAGAATAGTACCCTGCAAACTACAAGGCATGTCGTAAGAGGTGACTGATGTAGGACCCAGGGAGGCTACCCTAGTAATAAAAAGCATCGCAGAAATCAGATGTGCTGGCCTACTCGTAGGTCCATAACTGGCACAATGTACAATTGCTCTTAGGCTCAGATCACATACAAATCACACAGAGTGGTTTAACAAGTGGTCAATATGGAGCATTTGAAGAAGACACACACATACATGTTCTAGCTTGTATAGATGTAACAGAAACATTTTCTCACCTTGGAGAGGGAAGTCTGCCCACAGATCCCTGTGGCGGACATAAGGGGGGTGCTGCATAAAGTTGTGGAGAACATAACTGACCACTAATATGCTGTCTCTGATGCTGTGGTCTTGGAAGATCATCCAAATCTGTGTCACAAATTTCACGTCCAGCCACAGGATACTCATAAACTGAAGGTCCTTGATTATGGTCAACAGGATATTCATAGACTGAGGGACCTTGCTTGTGGTCCACAGGATACTCATAAACTGAGGGACCTTGATTATGGTTGAAGCTGAAGGATTGGAAAGCAGACCACTGCGATGGGTGATTATTGTTATTATTATGAACATGATGTTGCTTCTTCGTATACTGTCCTTGTTCATCTGGGTGCGGAAAAGTATTGTGGTATATGTGTCCTCGGTTATACTCAGGTGAAGTAGAGATAGCCTCAGAGTTGTGGTTAAACTTGACGTAAGGCTGAGAATAACCATATCCATTTTCAGTTTGAAAATGGCTGCTGTCATCTTGAGCTGAACCCTCCATCAGCAACTGATGTTGTCCCATATCTGCCCTCTGGCCCGCGCCACGTATAGAGATAGGGTTTGAATCTACAAAACTATTTCTTTTCTTCGACTCTCTATCAACAGCGTTCATATAACTTTTTGGCGAAGTTTTGAACTAGGGTATCAGGAACTGGTTGGACAGTACTGGGGGTTGTTCCAAATTTTGTCATCGGTTTTCCAAGAATTCTAGGTGGTTTTGGGGGAGAAGAAATTGCATACAAATCGTCAGGGGGTTGTACTGAACTTGGTATGAAGTGTTGCTCTTGTCCTCCAGGAAATACTTCATTAATATCCTCATAGTTTTCTATGGAAGAGTTGGCCACAGGGATAAAGGCATTATGATACTGAAAACTGTGTGTGTTTGTGTGGACTGGGTTTGGATTTGGGTAATGCATGTTTTGATTTGGATTTAGAGGTGATGGCAGATTCTGAAACATATTTTGTATGGGTAGATTTGTTTCGGAAGAATAGTTAGTAACAGCATTTAAATTTTTTCAGGATGCTAGTTGGTACAATCAGTGAAGAGCTGACATGTGGTTGTTTCTGTGAAGTGGCAGATTGAAAACTGTCAAGTCTTGGTGTGATCTGAGAACAGGCAAAACTGTTGATGGCGAGGGTGGCTACGTGAGACTGGTGTTCTGAGAGTGAAGGATGATGCAGATCTAAAGTAGAGTCTGGTGTCTGAGGATCAGACACAATTTTTCTCTGGACATTTTCCCAAAGAGTCTGAGCTTGTTTGGGACCATCCTCCATTAAAGTCTGCCACCGATCAGCCACAATCCCTCCCTTACTAGCATTGGAGTCTGTCCTAGTTAAACCGTTAGATTGACCACTTGAAACCTGAGTCATCTCATCGTCCTTCTTTAAATTTTTCTCTTTCTTTGATAACTTTTTTTTGGATTTAGTTTTCAATGTGGCAGACTCGAGCGCCTTATCTTTAGAAGGAACCAACTTCCTCGTATCGGAAGGTGAGTTTTCTATGCTGGGTTGCGATGAAGTAGATGCCTGTGAAGTCTGTCGGCTGAATTGGTTCCAAGGGTTTCCAGCTCCCTGAATGTTACCACCAAGTATCAAAACCTGGTTCACAGGATCTGAAGACTGATGAGCTGGTTGAGGCTGTAACTGGCCAGCCTGCGGTACTCTGGAGGTTATTTTTTGCAACATCTGGGAGTTATTTGAGGAATGACCTTCCGGGTTATAGCAGCTCACAGAACTAGCTACTGATGGAACATTCTCATAGACTATTGGTCCAGTTTTTGTAATGTTTCTGAGGTCATAGGTTATCAATGTTGGTGGCTCTTCCTCTTTTTGAACTGCAACCTGAGATTGTTGTAGTTGTAGTTGTTGTTTATGTTGCTGATAAGTCTGAAACTGATAGGACTGAAGTGGAGGTTGGTTATTCACATTCTGGCTATACTGACTAGGGTTCTTGAAATGGTACGGTTGTGGTGTGTGTGACCTGGCCAGCTTGGCTGGTCTGTAATCAAGATCATCATCTGTGGTCCGACTACTGGACAGTCGTTCTTGTCTCGGTGTTGGTGTTAAAGCTCGACGCTGTTGGTCATTGAATAATGAAGGATCAATATTATCCTGACCGCGACCATTACTTGGCCCTCCAGTAACGCTGTTGTTGTTAAGATAATTAAAATTGTTGATGGCACCCTCTCTTTTAGTTGATTGGTCAGATTCCTGCAAATATCTCATTTGGAGGCTCAGAATCAATAAAAGTTGTTCTCGGTCTAATCCATGCAACGTCACAGCTCTTCGACCTTTTTTACGATGTTCTTTTAATTTTCCAGGACCTCCCTCTGCTCCTCCCATATTTCTGTCCGCCCCAGTAAGTGAAGCTGTTTGGCTAGATGTGGAACTGCCTGGACTGCCTTCTCGTAACATCCCTTGCCGTGGCTGACTGAAGCTCTGACAACGTCTCATACGGCATGCTTCAGCGTAACCCATAGGAACATCTGTTGGGCTATATATTAGATCACTGGGCGTTGTGTTCCCATCATCATTGGTGTTACTATCATCCTCGTTAGCGGTTGTGCTTGGGTTGGTGTAGATATTCACCAGTGTTGAGGAGTTTGATGTTGGTGTTAGATGTGAAGGTAGCATGGTATGATGTTCAGCATAGTTCTCAGAAGATGATGGACTGGAAGGGGGGCTGTATGTATCATCTTCTGTTTCCTATTAAAATAAAACACAGAGTAAGGAGATACAGTATGAATTAAAAAAATTATAATTTATTCGAACAGTTTTCTGCCCTCTTGTTGTGACATATTTGTTGTTTAAAGTCCCTAGACACTTTCCATGCCAATTGTTGCACACTGCGTCATTCGAGTTGTTTCATTTATACAAGTCTTACTAGTTTTAATTCTACTATTTTACTGCTACTACTTTTTAAACTTGTTATTCTATTAGATTGTCCAGTTTTCTTTAAATTAGTATATAATCAGATATATATATGTTTATTTATTGACGAGTAGTTACGCTGTTTAAAAATGCTTTTTGCCTCCTTTGAATTAACTATGTACAACTGAGGAAATATCTGTGTACAACTGAGGAAATATCTGTGTACAACTGAGGAAATAGCTGTGTGTACAACTGAAGAAATAACTGTGTATAACTGAGGAAATAGCTGTGTATAGAAAAAGTTAAGCATCTGTGAATGAGTGGTAGTGAGCTTATCACAACACAAGAGTACATGGTTCACAATACACGAAGGGCAGTTTGAAAAAAAATTTGTTCTCGTAGATTTTTAAGAATGGTAAAAATAGACCGGTACAAATGCAAAAAAACAGTAAAAATGTAATCTTCATACCAACACTGTGCTACCAGTGCCAAACATAGGGGGCACTAACAAAAGAACAAGAAGGGAAATTTACCACCTGTGAAATGAGATGCTTGAGGAAAGCGGTAAATAAAACAAGAGACCATATAAGAAATTAGGAAATTAGAAGAACAGTCGGAACAACACCTGCTATTAGATTCTTTAAAAAAATAGATTAAAGAAAGAATGATTTGGCCACTTGGTGAGAATGAACCTGAATACACCAGTTGCAAGAGCGTACAACCTTAAAATGGAATCATCAAAAGGAAGGGCAGACCAAGAAAAAGATGGATTGATGGAGTTGTTACAGACATCTTAAAATTCCACAATACCACAGCATATCAAGTGACCGAGCATGTACTATCTCGGAAACCAATCATCAGTTAAACCTGCTATGCCTATGCTTAATGGCAAAAAAGCAGAGAAGGACACAAGAAAGAAAAAAAAATCACGGTTCAGAAAGCATTGGCAAACTACTGAACGTATAAGTGGCTCCTAGAAAATAAATGACTCTCACTATCCGTCATATGTAAACATAATGTATTTGAAGTCGGTTATCCCGCCTGCCAGGATGCGTACAAAAACTAAAACAGATTGAAACAAACAACATCATGACAAACCTCTAGATACTTCCTTCTTAGTTCAGTTTGGTACACCAGAAATGAGATCACACCAGCGACCACACAAACAAGAGAAACAACTCCATATAAACCAATCATGGTAAATAGCATGCCAGGTAAGACATTCTCAATATCTCCACAGCTGGACACTTCCTGCATGACTAGGTAGACTTGTTCTGTGAGAAGATTGATAGTAATTTATGTTAATTTATGCTAATAGATTCATGACAAATGTAGTCAATATTCAATCAATAATCAATAGAATTAAATTATTAGTTAATAAACTATAGTTTATTTTTAGACCTCTTTAGTTATCTTATCTTAACCACATTTGCTGTGAAGAGTCGAGTGGAGATTTAGTTTTCTATCTAGTGCCAGGTGTGTTGCGCTTGACCTTGTCAGTCCATGCTTTCCCAGGGACTCTGAGATGTTATCCATCCATCATGTTCTTGGCCTGCCTTGTGCTCTGCGCCCTGAGTGTAGATTATTATAGGCACGTGATGGTAGTAAATGTGGTTCCATTCTCATTAGATGGCCGAACCACTTTATTCTTTGCTTCTCGATGTACTGTATGCACGGTATAGTACCAACGATGCTTCTGATATTCTCATTTCTCACTCTATCTCTCCTGGTAACGTTGACAGCTTTAGTTATAAGGGGAATAATTTGATAGAGGGTTACTAGGGGAATATTTTGATAGGGGTTGCTAAGGAAATATTTTGATAGCGGTTGCTAAGGAAATATTTTGATTGCGGTTGCTATGGAAATATTTTGCTAGGTGTTGCTAGGGAAATATTTCGATAGGTGTTGCTAGGGAAATTTTCAATAGTGTTGCTAGGGACATATTTCAATAGGTGTTGCTAGGGAAATACTTCGATAAGTGTTGCTAGGGAAATATTTCGATAAGTGTTGCTAGGGAAATATTTTGATAGGTGTTGCTAGGGAAATATTTTGATAGGTGTTGCTAGGGAAATATTTTGATAGGTGTTGCTAGGGAAATATTTTGATAGGTGTTGCTAGGGAAATATTTTGATAGGTGTTGCTAGGGAAATATTTTGATAGGTGTTGCTAGGGAAATATTTTGATAGGTGTTGCTAGGGAAATATTTTGATAGGTGTTGCTAGGGAAATATTTTGATAGGTGTTGCTAGGGAAATATTTTGATAGGTGTTGCTAGGGAAATATTTTGATAGGTGTTGCTAGGGAAATATTTTGATAAGTGTTGCTAGGGAAATATTTTGATAGGTGTTGCTAGGGAAATATTTTGATAGGTGTTGCTAGGGAAATATTTTGATAGGTGTTGCTAGGGAAATATTTTGATAGGGGTGATGATGTTGTTGAAAATGATGCTGATACGGGTGATAGTGCTGATAATGATACTGATGATGGTACTGATGATAGTGATGAAGATAGTGATGGTGCTGAAGATACAGATCATGATGCAAACATTAAGTATACCTCCATCTGCTACCCTCTCTAATTCCAGTCTGTCTCTTCTGAACTGTGTGACACAGCGACACATCTTGTCTCTCCGACTGTACACACAGCCTGTCACACTCAGCAACGGCTGCAGGATGTGTGTACCAGTCAGGACAGCAGCAACAACACAGAGCACAACTGTGATAGCAGATAACACTAGTACACTGTACACCTGTTGGTAAACAATATCAGAGGGCCATCAGACATTAACTTAGCACGTTCAAATTATCAAATAGAAATACAATAATAATAATGACCATCAAACTGTTATTAATCTAAAAAATATGACCTTCAAACTGTCAGTGACCTCAACAATATGACCTTCAAACTGTCATTGACCTAAAAAATATGACCATCAAACTGTCATTGACCACAAAAATATGACCTTCAAACTGTCAACCATAAAAAATATGACCTTCAAACTGTAATTGACACTAAAATATGGCCTTCATGTAATTTTGAAGATGATGAAAGTTTTGCATTAATTGTTATTTTAATTTGTTTTCAAGAATTTTGCCATGGCAGCGACTTTGCAGCCCAACTTTATCAATTTTCAACAGCCAAGGGTTCTCTTACCTGCTCAAATTAAACACAAGATATCCCTTTTTATTGTCCATCTCGGATAGGTACTTAGACCTCAGTCTGACCTACATTAAAATCAGGGAACACTGGAAAAGTATCCCAATTGCTCAACACCGTAAAATAACATTTTGAATGAAGGATTACTATTGTATCGTTTCTACCTGTTATACCACATTTAAGGCGGTTTATGACAGGGGGGACATGTGCCTGTGGAATTTAATGGCCGCATAGCTAGTGCAGTTGCAGCAAAACTGTTCAGGTTATTTTCTCTCTCGATCCCTGCCTAGACTGATGAACCAACTTTTTTCATGAATTTTACAGTTTTAAGGGACTCCCTACTCGTATAGCTTCTCGCGAAGCTCTGTATTTTGGGGCCATGTTTCTTTTCTTATACCTGCTATCAGTTGACAATCTTGTAGAACGTGTTCTGCCGTCATGTCCGCCTTTTGCAGGGGCACAGGCTAGTTGTGCCAATTATAAATTTGTGAAACATGTGGGCGCGGAGTTTGTTGTGGCCGGTACGGAGGCGAAGTATGGCAACTTGTTCACTACGAGACAGACCATAGTATCCGTCACTGTTGTTGTAAGGAAGATGATCTTTTGTCCATTTGTCTCTATAGTACCAGCCGATAGTTGTTCTGGCTTCCTCATAACTGATCTCGAGATCAGTTTGAGGTAGTCGCCCGCCTTCTTTAGCTAACTTGTCGACATCTTCATTCCACTTTCTTGGGATGCACATCTCCCTTAAATTCGGTCATTTACTCCGGGGAGTTGGTGTTTTGTTCACGGACTGATTTAATGAGCCATTTTGCATCACATCGCGACCGAGCAACTTCGTTATACGGACACACACACACACACACCACCAGTAAGACCGCGCGAGCGAGCGAGTCTTAATAGCAGACGCTACCGTGTCCCTTAGTTCACGTTATGATTTTTCTTTATGCCCCCAACAGAAAAAACTCATTGGTATTACCTGGGATTGAACCTGGGTCTCATGCATGAGGCCTGCGCTCTAATCTATTTGGTCAGACACTACTGTTGTTGTTATTGAATAAAAATGTATATCACTGTGTTTATTGTGTATTAGTAGCAGATTGTAGGAGCTGGATTTGAAGATTGGAGTAGCAGATTGCAGGAGCTGGATTTGAAGATTGGAGTAGCAGATTGTAGGAGCTGGATTTGAAGATTGGAGTAGCAGATTGCAGGAGCTGGATTTGAAGATTGGAGTAGCAGATTGTAGGAGCTGGATTTGAAGATTGGAGTAGCAAGAAAAGAACAGCATAACAGGTATATGAGTAGGCTCATCAATCAAAATCGAACTGGTACGGTTAGTCTCTGGATGCTGTTGGAGATATTGCGAAGGAGATCGGAGCACATATGGACATGTCCGGAGTGCAATGAAGATATTCCAAACTGAAACTATTAGTAAATATAAAAATAAAATAATGTAGATCAACTTACCAACACTTTGTATCTCTTCCAGAATTGTAAGAGAACAAGTAGACCTGTCAGGCCACTCTGAGGATGATGCAGAGAACAACGGGTCAGTATAATAACATGAAAATATTGGTGTCAGCAGACAGTCGCAGCAATACTACTCTTCACATTGATTTACCACACTCCATCCACATTAGCTTACCGTATCGTGGTTGGATGGTTTGTGTGTTTTTATGATCCTTCTAGCTATATCGGTGGGAGTCCAACTCCTGGTAGATCCAACCGTGGCATCTGCTAACATATATGTTGCCGGGGGCTATGGTCTAGCCAAGCCGAATAGACTAGAGGTGAAATGGAAGACCAAAGGACGGGGAGCAGGATGTGGCCCATAATGTGACAGAGCAGAATCCACCGGCGAATGGTAAAGGCTCTGGTTGCAACCAACCTATCCCCCGTCTATGAAACAAATAGCAGTCATTCTCTCTCTCCCTTGAGGAGTACATCCTTTTGTTGTCTTCTGCTTCTATGATGCTTTCAGTCATCCTCTCTCTCCCTTGAGGAGTACATCCTTTTGTTGTCTTCTGCTTCTATGATGCTTTCAGTCATCCTCTCTCTCCCTTGAGGAGTACATCCTTTTGTTGTCTTCTGTTTCTATGATGCTTTCAGTCATCCTCTCTCTCCCTTGAGGAGTACATCCTTTTGTTGTCTTCTGCTTCTATGATGCTTTCAGTCATCCTCTCTCTCCCTTGAGGAGTACATCCTTTTGTTGTCTTCTGCTTCTATGATGCTTTCCACCAAGTATATGAGGAATTAAACAATATTGTCCAGGGAGCACACAATGTACACAAGCCTGGATTGGTGAGGCTGGCGACAGAAGGCTGAAGAATTAAACAATATTGTCCAGGGAGCACACAATGTACACAAGCCTGGATTGGTGAGGCTGGCGACAGAAGGCTGAAGTCATCTAGAGTAGGACGACTCCAGACAAACCTGGGAAGACAGTAACTCGTCAGCAGATGACCGCAACTGTCTAGAGAACAAACTATTTAAAAAATAATGTCAATAGAAACGGAATCTATCAGCCATTATTGGCCGGGGAGGAATCGACATATATGAATGACTCAATGGCTAGGTGAAGATCACCACTCTGCAGCATCGATATCTCTTTTTTACTCTCTCTCTCTCTCCATCAACAGGTGAAGATCACCACTCTGCAGCATCGATACCTCTTTTTTACTCTCTCTCTCTCCATCAACTACTTCTTAAGCCACTTTTTGTGATCTGTATATGATTTGCGTCTGAAAGAGTGAGCTCACTGTGTCAGGTGGTTACAAACTCATAAGTCAACACATTCGGTTTCGGCATGCTTTTTATTTGAGTTCACTTTCTAGGTAGGATACATTAAAAAAAAACATGCACTAAGACAGTCCATCCCAGTAAAGTCCATCCCCGTAATCAAATCTATTTAATCTTTCTAATAAATAAAGAAGGGAAACATGAAACTATGCACCAACTACAGAACTATTGTCGCCCTTATAAGTCATGCCAGCAAAATCCTACTCAAAATCATAATGAAGAGGATGGAACAAAAATTAGAAGATGAAATACACGAAACACAAGCAGGTTTCAGAAGAGGTAGAGGCACTAGAGATCATATTTGTAGCATGAGACTCATTATCGAGAAATGCAGAGAATACAACATAGACCTGCATGCATGTTTCATAGACTATAGCAAGGCTTTCGACCATATACAACACCAGAAAATGTGGAACATCATGAAAGACATGCACTTTCCAACACACATAATACAACTCATAGAATCTCTATACCACGAACAACAGGCAACCATTAAAATAGGAGGTGAAATAGCTGAATGGTTCGAGATTCAAAAGGGGGTACCGACAGGGATGTATTTTGTCACAATACTTATTCAACATATATGCGGAGAACATCATGAGGAATGTAAAAGACGATGCCAACTATGTGAATTACGACCCTCTCACTATAGGCGGCAAATGCATACCAGAGCTTAGGTACGCAGACGGTACAGTATTATTATCCACCAGCAAAGAAGGTTTGGAAAACCTAATCATGACGACCAAGAAACATAGTGAAGACCAACATCTATATTTGAATACACAAAAACAAAAATCATGTCAACTGACAAAGCAAAAGGCTCACCTAACATCCAAATAAACAATGAAGAACTCCAATGTGTAGAGAGCTACGAATATCTGGGCTCAATAATTAACAATAACGGTGACTGCTCCAAAGAGATCTCAAGAAGATTGGCAATAGCAATCAAGAAGTTAAACACAATCAAGAACATGTGGCAAAGCACCAGCAAAATATTAAAATTAAAAATATCGAGAGCATGCATTTTCCCAGTGGCTACTTATGGTTGTGAATCATGGACTGTTACACAAAAATTAAGAACGAAAATCCAGTCCTTCGAAACTAAATGCTACAGAAAAATCCTACGAATATCATGGACAGAAAAACGAAAGAACACTGATGTCCTGAAAGAACTAAATGTTAAAGAGAATTGGCTGATAAACAACATACTATACCGAAAAATTACATACTTTGGTCACATCAAGCGTCACGATGGCCTGGAAAGAACAATACTAGAGGGCAGGGTCCCAGGACGCAGAGGCAGACCAAGAAGAAGATGGCTACAAGATATTAAAGAAACCATGAACATGACCATTGACGAAGTGGGTGAACTGGCAAGAGACAGAGTGAATTTCAGATGTGCTGCAAAGAGAGCAACGTCCAATAAAGGATACGCACCTTGATGATGATGAATGATTGATTGATTGCACCATCACCATTGCACTTCAGTGGTTAACCCGAGCTCCGTAGCACCGGCGATGGTAATTTCTAATGAATTTTGCAGGGGCAAAGGCTTTCCATTACACAAGCTGCCCAAATATATATACCTAATCGTACATACACACATACACACACACGGTGAGCAAATATATGCATGGGTACACACATACATACATACATACATACATACACACATACATACACACACACTGTGAGGAAACACATGCATGAGTACACCACGTGCAATCGTTCAGAGTTGCAATATGTTTCAATCTGAACCAGCGAACTAACAAACAAACAAACAAACAAACAAACAGTATGGATGTAAGGATGGGTAAAGATGCCAGCAGGTGGGCGTATATTCCTAGATCAAATTATATTCTCACGATCTGTAATCCTCGTCTCCCCCACCCCCAACCACTCTTTAACAACCGTATAGCGCCAATCTTGAACAAGCAATGTAGTTTGATAAACTGTTTATATTGCAATATGTAGTAGTGGAGTTAGTGGTAAAGGTGGTATAGTGTAGTTAGTGTAAGTTAGGTAGTTAGTGGTAGTTAGTGGTAGTTAGTGAGTAGTGGTAGTTAGTGTGTAGTTAGTGTAGTTAGTGTTGTAGTTAGTGGTAGTTAGTAGGAGTTAGTGTAGTTAGTGGTAGTTAGTAGTAGTTAGTGGTAGTTAGTGTGTAGTTAGTGGTAGTTAGTGGTAGTTAGTGTAGTGTGTAGTTAGTGGTAGTTAGTGGTAGTTAGTGTAGTTAGTGGCAGTTAGTGGTAGTTAGTAGTTGTGTAGTTAGTGGTAGTTAGTGGTAGTTAGTGTAGTTAGTGGTAGTTAGTGTGAGTTAGTGGTAGTTAGTGGTAGTTAGTGTAGTTAGTGGAGTTAGTGTCAGTTAGGTTAGTGTAAGTCTAGTTAGTGTAGCTTGTGTGCTGTGCTAGTGTAGTGTTAGTGTTAGCTGTGCTGATGATGTAGGTAGTAGTAGTAGTGTAGTCTAGTGCTAGTTTGTGTAGTCTGGTAGTTAGCTTGTGTTAGTTTGTGCTGATGATGTCAGGTAGTAGTGGTAGTAGTGTAGCTTTGAGTTAGTGTAGTTCTGTGTTAGTTGTGCTAGTTTGTAGTTGTTAGTTGTGTAGTTTGTGTTAGTTTGTGTTAGTTGGTTAGTTGTGTTAGTTGTGCTAGTTGTGCTAGTTTGTGTTAGTTTGTTAGTTTGTTAGTTTGTGTTAGTTTGTGTTAGTTTGGAGTTGTGTTAGTTTGTGTAGTTTGTGTTAGTTTGTGTTAGTTTGTGTTAGTTAGTGGTAGTTAGTGGAGTTAGTGTAGTTAGTGGTAGTTAGTGTAGTTAGTGATAGTTAGTGGTAGTTAGTGGTAGTTAGTGGTAGTTAGTGGTAGTTAGTGGTAGTTAGTGGTAGTTAGTGGTAGTTAGTGATGATGATGTAGGTAGTTAGTGTTGATGATGTCGGTAGTTAGTGTGGATGATGTCGGTAGTTAGTGTTGATGATGTCGGTAGTTAGTGTTGATGATGTCGGTAGTTAGTGTTGATGATGTAGGTAGTTAGTGTGATGATGTAGGTAGTTAGTGTTGATGATGTAGGTAGTTAGTGTTGATGATGTCGGTAGTTAGTGTTGATGATGTAGGTGGTTAGTGTTGATGATGTCGGTAGTTAGTGCTGATGATGAGGTAGTTAGTGCTGATGATGTAGGTAGTTAGTGTTGATGATGTCGGTAGTTAGTGTTGATGATGTAGGTAGTTAGTGTTGATGATGTCGGTAGTTAGTGTTGATGATGAGGTAGTTAGTGCTGATGATGTAGGTAGTTAGTGCTGATGATGTCGGTAGTTAGTGCTGATGATGTAGGTAGTTAGTGCTGATGATGAGGTAGTTAGTGTGATGATGTAGGTAGTTAGTGTGATGATGTCGGTAGTTAGTGCTGATGATGTAGGTAGTTAGTGCTGATGATGTCGGTAGTTAGTGCTGATGATGTCGGTAGTTGGTGCTGATGATGTCGGTAGTTAGTGTTGATGATGTAGGTAGTTAGTGTTGATGATGTAGGTAGTTAGTGCTTGATGATGTAGGTAGTTAGTGTTGATGATGTAGGTAGTTAGTGTTGATGATGTAGGTAGTTAGTGCTGATGATGTCGGTAGTTAGTGCTGATGATGTAGGTAGTTAGTGTTGATGATGTCGGTAGTTAGTGTTGATGATGTCGGTAGTTAGTGTTGATGATGTCGGTAGTTAGTGTTGATGATGTCGGTAGTTAGTGTTGATGATGGAGGTAGTTAGTGTTGATGATGTAGGTAGTTAGTGTTGATGATGTAGGTAGTTAGTGCTGATGATGTAGGTAGTTAGTGTGATGATGTAGGTAGTTAGTGTTGATGATGTCGGTAGTTAGTGTTGATGATGTAGGTAGTTAGTGTTGATGATGTAGGTAGTTAGTGTTGATGATGTCGGTAGTTAGTGTGGATGATGTAGGTAGTTAGTGTTGATGATGTCGGTAGTTAGTGGTGATGATGTAGGTAGTTAGTGTTGATGATGTCGGTAGTTAGTGTGGATGATGTCGGTAGTTAGTGTTGATGATGTAGGTAGTTAGTGTTGATGATGTAGGTAGTTAGTGTGATGATGTAGGTAGTTAGTGTTGATGATGTCGGTAGTTAGTGTTGATGATGTAGGTAGTTAGTGTTGATGATGTCGGTAGTTAGTGTTGATGATGTCGGTAGTTAGTGTTGATGATGTAGGTAGTTAGTGTTTATGATGTAGGTAGTTAGTGTTGATGATGTAGGTAGTTAGTGTTGATGATGTAACAGCTGTTTTTATTTGGTGATGTTGTTGATGGCAGACAAGTTTAGCATTTGATGATGTTGTAGTATGTGCTTCTTCTTCCAACAGCTTCTTCATCTGTCTAGTCCTGTCGGAGATGGACGATAAAACGTAGGTCAAGTGTTCAAGTTGAGCACCTAAAAGAGCCCGTGGCAGCTCAAAAAATTGTCACTAAATACTTTTACCATCTCTAAATTTACATCGGGGACCGTCGCAAGTGCTGCGGAGTTTGTGCACTGTCGCTGAGATCTTTCTGTGGAAGAAATATATAGGAGCACACATGGTTACTCACTGAAGTGCGACGATGATTGGTCTAATCAATCAATCAATCAATCAATCAATCAAGATTATAAACTTATATATACATTATGTAGGCGCCTGTAGCTTAAGAGGTAATGAGCTTGATCACAACCCAAGCGTACCTGGTTCAAACACCACGGCAGGCCGATTGGAATCAAATTCGCTCCCGTGGATTTTTGCGAACGGTAAAAATAGACGTCACTGTTCAGAAAGCAATGTCAAACTACTGAATGTATAAGTGGTGTATAGAAAATCAACAACACGTTTACTGTTGATGGCTACGTCCTGTAAAAGGATGTGCTACGATTTTAATAAACATTATACATCCGGGTTAATACAGTCAGACTGAGCTTCCATATTCAACGCTCAATCCCCCACCCCCTTACACCCAAATGTTGCTCGCTCCCAGGAACGTTTCACATATGATCCTCTGGTACTGGCATCCTGGGGGGATGCACATGACACAGAAGTCAGCAGTCTCCTCGCACGTTGAGACTCGGGACTCACCAAATTACCAACGATTTGTGTGTATATTAACTTGGGCATGCTGGAATAGATAATCGCTCAGGTCAAGAGGTCACTCACTCGTGAGAATGGTGAGTCAATTTCCCACGGCCCCTGCATGCACCGAATTCACAATACATCCCGTGAGCTTGTCGGGTGTGCAGTTTCAGGGAAAAGACTCGTGGTGTCATCTGGTTAGTGGGAATACAGAAAAAAGATAGACGATGCATGACATTTTTTAGTAATGTCACAAGGGTGACCTGATGGAGAGAGAGAGAGAGAGAGAGAGAGAGAGAGAGAGAGAGATAGAGAGAGAGAGAGAGATATTTGGTTAATTGATAGGATCATCATCATTGCACTTCGGTGAGTAACCATGTGTTTCTTTCGTTACACGTTCTATTGCATCGGCTGCAACCACATGACTCGGACATTCTCTACAGATATTACAAGTCTTCTGCCGGGAGTATTGCACAAAGTATGAACTCCGTAGCTCCAGCAAATGGATCGACGAAGAAATGCACAAGGGAAATGAACGACGCGGTCCTGATTCGAACCTACGACTTTCAGAACGGAAGGCAAACTGCTTAGACACCGAGACCTTGGGGTTTCAGAACGGAAGGCAAACTGCTTAGACACCGAGACCTTGGGGTTTCAGAACGGAAGGGAAACTGCTTAGACACCGAGACCTTGGGGTCAAAAGCGCAAAGGGACAACACCGCGCCAGGATTAGTGAGCTGGCACTAATCATGATCCTACCCCACCTCCAAGTGGTGACCCTGGAAACAGACAATGGTTATTGTCTGGCTAAGCGAGTAGGGGTCGATGCAGACGTAATCACGTTGTATGAGATCCGCTCACAGAGGAGCGGAATCCCAGAGGAGCGGAATCCCAGAGTGACTATTAATGCACATCTCTCCCGGCCGATGGGAAAAGCTGAACAGATAAACAAAAAAGAAAGAAGGGTGCATCCAGAGAAGAGAAGTGGGCCCGCGTGGGGCGAAACTCGGGCCAGCACCTCCGGGCCCCAGTTGAGTTGCACGTAGGCTCACATAACGCGAAACTCGGAGCCATGAGATGGGGGCCCGAGTTGAGCTCCGTGTCTGGACGGTCTAGAAGCATGGTGAATGTGTGAACGGTGAGAACTCATAGACACGGTGGGCAGGCACCGGGGCAGAGCGAACACGCATGCGAACGATGAACGAGTGGGCCCAACGGTGGGGCAGACGTTCACGGCGCTGATGCTGGAGCGACGAAGGGGCGGGACAAGCGTAGGCGTGAGCGGACCACCCAATTGTGCAGAAAAAACCGGAAAGTCCAGCAGAGGCTTGAATCCAGTGTGCGTTTCCGCTCGCAGGGACTACTACTGCCTTGTAGTTAGATTGGGGACAATCAAAGCCTAGTGGAGTAAACCGTACACAAAACAGGACGGTAGGCAAACCAAGTAGTCCAAAAAAGACAGGTAACCTGGGCAGATGACGCTCAACAACCCGGGAGGGCAGGTTGTCTAAGGGTCGCTACCCTAAAAGAAATAGCAACCTGCTGCCTTGCAGGTAGGCTGGGGACAGCCAAAGGCTGACAGAGAACGAACCCAGTAAACGCTGGCTGAAACCGGACACGTCGCCGAAGGATAAGCACCAGGGAGCTGAATGATGTGACGTAAAAATACGTTCATTTATATATCACAATAAGAATGTTTATATATCACAATAAGAATGTTTATATATCACAATAAGAATGTTTATATATCACAATAAGAATGTTTATATATCACAATAAGAATGATCAAAATGGCCAAAAGAACTATCGCGAGAGACACATACCGAGAACGTACACCCCCTCCCAGGTTAACAATGAGATTTGTGTCTTGATCGAGTGATTTGTCGATAGAAGACTTCATTCTAGGATTATGATGTGCTGCCATACACGCACACACTCCGTTACACACACTCTCACCTACACACATTTTCTCTCACACACACACTCCCCCACACACTCTCTCTACGTCCCACACGTTTGCACCAACACACACTATCTCTCACTTACACACCCTCATACACACTCTCTACGTCAAACACACTCGCACACTTTATATGTCCCACACACTCTCTACGTCACACCACCCTCTCACTTACACTCTCTGCGTCACACACACTCACTCACTTACACTCTCTACGTCACACCACTTTCTCACTCACACTCTATAGTTCTCTATAGTTCACACACACTCTCTACGTCACACCACCTCTACGTCCCACACACTCTCTCTACGTCCCACACACTCTCTCACTTACACTCTACGTCACACCACTCTCTCACTTACACTCTCTACGTCACACACACCTTCTCACTCACACTCTATAGGTCACACACACTCTCCACGTCACACCACTCTCTCACCTACACTCTACGTCACACACACTCTCTCACCCAATATACACACACTCACCCACATACTGTATCACACACAATCACACTCTCTACGTCATACATACACATTCTCTCTGCCAGACACATACCCTCTCTCTCTCTCTCCATCATATGCACACACTTTCTTACTCAGACGCATAAACTCTCTCACCGACACACACACACTCTGTCACACACTCTCGTTCTCTCCGTCATATACATACACACTCTCTTACCCACACATATATGCACTAGTTCCGACACACACACTCTTTCTCTCTCACACACACACACATACTCTCTTTGTCACACACACTCTGTCACACACAGACTTTCTGTATCTTAAAACATGAACTCCTCCTTACCCAAGTGACTCTCCCCACTACCCATCTGACACCACCCCCAAATGTTCAACTTTGTTAGCCAACTCTCTATCATACTCGGGAATCCTATCTCCCTCGTGTTCGGTTACCACCCCAGCAAGCTTCTTTCTGTCAATGGTGCCTATTTTAATAAGGTTACCACACGAGCCTGTTCGAGCGTGGGAACCATCTGCCTGTGTGTATACCCCCCTCCCTCCCTCCAATTCCAGTCCTCAATTCTCTCCTTTGTTAATAACTTTTTCAAAATTATTTGAGAGTGTGTGTGTGTGTGTGTCTCACGGAGAGAGAGAATGTGTTTGTGTGTGTCTCACAGAGAGAGAGAATGTGTGTGTGTGTCTCACGGAGAGAGAGAATGTGTTTGTGTGTATCACGGAGAGAGAGTGTGTGTGTGTGTCACGGAGAGAGAGTATGTGTGTCTCACGGAGAAGAATGTGTGTGTGTGTCTCACGGAGAGAGAGAATGTGTGTGTGTGTCTCACGGAGAGAGAGAATGTGTGTGTCTCACGGAGAGAGAGAATGTGTGTGTCTCACGGAGAGAGAATGTGTGTGTCTCACGGAGAGAATGTGTGTCTCACGGAGAGAGAGAATGTGTGTGTCTCACGGAGAGAGAGAATGTGTGTGTGTGTCTCACGGAGAGAGAGAATGTGTGTGTCTCACGGAGAGAGAGAATGTGTGTGTGTGTCTCACGGAGAGAGAGAATGTGTATGTGTGTGTGTGTGTGTGTCTCACGGAGAGAGAGAATGTGTGTGTGTGTCTCACGGAGAGAATTTTGTGTCTCACGGAGAGAGAGAATGTGTGTATGTGTGTCTCACGGAGAGAGAGAATGTGTGTGTCTCACGGAGAGAGAGAATGTGTTTGTGTGTGTCTCACGGAGAGAGAGAAAATGTGTGTGTGTGTCTCACGGAGAGAGAGAATGTGTGCGTGTCTCACGGAGAGGGAGAGAGAGCGAGTTGTGTGTCTCATGGAGGGAGAGAATTGAGAAACAAAGAATGAAGTGGTTTGGCACTTAATAAGAATGCATCCAAACTCCACAGTATACAAGTCTTCTAAAAAACAGAACATCAGGAAAGAAGGCGAGAGGAAGACCACGAAAAAGATGGTTAGATGGCATAGCAGAATCCTGTGAAAGAGCAAAAATAACAATCACACAAGCCACCAGAACACCGCAAGACAAAAACAGAAAACCACAACACTGGGCAACAACCCGATAGCAGTGTTACAACACTGGGCAACAACCCGATAGCAGTGTTACGACACTGGGCAACAACCCGATAGCAGTGTGACGACACTGGGCAACAACCCAGTGCAGTGTGACGACAAAAGAAGAAGAGATATATAGTACAGTGTACATATTGAATAGATTAGCAGATAGCACAGTGTATAGACTGGATAGATTAGCAGATAGCACGGTGTATAGACTGAATAGATTAGCAGATAGATAATAAAGTCAGAACAAAGACTATAGACTGTATTATGAATTCTGTGACTTCTAAATCCAACTACGGCTTTTAGTCCCCAACCCTTCCATCCCTCCTTCCTCCCTCCCTGCTTGCCTTGCTTCCTTCCTTCCATCCAACACACAAAGTTTGATAATTATTCACCAAATATTTCCCTGACTGTTGGTGATTCCAGGCGGGAACAAGCAGGTCTCTAAGATATAGGTCAGTGAGGTGCAGTCAGCCGTGACTGATCGAGTTCACAGACACTCAATCTTCAACCTCAGGTTCCAGCAGTGAATATAGGACAAGTCGGAAACCAGAACTGTTAGAAATACATGGAACATAAAACATAAAGGACAACAAAGGGAAAGGGAGAGACGTATAACAGAGGGCAATGTATGACCCATGAAGGAGAGAGAGACGTATAACAGAGGGTAATGTATGACCCATGAAGGAGAGAGAGACGTATAACAGAGGGCAATGTATGACCCATGAAGGGGAGAGACGTATAACAGAGGGTAATGTATGACCCATGAAGTGGAGAGACGTATAACAGAGGGCAATGTATGGCCCATGAAGGGGAGAGACGTATAACAGAGGGCAATGTATGACCCATGAAGGGGAGAGACGTATAACAGAGGGCAATGTATGACCCATGAAGGGGAGAGACGTATAACAGAGGGCAATGTATGACCCATGAAGGAGAGAGAGACGTATAACAGAGGGCAATGTATGACCCATGAAGGAGAGAGAGAGACGTATAACAGAGGGCAATGTATGACCCATGAAGGGGAGAGACGTATAACAGAGGGCAATGTATGACCCATTATTTTAGGTATGCTATCGGGTTTAGAGACGTATAACAGAGGGCAATGTATGACCCATGAAGGAGAGAGAGAGACGTATAACAGAGGTCAATGTATGACCCATGAAGGGGAGAGACGTATAACAGAGGGCAATGTATGACCCATTATTTTAGGTATGCTATCGGGTTGGTTTTTTTTCCAGCAAAGAGGTTATTTAAAAAAAAAAGTTTGTTGGCCTAATAATAATTCCTCTCGTACCGTTATACGTTACACAAGGCCTGCAAGTTAAGTTCTCCATACCGCTCTATCCTGGGCAACTCGCTCAATCTCCTCTTTCCTCTCTCAACAAAGTTCGTTTTAGGGTCTCCTTAGGCCGTCCCCTCTTTATCCCATTTCAATGCCTGCTTTGATATTCTTTGATCTTTCTTCTCAAGGTGTGTCCAACCAGAGCCAACTATAAACTTATGTGCCTTCGCACTCAGGTAAGAATTATGGGAAATCAGACCCCAACTACATCACGTGACCTTGCATTTCAGTATTGGTGTATATAGACGAATTCATTTTAAAATCAACACAAAATTAACTTGTTGCATAATTTAACTTCGATTTAGCATTTTGTGTTGATTTTAAAATGAATTCGTCTATATACATCAACACTGGAATGCGAGGTCACGTGGTGTAGTTGTGGTCTGATTTCCATAATTATTACCTGAGTCCGAAGGACCATAAGTTTATAGTTGGCTCTGGGCCAACATACCCCCATCTTATCCTTCTTATAACAGTTGCCACTAGTGGTTGATCAGACATTTCTCTGATTTCATCACTTCTACTGAATTCGTTCCATTTTATGTTCATTATTATCGCAGACATCCATTTTCAAATGCATTCAGCTTGCTTGCTATATCTTTAGTCATTTTCCAACTCTCGCTAGCATATGTTAGGATTGATACAACAACTCTCGCTGGCATATGTTAGGATTGATACAACAACTCTCGCTAGCATATGTTAGGATTGATACAACAACTCTCGCTAGCATATGTTAGGATTGATACAACAACTCTCGCTGACATATGTTAGGATTGATACAACAACTCTCGCTAGCATATGTTAGGATTGATACAACAACTCTCGCTAGCATATGTTAGGATTGATACAACAACTCTCGCTGACATATGTTAGGATTGATACAACAACTCTCGCTAGCATATGTTAGGATTGATACAACAACTCTCGCTAGCATATGTTAGGATTGATACAACAACTCTCGCTAGCATATCTTCTTTGCGTTCCCGGCCTAGACTGATGGACCAACTTCTATCATGAATTTTACTGTTGTTTTAGGGACTCCGTTCCTCCGTACAGCTTTTCGCGAAGCTCTGTGTGTTGTGGCCAGTACTCTTTCCTTATACCTGCTAATCGTTGACAGTCTTGCAAGACGTGTTCTGCCGTCATGTCTGCCATATTGCAGGGGCACAGGCTAGTTGTGCCAATTTTAAATGCAAACGTGTCACCCTGAACACAAAAAGAGCATGTTTCAACACAATCTTTCTCCCCACATTATGATATATCAGTGCTAAACCCGGACGTTCATATGAAGCGATAGAAGAAAACTAGTCACGACAGAGATGAAGTGTCTACACAGAATGCTGGGAGTAACAAGAAGAAACCAGTTAAGAAATGAAGACATCAGGAAAAAAGTGGGTACAACATCAGTACTAGACTTCATCAAGAAACAAAACACGATTCGAGAAAAGAAAGAAAGAAAGAAAGAGAGAAAGAAAGAGAAGACAAAACACGATTAGAGAAAAGAAAGAAAGAAAGAGAGAAAGAAAGAGAAGACAAAACACGATTAGAGAAAAGAAAGAAAGAAAGAAAGAGAGAAAGAAAGAGAAGACAAAACACGATTAGAGAAAAGAAAGAAAGAAAGAAAGAAAGAGAAGACAAAACACGATTAGAGAAAAGAAAGAAAGAAAGAAAGAAAGAGAAGACAAAACAAGATTAGAGAAAAGAGAGAAAGAAAGAGAGAAAGAAAGAGAGAAAGAAAGAGAAGACAAAACAAGATTAGAGAAAAGAAAGAAAGAAAGAGAAGACAAAAAAAAGGTAAAAAAGGTAAGAATGTAATTTTACCAAATGCAAAAAAGATAGAGCGACGTTTCGACGAGTAGGTCGTTATCAAACAAAGGATACAAAACAATCGAAGAGAGGTAAAGACACCGGGACAACCAGACAAAAGGTCGTCCACGTGGAAGCTTGACCACATAAATAATAGAGACAGTGAAATACACCAGGCACGAAGCGCACACAAAAGCCCGTTCTAGAAATCTCTTCCTATCCTAACTCTGTGGGACAAAATAGGATTAATGAAAAGAAAACACAAAAAACGACAGAAATAAATGTCAATTATTGAATGTCTTCTCTTCACAGGTAAAGTGTAGATCCCTGCGGAGTAAGAGTATATCTATACACCTTACATCGTTGCACATCATGTTGACATAAATGAATCAGTCTGAGGTATCAAATGAAAAATATCAGGAAAAAAACCCATCAGTGCTTCATAGGAAAGAGAATAATCCAATAGCTTGTCCTAAGCTGAATCGTGGCCCCCGGAAATATAAGGTCGACTAGCTTAGACGGGAAATCGAACATTCCTGTTTAATGGGGGTTGATTTTTGTATATGTTTGATAGAAACACTGTAAGCTTTTTTATAATTTTACTCCATTCTATGATTTCATGGTTATTTATTGATGAAAAATATTAATAATACTGATATTCCTTATTGTTAAACTGAACTTGTTACATAATATTGATATTCTTTATTGTTAAACTTAACTTGTTACATAATATTGATATTCCTTATTGTTAAACTGAACTTGTTACATAATATTGATATTCCTTATTGTTAAACTGAACTTGTTACATAATATTGATATTCCTTATTGTTAAACTGAACTTGTTACATAATATTGATATTCTTTATTGTTAAACTGAACTTGTTACATAATATTGATATTCCTTATTGTTAAACTGAACTTGTTACATAATATTGATATTCTTTATTGTTAAACTGAACTTGTTACATAATATTGATATTCCTTATTGTTAAACTGAACTTGTTACATAATATTGATATTCTTTATTGTTAAACTGAACTTGTTACATAATATTGATATTCTTTATTGTTAAACTGAACTTGTTACATAATATTGATATTCCTTATTGTTAAACTGAACTTGTGACATAATACTGATATTCCTTATTGTTAAATTGAACTTGTGACATAATATTGATATTCCTTATTGTTAAACTGAACTTGTTACATAACATTGATATTCCTTATTGTTAAACTGAACTTGTTACATAATATTGATATTCTTTATTGTTAAACTGAACTTGTTACATAATATTGATATTCTTTATTGTTAAACTGAACTTGTTACATAATATTGATATTCTTTATTGTTAAACTGAACTTGTTACATAATATTGATATTCCTTATTGTTAAACTGAACTTGTTACATAATATTGATATTCCTTATTGTTAAACTGAACTTGTTACATAATATTGATATTCTTTATTGTTAAACTGAACTTGTTACATAATATTGATATTCCTTATTGTTAAACTGAACTTGTTACATAATATTGATATTCCTTATTGTTAAACTGAACTTGTTACATAATATTGATATTCCTTATTGTTAAACTGAACTTGTTACATAATATTGATATTCCTTATTGTTAAACTGAACTTGTTACATAATATTGATATTCCTTATTGTTAAACTGAACTTGTTACATAATATTGATATTCTTTATTGTTAAACTGAACTTGTTACATAATATTGATATTCCTTATTGTTAAACTGAACTTGTTACATAATATTGATATTCCTTATTGTTAAACTGAACTTGTTACATAATATTGATATTCCTTATTGTTAAACTGAACTTGTTACATAATATTGATATTCCTTATTGTTAAACTGAACTTGTTACATAATATTGATATTCCTTATTGTTAAACTGAACTTGTTACATAATATTGATATTCCTTATTGTTAAACTGAACTTGTTACATAATATTGATATTCCTTATTGTTAAACTGAACTTGTTACATAATATTGATATTCTTTATTGTTAAACTGAACTTGTGACATAATATTGATATTCCTTATTGTTAAACTGAACTTGTTACATAATATTGATATTCCTTATTGTTAAACTGAACTTGTTACATAATATTGATATTCCTTATTGTTAAACTGAACTTGTTACATAATATTGATATTCTTTATTGTTAAACTGAACTTGTTACATAATATTGATATTCCTTATTGTTAAACTGAACTTGTTACATAATATTGATATTCTTTATTGTTAAACTGAACTTGTTACATAATATTGATATTCCTTATTGTTAAACTGAACTTGTTACATAATATTGATATTTCTT
Source organism: Arion vulgaris (assembly GCA_020796225.1). Classification (NCBI taxonomy): domain Eukaryota; kingdom Metazoa; phylum Mollusca; class Gastropoda; order Stylommatophora; family Arionidae; genus Arion; species Arion vulgaris. The sequence goes on from CM036755.1 coordinate 88,209,074, forward strand.
ATTGTTAAACTGAACTTGTTATATAATATTGATATTCCTTATTGTTAAACTGAACTTGTTATATAATATTGATATTTCTTATTGTTAAACTGAACTTGTTATATAATATTGATATTCCTTATTGTTAAACTGAATTTGTTATATAATATTGATATTTCTTATTGTTAAACTGAACTTGTTATATAATACTGATATTCCTTATTGTTAAACTGAACTTGTTACATAATATTGATATTCTTTATTGTTAAACTGAACTTGTTACATAATATTGATATTCCTTATTGTTAAACTGAACTTGTTACATAATATTGATATTCCTTATTGTTAAACTGAACTTGTTACATAATATTGATATTCCTTATTGTTAAACTGAACTTGTTACATAATATTGATATTTCTTATTGTTAAACTGAACTTGTTACATAATACTGATATTCCTTATTGTTAAACTGAACTTGTTACATAATATTGATATTCCTTATTGTTAAACTGAACTTGTTATATAATACTGATATTCTTTATTGTTAAACTGAACTTGTTACATAATATTGATATTTCTTATTGTTAAACTGAACTTGTCACATAATATTGATATTCCTTATTGTTAAACTGAACTTGTTACATAATACTGATATTCTTTATTGTTAAACTGAACTTGTTACATAATATTGATATTCTTTATTGTTAAACTGAACTTGTTATATAATATTGATATTCTTTATTGTTAAACTGAACTTGTTACATAATATTGATATTCCTTATTGTTAAACTGAACTTGTTACATAATATTGATATTCTTTATTGTTAAACTGAACTTGTTACATAATATTGATATTTCTTATTGTTAAACTGAACTTGTTATATAATATTGATATTCCTTATTGTTAAACTGAACTTGTTATATAATATTGATATTTCTTATTGTTAAACTGAACTTGTTATATAATATTGATATTCCTTATTGTTAAACTGAATTTGTTATATAATATTGATATTTCTTATTGTTAAACTGAACTTGTTATATAATACTGATATTCCTTATTGTTAAACTGAACTTGTTACATAATATTGATATTCTTTATTGTTAAACTGAACTTGTTACATAATATTGATATTCCTTATTGTTAAACTGAACTTGTTACATAATATTGATATTCCTTATTGTTAAACTGAACTTGTTACATAATATTGATATTCCTTATTGTTAAACTGAACTTGTTACATAATATTGATATTTCTTATTGTTAAACTGAACTTGTTACATAATACTGATATTCCTTATTGTTAAACTGAACTTGTTACATAATATTGATATTCCTTATTGTTAAACTGAACTTGTTATATAATACTGATATTCTTTATTGTTAAACTGAACTTGTTACATAATATTGATATTTCTTATTGTTAAACTGAACTTGTCACATAATATTGATATTCCTTATTGTTAAACTGAACTTGTTACATAATACTGATATTCTTTATTGTTAAACTGAACTTGTTACATAATATTGATATTCCTCATTGTTAAACTGAACTTGTTATATAATACTGATATTCTTTATTGTTAAACTGAACTTGTTACATAATATTGATATTCCTTATTGTTAAACTGAACTTGTTACATAATATTGATATTCTTTATTGTTAAACTGAACTTGTTACATAATATTGATATTCCTTATTGTTAAACTGAACTTGTTACATAATATTGATATTTCTTATTGTTAAACTGAACTTGTTATATAATATTGATATTCCTTATTGTTAAACTGAACTTGTTATATAATATTGATATTTCTTATTGTTAAACTGAACTTGTTATATAATATTGATATTCCTTATTGTTAAACTGAATTTGTTATATAATATTGATATTTCTTATTGTTAAACTGAACTTGTTATATAATACTGATATTCCTTATTGTTAAACTGAACTTGTTACATAATATTGATATTCTTTATTGTTAAACTGAACTTGTTACATAATATTGATATTCCTTATTGTTAAACTGAACTTGTTACATAATATTGATATTCCTTATTGTTAAACTGAACTTGTTACATAATATTGATATTCCTTATTGTTAAACTGAACTTGTTACATAATATTGATATTTCTTATTGTTAAACTGAACTTGTTACATAATACTGATATTCCTTATTGTTAAACTGAACTTGTTACATAATATTGATATTCCTTATTGTTAAACTGAACTTGTTATATAATACTGATATTCTTTATTGTTAAACTGAACTTGTTACATAATATTGATATTTCTTATTGTTAAACTGAACTTGTCACATAATATTGATATTCCTTATTGTTAAACTGAACTTGTTACATAATACTGATATTCTTTATTGTTAAACTGAACTTGTTACATAATATTGATATTCCTTATTGTTAAACTGAACTTGTTATATAATACTGATATTCTTTATTGTTAAACTGAACTTGTTACATAATATTGATATTCCTTATTGTTAAACTGAACTTGTTACATAATATTGATATTCTTTATTGTTAAACTGAACTTGTTACATAATATTGATATTCCTTATTGTTAAACTGAACTTGTTACATAATATAACTTAGATTTAGCATGTTGTTGTGTTGGATTTAAAACGAATTCGTCTTTATACAACAACACTGCCCGTCTTCCCAACGTGTTCGTAGAGCGTTGGACTACGGGTGACAAGTCCTCTGTGAGTGCGGGTTCAACCCCGCGGACTGGCAGAAAATCCACAGATTCCCCAGATTTACGGTGTTCGTGGCACCGAACTGAAGGGTTACGGTGTCCATGACACCGAGCCGAAGAGCTTTCAGCTCAAGTGCTTCTGGATCCACCAACAATACAACAACACTGGAATGCGAGGTCACACGACTCTTGTGTTCTTATTTCCTAGAATTTTTACCTTAGCCCGCCGACCGTATGTTATCGGAGGCCATGATCACTCTAAGAGTCATCAGAAATGTCCATCTCCCCTAGACCTCTGCTGCCGTCAATCATGCTCACTTCATATATCTCATGCTAAATCCACCATCTCCGTAGTCTTTCTCTTTGCTTCTTTATCAAGATGCTTCCCTACATGGAAGTGGAAGTATTACAGTAATTAAATCAAGATAATGGCAATAACGTAGTGCAGGTGCTGCCTGGAGACATGTGTAGACAAGACTATGACAGGAAATCTGACAAGATGAGTGAGAGTCTTACCAACAATAAACAACACGAAGATTGAGACGATCTAGACATCCACGAACACAAACATTCCCTACGTGCATGTACTAAATAGAGCTTACATAAGAATTGCAACAGATTTGATAACTGAGGAGGTACCGAGGGATTTTAAAATACCAAGACAGTCGAGAATAAAGAAAACAAACGAGAGACGAAAATGGCTTTCTCTTCTCTGCCTGCAGACATTTTTATTTTCATTTTCGTGGTTGAGCCAACACCAAAAAAACACCAAAAAACCAACTAACTGGTGCCATCATTATCAGTGCCAGAAAATTGCTTTTTCACAGTTACGAGGAGAAAGTCGTTATGGCTTGCTGTGTGAAGATTTGGAAGATATACACAAAGAAGTGGAGGCATGTAGAACAGTTTATAAGAGTCTGACGACAGACAAGGGAAATAATCGTACTAGGGCCGACAATATGATGTGATGACAACAAAGAAAACATTTTCACTACAGTTTGAAAAAATAAATTGTTTAAATTTAATAACATGAGTTAAAGTACATGTTTACACAACTCCAGGCCATATTATGTGTAAGTTCAAGGGCTAATATTACGTGCAAGTTCTTCTTCTGCGTTCTCCCTAGATTTGGGATTTCGGATTCTCTAATAAAGGCAACCGTCTGCCTCAGATTATCAGCCACGCCATACAGTTTGTCTTGGTCGCTGGTGTAATGGGTCACCTCTTTCTTCTCAGGTATGCAAACTGGGGGCAGTTCTGTAGGATATACAGTGTTGTCATACTCGCCAGGCAACAGGGGCGTCGTTGGTGCCTATTTTGAATTTAGTGTACAGGTGGTATCTCATTCTGTTGTGACCAGTCTGGAGGCGAATAATGACAGTCTGGTCCCTTCTGGACAGTTGGTAATATCCATCGTTTTTGTTGTGTTTTGGGTGTTCTTTATCCCACTTTGCTTTATTGTGCCCTTTGGCGATGACTTTTGCTTCTTCATAGCTAACCAGGTTGTCATCTTGGGGCATTCCTGCTTCCTCTTTAGCCAGTCTGTCAGCATCTTCATTCCCCTTAATCTTGTAGTGTGAGGGTATCCACTCAAGAGTTAATATTACGTGTAAGTTCTAGACATTTCTCACGTGCCGACACAACGCAACAGGTAATAGTCAACATAGGTGAAAGACAGACATTTTTTTAACCTGCCGACACAACGGGACAAGTATATAGTCAATACAGGTGAAAAGCAGACATTTTGAAAGACACAAACATTTCTTACCTGTCGACACCAACACGACAGGTAGATAGTCAGTACAGGTAAAAGACATACATTTCTTACCTGCCGACACAACGCAACAGGTAAATAGTCAACACAAGTGAAAGACAGATACATTTCTTACCTGCCGACACAACGCGACAGGTAAATAATGAATACAGGTAAAAGATAGAGATTTCTTACCTGCCAGGTAAATCACAAAATGACATGTAAATCATACAACATAATACTTACAGCTGCTATTGGGACAAATGATGGCATGACTTCCACACTATCCATGCTAGTGGTCAGCGTCCGCACGTTCATGTACACACCGGTCAGAACTACACTGAACACAAGAGCCAGGATTCCAAGCACAAGAAATATCCACACACGCCCTTCCCCACAGCAGTTGTCCATTACTCCACCGTCTCCACCAGCTCCGTCGTCACGTCGTCTCCTCGATCTTCCTCTTGAGGGCGTGTCTTCGTTTATATCCTCTTTTCGTACATCCATTATAGAGAATTAGGGCTACAATTGAACATATAATTTTGGCTACAGTTAAACACAGGCGGGCTACACGTCTATCAGTTTGTTTTTGGAAGCAGGCCGCCAGCGCTTTTGCGTTAGTGATCTAATCACTACAATCTTAGCATGATTGACATACACGTCAGCTTTGATTAATACAGCGTCCTGACTTGTTCATTAAGGCTAGAACTTAGAACAAGAACGTATGTTACGAAGAAAGTGCTCTGTTGTCTGTGCTTCAAACAACAACGATGTGGTCATACAAAATACAAAGTGACCGTTAACCTTTCAACTACAGCATCACCACACAATACAGAAGCGAGTTACACATGACTGTCGGCATGTTCCTTGTGTGCTGTTGTTGCTTGGAATTACTCTCAGACAATTTGTTTTCATCGCTTTGAATGACAGAACTTGAAGATGCGCATTTTTTTGTTGTCTCGACAGCTTGCCAACGCTAACAACCACAGCGTTTAGTAACAGAGCTGTTTCAATACCACCTAACAGAATGATGGATGACGAGACAGCAACAGCTAAACTGTCAGTTTGACACAGGCGTGTTCGACGTATCTGTTAGACAGTCTTCATCAGTGTCAACTGAATTATAACACTACACAAAAAGTAAACAATGCTTGTGTTTCACTTATTCATGACTATAATTACATATGATATTATTGAAAACTAACATTGTTGGCTTGAGATGATTGAACTTATACTTCAATAGTAGCTAGGGCTAAATGAACAGTGGCGCACTACCATCCCGACCATCATCTCCATGAACTGAATCTCCATGAACTGAATCTCCATTTGTGATATTTCAGATCTGGTGATATCATGCCTTCCAAAATCTGTCAGCGCGTTATCTGAAAACAGATAGAAGAAAAATATGATAAATTGGAGAAAATTATCGTGTGATTTTTACTGTATAGAATATCAGGCCTAGCCTACGGCAACATTAGGCCGACTAGCTCAGAGAGGAAAACGAAAACTTCTGTTTAATGCTGGCTGGTTTTTATATGTGTTTGACAGAACATTGTAAGAGTTTCTGCAATTTTACATACTTCTACAAGTTCATAGTTATTTATTGTTGCAAAATATGAATAATACTGATATTCCTGAATGTTCAACTTAATATGTAACATAATATAACCTTGATTTAGCATGTTGTGTTGTTTTTGAAATGAATTTGACTTCTTCTTCTTCTGCGTTCACCCGCTGTGAATTCGGGTGTTAGCCACGATGCCTGGTACGGTACTTCTGACTGATTTTTGCTTTACCATTTGACTGGTGTCACTAGCCATGCAGGCGGGTCTTCACTGACTTCAGAGGTATGAATTTATCGCTATCTAACAATACTGGAATGCAAGGTCACGTGACGGTTGTGATTGATTTTCTAGAATTTTTACATGAGCCCGCCGGCCATATGTTATCGGAGGCCATGACCAGTCGTAGAACAAGCGCCTACCGCGCGCTGCTGTACCCAGGCCCTTTGGTAACAATCCACCAGTCGTAGAACAAGCGCCTACCGCACGCTGCTGTTCCCAGGTCCAATCTATTTAGCATAGGCCACGGACATACATTCCTCCTGCACAAGCGGGTCAGACATTATCCAGAAGTGACAGTTGATGTGATAATTATACAACACATGTGCCCTTCTTAGTAATTGAGCGAGGGGAAGTACCTGACTTTCTTGCAAATCCAGAAGTTTTAGAGTTGTCGAAGCCGCAGCTCCCGGTAACGTAAGGCCAAATAGCTTAGCCGACAAATCGGAAATTCCTGTTAGATTGGCTCTGATTTTTGTATATGTTTGATAGAAAACTGTACACTTTTTTGCAATTTGACTCAATTCTATATGTTCATGATTATTTATGGATGCATAAATGTTAATAAAACTGATATTCCTGAGCTTTAAACTTCATTTGTAACATACTTGAACCTTGCCTTAGCTTTAAACTTCATTTGTAACATACTTGAACCTTGATTTAGCTTTAAACTTCATTTGTAACATACTTGAACCTTGATTTAGCTTTAAACTTCATTTGTAACATGAACCTTGATTTAACAGCATGTTGTATTTGTTAATAAATTTTCCTATATACAACAACTCTGGAAGGAGAGCATCACGCGACAGTTGTGGTTTTATTTCCTAGAATTTTTACCCGAGCCCGCCGGTCGCATGTTTTCGGAGGCCACCCTGGAGCCTTCTAGGTCTGCAAGAAAGCCAAGTACCCTCAAATATAAGAAAAAGGGAAAAAACCCATAATCCCTGGGGTTCGAAAATAGTACATGTGTTGTTCTCAGTATCGTGTGATACAGTCAACACATACGTGGTTTCTCATGTGATACAGTTAACACATACGTGGTTTCTTGTATGATACAGTTAACACATACGTGGTTTCTCATGTGATACAGTCAACACATACGTGGTTTCTCATGTGATACAGTCAACACATACGTGGTTTCTCATGTGATACAGTTAACACATACATGGTTTCTCATGTGATACAGTTAACACATACGTGGTTTCTCGTGTGATACAGTCAACACATACGTGGTTTCTCATGTGATACAGTTAACGCATACGTGGTTTCTCGTGTGATACAGTCAACACATACGTGGTTTCTCATGTGATACAGTCAACACATACGTGGTTTCTTGTATGATACAGTTAACACATACGTGGTTTCTCATGTGATACAGTTAACACATACGTGGTTTCTCATGTGATACAGTTAACACATACGTGGTTTCAGAACATCAGAAAAGAAGTCGAGAGCAAGACCACGAAAAAGATGGATAGATGGCAAAACAGAATCTTGTCGACAAGGAAAAATAACTATCACTCAAGCCACTAGAGCAGCGCATGACAAGATTGATTGATTGATTGATTGATTGAACCATCATAATTGAACTTCAGTGAGTAAACCATGTATGCTCCGATTTTTTTCTTACACATGAAGATCTCACCGGTAGTTCACGAACTTTGTAGCACCGGCGAGGGTCCCCGATGTTTTATACTTCTTCCAACGCTCCATATCAACCACTTGTCAACCACTCTGTGTGATTTGTATGTGATCTGAACCTAAGAGCGATTGTACGTTGTGCCAGTTATACGCCTACAAGTAGGCCAGCACATCCGATTTCTGCGCTGTTTTTTATTTACTAGGGTAGCTTACCTAGGGCCTACATCAGTCGCCTCTTACGACATGCATTGTAGGTTGCAGTGGTACAATTTTTGACTTCCCTTGTGGGCCCCGGCACCACGCGGGAGGGTCCCCGGTGTAACATTGGTTAGAATATTTTGTAGGAATTTTGTATTTTAAAATTTTCAAATAAATTTTGTCCGGACAGCTGCTTTCCAGCCTGCTCTTCTAGATTTTGTACTGTCAGTGTTTCAAATTGCACACGGGGCCTATGTTTTATCGTCCGTCTCCGATAGGACTAGGAACACGATCTCACCTACACTGAGATCAGGATATCTGGAAAAATACCCGATGTCTCCACGAAGAAACGAACCAAGTAACTTTGGAACGAGAGGCGAGCATCTGCTTCTACACCAACACAAACTTCTACACCAACACAAACTTCTACACCAACACAAACTTCCACAACAACACAAACTTCCACACCAACACAAACTTCTACACCAACACAAACTTCTACACCAACACAAACTTCTACACCAACACGAACTTCCACACCAACACAAACTTCCACACCAACACAAACTTCCACACCAACACAAACTCCCACACCAACACAAACTCCCACACCAACACAAACTTCCACACCAACACAAACTTCCACACCAACACAAACTTCCACAACAAGACAAGAACAAAATACACCAACACAAACTTCCACAACAAGACAAGAACAAAATACACCAACACAAACTTCCACAACAAGACAAGAACAAAATACACCAACACAAACTCCCACAACAAGACAAGAACAAAATACAACACTTGACAACTAGTGTGACAACAATCCGGTAACAGTGTGACGACAAACCGGTAACAGTGTGACAACAACCCGGTAACAGTGTGACGACAATCCGGTAACAGTGTGACGACAACCCGGTAACAGTGTGATTACAACCCGGTAACGGTGTGATTACAAACCGGTAACGGTGTGACGACAACCCGGTAACAGTGTGACAACAACCCGGTAACAGTGTGACGACAATCCGGTAACAGTGTGACGACAAATCGGTAACAGTGTGACGACAACCCGGTAACAGTGTGGCAACAACCCGGTAACAGTGTGACGACAACCCGGTAACAGTGTGACGACAACCCGGTAACAGTGTGGCGACAACCTGGTAATAGTGTGACAACCCGGTAACAGTGTGACGACAACCTGGTAACAGTGTGACAGCCCGGTAACAGTGTGACAAGCCGGTAACAGTGTGACGACAACCTGGTAACAGTGTGACAACCCGGTAACAGTGTGACGACAACCTGGTAACAGTGTGACGACAACCCGGTAACAGTGTGACGACAACCCGGTAACAGTGTGACGACAACCCGGTAACAGTGTGACGACAAAAGTAGAAGATAGAAGTAATATTTGTTATCTAAACTCCACTTCCACATCTCCAAAAATAACCTAACACCAAAAAAAGTCTGTGTTCGTTACCGTAATCGTCTGCTAAGAATTATTCCATGCACTGTGAGCTTGGTGAATGTCTTCAGGTTAGATGTGTTATTTTTGGTTGCTTGCCATATTTTTGTAGCAGTCGAGCAAGGTTGATTGCACATTTTTCATTTACCATCGAGCATAAGAGATACGTTATCTAACTATCGTTGATACAAGCAAAGAAGCTTAAGGGCTAATGTGATTACCTCCTTCTGTGTCGTCAACGTTAGAGTGCGTTTTATCATTTCCAGCTATTTTCGTGATTGGTTTGAAAAAACTGACATGACATGATTTAATGTAGATTTATATGTGCGCAGTTAGCGAACTCACTTTTTATGCTAGTGGTCCCGCCTGTGTGATGCCGGGACTCGCACGGGGGAGCAAAGAATAGTAACACTGCGACCTATAAGACATATCGTAAGAGGCGACTGAGTTAGGGGCCTAGGGAAGCTACCCTAGTAAATAAAACAAAACCGCAGAAATTGGATGTGCTGGCCTAATTGTAGGCGCATAACTGACACAACGTACGATTGCTCTTAGACTCAGATCACATACGAATCACACAGAATAGTTAACATGTGGTCGATATGGAGTGTTTGAAGAAGAAGAAGACATTAATCAAGTGTTTTAAAGACAGAATTAAATGTCTTTGAAGTATGGATATACAGAAGAATAGGTCGCATTTCATGGACAGAAAGACAAAACAAATAAAGAAGTTCTAGAAGAAACTAGTAATGAAGAAAGAATTACTACAGGAAATACAAATCAAACAAAGAAAATATTTCGAACACATAAAGAGACATGACACATTGATTAAAACTTTCCTTAGAAATAAAAACACTGAAGGGCGAGAAGAGGAAAACCAAGACACGTGGGAGGGAAATATCAAGGGAAGGACACATTAGTGCATAGATTCCCAAACTTTTTCGGCCCATCGCCCACTTTGCACAACATAAACTTTGTAACGCCCACTCCACATTAAAACAGTTCGCCACCGCCCCCTCCCACATAAATTCATGCTCTGTTTTCGCTTTGATATAGAAAATTGATATATAGTTCTGTCACACATGGTTATTTTTCAAATGATTGTATGCCTGAAATAGAAAATTGATGAAAAAATGGATCGTGTAAGACGGGCATAGGATGAATTAAAATACCAAATTCAAATTTTAAATGATTATTCAATCGCAAAATCACGAAAATAATTTATTTTAAAATATTTAATATGAATTTATTCTTTAAGGAGCCACCGACCCCTAATCGCCTGAACACCCCCAAATCTTCTGAACCCACTATCTTCCCCCTAGAACGCTTCAGCGCCCACTGGGGAGGTACCGCCCACTTTGGGAAACGCTGCATTAGAGTTTGACAGAGTGCAACATCTAGAACAAAAAATTAGAATATTTAACTCTAATGTTAAAGCAGTTCTGATGTATGGGTCAGAAACATGGAGAACGACTAAAATAATAATGCTTAAGTTGCAAACATTCATCAACTGGTGTCTACGTAGAATAGAGGGAATGCGATGGTATGATAGGGTTACAAATGAAGAACTTATGGAGAGAACAAGACTGATCCCAGTGAAACAAATGAAGAACTTATGGAGAGAACAAAACAGATCCCAGTGAACCAAGAGGTTAAAAATGAAGCTGGCGCTGGATTTCTGACACTTTGAGAAAACTAGAAGGGAATATAACAAGAAGGGTCCTTTCCTGGAACCAACAGGGACAGCGAAGGAAAGGGAGGCCTAGGATTACATGGAAACGAGATTTGAAGGCAGAGATCAACAATATAAAGAAAAGCTGGAGGGAGCTGCAGAAGATAGCTAGAGATAGGAAGACTTGGTATGAGTTGGTTGAGGGTCTATACCCCAATCCAGGTTGAAAACGCAGCTAGAGAGAGAGAGAGAGAGAAAGAGAGAGTGAGAAAGAGAGAGAAAGAGAGAGTGCAATATAAAGACAAGATATAGGGGTGTTGGAGGTTCACTGCAGTCAAACTTTGATGTGGAATCGGCAGCTGATAATGATGATACAGTCTGAGTTTGGTCTTCAAGCCTATTCCCTTCACAACTACAGGCAGGATATAAATAGCAATCCCAGCATATGATAATACACAACAAGCGGGAGACAATCTGTTGTAGACACCGGCAACGCTAGAAAGCTTTGTCCAAGCATCGATGTATAATAGAAGAATTGAATGAAAGGTCGGCCTTGCTGCAGATTTCTTTAGAAATCCAGTCTGGCAATACAAATAAACTGGGCACATAGTGAAAAGACTGCGCACGCGTGGAAATTTTGGGTGCTTCTTGAATGGACAATACTAGTCCATTATCTCAATCTTTTCTTTAAACTGCACACACATTGTGACCTTAAAATGGGGATGCCTGTGTGTGTGTTCGCGCGTGCGTGTGTGTGCGGTGTGTAGTTGTTGTTTTTTAGTCCCGAGAGAGTTCCAGTTTGAATCCTTGTTTCCTGCACTAGGCAGAAAATGCAATGTGTAGTTTCGACTCTAAGAACCTGCGTTTTTACCTTGGCAACATTTGGTTGTGAGACCATTGACAAAGCGGCGGAGAAGATCATTAATGCTTTTGAATACAAATGCTACAGAAGAGTACTTAGAATATCATGGACATAGAAAAGAACAAATTCTTCTGTTCTGCAACAGCTTGATATTAAAGAAGTGTTGGCTATTAAAGAACATAACATCAAGGGCAATTAAATATGTCGGACACATCAAACGACATGAGTACCCAGAGAAGATAATTTTGAAGGGAATGGTGCCCGGACGAAGAACGAAAGACATAGAAGACGATGGGCGCAAGATGTCATTGACGATCTGAGAATGACTGCTGCTGACGTCGGTCAACTTGCACGAACAGAGAGTTTTTCAGGACTGCTATCATTGGAGCCAAGTTCCAGAAGGAACAAGCAACTTGATGATGATGACAAGCTACTTGATGATGATGATGATGAGTTTCGACACTAGGTTTGTGGGTCCTATTGTGATAGACAGTCAGACAGACATTACAATAAAACTAAGAAACACAGCTCCCCTCCCCTCCCCCAACAAACAAACAAAAGCGAGTTCAAGTACCCAGGGACAATTTTAACTTGAAATGGAAAAATGGATAGAGAAATAAACTATTGTCTTTGTCTGTCCCCGACTGCATGATGAAATTGGTTGTCCACTCTTACCGTTAAGCGTAAAGGTGGGAGCATTAATTGGCGTTTCAGTGCCAGATGAATTGCCATTGTTGTGTTATATCTGTGTTTATTTAATGTGGTCTTGATATTGTCTATCCATCTCTTTCTTCGTCGTCCCTTAGCTCTAGTACCTGATCTCTTTTTATTGTATGCTATTATTGGTGGTTGGTTGTATTCCATTTTCATTAAAAGTTCGAACCACTGCATTTGTTGTCTTTCAATGTACTCGGTGCATGAAGTTATGCCCACTCTATTTCTGATGTACTCGTTTCGTAGTCTATCTTTCCTGGTGACTCCCACTGCCTTCCTCGAGCATTTCATTTCACATATGATTAGTCTCCAGTGGGGTCAAATCAAGTTACAGTGCGAAAAGGTAAAGCACACACTAGCACACCACTCTTGAACACATAAACAAATAATATGTGAAATACTTAAAGCAAATCTCATAATAGCTATTGTTTGGCCAACATTCCTCTACCAATGCCAAGCACAGTCACATTATGAGAGGAAAATCATAACAACACAGACGAGACATCTTAGAAGAGCTGCAGGTATAACTAATTTAGAGATATAATTAGAAATGAAGTGTCTAAAGCCAAAAGAATGACTTCATTGCACCGGGTTTTACACGATGTTACTTGGTCCCTCTCCACAAAAATGGCGAGCAGCTTACCGAGAGTATTGAACAAAACACAAACTCCGTAGCTCCGACAACAATCCAAGGGATCTCTTGAAAGAAATGCACTCGTGAACAGAACGACGTGATCCGGATTTGAACCCACGGTCTTCGAAACGCAAGGCAAAGGCGTAAACACTTAGCCACATTAGGGTAGGAAGTAACTTCACTTTTCTAGGCTCTGGTATGCAGGAAGTAGGAGGGGCAAATTTCTTTCCTCACTTGTGCAACGTCGAGTGTAGGATTGAAACCAAAACCCAATCTTGTCTCGGAGCCGATATGTCCTAGCATGTCCTAGCATGGTCACATGTCCTAGCATGGTCACATGTCCTACCATGGTTACATGTCCTACCATGGTCACATGTCCTACCATGGTCACATGTCCTACCATGGTCACATGTCCTACCATGGTTACATGTCCTAGCATGGTCACATGTCCTAGCATGGTCACATGTCCTACCATGGTTACATGTCCTAGCATGGTCACATGTCCTAGCATGGTCACATGTCCTACCATGGTTACATGTCCTACCATGGTCACATGTCCTACCATGGTCACATGTCCTACCATGGTTACATGTCCTAGCATGGTCACATGTCCTACCATGGTCACATGTCCTACCATGGTTACATGTCCTAGCATGGTCACATGTCCTACCATGGTCACATGTCCTAGCATGGTCACATGTCCTAGCATGGTCACATGTCCTAGCATGGTCACATGTCCTACCATGGTCACATGTCCTACCATGGTCACATGTCCTACCATGGTCACATGTCCTAGCATGGTCACATGTCCTACCATGGTCACATGTCCTACCATGGTCACATGTCCTAGCATGGTCACATGTCCTAGCATGGTCACATGTCCTAGCATGGTTACATGTCCTACCATGGTCACATGTCCTACCATGATCACATGTCCTACCATGGTCACATGTCCTACCATGGTCACATGTCCTACCATGATCACATGTCCTACCATGGTTACATGTCCTACCATGGTCACATGTCCTACCATGACCACATGTCCTACCATGGTCACATGTCCTACCATGGTCACATGTCCTAGCATGGTTACATGTCCTACCATGGTCACATGTCCTAGCATGGTCACATGTCCTACCATGGTCACATGTCCTACCATGGTCACATGTCCTACCATGATCACATGTCCTAGCATGGTCACATGTCCTACCATGGGCACATGTCCTACCATGGTCACATTATGAGCGGAAAATCATAACAAGAGAGATTGATTGATATGAACATCATTATTGCACTTCGGTGAGTAACCATGTGTGCTCCGATCTCTTTCTTACAAAGGGAGATCTCAGAGATAACAACAGAGATGAGATGTTTTAGTCTCTTATCTCCTAGAGTATTAAAGAAAGGCTATGAATGAAACCAGTCTTTCAATTTCAAAATGACCAACAGATTAAATGGTTTGGTCATCTAACAAAAATGCCCTGGTATCGACTACCAAAAAGAGAGAGAGAGAGAGACATATTGAAAAAATATAAGAAAGGCAAGAAGAAAAACACGCAAAAGATCTTACACAGTTACACGGCTGTAGATCGAACCCCTTACAAAGTTACACGGCTGTAGATAGGACACCTTACAAAGTTACACGGATGTAGATAGGACACCTTACAAAGTTACACGGATGTAGATAGGACACCTTACAAAGTTACACGGCTGTAGATAGAACACCTTACACAGTTACACGGCTGTAGATCAGACCCCTTACACGGCTGTAGATAGGACACCTTACACGGCTGTAGATCGGGCACGGTACAAAGTTACACGGCTGTAGATCGAACCCCTTACACAGTTACACGGCTGTAGATAAAACACATTCCTGACACAGTGTCATACATTTGACACAGACGCTAACGCACGCTGACCGCCCGCTGCTGACTACAGAAATGTACACAAAGAAGGGCGCGCGGGGCAGGTGGACATTTTACATTGTGACAGTTGATATTCAGCCTAGCAATGTTTTGTTCGTCAGTCACCAACCAAACTACCGCATACAAAGGTCCAATGCTAGCGTTATCGTGTATTCCCTGCTATAAACTGTAATAACTTTAGGACCGTTAGGGATTTTTATGTCTGCTGTGTAGAAAGTCTGAATTTTTCCGCTTCTTTTGTATCATTTGCTTGATAAAGGTCTTTTGATCGAAACGTCGCTGCATATTGTTTTTGTACTTTTGTAAATATACAGTACTTTGTTCTTACGTGTTTCGCCATTGCTAAATAGTTCTTAAATAGATTAAACTTTGCCTTAGCGTGTCTATGTCGCGTATAGATTAGGTACTTGCTCATTCTAAATGTAGTCAGTTCATTCCCTCGTGGAAGTCATCGGGATATTTTCTAGAGATCACTGAGATCAATGTAAGTGAGATCGAGTTCCTAGTCCTGAGATCAATGTAAGTGAGATCGAGTTCCTAGTCCTGAGATCAATGTAAGTGAGATCGAGTTCCTAGTCCTGAGATCAATGTAAGTGAGATCGAGTTCCTAGTCCTGAGATCAATGTAAGTGAGATCGAGTTCCTAGTCCTGAGATCAATGTAAGTGAGATCGAGTTCCTAGTCCTGAGTTCAGTGTAAGTGAGATCGAGTTCCTAGTCCTGAGATCAATGTAAGTGAGATCGAGTTCCTAGTCCTGAGATCAATGTAAGTGAGATCGAGTTCCTAGTCCTGAGATCAATGTAAGTGAGATCGAGTTCCTAGTCCTGAGATCAATGTAAGTGAGATCGGTTCCTGAGTCCTGAGATCAATGTAAGTGAGATCGAGTTCCTAGTCCTGAGATCAAGGTGAGATCGGGTTTCAGTCCTGAGATCATGGAGACGGTTCCTAGTCCTGAGATCAATGTAAGTGAGATCGAGTTCCTAGTCCTGAGATCAATGTAAGTGAGATCAAGTTCCTAGTCCTGAGATCAATGTAAGTGAGATCGAGTTCCTAGTCCTGAGATCAATGTAAGTGAGATCGAGTTCCTAGTCCTGAGATCAGTGTAAGTGAGATCGAGTTCCTAGTCCTGAGATCAATGTAAGTGAGATCGAGTTCCTAGTCCTGAGATCAATGTAAGTGAGATCGAGTTCCTAGTCCTGAGATCAATGTAAGTGAGATCGAGTTCCTAGTCCTGAGATCAATGTAAGTGAGATCGAGTTCCTAGTCCTGAGATCAATGTAAGTGAGATCGAGTTCTATCCTGAGATCAATGTAAGTGAGATCAGTTCCTAGTCCTGAGATCAGTGTAAGTGAGATCGAGTTCCTAGTCCTGAGATCAATGTAAGTGAGATCGAGTTCCTAGTCCTGAGATCAATGTAAGTGAGATCGAGTTCCTAGTCCTGAGATCAATGTAAGTGAGATCGAGTTCCTAGTCCTGAGATCAGTGTAAGTGAGATCGAGTTCCTAGTCCTGAGATCAGTGTAAGAGATCAGTTCTATCCTGAGATCATGTAGTGAATCGAGTTCCTAGTCCTGAGATCGAGATAATAATCGTTTGTCCTGAGATCAAGTAGTGAGATCGGTTCTACATCTGAGACAGTTCAAGTGAGATCAGTTTTCTGCGTTATTAGTTCTGCTAAGGACGAACGTTCAAGTGTCAATGGACCTTCAGGTACATCCAGTGCAAATCATCTTCTCTGCAGGTTTTGGACCAGGTCAAAGGTAAAGGAAGTTCCAGATAGACCAGGCAAGGTCAATGATCGTACCGCAGGTCAAGACTCCAGGAGACAGGCACATGTACTCCACGTAGACCAGGCAAGGTCAATGCATTCCAGGTAGACCAGGCAAGGGCAATGCACTCCAGGTGCTCAGTCTCTCCCAACAGATGTCGAAGGGTATGCATACTGATGGCTCCTGTGCCTCACTGGTTAAACACACTCCTCCTTCTGTCCACCAGGCATCCAGTTCTACTTGTACAACGTGTAACTCCAAAATCATTGAACAGCTGGATCGATTTAACATATATTTTAGTATCTTCATCCAACAGGCAGTCGTGAAGAGATAGAAAAACATCCCCCTTACCCATCCTAAACTCCCCAACAATCGATGCTTTCGATGCAAGCAAGTCCACTCCCTCGTTACCGCAAACACCCGTATGCCCATGAAAGTAGATCCATGTGAGTCTCTGGATGTTGGAAATCTCTATAGACGACATCCACTCATACCGCAATCTGCCATTTTTAATCTTCCGAAGCATCGACTGAGAATCAGATACAACAACGGCCCCAGTAAATGGAGTCACAGAGAACCAATGGAGGGCAGCAGTTACGGCCTCAATCTTCCTGTGAAAGTAGTCCTGTATGCTCTACTTCAATTTGCCGCACGCTAGCCAAGAAACCTAATACCTACTAGCAAAACCCTACCATGCACACTAGCCAAGAAACCCTACCATGCACACTAGCCAAGAAACCCTACCATGCACACTAGCCAGAAACCCTACCATGCACACTAGCCAAGAAACCTACCATGCACACTAGCCAAGAAACCCTACCATGCACACTGCAAGAACCCTACCATGCACTAGCCAAGAACCTACCATGCACACTAGCCAAGAAACCCTACCATGCACACTAGCCAAGAAACCCTACCATGCACACTAGCCAAGAAACCTACCATGACCATGAAACCTACCATGCACCTAGCCAAGAAACCCTACCATGCACACTAGCCAAGAAACCCTACCATGCACACTCGCCAAGAAACCCTACCATGCACACTAGCCAAGAAACCCTACCATGCACACTAGCCAAGAACCCCTACCATGCACACTAGCCAAGAAACCCTACCATGCACACTAGCCAAGAAACCCTACCATGCACACTAGCCAAGAAACCCTACCATGCACACTAGCCAAGAAACCCTACCATGCACACTAGCCAAGAAACCCTACCATGCACACTAGCCAAGAAACCCTACCATGCACACTAGCCAGAAACCCTACCATGCACACTAGCCAAGAAACCCTACCATGCACACTAGCCAAGAAACCCTACCATGCACACTAGCCAAGAAACCCTACCATGCACACTAGCCAAGAACACCATGCCCTGCCAGACCACATGCACCTAGCCAAGAAACCCTACCATGCAGCCAGAAACCTACCATGCACGCTAGCCAAGAAACCCTACCATGCACACTAGCCAAGAAACCTACCATGCACCTAGCCAAGAAACCTACCATGCACACTAGCCAAGAAACCTACCATGCACGCTAGCCAAGAAACCCTACCATGCACGCTAGCCAAGAAACCCTACCATGCACCCTAGCCAAGAAACCCTACCATGCACACTAGCCAAGAAACCCTACCATGCACACTAGCCAAGAAACCATACCATGCACACTAGCCAAGAAACCCTACCATGCACACTACCATAGAAACCCTACCATGCACGCTAGCCAAGAAACCCTACCATGCACACTAGCCAAGAAACCCTACCATGCACACTAGCCAAGAAACCCTACCATGCACACTAGCCAAGAAACCCTACCATGCACACTAGCCAAGAAACCCTACCATGCACACTAGCCAAGAAACCCTACCATGCACGCTAGCCAAGAAACCCTACCATGCACACTAGCCAAGAAACCCTACCATGCACACTAGCCAAGAAACCACATCACTGAGAACCCTACCATGCACACTAGCAAGAAACCTACCATGCACCTAGCCAAGAAACCCTACCATGCACCTAGCCAAGAACCATACCATGCACCTAGCCAAGAAACCCTACCATGCACGCTAGCCAAGAAACCCTACCATGCACACTAGCCAAGAAACCCTACCATGCACACTAGCCAAGAAACCCTACCATGCACACTAGCCAAGAAACCCTACCATGCACGCTAGCAAAGAAACCATACCATGCACACTAGCCAAGAAACCCTACCATGCACGCTAGCCAAGAAACCCTACCATGCACACTAGCCAAGAAACCCTACCATGCACCCTAGCCAAGAAACCCTACCATGCACCTAGCAAGAAACCCTACCATCACACTAGCCAAGAAACCTACCATCACACTAGCCAAGAAACCCTACCATCACGCTAGCCAAGAAACCCTACCATGCACACTAGCCAAGAAACCCTACCATGCAGCTAGCCAAGAAACCCTACCATGCACACTAGCCAAGAAACCATACCATGCACACTAGCCAAGAAACCCTACCATGCACACTAGCCAAGAAACCCTACCATGCACACTAGCCAAGAAACCCCACCATGCACACTAGCCAAGAACCCTACCATCACACTAGCCAAGAAACCCTACCATGCACACTAGCCAAGAAACCCTACCATGAACACTAGCCAAGAAACCCTACCATGCACACTAGCCAAGAAACCCTACCATGCACACTAGCCAAGAAACCCTACCATGCACACTAGCCAAGAAACCCTACCATGCACACTAGCCAAGAAACCATACCATGCACACTAGCCAAGAAACCCTACCATGCACACTAGCCAAGAAACCCTACCATGCACACTAGCCAAGAAACCTACCATGCACCTAGCAGAAACCCTACCATGCACACTAGCCAAGAAACCTACCATGCAACTGCCAAGAAGCCTACCATGCACTAAGCCAAAAGCCTACCATGCACTACTAAATCCTACCAGCTTTAATCAAAACCTACATACTCATAATACACATAAAAAATCCATACCATGCACTACCTAATACTCTACATTGATCATTCAATACAACTAATGCTCTATATTACTATTTGAAACAGATATCTACAGTAACAATCCCTTACCATATTACTTATCTTGATCAGATTTCACAGTACAACAATGCTTACCTATATTACTTATCTGTATCAGATTCTACAGTACAACTAATTACTATATTACTTATCTTGTCAATTTACAGTACAACAATGCCTATATTACTTATCTGTATCAGATTTCTACAGTACAACTAATCCTTCCTATATTACTTATCTTGTATCAGATTTCTACAGTACAACTAATCCTTGCCTATATTACTTATCTTGTATCAGATTTCTACAGTACAACTAATCCTTACCTATATTACTTATCTTGTATCAGATTTCTACAGTACAACTAATCCTTACCTATATTACTTATCTTGTATCAGATTTCTACAGTACAACTAATCATTGCCTATATTACTTATCTTGTATCAGATTTCTACAGTACAACTAATCCTTGCCTATATTACTTATCTTGTATCAGATTTCTACAGTACAACTAATCATTGCCTATATTACTTATCTTGTATCAGATTTCTACAGTACAACTAATCCTTACCTATATTACTTATCTTGTATCAGATTTCTACAGTACAACTAATGCTTACCTATATTACTTATCTTGTATCAGATTTCTACAGTACAACTAATGCTTACCTATATTACTTATCTTGTATCAGATTTCTACAGTACAACTAATGCTTACCTATATTACTTATCTTGTATCAGATTTCTACAGTACAACTAATGCTTACCTATATTACTTATCTTGTATCAGATTTCTACAGTACAACTAATGCTTACCTATATTACTTATCTTGTATCAGATTTCTACAGTACAACTAATCCTTACCTATATTACTTATCTTGTATCAGATTTCTACAGTACAACTAATGCTTACCTATATTACTTATCTTATATCAGATTTCTACAGTACAACTAATGCTTACCTATATTACTTATCTTGTATCAGATTTCTACAGTACAACTAATCCTTACCTATATTACTTATCTTGTATCAGATTTCTACAGTACAACTAATCCTTACCTATATTACTTATCTTGTATCAGATTTCTACAGTACAACTAATCCTTACCTATATTACTTATCTTGTATCAGATTTCTACAGTACAACTAATGCTTACCTATATTACTTATCTTCCAACCAGATGTTCAAGCAATGAAACCTTCATTATCGTCAACACTGAAGCTCCCACCACCACAACACCGCCCCTAGTGTTCTCTTGAAAATATCATCGTTAACGTTTCTATAATGATAATATCAGCTCTGGAGACACACGCATGCGCACTGCTAGATATAAGATTTGATATCTTACCCTTACCGTTCATCCTTCAATTCCTCCCTCCCCCCTCCCTCCCTCCATCCCCTGCAATCGCACTTTAATTTCATTTTGCTAAAGTACAAAAATAAATACGATATATACATACTGATGGTAGCGGTACTGTAAACTAGTTATTTCGCTTTCTCTCTCTCTCTCTCACATACACCCACACATACATGTTGATGGCAGTGGTACTGTAAACTAGTTATTTCGCTTTCTCTCTCTCTCTCTCTCTCTCTCACAAACACATATATTGATGGCAACGGTACTGTAGACTAGTTATTTCGCTCTCTCTCTCCCTCCCACACACACACACGCATGCACACACGCACATTGACGGCAACGGTACTGAAGCTAGTTCTTCGCGCGCTCTCTCTCTCTCACACACACACACACACGTACGCACACACACACACGTACATTGATGGCAGTGGTACTGAAGACTAGTTCTTTTGCTCTCTCTCTCGCACATTCACACGCACATATTCATTTTGACAGCGGTACTCGAATGATGACCTTTAGCTGACCTACTTACTAATCTGTTTTGTACTCCAGATTATTGACCCTTAGCTGACCTACTTCTAATATGATGTTTTGTACTCTAGAGTAATAACCCCTTGCTGACCTACTTATTAATTTGTTTTGTACTCCACAGTAAGTACCCTTAGCTGACCTACTTACTACTACTCTGTTTTGTACTCCAGAGTAATGCCCCGTAACTGACCTAATTACTAATCTGTTTTGTACTCCAGAGTAATATGTTTTGTGCTCTACATAAAATGTGTCCAGCTAACCAATTTGTCATTATGTTTTCTTCAATACATAAAATGTCTCCAATTGACATACCTACTAATATGTATTATGCTATAGTCAACTATAACTGTATATGTGATGACAGGGATTGACCAGAGCCAACTATAAGCTACTGGCCGGATATTCCCTGATCTAGATAAGAAAAGGGATCTGGAAATTACAGATGTTTGATAGAACACTGCAAGCTTTTTGTTTGCAATTTTACTCAATTCGGTGAGTCTATGGTTATTTATTGGTGAAAAATATTTATAATATTGATATTCCTTATTGTTAAACTTAACTTGTTTCATAATATGACTTCCAGTTAGCATTTTGTGTTGATTTTAAAATGAATTCGTCTATATACACCAATACTGGAATGCGAGGTAACGTGGTGTAGTTGGGGTCTGATTTCCCATAATTCTTACCTGAGCCCAAAGGCCCAGTAGTTTATAGTTGGCTCTGGCTAGAGCCTGGCTGTGATTGACCTACACAAGACGATTCTATCTATTATATATTCTCTTCCTGTCCCGGCTGACACATAAGGCTTTCACAAGAGACTTCCATTGTTGCCGTTCTGCTGCCTTTCTACCAACGTCTCCCACGTCGTTCCCTTCACCCGTTGTACAATGGTATCTCTTGCTTCTGCTTCCGTAACATATCTTTTTAAAGGAATGAGCTGTATGTCCATTGTCCAACCTCTAACCTGGAGGACCAGGAGGTCACATTTCGTCTACCCTCTATCCTTCAACCTTTCTGACATGGGGGTTTCCTAATAGAAACAAATCTCCTGTCAGCTCCCCACCATCACCACTACTATTGTCTATTCCCAGGTGGAAGATGTAGTTGGGTGTCCCCTCTTGCCGTTAGGCGTAGGGATGGGAGATTTAATTTGCGTTAAGGGCTAGATGAGTCGCCCTTGTTGTGTTGTATCCGTGTTTATGTAGTGTGGTCTTGATATTGTCTAGCCATCTTTTACTTGGTCTTCCCTTAGCTCTAGTACCCGATCTCTTTTATTGTATGCTGTTATTGGTGGTTGGTTGTATTCAATCACCACTACTACTACTACTACTACAAGATAATGACCTCACGGAGAGACAGAAAACATTAACAGTATTGCATCCCCACTACTACTATAAGATAATGACATCATGCGCCCGAGTGGTTACCGGGGCCCAAATTTGGGGTGTAAAGAATAGAACCACTGTTACCTGCCACGCATGTCGTAAGAGGCGACTAAGGAGGTTTGGCTGAAATCGGATGCATGTGTCCTAAACGTGTAGAAGTCTATGCGTTTAGGGGCCTACCAAATCAATGTGCAACGTATACACGTTCTTGGCAAAGATCAAACATATCACAAAGAGTGATTAAAATTGGTGGTAAAGAACGAACGCAAAGGAAGGAAGGGGAATGACCTCATGGAGAGACAGAAAACATTAACAGTGTAATAAAACATATAACTAGTTCAGCATTGAAGGTAAAGTGAGGTGACAATTGATGGAAGGGGAACCAGGAGTCGTCGGGGTAGCACGGTACCTAGCGTTCTGATGGTCGTGGGTTCGAATCCAACTGCGTCATTCGGTTGACAAGTGACCATTTCCGCAGATCTCGCATTGTTGCTGAAGGTACGGAGTTCGTGCTTTGTGCGATAATTTTGACAGCTGACACACATTTTTTGCGGATAGGGACTGCTTCATATGGGAGAAACCCAGTGCATTGAAGTCAATCTTTCACCTTCAACCCGACAGTATTATAAGCGATAGAAATTCTAAACTGAACTTGCGTGACCTTTTAGTAGAACTGATAGCACAGTACTCCAGATATACTTGATTGATCGATAAGACGAACTTCAGTGGGTAACAATGTGTGCACCGATCTCTTTCTTACACAGGAAGATTTCAGCGGCAGTGCACGAACTCCGTAGCACCGGCGAGGATCACTGATGTAAGCTAGAAGATGGTGAAAATATTTTGCAGGAATTTTATTTTTAGCTTCTTTAAAATAAATATTGCTTGGGCAGCAGCTTTTCAGCCTGATCTTCTCGATTTTGTGATGCCACAGGTTTTTATGTGCTTAACTTGAACACATGACCTGCGTTTTATTGTCCATCTCCAATAGGACTAGGAACTCGATCTCACCTACACTGAGATAGAACTAGGAACTCGATCTCAAATACACTGAGATAGGACTAGGAACTCGATCTCACCTACACTGAGATAGGACTAGGAACTCGATCTCACCTACACTGAGATAGGACTAGGAACTCGATCTCACCTACACTGAGATAGGACTAGGAACTCGATCTCACCTACACTGAGATAGGACTAGTAACTCGATCTCACCTACACTGAGATAGGACTAGGAACTCGATCTCACCTACACTGAGATAGGACTAGGAACTCGATCTCACCTACACTGAGATAGGACTAGGGAACTCGATCTTACCTACACTGAGATAGGACTAGGAACTCGATCTCACCTACACTGAGATAGGACTAGCAACTCGATCTCACCTACACTGAGATAGGACTAGCAACTCGATCTCACCTACACTGAGATAGGACTAGGAACTCGATCTCACCTACACTGAGATAGGACTAGGAACTCGATCTCACCTACACTGAGATAGGTCTAGGAACTCGATCTCACCTACACTGAGATAGGACTAGGAACTCGATCTCACCTACACTGAGATAGGACTAGGAACTCGATCTCACCTACACTGAGATAGGACTAGCAACTCGATCTCACCTACACTGAGATAGGACTAGGAACTCGATCTCACCTACACTGAGATAGGACTAGCAACTCGATCTCACCTACACTGAGATAGACTAGGAACTCGATCTCACCTACACTGAGATAGAACTAGGAACTCGATCTCAAATACACTGAGATAGGACTAGGAACTCGATCTCACCTACACTGAGATAGGACTAGCAACTCGATCTCACCTACACTGAGATAGGACTAGCAACTCGATCTCACCTACACTGAGATAGGACTAGGAACTCGATCTCACCTACACTGAGATAGGACTAGCAACTCGATCTCACCTACACTGAGATAGACTAGGAACTCGATCTCACCTACACTGAGATAGAACTAGGAACTCGATCTCAAATACACTGAGATAGGACTAGGAACTCGATCTCACCTACACTGAGATAGGACTAGCAACTCGATCTCACCTACACTGAGATAGGACTAGGAACTCGATCTCACCTACACTGAGATAGGACTAGGAACTCGATCTCACCTACACTGAGATAGGACTAGCAACTCGATCTCACCTACACTGAGATAGGACTAGGAACTCGATCTCACCTACACTGAGATAGGACTAGCAACTCGATCTCACCTACACTGAGATAGACTAGGAACTCGATCTCACCTACACTGAGATAGAACTAGGAACTCGATCTCAAATACACTGAGATAGGACTAGGAACTCGATCTCACCTACACTGAGATAGGACTAGCAACTCGATCTCACCTACACTGAGATAGGACTAGGAACTCGATCTCACCTACACTGAGATAGGACTAGGAACTTGATCTCACCTACACTGAGATAGGACTAGCAACTCGATCTCACCTACACTGAGATAGACTAGGAACTCGATCTCACCTACACTGAGATAGGACTAGGAACTCGATCTCACCTACACTGAGATAGGACTAGCAACTCGATCTCACCTACACTGAGATAGGACTAGGAACTCGATCTCACCTACACTGAGATAGGACTAGGAACTCGATCTCACCTACACTGAGATAGGACTAGGAACTCGATCTCACCTACACTGAGAATGATCTCTGGGGAAAAATATCCCGATAGCTCCACGAGGTAGCGAACCGAATACCTTTGGAACCAGAGGCGAGCACCTATACTCAACCTGTACCAGTATGCTGACGGTTCCTGTATCTCGCTGCTCATGTATAAGTACTCAACCTGTACCAGCATGCTGACGGTTCCTGTATCTCGCTGCTCATGTATAAGTACTCATACTCCAGATTGCATCTGGAAGTATGCGGTGGAATGGGTGAACAGCATTCGGAGATCACATCTCAAGAAAATGACTTGGCTGTACACGCCTGGACATGCTGGAGTGCGGGGTAACGAGCGTGCTGACTCTCTTGCAAACAGTGCCCCGGCTCAAGTGGGCAGAAGCATGGACAGAGCCGATATCATCAATGCGGTACGCTCTCAATTGTGTGACATGGGCGGGTCTCAGACACTGGAACGAGTTCGAGAATTAGGTGTTAAGTTTGGACATTCCAGACAGTGTCGTCTTCGTGGTAGAGAGAAGATATAGTAATCAACTTCTCATGGGTACTGTGAGCAAATGGACTTTGGGATGGCTGCTGCAACGGAGGACAGAGCACGAATGGGAATGCCCAATGTGCCATGACGTCGATCGCATAACATAACATAACATAACATAAGTACTCAACCTGTACCAGCAAGTTGACAGGATAGGCAAGCTAACGGTTCCTGTATCTCGCTGCTCATGCATAAGTACTCAACCTGTACCAGCAAGTTGACAGGGTAGGCAAGCTAACGGTTCCTGTATCTCGCTGCTCATGCATAAGTACTCAACCTGTACCAGCAAGTTGACAGGGTAGGCAAGCTAACGGTTCCTGTATCTCGCTGCTCATGTATAAGTACTCAACCTGTACCAGCAAGTTGACAGGATAGGCAAGCTAACGGTTCCTGTATCTCGCTGCTCATGCATACATCTTATTCATGATCATCACCATCACGAGACTGCTACGGACCATCTACGCAAACTTTGTATAATTCAAATATTTTAAGAATGTTATGTTATGTTATGTGATCGACGTCACGGCACATTGGGCATTCCCATGCATGCTCTGTCCGCTACAGCAGCCATCCCAACGTCCATTTGCTCACTGTACCCATGAGAAATTGATTACTATATCTTCTCTCTCTACCACGAAGACGCACATTTTAAGAATGGCATCCTCGTTAATGGTCGAACCATCGTCAAACCATTGGTTTTGGTATCATGAACCGTGATTTGACCTCTCGTCTGCCCGTCTGCCCAGCGTGTTCGTAGCGCGTTGGACTACGCGTGACTATCCCTCTGTGTGTACGGGTTCAATTCCGTGGGATGGCAGAAAAAGCCACAGATTCCCCAGATTTACGGTGTTCGTGGCACCGAACCGAAGGGTTACGATGTCCATGGCACCGAGCCGAAGAGCTGAAAATCTCAAGTGCTTCTGGATCGGAAAAAACAAAACCTCTCGTCTATGTTGTCCACCTTATTGTTACCCATGATCCCAGCATCAGAAGTCCCCAGTCCCCACTTAAAGAAAACTAAAAATCTCCATCCATATATATATATTAATATTTCTCCAAATCAGTGAGTACCCAGTGTATAATTTAATAATACTGTTACAAATATTGCTTTCAAAACACAAATCTTACCTTTCTGAAAATGACCATTTAACATCCACACATAAAAGTCGTTAAATCCTGAAATTTGAAACAACGGTTGGTACCGCCATAGTTTGCTTGGTTTTGGTACAACAGGAAGTTTCTCTTTGTGTGCAGGAGAGTTGCACGTCTGCTGCTTCCCGTCTGCCAAGACAAATTTACATATTTCAACGTCACTTAACGGGCGCCAGTTCCCCTCATTGGCTGAACTATCACGCGAAGCACACGAGCAGGGGGCGGAGATTTGGAAGTAATTTAAATATTTCGTTTCGTAAAAATATTTCAGTGCTTGTTGGAGTGGGGGCGAGGAGTGGAGGCGGTGAGGGGAGGGGAAGCACAAAGGTGAGGTAGCGTGCGGGTGTCAATGTTTCCATTGAACCTTAAAATATTTCTTTCATGTCACCTGTACGTTGTACACGACAGGAAATATTTCGAAAGGAAAAAACCCCGGTCATGTGACAGCTTCACAACAGCAACTTTGCATTTTGAAGAGGTTTTAGACAGACGTTGATCTGTTATCATTGATATTCTTCGGTGTTTGCAGAAGTGGCGTTCAACAATTTGTATTCAATTTTCAAAGTGAGGAAACATTGGATGTATTTTTTGTGTGTGGATAAAATCTAGAATTTTGTTATTCATATTTTTTTTTAAGAGTAGAAAAATATCCCAGTGATAAAAAAAAAATTCAGCTTGTACCGCTAAATAATTTCTCAATATCGCTCTATCCTTGGCAGCTTGCTCAATCTCTCTAAGGAATAAGTCCGATGTTTTTCGTCTCTCTCAGTACAGTTCTATTCAGGGTTTGCCTAGGGCGTTTGTTTAGTCTTGAGACGCCCTTGTGTTGCCGGGTCTGCAAGTGATGTAAAGAATAGTACTGATGTAGGACCTAGGGAAGCTACCCTAGTAAATAAAAGCATAGCAGAAATCGGATGTGCCGGCCTACTTGTAGACTCATAACTAGCACAACGAACACTCTCTCTGAGGCTCAGATCACATACAAATCACACTGATGGGTTAACAAGTGGTCGACATGGATCGTTTGAAGAAGAAGGAGTCTTGAACCATTTGCATCCAACTACCATTGTTTGGGATTAGTATTTGCTTATGAATATAATTTTTTCTTCTTTTCTTGGGAGAATTGTCTGTATATCATGAACAGAGAAGGGAACAGATGGATATATTTAGAAAGAAGTTAAAATCAAAGAAAACTGGCTGATGCTACAAATAAGAAGGAGAAAATTGAACTATTTGGGATATATAAAGTGAGAAAAAAAGGATTTGAGAAGACAATTATGGAAGGAGGTATCCCGACAAAGAGGGTAAGTGGGAGACCACGGATAAGTTTGATTCAGGATGTAACTGATGAGTTAAATATGGAGACTAGAGGCGTGGCATCTGGCATATGAGAGAGAGAGAGAGAAAGAGAGGAAGAGAGAAATTCCGAAGGACTGTTAGAGTGGCAAAATTCAGTTCAGGACAAGCTATTTGATGATCTTCAGGACAAGCTATTTGATGATCTTCAGGACAAGCTATTTGATGATCTTCAGGACAAGCTATTTGATGATCTTTGTGTTCTCTAATCCTGATTTGGATCACAGCGTCACGATAAGAAGTTTTCTGGAACGGGCTTTTATGTGCACTTCATAAATAGTGTCTTTTACTCTCTCTGTATATGTACTGCTGCAAGAAGGGCTGTTACCTCTGCTCTAAAGTTGGTGCATGTTTCTCCTGCTACCAGAGAGTGTGTTTCTGTATTTCCTTGGGGGTGAGCGATGTAGATTCTGCTGCCTCCCTTTCTGATAGCATCTGTAGCTGAGCCATCTGTGAACATGCGTGTCCATGTGCTGGTGGGATATTGTTCTTGTAGCATTTGGAGTGACCTGGCTCTATGCTCTGTCTCTGTATTTTTGTGTGATTATTCCTGGGCCTTTTAGGTGTATTTAGGCCATGCTTTCATAGCATGTCCATGGCTCTAGTGTTATGGGTTCCCACATTGCTTTGGTAGCATGTCCATGGCTCTAGTGTTATGGGCTCCCACATTTCTTTGCTAGCATGTCCATGGCTCTAGTGTTATGCGTTCCCACATTTCTTTGCTAGCATGTCCATGGCTCTAGTGTTATGGGCTCCCACATTTCTTTGGTAGCATGTCCATGGCTCTAGTGTTATGGGCTCCCACATTGCTTTGCTAGCATGTCCATGGCTCTAGTGTTATGGGCTCCCACATTGCTTTGCTAGCATGTCCGTGGCTCTAGTGTTATGGGCTCCCACATTGCTTTGGTAGCATGTCCATGGCTCTAGTGTTATGGGCTCCCACATTTCTTTGCTAGCATGTCCGTGGCTCTAGTGTTATGCATTCCCACATTGCTTTGCTAGCATGTCCATGGCTCTAGTGTTATGGGTTCCCACATTGCTTTCATAGCATGTCCGTGGCTCTAGTGTTATGGGCTCCCACATTGCTTTGCTAGCATGTCCATGGCTCTAGTGTTATGCGTTCTCACATTGCTTTGCTAGCATGTCAGTGGCTCTAGTGTTCCCACATATCTGGGTCAGTTTCTAAGATGTCTGAATGTTACAAATGGAATTCTCTGGTTGTGACTTTTCCTTGCAAATCTGTTTTGTTTGTTTTCTCTTGGAATTTTGTGTGTAGAGGGTGTTCTTTTAGTCGTTTTAGTTTTTCAAATTGGGTGAGTGTTTTAAATTGTCTGCGATGCTCTAGTCTAGAGGCCCAATGTCTGCGGTTTTTTTGTCCTTCCATTTCTATGATAGTAAGATTGGAGATCTGGCCAACAGAAACAACACTACAAGACAAACTATGGGGAACTGGTGAAGACCTCAAGCGCACCGCCCTGTTTATGACACATACCGGAGTAGTCGCATAGCAGAAGTTAATCGCATAAGACTCCCTCTGTTATTTCTGAGTACCCTCTTGTGCGTGGACGACCTTTTGTTTTGTATCCACTGTATAGTAGTAACATTGTTCTTTGATGCGCACTGTCTGTTGGTAATCTGCTTACATGGCCGAATCATTTCATTTGTTGTTTCTTGATGAAGCTCAGTACTGATGATGTACTCACTTTTTCCTGATATCTTCATTTTTAAACCAGTCCTTTCTTGATACTCCCAGTATTCTGTGTAGACACTTCATCTCTGTGACTAGTTTTCTTCTATTGTTTGATGTCAGCGTCCAGGTTTGGCACTGGTAGCATAACGTGAGGAGGAAGATTGTTTTCTACATTGCTCTTTTTGTGTGCATGATGACATGTTTGTATTTCCAAATTGATGCCATTTGTCCTATGATTTGATGTGCTTGAATGCTTCTATGTTGCATTTCGTTAGTTATTCCTTCGTTTGATGACTAAAGACTCCCTAGGTATATAAAGTCTTCGACTTATTTTAATTGATTGTCGATGGAGATATTGGTAATGTTTTCTTCTCAAGCAAATGTCCTTACTTCGGTTTTGCCGATGTTTCTTGTATTGACATTCTAATAATTTAAAAATAGTCTCTAAGAACAGACTACATAGAAAGTGAAGACAGCTGGCTACATATCAATATTGATGAAATAATTATGACAAGTTTAAATATTCCATTTCAAAATTATGATTTTTAAATATAGAAAGCAAAAGACAAGATCAGCATTTGAGATTCTGAAGAACATATGAAACTCAAGAATGATCAGGAATAAAACTAAGATAATGATATTTAACTCAAATGTCAAGGCTGTCCTTCTGTATGGAGAGGAGACATGGAGAACAATCAAGGGAACACCACAAAGTTACAGACATTTATTAATAGATGCATGCGCAGGATATTCCATCTGCGATGTTATGACATGACTACAAACAGGGAACTCTGGGATAGAGCAGAATAACAGTCGGTGGAACAAGAGATAAGGTGCAGAAGGTGGAGATGTATAGGAGGATAGGGCACAAACTGATGATACCCCGGATAGCATAACGAGACAGACCGTCCCATGGCACAACCCCCATCCCCATCCTCCCGGGTAATAAAGTAAGGAAAGACCATATCCAACTCTAGATAACTAGGCCAGACAACTAAACGGGATTCCTGACCTAGAACAGAAAAGGAGTCTGGAAATAACAGATGTTTGATAGAACACTTCAAGCATTTTTGTAATTTTACTCAATTCTGTGAGTCTATGGTTATTTATTGGTGATAATTTTTAATAATATTAATATTCCTTATTGTTAAACTTAACTTGTTGCATAATATAACTTCGATTTTGCATTCTGTGTTGATTTTAAAATGAATTCGTCTGTATACACCAATACTGGAATGCGAGGTCACGTGGTGTAGTTGGGGTCTGATTTGCCATAATTCTTACCTGAGTCCGAAGGCCCATAAGTTTATAGCTGACTCTGGGAAAGATCCAGGAACACCTGGAGGCGGGAGTTGAAGTCGGAATGCAAGAAAAGGGACAGAGAGGGGAGAGATCTGGAAAAGATGGCGTTGGATAGGAGGCTTGGAAGGCCTTGGTTGCAGATCTATGTCTCCCAAGGAATGAAGGATGAAGAAGATGAAAAAGAAGAAATATTGAAACGTTAAATATGTTACATTTAGTCAACTCATAGAAATTCGTGCTTGAATATCCTCTACTATTTGTCTCCTAGATAATTTCAATATGACACCATGTTTTGTTGACGACATCTGCTTCATTGATAGTCCGTGTACAAAATGGCGGTCGTTAAGGTGTGTAGTACTTACTTTACTAAGACGTCTTGATCTTCCACTCAACACATTATTTGTCAACGTTACATTCTGTCAGCAAGGTTACTTCAATCCCTATTCAAGTGGTTCTCAAATTGGGGGTTGCGATCCCTTGGGGTGGGGTGGTGGGGGGTCAAACGACCATTTCACAGGGTCGTCTAAGACCATCGGAGAACACATATTTATCGTAATTAGAAATAAATATTGTTACATAATTTTATAGTTGGGGGTGGCCACAACATGAGGAACGGTATTAAAGGGTCGCGGCATTTGGAGGATTGAGAACCACTACCCTATTCGTTTAGTCAGACTGCAGTGATGCAGTTGTTATTAGAGCACCACTTATAGACGGAGTCGAGTCTTGGTCAGCTTTTTTTTTCTGATACTAATGTCTGTCATTATACGTTTTTATCAACGGAGAGAAAATAGAAAATGTGAAGAGTGTTGAATATCTCGGTTCACTGTTAACTAGAGATGGAAATGTGAAGAGTGTTGAATATCTCGGTTCACTGCTAACAACAGATGGAAATGTGAAGAGTGTTGAATATCTCGGTTCACTGCTAACTAGAGATGGAAATGTGAAGAGTGTTGAATATCTCGGTTCACTGCTAACTAGAGATGGAAATGTGAAGAGTGTTGAATATCTCGGTTCACTGCTAACTAGAGATGGAAATGTGAAGAGTGTTGAATATCTCGGTTCACTGCTAACTAGAGATGGAAATGTGAAGAGTGTTGAATATCTCGGTTCACTGCTAACTAGAGATGGAAACGTGAAGAGTGTTGAATATCTCGGTTCACTGCTAACTAGAGATGGAAATGTGAACAGTGTTGAATATCTCGGTTCACTGCTAACAACAGATGGAAATGTGAAGAGTGTTGAATATCTCGGTTCACTGCTAACAACAGATGGAAATGTGAACAGTTTTGAATATCTTGGTTCACTGCTAACAACAGATGGAAATGTGAAGAGTGTTGAATATCTTGGTTCACTGCTAACAACAGATGGAAATGTGAAGAGTGTTGAATATCTTGGTTCACTGCTAACAACAGATGGAAATGTGAAGAGTGTTGAATATCTCGGTTCACTGCTAACAACAGATGGAAATGTGAAGAGTGGTTGAATATCTTGGTTCACTGCTAACAACAGATGGAAATGTGAAGAGTGTTGAATATCTCGGTTCACTGCTAACAACAGATGGAAATGTGAAGAGTGTTGAATATCTTGGTTCACTGCTAACAACAGATGGAAATGTGAAGAGTGTTGAATATCTCGGTTCACTGCTAACAACAGATGGAAATGTGAAGAGTGTTGAATATCTTGGTTCACTGCTAACAACAGATGGAAATGGGATGCAGGTTATTAAAAGAAGAACAAGCATAGCTTTACAAAAAAAATAAGCAACTAAAAATAGTATGGAATGGAACTAATAGAAAAACAAAGATTAGAATAATAAGAGCATGCATATTCCCAGTGGCAACATATGGATGTGAAGCATGAATATTTAACAAGGCTGTGGAGAAACATTTATCTGTTGTGAATATAAGTGTTACAGAAGAGTCCTTCCTATATCATGTACAGAGAAGAAAACAAATAGATATATCCAGAAAGAACTCAAAATCAAAGAAAACTGGCTAATACTACAAATAAGAAAGAGAAAACTTCAGTATTTTGGACATATAAAAAGACATGAAGGGCTGGAGAAGACCATCATGGAAGGAGGCATTCCTACAAAGAGGAAAAGAGGAAGACCACAAAGAAGATGGATTCAGGATGTAACTGATGGTTTGAACATGACGGCTGCAGAGACGAGACATCTGGTCTATGAGAGAGAGAAATTCCAGAGTACTGTTGGGGGAGGGAGGGGGTAAGGGAGCAAAGTTCTGCTCAGGACAAGCTATTTGATGATGATGATACTCTTTGTTCCCCTAGGTCTCCATTTTATCCGCTGTCTCCGTGATGTCCACTTCGTTGCTCACTCTAACATAACTACTTATATATCAATTATTATAATTGAAGTCATTTGAGGGTAAGTGAGCTGTGCTACCAAAAGCTATGACTCATCCACAACTTACTACAACAAAGGTTGCTAAGCAACATGAGGATGTTAAAAACAGTAGATTTGCAAATTGCTGTAAGTATGGAATACCATTGTGCAATATTTGCGATATTAATCCGTAAAAATAACATATTACAGCTAGGATTATATAACAACTGGTTGGAGCACGAAGGGTTGGAGGAGATCCTCATAGAAGGAGGCATCCTGGTAAAGAGGAGAAGAGGACAACCTCGGAGAAGATTTCTTCAGGATGTAACTAATGATTTAAACATGACGGCTGCAGAAGTCTGACGTCTATGAGGGAGAGACATTCCGAAGCGCTGTTAGGAAGGCAAAGTTCTGCGAATGACAAGCTACTTGATGACCATTTTCGATCATGTGTTACCGGGGTCCTGACAGGGAGCAAAGAATAGTAGTACTGTGACCTACAAGGCATGTCGTAAGATGTCACTGAGGTAGGGCCAAGGGAAGATACCCTAGTAAATAAAAAGCGTTGCAGAAATCGGATGTGCTGGCCTACTTGTAGGCGCATAACTGGCAAAACGTACAATCGCTCTTAGGCTCAGATCACATATCAATCCCAAAGAGTGGTTAACAAGTGGTTGATATGGAGCGTTCGAAGAAGAAGAAGACGAAGAAGATGACGAGTTAAGCACAACGACTGCAGAGGCGGCACATATCGTCTATGAGAGAGACTGCAGAGGCGGCACATATCGTCTATGAGAGAGAGTGAGAGGCGACACATATCGTCTATAAGAGAGAGAGTGAGAGGCGACACATATCGTCTATGAGAGAGAGTGAGAGGCGGCACATATCGTCTATGAGAGAGACTGCAGAGGCGGCACATATCGTCTATGAGAGAGAGTGAGAGGCGGCACATATCGTCTATGAGAGAGAGTGAGAGCGACACATATCGTCTATGAGAGAGACTGCAGAGGCGGCACATATCGTCTATGAGAGAGAGTGAGAGGCGACACATATCGTCTATAAGAGAGAGAGTGAGAGGCGACACATATCGTCTATAAGAGAGAGAGTGAGAGGCGGCACATATCGTCTATGAGAGAGAGAGTGAGAGGCGGCACATATCGTCTATGAGAGAGAGTGAGAGGCGGCACATATCGTCTATGAGAGAGAGAGTGAGAGGCGGCACATATCGTCTATGAGAGAGAGAGGCGGCACATATCGTCTATGAGAGAGAGTGAGAGGCGGCACATATCGTCTATGAGAGAGAGGGAGAGGCGGCACATATCGTCTACGAGAGAGAAGTGAGAGGCGGCACATATCGTCTATGAGAGAAGTGAGAGGCGGCACATATCGTCTATGAGAGAGAGTGAGAGGCGACACATATCGTCTATGAGAGAGACTGCAGAGGCGGCACATATCGTCTATGAGAGAGAGTGAGAGGCGGCACATGTCGTCTATGAGAGAGAGTGAGAGGCGGCACATATCGTCTATGAGAGAGAGTGAGAGGCGGCACATATCGTCTATGAGAGAGACTGCAGAGGCGGCACATATCGTCTATGAGAGAGACTGCAGAGGCGGCACATATCGTCTATGAGAGAGACTGCAGAGGCGGCACATATCGTCTATGAGAGAGACTGCAGAGGCGGCACATATCGTCTATGAGAGAGAGTGAGAGGCGGCACATATCGTCTATGAGAGAGAGTGAGAGGCGGCACATGTCGTCTATGAGAGAGAGAGTGAGAGGCGGCACATATCGTCTATGAGAGAGAGTGAGAGGCGGCACATATCGTCTATGAGAGAGAGTGAGAGATGGCACATATCGTCTATGAGAGAGAGTGAGAGGCGACACATATCGTCTATGAGAGAGACTGCAGAGGCGGCACATATCGTCTATGAGAGAGAGTGAGAGGCGACACATATCGTCTATGAGAGAGACTGCAGAGATGGCACATATCATCTATGAGAGAGAGTGAGAGGCGACACATATCGTCTATGAGAGAGACTGCAGAGGCGGCACATATCGTCTATGAGAGAGAGTGAGAGGCGGCACATGTCGTCTATGAGAGAGAGAGTGAGAGGCGGCACATATCGTCTATGAGAGAGAGTGAGAGGCGGCACATATCGTCTATGAGAGAGTGAGAGGCGGCACATATCGTCTATGAGAGAGAGTGAGAGGCGGCACATATCGTCTATGAGAGAGAGTGAGAGGCGGCACATGTCGTCTATGAGAGAGAGAGTGAGAGGCGGCACATATCGTCTATGAGAGAGAGTGAGAGGCGGCACATATCGTCTATGAGAGAGAGTGAGAGATGGCACATATCGTCTATGAGAGAGAGTGAGAGGCGACACATATCGTCTATGAGAGAGACTGCAGAGGCGGCACATATCGTCTATGAGAGAGAGTGAGAGGCGACACATATCGTCTATGAGAGAGAGAGGCGGCACATGTCGTCTATGAGAGAGAGAGTGAGAGAGAGAGTGAGAGGCGGCACATGTCGTCTATGAGAGAGAGAGAGAGAGTGTGAGAGAGAGTGAGAGGCGGCACATGTCGTCTATGAGAGAGAGAGAGTGTGAGAGAGAGTGAGAGGCGACACATCGTCTATGAGAGAGAGAGAGTGTGAGAGGCGGCACATGTCATCTATGAGAGAGAGAGAGAGAGGCGGCACATGTCATCTATGAGAGAGAGTGAGAGATGGCACATATCGTCTATGAGAGAGAGTGAGAGGCGACACATATCGTCTATAGAGAGACTGCAGAGATGGCACATATCGTCTATGAGAGAGAGTGAGAGGCGACACATATCGTCTATGAGAGAGACTGCAGAGATGGCACATATCGTCTATGAGAGAGAGAGAGGCGGCACATATCGTCTATGAGAGAGACTGCAGAGGCGGCACATATCGTCTATGAGAGAGAGTGAGAGGCGGCACATATCGTCTATGAGAGAGTGAGAGGCGACACATATCGTCTATGAGAGAGACTGCAGAGGCGGCACATATCGTCTATGAGAGAGAGTGAGAGGCGGCACATATCGTCTATGAGAGAGAGTGAGAGGCGACACATATCGTCTATGAGAGAGAGTGAGAGGCGACACATATCGTCTATGAGAGAGAGAGTGAGAGGCGGCACATATCGTCTATGAGAGAGAGTGAGAGGCGGCACATGTCGTCTATGAGAGAGAGAGAGAGTGTGAGAGAGAGTGAGAGGCGGCACATGTCGTCTATGAGAGAGAGAAGAGTGTGAGAGAGAGTGAGAGGCGGCACATGTCGTCTATGAGAGAGAGAGAGAGGGTGAGAGAGAGTGAGAGGCGACACATCGTCTATGAGAGAGAGAGAGAGTGTGAGAGAGAGTGAGAGGCGGCACATGTCATCTATGAGAGAGAGAGAGAGTGTGAGAGAGAGTGAGAGGAGGGACATATCGTCTATGAGAGAGAGTGAGAGGCGGACATATCGTCTATGAGAGAAGTGAGAGGCGACACATATCGTCTATGAGAGAGAGTGAGAGGCGACACATATCGTCTATGAGAGAGAGTGAGAGGCGACACATATCGTCTATGAGAGAGAGTGAGAGGCGGCACATGTCGTCTATGAGAGAGAGAGAGAGAGTGGGAGAGAGAGTGAGAGGCGGCACATGTCGTCTATGAGAGAGAGAGAGAGTGTGGAGTGAGTGAGAGCGGCACATGTCGTCTATGAGAGAGAGAAAAGAGTGTGAGAGAGAGTGAGAGGCGACACATCGTCTATGAGAGAGAGAGAGTGTGAGAGAGAGTGAGAGGCCGCACATGTCATCTATGAGAGAGAGAGAGAGTGTGAGAGAGAGTGAGAGGCAGGACATATCGTCTATGAGAGAGAGTGAGAGGCGACACATATCGTCTATGAGAGAGAGAGAGAGAGTGAGAGGCGGCACATGTCATCTATGAGAGAGAGAGAGCGGCACATGTCATCTATGAGAGAAGTGAGAGATGGCACATATCGTCTATGAGAGAGAGTGAGAGGCGACACATATCGTCTATGAGAGAGAGAGGCGGCACATGTCGTCTATGAGAGAGAGAGAGAGAGTGAGAGGCGGCACATGTCGTCTATGAGAGAGAGAGAGTGTGAGAGAGAGTGAGAGGCGGCACATGTCGTCTATGAGAGAGAGAGAGTGTGAGAGAGAGTGAGAGGCGACACATCGTCTATGAGAGAGAGAGAGAGAGTGTGAGAGGCGGCACATGTCATCTATGAGAGAGAGAGAGAGGCGGCACATGTCATCTATGAGAGAGAGTGAGAGATGGCACATATCGTCTATGAGAGAGAGTGAGAGGCGACACATATCGTCTATGAGAGAGACTGCAGAGATGGCACATATCGTCTATGAGAGAGAGTGAGAGGCGACACATATCGTCTATGAGAGAGACTGCAGAGATGGCACATATCGTCTATGAGAGAGAGTGAGAGGCGGCACATATCGTCTATGAGAGAGACTGCAGAGGCGGCACATATCGTCTATGAGAGAGAGTGAGAGGCGGCACATATCGTCTATGAGAGAGTGAGAGGCGACACATATCGTCTATGAGAGAGAGAGTGAGAGGCGGCACATATCGTCTATGAGAGAGAGTGAGAGGCGGACATATCGTCTATGAGAGAGAGTGAGAGGCGGCACATGTCGTCTATGAGAGAGAGAGAGAGTGTGAGAGAGAGTGAGAGGCGGCACATGTCGTCTATGAGAGAGAGAGAGGTGAGAGAGAGTGAGAGGCGGCAATGTCGTCTATGAGAGAGAGAGAGAGGTGAGAGAGAGTGAGAGGCGACACATCGTCTATGAGAGAGAGAGAGAGTGTGAGAGAGAGTGAGAGGCGGCACATGTCATCTATGAGAGAGAGAGAGAGAGTGTGTGAGAGAGAGTGAGAGGCGGGACATATCGTCTATGAGAGAGAGTGAGAGGCGGGACATATCGTCTATGAGAGAGAGTGAGAGGCGACACATATCGTCTATGAGAGAGAGTGAGAGGCGACACATATCGTCTATGAGAGAGAGTGAGAGGCGACACATATCGTCTATGAGAGAGAGTGAGAGGCGGCACATGTCGTCTATGAGAGAGAGAGAGAGTGTGAGAGAGAGTGAGAGGCGGCACATGTCGTCTATGAGAGAGAGAGAGAGTGAGAGTGAGTGAGAGGGCACATGTCGTCTATGAGAGAGAGAAGAGTGTGAGAGAGAGTGAGAGGCGACACATCGTCTATGAGAGAGAGAGAGAGTGTGAGAGAGAGTGAGAGGCGGCACATGTCATCTATGAGAGAGAGAGAGATGTGTGAGGAGAGTGAGAGGCGGACATATCGTCTATGAGAGAGAGTGAGAGGCGGACATATCGTCTATGAGAGAGAGTGAGAGGCGACACATATCGTCTATGAGAGAGAGTGAGAGGCGACACATATCGTCTATGAGAGAGAGTGAGAGGCGACACATATCGTCTATGAGAGAGAGAGGCGGCACATGTCGTCTATGAGAGAGAGAGAGAGAGTGAGAGAGAGTGAGAGGCGGCACATGTCGTCTATGAGAGAGAGAGAGTGAGAGAGAGTGAGAGGCGGCACATGTCGTCTATGAGAGAGAGAGAGAGTGTGAGAGAGAGTGAGAGGCGACACATCGTCTATGAGA
Source organism: Arion vulgaris (assembly GCA_020796225.1). Classification (NCBI taxonomy): domain Eukaryota; kingdom Metazoa; phylum Mollusca; class Gastropoda; order Stylommatophora; family Arionidae; genus Arion; species Arion vulgaris. The sequence goes on from CM036755.1 coordinate 88,249,264, forward strand.
GAGAGAGAGTGTGAGAGAGAGTGAGAGGCGGCACATGTCATCTATGAGAGAGAGAGAGGTGTGAGAGAGAGTGAGAGGCGGGACATATCGTCTATGAGAGAGAGTGAGAGGCGACACATATCGTCTATGAGAGAGAGAGAGAGTGAGAGAGAGGCGGGACATATCGTCTATGAGAGAGAGAGAGAGAGAGTGAGAGACAGGCGGGACATATCGTCTATGAGAGAGAGAGAGAGTGAGAGAGAGGCGGGACATATCGTCTATGAGAGAGAGAGAGAGAGAGATACATTAAGAAGGACTGTTCAGAAGGACTGAAGGGTGACAAAGCTCTGCTCAGGACAAGCTATTTAATGATGATGAGAACGGAAACAGGTCGGCAATCACGTATTCCTTATATGTCAAACGGAGTCACGCACAGGATATAAATAGAAATACATTCAAAATGTAAACCACCCCCCACCCTCCCTCATATATAAGATATCGAAAAAGGGGGAAGACTGCAGTAAAACTTGGTAAAATAGATAAAACGCGTAAAAACAAAGTACTATAGTTTTACCAAATACAGAAACAGTGACGATATACAGCAACGTTTCGACCCAAAGGCCTTTATCAAGCAAACGATACAACAAGAATGACGGATTTCGAGGAACACTACAAATGGACGATTACATATGGAAACATTCAAACCTATCTAATGAAAACCTGGGAATAAAAACGAATAACGAAATGAGTTAAACACAAAACTAGAAGTGGAAAAGAAGAGAAACAATAAACAATTAAGTGAATAAATATAACTTATAAATATGAAACAAATACACATATAGATTACAAGGACCTGTAAATACCCGGAGAATGTGCTTACATCTGCCATGCATCGGGTTCAGCTCTTTGCTCGCCAGGAGGTCCTTTCCAACCAACATAGAACTTCCAATTCTGACAGGGTTAAACTTATCTTAACTTTCCACCCTCATAGTTCCCTGGTGCAAAAGGTCTTATTCCATCATCTCCTATTCTTCAGTCTGATCCTGAGACACGTTCAGTCTTCCAACACTATCCTTTGGTGGCGTACAGACGGGACAGAAGTCTTAAGGATATGTTGGTACACAGTCGCCTCAAGCCTAATATCCAGAGTCATTTTGGCACCATCCAGTGTGGCCGTCGACGCTGCTATACATGTGCATATGTAATACAGACTCGCACTGTTTCTTTCCCAAAAGCCACGTATGTCATTCAAGACAGTTTCACGTGTGAGTCCCGTAATATCATCTATGCCATCACCTGCAAGCGGTGCAACAAGGCCTATATTGGAAACCGCAAGAGGCTCATTGACCGATTCGCTCAACACTTGCGCGATATACGTCAATGCTCTGTCACCCTGTAGCCACTCATTTCAATGATACTGGCCATTCAGGAGCTTGTGATGTCCAGGTCACAGCCATCCGATCATGTTCCTCTGATGATCGTAGTCGATTTGTCCTGGAGAACCGTTTTATTTCGTTGTATGGCACCTTGCGACTTCTTGGACTCAACGCATTACATTCCTATGCTTCTTAGTACTTTCTCATCTCATGCCTTGTAATCTATATGTGTATTTGCTTCATATATATAATTTATATTTTACTTAATTGTTTATTGTTTCTCTTCTTTTCCACTTCTAGTTTTGTGTTTCACTCATTTCGTTATTCATTTTTATTCTGAGGTTTTCATTAGATAGGTTTGAATGTTTCCATATGTAATCGTCCATTTGTAGTGTTCCTCGAAATCCGTCATTCTTGTTGTATCGTTTGCTTGATAAAGGCCTTTGGGTCGAAACGTTGCTGTATATCGTCCCTGTTTCTGTATTTGGTAAAACTATAGTACTTTGATTTTACATGTTTTCGATATATAAGATATCGTAGTATTATATATATATGTGATTTAAGTACACATCTCATTAAGCCAGTCATACCTCTCCCCTTCATCACTTCCTGTTATATTGACACTGAGACAGAAAAACATATTCCCGTTGAAGTCAGTTAGTATGTTGAGCCTAACTGTGCCATTTAGTCCAGATCTCTATGACTGAACACATGTTTTGCATGGCTTCACAAAGAAGTTAGTCCTTTGTTTCTCTTGTTTTCTACCGCTTGGTTCTGCATTCAATATTTGATATTTCTAACATGTCTATTTCTTGTGTAACACTTTTGATACTTTTCCGATCCAGTAGTCATCTGAACATTGACCCTTCGACTTGAGGTAGCCATGACAGTGAATTTCATGGTCTGTCTGAGTTGTGGTAGTGTGCTAGCATAGAGAGTGTTTTCAACATCTGGATATGGGGGTAGGTACTTGTGGCATAGGTCATTGACTGCAGCGCACTGGAAGAGATGGTGTGCAACAGTTTTTTCTGCGATGTATGTGAGCATTGAGGGGCGCATGTTGTGTCCTAAGGCGGAAAGTAATGACCTGTTCTTGTCATGTAAGGTGATTTATGGCATCTTTTGAATTTGGAGTGGTCATGTGTTTAAAGAGGGTTCGGCCTGTTTTGCCCATTCATTCAGTCACTCCTCCTTTTTGTTACTTCTTATTATTTGTTTAGCAGTCCGCAGAGTTATTGGTCTGTCATGTTGTTGACTATTTGCTTCTGCTTTTGCAAGGATGTCTGCTCTTTCAGTTCCCTGTGTGTTGCTGTGTCCTGGTATCCACTGTAAGGTAAGCTTGACGGCAAAGGTTTTGATGAATGAACTGATGGATAGGGCCAGGGACTGGCATGCAGAGCCCTCAGGGTTTGCATTTTCTAATGCCTGTAGCATTGACTTGTCATCAGTAGAGTTATATTCTAATACCTGTAGCACTGACTTGCCATCAGTAGAGTTATATTCTAATACCTGTAGCACTGACTTGCCATCAGTAGAGTTATATTCTAATACCTGTAGCACTGACTTGCCATCAGTAGAGTTATATTCTAATACCTGTAGCATTGACTTGTCATCAGTAGAGTGATATTCTAATACCTGTAGCATTGACTTGCCGTCAGTAGAGTGATATTCTAATACCTGTAGCATTGACTTGCCATCAGTAGAGTGATATTCTAATACCTGTAGCACTGACTTGCCATCAGTAGAGTGATATTCTAATACCTGTAGCATTGACTTGCCATCAGTAGAGTGATATTTTAATACCTGTAGCACTGACTTGTCATCAGTAGAGTGATATTCTAATACCTGTAGCATTGACTTGCCATCAGTAGAGTTATATTCTAATACCTGTAGCATTGACTTGCCATCAATAACATGATAAAGTGATTGTTGTGATTAAGTTACTATAGTCTGCGTTTCCGCATCCGTTTAAGGAGAAAGACCCAGACAAAACAGAGGTTAATATGTTTTTTTAAATTCACAGAAAAACAACTAGCACATATTGTCAGAGCATTTAGCCACATGTTGCATAAGATATTACTAAAACTCAGAACATTTAGCCACATGTTGCACAAGATATTACTTTTGATGATAAACAAAGTTTAGTTTAGGAATTATAAATAAAATAATAAATTGTTTTGAACAATTATTTAAAAAAAAGTAACCTGTAACAGGGAGTAGATTTCACTAACATAAGAAGTGCAAATAATGTAGCCCGGTATAGTTTAGGACATGGGTTCCCAAGGTGGCGGTACGCCTCCGCCCCTCCCCCCACCTCAGTGGACGCTGAAGCATTCCGGGAGGGGTGGGTGGAGGCGATAGTGGGTTCAGAAGAATTTGAGGAAGCTTTTTTCTTGATTTTGCGATTGAATAATCATTAAAATTTGAATTCTGCATTTTAATTCATCTTATGCCCGTCTTACACGATCCATTGTTGCATCAACTTTCTATTTCATGTATATAATCATTTGAAAATTGACCATGTATGACAGACATATATATCCATTTTCGATGTCTTCCTTCTTTCCTTCCTTTCGTTGGCTTGAAATATTGTCTATATATTCAATGTTGTCTCTTGTATCCTTCCTTCCTTTCGTTCGCTTGAAATATTGTCTATATATTCAATGTTGTCTCTTGTATCCTTCCTTCCTTTCTTTCGTTGGCTTGAAATATTGTCTATACATTCAATGTTGTCTTTTGTATCCTTCCTTCCTTTCGTTCGCTTGAAATATTGTCTATATATTCAATGTTGTCTCTTGTATTCTCCCTTCCTTCCTTTCGTTCGCTTGAAATATTGTCTATATATTCAATGTTGTCTCTTGTATCCTTCCTTCCTTTCTTTCGTTGGCTTGAAATATTGTCTATACATTCAATGTTGTCTCTTGTATCCTTCCTTCCTTTCGTTCGCTTGAAATATTGTCTATATTTTCAATGTTGTCTCTTGTATCCTTCCTTCCTTTCGTTCGCTTGAAATATTGTCTATATATTCAATGTTGTCTCTTGTATCCTTCCTTCCTTTCGTTCGCTTGAAATATTGTCTATATATTCAATGTTGTCTCTTGTATCCTTCCTTTCTTTCTTTCGTTGGCTTGAAATATTGTCTATACATTCAATATTGTCTCTTGTATCCTTCCTTTCGTTCACTTGAAATATTGTCTATATATTCAATGTTGTCTCTTGTATCCTTCCTTCCTTTCGTTCGCTTGAAATATGTCTATATATTCAATGTTGTCTCTTATATGAACTTCACTGTCTTTTGTAGCTCACGCAGAGGTCCGTGTAGTTTTCTGTCGAGTGTTGTTTCGTTAGGCCAGTGAGTTTGCCTCAGTGTATCATATTCAGGGCTTTCTTGAAGTATGTGCTCTGCAGTCTGGTGTGCCTGTCCACATGTACACATGGCTGAATTGCCAATCTTGAATTTTGTATACATGTGGCTGTGGAGCCGATTGTGTCCTGTTCTGCTCTGACACAGACTTTAGGGGAATGCCAACTTGTGGTAGGTCTGAAATTTGCCTATTCAGTCTTTTGGCCTGATGAATAAAGCTGCTTCTTTTCAGCCTCCGCAATGCTAGATTTTGGAATCTGTTTTCCTTTGGATAGCTTGGCATACTCAGAAACTTTTCTGCCTGCGTCATCACTTTTGTGTCTTCGTTCTCTCAGTGCTTGTATTTCCCCCACTCTTTCCATCTCCACTATTGGTGTTGATTTCATTGCTCCTGTGATGACACGAAGCGCCTGGTTTTGCACCTTATCCAGTTCTTCTAATGTGATATTTGATGCTGGACACCATGCAGCTGACCCATATTCCAGGTGTGGTCGTATGCCCTGCTGATAAATATTTTAAAGTATTTTTTGACTGGCGCCCAATGTGGTTTCACTTAATTTTCTCAGGATGGCTAACTTCCTCCTGGCCTTTGCTGCTGCTTTGTTGATGTGCTGCTTCCACGTCAGTCTATCATCGAATGTAACTCCGAGATAGGTAGGTTGCTTGTCTTCTCTTAGCAGTTCTCCATTTATTTTAATGGTGTCAGCTTTTTGTTTGGGAGAGAGAGTAAAGAGTGTAGTGCTGCACTTATCTGTGTTGATGCTGACACACCATCTGTTTGCCCATGAGGTTAAGGCATCTACAGCTCTTTGTATCAATTTGGTGGCCACTGTTGCATACTCATTTGTGCACCATATTACCAGATCATCAGCGTACATTTCGATGTCTAAATAGAGCATGTATATATGTGAGGGAGTGGGGTGGGGAGTTACATGGGCGGTTGGCAAACTGTTATAATGGGGAGGGGGGGGCGTTACAAAATTTATGTCTGCAAAGTGGGCGGCGTGGGGCGTTACAAAGTGGGCGGTGTGGGGCGTTACAAAGTGGGCGGTGTGGGCGATGTGGGCGGTGGACAGAAAAAGTTTGAGAATCTATAGTTTAGAAGAGGATGACAATATTTTGTAGAAGTTAAAAAAATGTTTTCATGAATGTTGTCCGTGTAGCGACTGTCCAGTCTGTTCTTCTCAATTTTGAGCTGCCAATGATTCTGTTACGTGCTAAATTTGAACAAAGGACCTACGTTTTATCGTCCGTCTCGGATAGGACTAGGAACGCAATCTCACCTACACTGAGATGTGGAATAATATCCCGACGACTCCACGAGGGATCGAACCGAGTAGCTTTGAAACTAGAAGCGAGCAGCTAACCTCTAGGCCACAGAGATCATATATTTTGTTAATTCAATAATTTCTTCTTTTATGTCTGTATTATTACTTCATGTATTTATTTAAAACAAATATTGATTGACAGGTACTGACCCAGTAACAACTACGATGACATCAAACGGAGATTTGTCAAACTATACCTGTACACTTAGTTCTGATGTTATAGAACAAGCTAAAACAGAATTGAATGAAGACCCTGCTACTCGTCAGATTGAAATAAAAAATTTGAAGTCAAGGTTAGAGAAATATCCAGGTAAGGAATAGTTATTGTCTGTGAAAGTCATCATCAAATAGCTTGTCCAGAGCAGAACTTTGTCATCCTAACATTATTGCAGAATTTCTCTCTCTCATAGGTCAGTTGTCAGTTGTTCTGCCTCTGCAGCCGTTGTACTCAAATCATCAGTTACATCCTGAATCCATCTTCTCCGTGTTATTCTTTTTCTCTTCTGTCTCTTATGCGAATAAGAAAGTATTTTGGACATATAAACAGACACGATGGGTTAGAGAAGACCACTATGGAAGGAGACATTCCGGCAAAGAGGAAGATCACAGAGAAGATAGATTCAGGATGTAACTGATGAATTGAGCGTACCGGCTGAAACGCCAGCTATCTGGCATATGAGATAGAAATTCCAAAGGACTGTAACGGGGCGGAGGCAAAGTTCTGCTCAGGACAAGCTATTTGATGATGATGTTTGATTACAGTCGTATTGTTGTCTGAGCAATATGTTTACAAGATGCTTACAAGATGTTTGCAAGATGTTTACAAGATGTTTGCAAGATGTTTTACAATATGTTTACAAGTTGTTTTACAATATGTTTGCAAGTTGTTTACAAGATGTTTACAATATGTTTGCAAGTTGTTTACAAGATGTTTACAATATGTTTGCAAGTTGTTTACAAGATGTTTACAAGATGTTTTACAATATATTTACAAGTTGTTTACAAGATGTTTACAAGTTGTTTATAAGATGTTTACAAGATGTTTACAAGATGTTTTGCAATATGTTTACAATATGTTTACAAGTTGTGTACAAGATGTTTACAAGATGCTTACAAGATGTTTACAAGATGTTCACAAGATGTTTACAAGATGTTTACAAAATGTTGTGTAAGTTTGATTATCAGTTGATATGTGTGTTTCATTACGAAAGGAAAGTAGAGATATTTCTTGGTAAGAACACACAACTAAGATCTAACGCAGTGAATTCTTTCTTTATCTTGGCTATAACACAACTAAGATCTAACGCAGTGTATTCTTTCTTTATCTTGGCTATAACACACAACTAAGATCTAACGCAGTGTATTCTTTCTTTATCTTGGCTATAACACAACTAAGATCTAACACAGTGTATTCTTTCTTTATCTTGGCAATAACACAACTAAGATCTAACACAGTGTATTCTTTCTTTATCTTGGCTATAACACAACTAAGATCTAACGCAGTGTATTCTTTCTTTATCTTGGCTATAACACAACTAAGATCTAACGCAGTGTATTCTTTCTTTATCTTGGCTATAACACAACTAAGATCTAACGCAGTGTATTCTTTCTTTATCTTGGCTATAACACACAACTAAGATCTAACACAGTGTATTCTTTCTTTATCTTGGCAATAACACAACTAAGATCTAACGCAGTGTATTCTTTCTTTATCTTGGCTATAACACAACTAAGATCTAACGCAGTGTATTCTTTCTTATCTTGGCTATAACACAACCAGATCTAACGCAGTGTATTCTTTCTTTATCTTGGTTAAATAACACACCAAGATCTAACGCAGTGATTCTTTTCTTTATCTTGGCTATAACACAACTAAGATCTAACGCAGGTATTCTTTTCTTTATTCAGTAAATCATCAACAAATCTAACGCAGTGTATTCTTTCTTTATCTTGGCTTAAATAACAACAGATCTAACGCAGTGTATTCTTTCTTTATCTTGGCCTATATCAACTTAAGATCTAACGCAGTGTTTCTTTCTTTTCTTGTTAAAACAAACCAGATCTACGCAGTTATTCTTTCTTTATCTTGGCTATAACAACAACTAAGATCTAACGCAGTGTATTCTTTCTTTATCTTGGCTATAACACAACTAGATCAACGCAGTGTATTCTTTCTTTATCTTGGCTAAACACAACAGATTTCAACGCAGTGTATTCTTTCTTATTGTTAGACAACAACTAGATCTAACGCAGGATTCTTTCTTTATTTGCTACCTAAACTGATCAATAGTGTTCTTCTTTATCTTTTAAACCCAGATCTAACGCAGTGTATTCTTTCTTTATCTTGGCTATAACACACACAAGATCTAACGCAGTGTATTTCTTTCTTGGTATGCATAACACAACTAGATTTTAACCTAGTTATTCTTTTCTTTATCTTCAAACACAACTCATATTCTAACACAGTGTATTCTTTCTTTTCTTTATAACACAACAACTAAAGATCTCATTTCTCTACGCATAGCAGATCTCTTTATATCTTCTTTGTTGAAACACACTAAGATCTAAGCAGTGTATTCTTTTCTTTATCTTGGCTATAAACACAACTAAGATCTAACGCAGTGTATTCTTCTTTATCTTGGCTAGTAACACAACTAGATTTTAACGTAGTTATTCTTTCTTTATCTTTGCTATAACACAAAAGATCTAACGCAGTGTTATTCTTTTCTTTATTCATAACACAACTAAGATCTAACGCAGTGTTTCTTTCTTTATCTTAAGGAACTCAACAGATTCTAACGCAGTTTTGTTTTATCTTGGCTATAACACAACTAGATTCTAATCGTGTATTCTTTTATATCTTGGCTATCTTTTTTACATCAAACACTACTTCTAACCAGTGTATTCTTTCTTTATCTTGCTATAACACAACTAAATCTAACGCAGTGTATTCTTTCTTTATCTTGGCTATAACACAACTAAGATCTAACGCATGTATTCTTTCTTTATCTTGGTTAACACAACTAAGATCTAACGCAGTGTATTCTTTCTTTATCTTACATAAACAACAGTTATCTTTTTCTGGCAACACAGTCGTATATCTTTCTTTATCTTGGCTATAACACAACTAAGATCTAAGCAGTGTATTCTTTCTTTATCTTGGTATACACAACTAAGATCTAACGCAGTGTTTTCTTTTAAAAACATTCATTTGCTTGCTATATCTTAAAAATCTAACGTAGTGTATTTTTCTTTATCTTGGTATACACACTAGATGAAATTTTCTTATTACGATGTAATTGTCATCATTATTCTTTCTATTTACAACTAAGATCTAAGCAGTGTATTCTTTTTTATCTTGGCTATACATCACTATTACAGTCTTACTTTCATTATTCTTCTTCTTTAACTGCTTACTTTCTACTAGACTAACATACAGTGTATTCTTTCTTTATCTTGGTTAACAACTAACAAGATCTATTACGGGAATGTATTCTTTCATTTATCTTGCTATAACACAACTTAAGATCTAACACAGTGGATCTCTTTGCTTTAATAAACTTGGTTCTAACTATGCCAACTCAATAGATCTAACGATTGTATTCTTTCTTTATCTATGATTAATATGACACATATCTTTAAATTAACGCATTATTGTATTCTTCTTATCTTGGCTATAACACACTAGACACTAGTATCTAACGCAGTATTACTCATTTATCTTGTATTTTTATAGTCACATCAACTAAGATCTAACGCTGTGTATTCTTACCATTTAATCTTGGCTTATAACACTATTTAAGATCTAACGCGATGTTCTTCTTTCTTTATCTTGGCTATAAACAACGCAGATCTTTACACTTATTTCTAACAGATTACCTATTTTTCTTTATCTTGCATATACCACAATAATCAGATCTTCTATTTGGCTAACGTCATTAAGATCTATTGTGTATTCTTTCTTACTGCATACAACCTAAGATCTAAGCAGGTACTTTTCTTTGCTTTTACACTTAGATCTCAGTTATCTTTCTTTACTGCTAAACACACAGATCTAATCGAGTTATCTTTCTTTATCTGCTATAACACAACAGATCAACCAGTTATTCTTCTTATCATCTGAATATAAAATCACAGTATCTTTTTATCTTGGTAAAAATTAACTTTCTTTCTTATTTGTACACAATAAATTTTTTTTTTTTATAACGTAGTATTTTCTTCTGCTAATAAGCTAACAGTATTTACCTCCAGATGCATGTATTTTCTTTTTTTTTTCTCAACAGATCACAAGGTATTACAAACAAAACAACGGTATTTTTATTTGGATAAAAAAAATTAAGTTATTCTTCTTATTTTATACCGATCAAGTGTATTTTTATCGGTAACAAAAACTAGATATTTTATCGAAAAACAATTAAGGGTATTCTTTCTTTATTTATAACCAACACAATTTCTTTTATCTGCTATAAACAATTAACGCAGTGTATCTTTTATTTGCAAACAACAGATATTTTTATTTGTAAAAACAAACTACAATTTCTTTATCGTAAACACAACAATGATTCTTTATCGTTACCCAAAAATAGTGTTTTTCTTTTTAAACACACTAACTACATTTTTTATTTAACATGTGGTATTTTTTTTTTGGCTAAAACAAATCAACATGTTTTTTTTTTTTGATACCACAAACAAAGTTTTTTCTTCACCACAGATATCAGATTTTTTTGTATAACACACAATCTTTTTTTTTTTTATCATTCAATTATTTACTAATCTAGTTTTTATTGCTATAACACAACTAAGATCTAACGCAGTGTATTCTTTCTCAAGATCCTGTGTATCTCACACGTCATAAAGAGTCTATAGAAGACATTTGTATCCTGCTTCATATTATCTTGTTCAATTAGATCAAAGATGTATTTATGTTCAACCTTTATTATGGCGTTATTTCATTTAGATCTACTTATCGATGTAACATTTCTCTTTAGTTCACTGTCGTTGATAATCTGCTATTAGCTCCAACATGTTATGTTGTTTTTCTGTTTCATCTTGTTGATAATCGACTATAATTCCAACCATGTATTCTGTTGTTTCTTTGAGTTAGCACTATGTTGAACCCTTTTCTACTGAGTTTATTCTTATCTTATACTCTTCTTTACAAGCTTCTGTGTAGCACTACTAACCGTCAGCTAGTTTTCTTCTATCGTTTATGCGTTGGTTTGACAAGATAGTATCATGCGCTAGTGATTCTTTTTGTTGGTGATAGCACAGACTCAAGATCGGAAAATCATGGTTTTATTGGTTATATTTTGATTTATTAACTAACACACAGATTACCATTATTCTTTGGTAGTCTGCCCCACTGGCCTTAATGACGAGCCACCACTGGATATTAATGTCGAGGAGAAAAATGTGTTGAACAATTGCTCTATCTTAGTGTTCATATGACATTTCAAAATTGAGTATATTTCTCTTTGATTTGATTTACTTATAATCTTGGTTAAATGTATTATTTACTTCTTTCTTATAATGATTTACTTGATTACATCTTAGTCTAAATGTCGTTATTTACTTTTCTTATAATTTGATTAACTTGATTACATCTTGGTTAATGTAGTGTTATTTCTTTCTTTACTGGATTTCTCATTGATTAAAGTCTTATTAATGCAGTGTATTACATCATAGGTCGTTTCACAACAATCATTACGTCGTTGCATTTTTTTCATGTTAGTATACACAACTAAATTTAACGCATGTATTCTTTCTTTATCTTGCTATAACACAACTAGAACTAACTAGTGCATTCTTTCTTTTATCTTGGCTATAACACAACTAAGATCTAACAGCATGTATTCTTTCTTTATCTTGGTTAACACAACTAAATCTAACAGTGTATTCTTTCTTTATCTTGTTTATAACACAACTGATCTAACGCAGTGTATTCTTTCTTTATCTTGGCTTAACACAACTAAATCTAACGCATGTATTCTTTCTTTTATTCTGGCTATAACAATTAAGATCTAACCAGTGTATTCTTTCTTTATCTTGGTATAACACAACTCAGATCAACTTGAGTATATTCTTTTTCTTTATCTGGCTATAACAACCAAGATCCTAACAGCAGTATTACCTTCTTTATCTGGTTGAACACAACTAAGATCTAAGACAGTGTATTTTTCTTTATCTTTATTATAAACAACTAAATCTAACAGTGTATTTTCTTTTTTGGTTATAACACAACTAGATCAAAGAGTGATTCTTTCTTTATCTTGGCTATAAACACAACTCAAGATCTAACGCAGGTATTCTTTCTTTATCTTGGCTATAACACAACTAAATTCAACGCAGTGTATTCTTTCTTTATCTTGGTTATAACACAACCAAGATCAACGAGTGTATTCTTTCTTTATCTTGGCTAGAACACACCAAGATCTAACGCAGTGTATTCTTCTTTATCTTGGCCATAACATCAAACTAAATCAACTGCAGTGTATTCTTTCTTTATCTTAGTATAACACAACAAGATCTAACCAGTGTATTCTTTCTTTATCTTGGCTATACTACACAACAAGATCTAACGCAAGTGTATTCTTCTTTATTCTTGGCTATAACACAACTAAGATCAACAGTGTATTCTTTCTTTATCTTGGCTATAACACAACCTAAGATCACGCAGTGTATTCTTTCTTTATCTTATTATAACTTACAACTAAGATCCTAATGCTAGTGTATTCTTTTCTTCATCTTAGGTATAACACAACCAAATCTAACCAGTGATTCTCTCTTTATCTTGACATAACACAACAAGAATCTAACGCAGTGTATTCTTTCTTTATCTTAGCTTACTACAACCTAAAATCAATCGCAGTGTATTCTCTTTATCTATTCAACTAACCAATAAAGATCTACTATATTGTATCTTCTTCATCTTGCTATAACACAACCTAAGATCTAACGCATAGTGTCTTTCTTTATCTTCATATAACACACAACTAAGATCTAACGCATGTTTTTCTTTATCTTGGCTATAACACAACTAAGATCTAACTGCAGTGTATTCTTTCTATCTTATTTTTAATAATCTATACAAGATCTAAATCAGTGATTCTTTCTTTATCTTAGCATACACACAACTAAGATCTAACGTGCAGTGTATTCTTTTCTTTATCTTGTTATAAATACAACTAAGATCTAACTGCAGTGTATTCTTATCTTTAAATTTAATAGAACTCTCTGCAGATCTAACACAGTGTATTCTTTTTTATTGCAACACAACTAAGATCTAACGCAGTGTATTCTTCTTTATCTGGCTATAACACAACTAAGATCTAACGACAGGTATTCTTTCTTTATCTTATATAAACAATAAGATCTAACAGCAGTTTATTCTTTCTTATCTTGTATTCTAACACACAACTGAGATCTAACGCAGTGATATTCTTTCTTTACCTGGTTAACACAACTAAGATCTAACGCAGTGTATTCTTTCTTTATCTTAGGATACACTTAATAAGATCTAATCCAGTGACTTCTTTCTTTATCTTAAAGCATAATACAGCTAAGATCTAACGCAGTTATTCTTTCTTGTTAGAGACCTAACCTGATACAGATCTAGCGAGTGTAAATTCTTTGCTTTATCTTGCTATGTAACACAGCTAAGATCCAATGCAGGTTCTTCTTTATCTTGCATAACACCAGATCTAACAGTTGCTTCTTCTTTAACGTATTTCAATTCAAACTTAAGATCTAACGCAGTGTATTCTTTCTTTATCTTGGCTATAACACAACTAAGATCTAACGCAGTGTATTCTTTCTTATCTGGATTAAACACAACTAAATCTAACAGTGTATTCTTTCTTTATCTGGCTTAACACAAACAAGATCTAACGCATGTATTCTTTCTTATACTTGGTATACACACAACTAAGATCTAACGTATGTATATCTTTCTTTATCTTGGATATAAACAACTAAGATCTAACGCAGTGTATTCTTTCTATCTTGGCTTATAACTTTTACAACAAGATCTAACGCAGTTGATTCTTTTTATCTTGGCCATAACACAACTAAGATCTAACGCAGTGTATTCTTTCTTTATCTTGGCTATAGCACTTTTAGCTAGAGATCTAACACAGTGTATTTTTTCTTTATCTTTGAGCTTCAACACAACTAAGATCTAACGCAGTGTATTCTTCTTTAGTCTTGGCTAAACTCAAAAGATCAACGCAGTGATTCTTATCTTTATCTTGGTATAACACACAACAAGATCTAACGAGTTATTCTTTCTTTATCTAGAAACACAACTTAAAATCTAAACGCAGTGTATTCTTTCTTTATTCTAGCTATAACAACAACTAAGACCTAACATTGCAATGTATTCTTTATCTTGGCATATAAATAAATAGATCTAACAGTAGTGTATTCTTTTTTATCTTGGCATATATGACAACTAAGATCTAACGGACAGTGTATTCTTTCTTTATCTTGGTTTGACAACATAATAATCTAAGCATTAATGTTCTTCTTTATCTTGGCTTAAACACAACTAAGATCTAACAGCGTCCGGATAAAAATAGATCTATAGAAAGAGATTTTGTATCCGCTTCATAAATTATGTTGTTCATTGAATATGTTATTTATGAGTTCAACCTTTTGTATGGACGTTATTTTATTTTGTATCTACTGTATCGATGTAACATTTCTCTTTGAAGTTCACTGTCTGTTGATAATCTGCGTATGTGCTCCAACCATTTATGTTGTTGTTTCTTGATGAAGTTCACTGTCTGTTGATAATCTGCGTATGTATTCCAACCATTTAAGTTGTTGTTTCTTGATGAAGTTTAGCACTGATGTTGAACCCACTTTTTCTCCTGATGTTTTCATTTCTATATCTTATACCTCTTCTTTACCCCAAGCATTCTGTGTAGACACTATATCTCTGTCGTGTCTAGTTTTCTTCTATCGTTTTATGTCAGCGTTCAGGTTTGACAATGATAGTATCAGTGGCGGCTAGTGATTCTTTTTGTTGGTGGGGCCAGACTCAAATTTACGGGGAAAATCATGGTTTTTGGGTTAGGTTATATTTTAATTTATTAACTAATAACTACACGTTACACATTATTTTTGGTGGGGTCTGGCCCCACTGGCCTTTAATGACGAGCCACCACTGGATAGTATAATGTCGAGGAGAAAAATTGTGTTGAACAATGCTCTTTTAGTGTTCATAGTGACATTTCAAAATTGGTATCATTTCTCTTATGATTTGATTTACTTGATTACATCTTGGTTAAATGTCGTTATTTACTTCTTTCTTATAATTTGATTTACTTGATTACATCTTGGTTAAATGTCGTTATTTACTTCTTTCTTATAATTTGATTTACTTGATTACATCTTGGTTAAATGTGGTTATTTACTTCTTTCTTTTACTGAGAAAATGTTCTCTATTGATGTAAAGTCTTTGACTTGTATTAAGTGATGTTAGACGATGGAATAGGGTAGCGGTTTTTCTCTCTAACGAATGTCATTACGTCGGTTTTGTCAATGTTTATTCTCATATTGTAGTCATTACATGTTTTTAATTTTCTTGATTTGAGATGACAGATTGTAATTTCAATGTGTCCTACAAGGGTAGGGAGTGAAAGGTAGCTAGCCATACGCAACTTCACAGCTTTGCAGCCTAGTGTCACAGCTTGTGCTGGAATTAGAAAAGAATGGGATTGTTATAATGTTCAGCAAAGAGAAAGTGGTTTGGGAGGTATTATTGAATTAGATATAAGTTAACGGTACACCCGAGATCATCAGCTGCGACTAACGTGCAGGTCGCTTACACCCGAGATCATCAGCTGCAATTAACGTGCAGGTCGCTTACACCCGAGATCATCAGCTGCAATTAACGTGCAGGTCGCTTACACCCGAGATCATCAGCTGTGACTAACGTGCAGGTCGCTTACACCCGAGATCATCAGCTGCAATTAACGTGCAGGTCGCTTACACCCGAGATCATCAGCTGTGACTAACGTGCAGGTCGCTTACACCCGAGATCATCAGCTGCAATTAACGTGCAGGTCGCTTACACCCGAGATCATCAGCTGTGACTAACCTGCAGGTCGCTTACACCCGAGATCATCAGCTGCGACTAACCTGCAGGTCGCCAGGGGAGATTACAATAATGAAAGGTTTTTATATAGTGGGAAGGGCCGAAAGTCTTCCTGATGTCAAAAGTTTTAGTTCCAGTTTTTACATTTGAAAAAATAAAAAATTTTTCGACCCAGAAGCACTTGAGCATTCAGCTCTTCGGCTCGGTGCCATGGACATCGTAATCCTTCGGTTCGGTGCCATGGACATCGTAACCCTTCGGTTCGGTGCCACGAACACTGTAAATCTGGGAACCTGTGGCTTTTCTGCCAGCCCGCGGAATTGAACCCGCACTCACAGAGGGCTAGTCACCCGTAGTCTAACGGGCTATGAACAGGCTGGGCAGACGGGCCCAGTTTTTACATTATATCTTGGATGAATTAAGAAGTACAAAGTATCACAGTTAATTGACATAATGAATGTATATTTGATAATAGGCATAATGAATGTATATTTGATAATTGACATAATGAATGTATATTTGATAATTGACATAATGAATGTATATTTGATAATAGACATAATGAATGTATATTTGATAATTGGCATAATGAATGTATATTTGATAATTGACATAATGAATGTATATTTGATAATTGACATAATGAATGTATATTTGATAATTGGCATAATGAATGTATATTTGATAATTGACATAATGAATGTATATTTGATAATTGACATAATGAATGTATATTTGATAATTGACATAATGAATGCATATTTGATAATTGACATAATGAATGTATATTTGAACATTGAAGAGGAGGACATTTTGGTGAAGGGTTTTATCTTTTTATCATGCATTATTTTATTGTTGTACTTGCATTATTATAGGCTACTTGGATTACTTTATTGATGTGTTTTGGTTGTGGGATGCATTCATGTATGTACAATTTTTCCATGCCCAAGGAAGCGTTGCAAGATGATGTCTCACAGGGTCTGAGCTCAACTAACCTGTGGGATTTCCGGGGTCTAAAACTTTATCGAGGGTTTAGACCATAGGTTCCCAACGGGGGCGGTACCGCCCACCGGGGGCGCTGAGAAGTTGGAAGGGGGCGCTGGGTTGAAAAGTAAATTTTGGGGGCGTTGAGGACCATCCGCCGCCCCCTAAGCTGAAAATTCAAAGTCACGCGAGTCCTGCCCACACGCAACAATTAATAGTGCAATAGAAAGAATATGTGGATATTGTACCAGATTATGTTGGAATCAAAGAAGAAATCCAGAAACTATGATGTCGAGTATTTGAAATAGGTTTTATTCAATCACCCACAAACAAGACATTATCAATGTGTCTGAATTTTCCACAAGATGTTTTCAAATAAAGCTATGAAACTATTGCGATTAGAAGAACATGTGAGTAAAATACATCGTGGGAGAAAAGATGAAAATGTATCTTATGTTCAAGCTTAGAAATCAACATTCGAGATGTCCAACTTTGGCTGGTATGGTTTCGGCAGCAGCAAAACAAGAAAATGATGGGTTACCTCGTCATGCAACATTTCCTTACTTATTGCTAAATCTGAAAACCGCACACTATTGGCGAAGAATTGATACTTCCAGCAGTGAGTGAGGTTCTGTGTTCTGTACTGCATAGGCCGCGGTCTGAAATTATTTTTAAGCCTCATCGAGAAATAACACAGTGTAGAGATGAATCGTCGAAATGATGTTTTGACGACTACTTTGAACTTTTTTATAACTTCATGCGTCTTCTTTACAAACAAATGAGTCTTTACCTCTGGCACACGTTCGCTTCATAAAAGATGAAAACATTTGTCAAGAACTATTATTTGCAAAAAAAATTAGAATCGGACAATAAAGAAAAATCGATATTTGACGTATTGGAATACCATTTTTAAGAAAAAGAATTCCGCTGAATAATATCTTGTCTGCTGCCGATGGTGCTCTGGTAATGGTTGGACGCTACAGCCAGTTGAATTCATATTTGAAAAACTGTCCCAAATGTAGTCGCTGTGCGTCGTGCAAATGAGCGGCAGTAATTTTTTTTTCTGATACTAATGTCTGTCATTATAATTTTTTATCAACGGAGAGAAAATAGAAAACGTGAACAGTGTTGAATATCTCGGTTTACTGCTAACAACAGATGGAAATGTGAAGAGTGTTGAATATCTCGGTTCACTGCTAACAACAGATGGAAATGGGATGCAGGTAATTAAAAGAAGAACAAACATGGCTTTACAAAAAAATTAAACAACTAAAAATAGTATAGAATGGAACTAATAGAAAAACAAAGATTAGAACAATAAGAGCATGCATATTCCCAGTGGCAACATATGGATGTGAAGCATGGATATTTAACAAGGCTGTAGAAAAACATATACCTGCTTATGAATATAAGTGTTACAGTAGAGTCCTTCCTATATCATGTACAGAGAAGAAAACAAATAGATCTATCCAGAAAGAACTCAAAATCAATTAGCGAGCTACATAAACCATCAGTATGCATACTCCTTGATATCTGTTGGGAGAGACTGAGCACGTGTGGGTCTGCCCGGAGTGCAATGATGTCAGTTTAGTAACCAATGAGTAACCAATAACCAATAGTATTATACATATTAAATCGTAAACATAAGACAATATTTCAAAACTGTCTTGTCTTAAATACTTCCAGGTCTTCAGCCACGAACAGATGATAAATTTCTTCTACGTTTTCTACGTGCACGTAAGTTTGATCAAGAGAAAACATTTGAGCTTGTGAAGAGCTACTACAAAACCAGGCAACAATATCCTGAAATATTTGATGACATCAAGCCATCACGTGTTAGAAGTGTTTTAGAAAACGGTTCAATAGAGTTTACAGGTCACAGAGACAATAATGGCTGTGCGATTGTCATCTTCAGACCAGGTGAGTAGTCAATATTAAAACTATTAGATCAGGTGAGTTGTCAATTAAAACTATTAGATCAGGTGAGTTGTCATTATCAGACCAAGTGAGTTGTCAATATTAGAACTATTAGATCAGGTGAGTTGTCAATATTAGAACAATTAGATCAGGTGAGTTGTCAATATTAGAACTATTAGAACAGGAGATTTGTCAATATTAGACCAAGTGAGTTGTCAATATTAGAACTATTAGACCAGGTGAGTTGTTAATATTAGAACTATTAAAACAGGTGAGTTGTCAATATTATAACTATTATACCAGATTAGTTGTCAATATTAGACCAGATGAGTTGTCAATATTAGATCAGGTGAGTTGTCAATAAAAAAAACTATTAGACCAGGTGAGTTGTCAATATTATAACTATTAGATCGGGTGAGTTGTCAATATTAGAACTATTAGACCAGGTGAGTTGTCAATATTAGAACTATTAGAACAGGTGAGTTGTCAATATTAGAACTATTAGAACAAGTGAGTTGTCAATATTAGAACTATTAGAACAGGTGAGTTGTCAATATTAGAACTATTAGACCAGGTGAGTTGTCAATATTAGAACTATTAGACTAGGTGAGTTGTCAATATTAGAACTATTAGATCAGGTGAGTTGTCAATATTAGAACTATTAGATCAGGAGATTTGTCAATATTAGAACTATTAGATCAGGTGAGTTGTCAATATTAGAACTATTAGATCAGGAGATTTGTCAATATTAGAACTATTAGATCAGGAGATTTGTCAATATTAGAACTATTAGATCAGGTGAGTTGTCAATATTAGAACTATTAGATCAGGAGATTTGTCAATATTAGAACTATTAGATCAGGAGATTTGTCAATATTAGAACTATTAGACCAGGTGAGTTGTCAATATTAGAACTATTAGACCAGGTGAGTTGTCAATATTAGAACTAATAGACCAGGTGAGTTGTCAATATTAGACCAGGTGAGTTGTCAATATTAGAACTAATAGACCAGGTGAGTACATAGGTACATTTTTCTGCGGAGATCCAATGATTGTTTGCTGGAGCTGCAGAGTTCGTGGTTTGTGCAACACTTTCGACACCGAGCCATATTGAGTGCAGCTCGAAGCAATAATGTCTTTAGAGACTATACTTTCACATTAAAACACACAAAAACCAGCCGAACATCAAACATGTTTAAAACAAACTAAATATAAATACAATTATTGTGTACAGACTAGACAAAAATACAGCACAGCAATAAAACAATTTGAAAACAGAAAATCGTTAGACCATATCAGCTTAATTGCAGAACATAAGTATCCCATTTCTTGCAGTTGAAGTGTGAGACTTGCTGTTATTGTAAAATTTGACAAATGGAGACAACACAAATGTCATAATAATATATCTTCTTCTACGTTCTCAGTTGGTGTTGACTCCGGATTATCTTCTTCTTTTTCTTCTTCAGTGATCAACTTCTGCTATGTGACTACTCCGGTATGTGTCATAAACAGGGTGGTGCGCTTGAGGTCTTCACCGGTTCCCCATAGTTTGTTTTGTAGGGTTCTTTCTGTAAACCAGATTTCCATTTTCACACTGCTCAGGATGGGGTAGTCTTGCAGGATGTGCTCTTGGGACTGCTTTGGTGCCCTACAGGTGCAGGCAGCCGAGTCCTTGAGACAAATTCTATGGAGGTGTGCTCTGAGACTGCAGTGTCCCGTTCCAAAGTCGGAAGACTATGGTATGTGCTCGTCTGTTTAGTGTAGTTATAATGTCGTGCTCTGGGTTGTATCCTCCGCTTGTATTTCTCCACATAATTTTTCTGGATTGTTTCAGGAGAGTCTTTGCTTCTGTAAAGTTTTGTGTTGGGTGGTGTTGTGTTAAGCTCCCTCCAGCCCTTGCAAGTTTGTCAGCTTTTAATTTCCTGTCAGATTCTTTAATAAAGGTTGCGTCTGTCACAGGTTGTCAACCAAGCCATACAGTTTGTCTTGTACCCTGGTGTGAGCCACATCTTTCTTATCAGGTCTACATACTGCGGGCAGTTCTGTAGGGCATGCTCTGTCGTCATGTTACAGTTGCACAGGCCGTTGGTACATATCTTGAATCTAGTGTATGCTGCATCATTATCATCAGGTGTCATGCAGGCTGGCGTAGGCGATCGTGGATCTCCACAAATCTCTGTCTCTGGTGGTGTTTGCTATCATCTCAGATGTTGACGCTCTTCCATACCATGAAATCAGATAGTCCAAAGTTTTCTTTCTCTGTCTTCCTTTGTCTCGTCTCTCCTCGATTTTACCAGTTGTTACAATGTGTTATAAACCTTCCTTTTTCATTACATGCCGAAGAATGATGATTGCCTCTTTCTTATAGTGATGATACGCTTTCTCGGTGTCTTGATTTCATTCAACACCTCAACATTAGTCATTTTAGCAGTCCATGGGATTCTCATCATTCGTCAGTGTACAGGTAGTGTTTCCTTTTATTGTTACCCGTCCGGAGGCGAAGTATGACAGTTTAGCCCCTTCTGGACAGTTGGTAATATCCATTGTTCTTGTTTTGTTTTGGATGTTTTTTTAAAATCCCACTTTGCTTTATATTGCTCTTTTGACGATGGTTTTTGCTTCTTCATAGCTGACCAGGTTGTCATCTTGGGGCATTCCTGCTCTCTGTATTCAGCCTGTCAGCATCTTCATTTTCCTTGAGCTTGCAGGGTGAGGGTTATCGACTTGATCAACGTTTTCCAAACTGATGTCCGTGGACCCAGGGGACCCTGAGGTACTCACATGGGGGCCTCAAGTGCTTGAAGAAATATTATGAACTTTGACATTTCAAAAGAAAATAAATGTTACTCCCAATTATATAAGCCTAATGTTTTCTTTATTGTTTATTAAAATGTTAAATTGCAGACATTGTTTACTTTTGTAACACACATATAATTGCAGACATTGTTTACTTTTGTAACACACAGATAATTTGCAGACATTGTTTACTTTTGTAACACACATATAATTTGCAGACATTGTTTACTATTGTAACACACATATAATTCAGACATTGTTTACTTTTGTAACACACATATAATTTGCAGACATTGTTTACTATTGTAACACACATATAATTTGCAGACATTGTTTACTATTGTAACACACATATAATTTGCAGACATTGTTTACTTTTGTAACACACAGATAATTGCAGACATTGTTTACTTTTGTAACACACAGATAATTCAGACATTGTTTACTTTTGTAACACACAGATAATTCAGACATTGTTTACTATTGTAACACACAGATAATTGCAGACATTGTTTACTATTGTAACACATAGATAATTCAGACATTGTTTACTTTTGTAACACACATATAATTTGCAGACATTGTTTACTATTGTAACACACAGATAATTCAGACATTGTTTACTATTGTAACACACATATAATTCAGACATTGTTTACTTTTGTAACACACATATAATTTGCAGACATTGTTTACTATTGTAACACACAGATAATTCATACATTGTTTACTTTTGTAACACACAGATAATTGCAGACATTGTTTACTTTTGTAACACACAGATAATTCAGACATTGTTTACTATTGTAACACACATATAATTCAGACATTGTTTACTATTGTAACACACAGATAATTGCAGACATTATTTACTATTGTAACACACATATAATTCAGACATTGTTTACTTTTGTAACACACAGATAATTCAGACATTATTTACTATTGTAACACACAGATAATTGCAGACATTGTTTACTATTGTAACACACATATAATTCAGACATTGTTTACTATTGTAACACACATATAATTCAGACATTGTTTACTATTGTAACACACATATAATTTGCAGACATTGTTTACTATTGTAACACACATATAATTTGCAGACATTGTTTACTTTTGTAACACACAGATAATTGCAGACATTGTTTACTTTTGTAACACACAGATAATTCAGACATTGTTTACTTTTGTAACACACAGATAATTCAGACATTGTTTACTATTGTAACACACAGATAATTGCAGACATTGTTTACTATTGTAACACATAGATAATTCAGACATTGTTTACTTTTGTAACACACATATAATTTGCAGACATTGTTTACTATTGTAACACACAGATAATTCAGACATTGTTTACTATTGTAACACACATATAATTCAGACATTGTTTACTTTTGTAACACACATATAATTCAGACATTATTTACTATTGTAACACACAGATAATTCAGACATTATTTACTATTGTAACACACAGATAATTGCAGACATTGTTTACTATTGTAACACACATATAATTCAGACATTGTTTACTATTGTAACACACATATAATTCAGACATTGTTTACTATTGTAACACACAGATAATTCAGACATTATTTACTATTGTAACACACAGATAATTGCAGACATTGTTTACTATTGTAACACACATATAATTCAGACATTGTTTACTATTGTAACACACATATAATTCAGACATTGTTTACTATTGTAACACACAGATAATTCAGACATTATTTACTATTGTAACACACAGATAATTGCAGACATTGTTTACTATTGTAACACACATATAATTCAGACATTGTTTACTATTGTAACACACATATAATTCAGACATTGTTTACTATTGTAACACACAGATAATTCAGACATTATTTACTATTGTAACACACATATAATTCAGACATTGTTTACTTTTGTAACACACAGATAATTCAGACATTATTTACTATTGTAACACACAGATAATTGCAGACATTGTTTACTATTGTAACACACAGATAATTCAGACATTGTTTACTATTGTAACACACATATAATTCAGACATTATTTACTATTGTAACACACAGATAATTCAGACATTGTTTACTATTGTAACACACAGATAATTGCAGACATTGTTTACTATTGTAACACACATATAATTCAGACATTGTTTACTATTGTAACACACAGATAATTCAGACATTGTTTACTATTGTAACACACATATAATTCAGACATTGTTTACTATTGTAACACACATATAATTAGACATTGTTTACTATTGTAACACACAGATAATTCAGACATTATTTACTATTGTAACACACAGATAATTGCAGACATTATTTACTATTGTAACACACATATAATTCAGACATTGTTTACTTTTGTAAACACATATAATTCAGACATTGTTTACTATTGTAACACACAGATAATTCAGACATTGTTTACTATTGTAACACACATATAATTAGACATTGTTTACTATTGTAACACACAGATAATTCAGACATTGTTTACTATTGTAACACACAGATAATTCAGACATTGTTTACTATTGTAACACACAGATAATTGCAGACATTGTTTACTATTGTAACACACAAATTATTGCAGACATTGTTTACTATTGTAACACACATATAATTCAGACATTGTTTACTATTGTAACACACATATAATTAGACATTGTTTACTATTGTAACACACAGATAATTCAGACATTATTTACTATTGTAACACACATATAATTCAGACATTGTTTACTATTGTAACACACAGATAATTGCAGACATTGTTTACTATTGTAACACACAGATAATTCAGACATTGTTTACTATTGTAACACACAGATAATTCAGACATTGTTTACTATTGTAACACACATATAATTCAGACATTGTTTACTATTGTAACACACAGATAATTCAGACATTGTTTACTATTGTAACACACAAATTATTGCAGACATTGTTTACTATTGTAACACACAGATATCCTGTACATTTTCATATATAGCAACTTGTGGGAGTCCGCAGCTGCAGAATGTATTTAAAAGGGTGTTCATGGTAATGCAAAGTTTAGGAACCGCTGCACTAGATGACTACACTCTCAGAATTATAACAATATATTAGAATGACTATAATATATAACAGCGCTGTCCAACTTGACGCTCGAGGGCGCCATGTCGCTTTATTTTACTACATTTGTCGCAACCTTAATTACAGTTTTAAAAATAAAAACAAGAAGTATTTCTGAATAACAAAATGTATCATCTTTTATAAACTCTGTCTTTCTCACTTTTGCAATCTTGTTTTCTTCTATAACCATTCTACTGTCACACTTTACCTGATGGAGATAGTCATGCTGCTTTGTTACTTGTCGATATGGAGATTATAGCGGTGATAATATCTCTGGAGTGACTACAGACGCAGACATTCACTAATACATGAATGCTCAGCGACTCTATGAGCATGATACAGTAGATCAAGACTGGTCACCCATGCATACTCAGCGACTCTATGAACATGATAAAGTAGATCAAGACTGGTCACCCATGCATACTCAGCGACTCTATGAACATGATAAAGTAGATCAAGACTGGTCACCCATGCATACTCAGCGACTCTATGAACATGATAAAGTAGATCAAGACCGGTTATGTATGAATGCTCAACGACTCTATGAGCATGATACAGTAGATCAAGACTTGTTATGCATGAATGCTCAGCGACTCTATGAGCATGATAAAGTAGATCAAGACCGGTTATGTATGAATGCTCAACGACTCTATGAGCATGATAAAGTAGATCAAGACTGGTTATGCATGAATGCTCTGCGACTCTATGAACATGATAAAGTAGATCAAGACTGGTTATGCATGAATGCTCTGCGACTCTATGAACATGATAAAGTAGATCAAGACTGGTTATGCATGAATGCTCTGCGACTCTATGAGCATGATACAGTAGATCAAGACAGGTTATGCATGAATGCTCTGCAACTCTATGAGCATGATACAGTAGATGAAGACCGGTTATGTACGAAGGGATGCAACTAATGCAAAATGCAACAATCCAGACACTTACCTTCATCTTTGTCTCAGGTTATGCTGGAGTGAAGGGCAATGAGAGAGCGGATGCACTGACGGGCAATGCAACGATTGAGAATGGATCTTCAATGGACAAAAATGACATCATCAACGCTCTTAGAGAAAACATACACTCTGAAGATTTCAACAAAGAAGATAAAGGGTATTCTCTATCTCCGTTGCGCAAGTTATCCATACCGATAGGTGCAGCAAGATGGGAAAACCATGAGAGAAACTCCAGTAGATACATCAATCAATACAGAACGGGAGTTGTTAGTCTAAACACACTGAGATATATGCTTAGGAGGAGATCGGAGCAATTATGGACATGTGCAATATGAAGGTGCAACATGTGCAATATGAAGGTGCAACATGTGCAATATGAAGATGCAACATGTGCAATATGAAGGTGCAACATGTGCAATATGAAGGTGCAACATGTGCAATATGAAGATGCAACATGTGCAATATGAAGGTGCAACATGTGCAATATGAAGGTGATCCTGAAATGAACAACGAACAATGAAGAAATCGCCGGTATCTCAACTTATCCCTTCAAACAAATAACACATCTGAACCGACTCTGCTTTGAGAGATCGGCCACTGATTGATCAGCATGTACTCTAAATAAAACGTCTAGCTCTGTATCTTGTTTCTCCAGACATCTCTATCGTTGATAGAATGTTCTTCATGTTTCTGTGTTTGTGCCAGCAGCCATCTTGTCTTGCTTACAGACATCTTTAGATATCAGTTTGAGTTTTCCAATCCGTCTCTTCCCTATGACCAGATGTTATTTATTAAAAATATATCTGTAAATGTGGTCATCCTCTACTCCATGAGGAAGATGTAGCACAGTTGTGCCAGCTGTATATGCATTATATGGCTTATGTATATATATATATATTATCAGAATACTAAGAGCATTCATATTCCCATTTGTAACGTATGGGATGTGAAACGTAGACATTTAAAAAGACTGTGGAAGAGCATATATGTGCTTTTTATTGTCAGAGCCGCCCGAGTGGTTACCGGGGCCCAAATTTGGGGTGTAAAGAATAGAACCAATGTTACCTGCCGCGCATGTTGTAAGAGGCGACTAAGGAGATTTGGCTGAAATCGGATGCATGTATCCTAAATGTGTAGAAGTCTATGCGTTTAGGGGCCTACCAAATCAATGTGCAACGTATACACGTTCTTATCAAAGATCAAACATATCACAAAGAGTGATTAAAATTGGTCGTAAAGAACGAACGCAAAGAAGAAGAAGATTGTCAGTGTTACAGAAGAGTCATCCGTGTATCATGGACAGAGAAGACAGCGCAAGAACATATATCAGCTTTTTATTGTAAGTGTTACAGAAGAATCATCCGTATATCATGGACAGAGAAGAGAACAAATAGATTTATTCAGAAAAAAACCCAAAATCAAAGAAAACTGGTCGATGCTACAAATAAAAATGAGAAAATTGAATTCTTTTGAACATAATAAAGAGACACGATGGGCTGGAGAATACTATTATGGAAGAATGTATGCCAGTAAAGAAGAAGAGAAGAAGAAGAAGAAGATCACGGAGAAGATGTATTCAGAATGTAACTGATGATTTTAGCATGATGACTGAGGAGGCGGGACGGGACATCTGACCTGTTAGAGAGATTCGGCTTTAAACCCTTTAGATAGATAGATAGATAGATAGATATATAGCTAGAGAGAGAGAGAGAGAGACAGAGAGAGAGAGACAGAGAGAGATAAATTCTGAAGGATTGTTATGGTGACAAAGTTCTGCTCAGAACAAGCTTTTTGATGATATATATTATATGACTGTTGTATAGACATAATAAGTTGTAATTTGACTGTCTCCACCAGGTCTCTGGGACTTTGACCAAGTCACTTACGTTGATATAGTACGGTCATTCTATTTGCTGATGTCCAAGGTTATGGAGGTGAGTATATGCAGACTTATCTGATTTGTCTGTCGCAATAATCCAATTCTTCAGTTATATTTTAGTCTTCCCCTTTTTCTTCTACCATTTACTACTTTTATAGAAGTGTTAGGTCGGTGTATGTAGTGATCTTGTTCTAATGTATTTTGTAAGTTGATATTCATTTTCTTCTACCATTTACTTCTTTTATAGAAGTGTTAGGTCGGTGTATGTAGTGATCTTGTTCTAATGTATTTTGTAAGTTGATATTCATTTTCTTCTACCATTTACTTCTTTATAGAAGTGTTAGGTCGGTGTATGTAGTGATCTTGTTCTAATGTACTTTGTAAGTTGATATTCATTTTCTTCTACCATTTACTTCTTTTATAGAAGTGTTAGGTCGGTGTATGTAGTGATCTTGTTCTAAGGTATTTTGTAAGTTGATATTCATTTTCTTCTACCATTTACTTCTTTTATAGAAGTGTTAGGTCGGTGTATGTAGTGATCTTGTTCTAATGTATTTTGTAAGTTGATATTCATTTTCTTCTACCATTTACTTCTTTATAGAAGTGTTAGGTCGGTGTATGTAGTGATCTTGTTCTAATGATTTGTAAGTTGATATTCATTTTCTTCTACCATTTACTTCTTTTATAGAAGTGTTAGGTCGGTGTATGTAGTGATCTTGTTCTAATGTATTTTGTAAGTTGATATTCATTTTCTTCTACCATTTACTTCTTTATAGAAGTGTTAGGTCGGTGTATGTAGTGATCTTGTTCTAATGTACTTTGTAAGTTGATATTCATTTTCTTCTACCATTTACTTCTTTATAGAAGTGTTAGGTCGGTGTATGTAGTGATCTTGTTCTAATGTATTTTGTAAGTTGATATTCATTTTCTTCTACCATTTACTTCTTTATAGAAGTGTTAGGTCGGTGTATGTAGTGATCTTGTTCTAATGTATTTTGTAAGTTGATATTCATTTTCTTCTACCATTTACTTCTTTTATAGAAGTGTTAGGTCGGTGTATGTAGTGATCTTGTTCTAATGTACTTTGTAAGTTGATATTCATTTTCTTCTACCATTTACTTCTTTATAGAAGTGTTAGGTCGGTGTATGTAGTGATCTTGTTCTAATGTACTTTGTAAGTTGATATTCATTTTCTTCTACCATTTACTTCTTTATAGAAGTGTTAGGTAGGTGTATGTAGTGATCTTGTTCTAATGTATTTTGTAAGTTGATATTCATTTTCTTCTACCATTTACTTCTTTATAGAAGTGTTAGGTCGGTGTATGTAGTGATCTTGTTCTAAGGTACTTTGTAAGTTGATATTCATTTTCTTCTACCATTTACTTCTTTTATAGAAGTGTTAGGTAGGTGTATGTAGTGATCTTGTTCTAATGTATTTTGTAAGTTGATGTTCATTTTTTTCTACCATTTACTTCTTTTATAGAAGTGTTAGCTCGGTGTATGTAGTGATCTTGTTCTAAGGTACTTTGTAAGTTGATATTCATTTTCTTGTACCATTTACTTCTTTATAGAAGTGTTAGGTCGGTGTATGTAGTGATCTTGTTCTAATGTATTTTGTAAGTTGATATTCATTTTCTTCTACCATTTACTTCTTTATAGAAGTGTTAGATCGGTGTATGTAGTGATCTTGTTCTAATGTATTTTGTAAGTTGATATTCATTTTCTTGTACCATTTACTTCTTTATAGAAGTGTTAGGTCGGTGTATGTAGTGATCTTGTTCTAATGTATTTTGTAAGTTGATATTCATTTTCTTCTACCATTTACTTCTTTTATAGAAGTGTTAGGTCGGTGTATGTAGTGATCTTGTTCTAATGTATTTTGTAAGTTGATATTCATTTTCTTGTACCATTTACTTCTTTATAGAAGTGTTAGGTCGGTGTATGTAGTGATCTTGTTCTAATGTATTTTGTAAGTTGATATTCATTTTCTTCTACCATTTACTTCTTTTATAGAAGTGTTAGGTCGGTGTATGTAGTGATCTTGTTCTAATGTATTTTGTAAGTTGATATTCATTTTCTTCTACCATTTACTTCTTTTATAGAAGTGTTAGGTCGGTGTATGTAGTGATCTTGTTCTAAGGTATTTTGTAAGTTGATGTTCATTTTCTTCTACCATTTACTTCTTTTATAGAAGTGTTAGGTCGGTGTATGTAGTGATCTTGTTCTAATGTACTGTGTAAGTTGATATTCATTTTCTTAGCATTCTTTTCAAGGCATGTCGTTAGAGGCGACTGATGTAGGGGTCTAGGGAAGCTACCATAGTAAATAAAAAACCTCGCAGAAACCAGATGTGTTGTCCTACTTGTAAGCGCATAAGTGACACAACGTACAATCGCTCTTAGACTCAGATCACATACAGATCGGAAATAGTGGTTTAATAAGTGGTCGATATGGAGCGTTCGAAGAAGAAGAAGATGCCATCGCTCCATTTTTGCGTGATTTTCCTCTTGCTCTGTACTCGTTATACTTTTTCTGTGTGGCTCTCTGTGGTAGACGATACCATTCTTGTCAGGTGTCCAAACCATTTAATCTGTTGTTCTTTTATGAATTGCATAACTGGTTTCACATCCAGTCTTCTTCTGATTTTTTCATTTCTAATTTTATCTCTTATTGTCACACCTGCAGCTCTTCTAAGCCACCTTATCTCCGTCGTTATGATTTTCCGCTCATTAGCTGCTGTTATTGGCCATGTTTGACACTGGTAATATAACATTGGCCAGAAAATTGTTCCTATAAGACTTGCTTTAGATTTTAGCGGTATCTCTTTATGTGACAACAGTGGTGTTAACTGCCCCAGTACCTGGTTAGCGGTATCTCTTTATGTGACAATTATGTTGGGGGCGCCACGGTTTGCTTTCCATGGTTGGAGTGGCTATACATCATGCAATTATCCTCTACCGCCCGCCTCAAACAAGGCAGCCCCCTAGTCAGCAAGGGGCTGACCAGCCACATCTGCCTGATCTGTAAGGTGGACATGGATATAACAAAAGTAAAAAAATCAAATGTAAATATTTGTACCTAGAAACAAGAAAACAAATACACCTCTTAGAAGTGTTACACGGAACGTAAGGACCACATGTCCCGGACTTTACAACCTAAACGCGCCAAAAGACATAATGGTCTATGTCCTTGCCCCCATTCTCTTTGACATCTCCTTCACAGTCCTTTTATACCATTCCTTCATGAATGCTGATGGCGATGTTCTCATCCGACTAGATCTGATGGTTCACTCTTCACCTTGGCTCACTTATGATGAGTCACGCCTTTAACGCGTCTTTTAAAAATATACATATCAGAGCGAGTTGATGTTAGAGAGAGTTGACTTATTAAAGGGAATGGTGCCTGGAAGAAGAACGAGGAGAAACACATAGAAGACAGTGAGTGTAAGCTGTCATTGAAGATCTGAGAATCATTGCTGCTGACGTCGGGCCTTGCACAGAACATAGAGTTTTTCAAGACTGCTGTCATGTGAGCTAAGTTCTGGAAGGGATACGCTGCTAGATGATAATGATGATAGCAGAACGTGTACGCCAAACAATATAAAAATAAGAATGAACTCATTTCGGTGAATCCATTGTTGTTATAATACTAACTTCTATTTGTTATTGTTCGTTCGTTTGTTTGTTTGTTTGTTTGTTATGCGGAGGATTAAACCTTCTTCAAGCCGAAGGACACTTTTTATGTAATCTATGAACGATAATAAAAAGCACAAATCCTGTGTTTATGCTGAGCAGTCGACCATGTTTATAGCCAAGGGAGAAAACTGATTGTCAGAATCACACAAATGTTAAATAGAGTTGTCTAACTTGTTAATGATGTCGACATGCCAGTTTGACCAATCATCTTTGTTTTGAATCCAGTTTTGTCTTACATCGTCAGGATAAGAAGAGATTTCTAGAATGAACCTTTGTTTTCGCTTCGTAAATAGTGTTTTTACCGCATCTGTTACCTCTGAAATCCACCTTTTGCTTTTATATCCACTGTATTGGAGTAGCATTGCTCTTTGAGGCACAGTGTCTGATGGTAATCTGCTTATGTTGCTGAACCATTTAATTTGTTGTTTCTTGAGGAAGTACAGTACGAATGTTGTACCCACTTTTTTTCCTGATGTTTTCATGATGTCAACATAAAACTACACGGACCTCTGTGTAAGCTACACAAGACGGCAAAGTTTGTACAAGAGACAACGTTGAATGTGTAGACAATATCTCAAGCGAACGAAAGGGATTGAGAGAGTCTTTTCGAACAGAAGAATTTCATGGTTGTGAGTCCCACTCGCTGACCAGACTGAGAGAGATGGGTATCAATATTTCTACAGCCCGAAAAGAACGACATACCAAATATTCAAAGAGATTGAAAGAGAACAACATTAAACTGGCGTGTTGGGCTGCAGGAAGCTGCTAGATTTGTTGAGGCGGAGATTGGAGCACCTAGCTATAGACATGTCAGGACGTACGGATCAGATACCGTGCCGGCTGGCGTAGGCGATCACGGATCTCCCCAAATATCTGTCCCTGGTATTTGCTATCATCTCAGATCTTGAAGCTCTTCCGTGCCATGAAGTCAGACTGTCTAAAATGTTGTCACTCATTATTGTACAATACTTGTAAATTTAATATCTATCGATATTTTCTTATTAATGATGTCATATTACCGTTTACCTTTCTTCTTTATAGTTCTGTATGTTGCCCTTTATATCTTCTTCTTCTTTATAGTTCTGTATGTTGCCCTTTATATCTTCTTCTTTATAGTTCTGTATGTTGCCCTTTATATCTTCTTCTTCTTTATAGTTATGTATGTTGCCCTTTATATCTTCTTCTTCTTTATAGTTCTGTATGTTGCCCTTTATATCTTCTTCTTCTTCTTTGCGTTTGATTTTGTATGCTCGTCTAAACCATGAAATGCGTTGCCTCTATGAAGCTGCATGTCAGTTGGAGTTCTGTGAGAGTTCCCAATAGCTTGGTCTGTAAGCTTTGTTCATGAGGCCATGTTTCATTTCGTTGGTGTATGTATGATGGACATGACTGCAGGATGTTCTCTGGAGTCTGTGTTTCTGTCTGACATGCACACTGTGCAGTCTGAGCAGGCTTTATTCTGTGCATGTGATGGTCGAGCCTGCAGTGACCTGTTCTTAGGCGAAAGATTGTTGTGTGCTGTTTTCTGTTTAGTCTGCTGATGGGATCTTGTGGGTGTTTGCTGTGGGATTGTTGCCTCCATACCTCTTTGTACTTTCTTTTGATATCTGTCTTGATTTCTAGTAGTGATACTGGGTGTTTCTGTTGTGTAAGTTTTGTTCCCTCCTTAGCCATCCTGTCTGCTCTCTCATTTGTCCTTATATAAATGTGGGAGTTTGGGTGTGAGCATGTCTCGGTTTTTCTTTCACAGGATGAGATCACTCAGGTTAAAGGCGTACACTTTGTCGATAACTTGGATGGGTTCACTATGAAGCAGGCATCCAACGTCACACCAAGCTTTGTCAAATCTTTTGTGCAAGTTCTTCAGGTACGCCTTCAACTGGAAGAGAAATATTTTATATTTGTACTTGGGTGTAGAATCACATATATCGGCAGGGCGGGCGGGGGTGGGGGGATGGGGCGTAGAGGCTAGATACTCACCTCTTGTTCCAAAGATACTCAGTTCGCTCCCTCGTGGTAACATCAGAGATGTCTGCTCTCAGTGTAGGTGAGATCAAGTTCCTAGTTGTACAGGAGACAGACGATAACATGTAGGTAACAAGTAGGTGCTGTTGAACATGTATAAGAACCCATACCAGTTTCAAATGGAGAAGAGTAGGCTGGAGAAGAGTAGGCTGGAGAAGAGTAGGTTGGAGAAGAGTAGGCTGGAGAAGAGTAGGCTGGAGAAGAGTAGGCTGGAGAAGAGTAGGCTGGAGAAGAGTAGGCTGGAGAAGAGTAGGCTGGAGAAGAGTATGTTGGAGAAGAGTAGGCTGGAGAAGAGTAGGCTGGAGAAGAGTAGGTTGGAGAAGAGTAGGCTGGAGAAGAGTATGTTGGAGAAGAGTAGGCTGGAGAAGAGTAGGCTGGAGAAGAGTAGGCTGGAGAAGAGTAGGCTGGAGAAGAGTAGGCTGGAGAAGAGTAGGCTGGAGAAGAGTAGGCTGGAGAAGAGTAGGCTGGAGAAGAGTAGGCTGGAGAAGAGTAGGTTGGAGAAGAGTAGGCTGGAGAAGAGTAGGTTGGAGAAGAGTAGGTTGGAGAAGAGTAGGCTGGAGAAGAGTAGGCTGGAGAAGAGTAGGTTGGAGAAGAGTAGGCTGGAGAAGAGTATGTTGGAGAAGAGTAGGCTGGAGAAGAGTAGGCTGGAGAAGAGTAGGCTGGAGAAGAGTAGGCTGGAGAAGAGTAGGCTGGAGAAGAGTAGGCTGGGGAAGAGTAGGCTGGAGAAGAGTAGGCTGGAGAAGAGTAGGCTGGAGAAGAGTAGGTTGGAGAAGAGTAGGCTGGAGAAGAGTAGGTTGGAGAAGAGTAGGTTGGAGAAGAGTAGGCTGGAGAAGAGTAGGCTGGAGAAGAGTAGGCTGGAGAAGAGTAGGCTGGAGAAGAGTAGGCTGGAGAAGAGTAGGCTGGAGAGAGTAGGCTGGAGAAGAGTAGGCTGGAGAAGAGTAGGCTGGAGAAGAGTAGGCTGGAGAAGAGTAGGCTGGAGAAGAGTAGGCTGGAGAAAGTAGGCTGGAAGAGTAGGCTGGAGAGAGTAGGCTGGAAGGCCGCTTTCCCGGGCACAGTTCAGTAGAAATATAAAACAATACAATTCTTACACACAAAAATCTCCGGCATTGGTATGGTAATTTACATACTGGGGTATCACCGTTGCTACGGAGCTCGTAACACTGTCGCTGAGATCTTCCTGTGTAAGAAAGAGATCGGAGCATATTGTTACTCACCAAAGTGTAAGAAAGAGATCGGAGCATACATGGCTACTCACCAAAGTGTAAGAAAGAGATCGGAGCATACATGGTTACTCACCGAAGTGTAAGAAAGAGATCGGAGCATACATGGCTACTCACCAAAGTGTAAGAAAGAGATCGGAGCATACATGGTTACTCACCGAAGTGTAAGAAAGAGATCGGAGCATACATGGTTACTCACCGAAGTGTAAGAAAGAGATCAGAGCACACATGGTTACTCACCGAAGTGTAAGAAAGAGATCGGAGCATACATGGCTACTCACCAAAGTGTAAGAAAGAGATCGGAGCACACATGGTTACTCACCAAAGTGTAAGAAAGAGATCGGAGCATACATGGTTACTCACCAAAGTGTAAGAAAGAGATCGGAGCATACATGGTTACTCACCGAAGTGTAAGAAAGAGATCGGAGCATACATGGTTACTCACCAAAGTGTAAGAAAGAGATCGGAGCATACATGGTTACTCACCGAAGTGTAAGAAAGAGATCGGAGCATACATGGTTACTCACCAAATTGTAAGAAAGAGATCGGAGCATACATGGTTACTCACCGAAGTGTAAGAAAGAGATCGGAGCACACATGGTTACTCACCGAAGTGTAAGAAAGAGATCGGAGCACACATGGTTACTCACCAAAGTGTAAGAAAGAGATCGGAGCACACATGGTTACTCACCGAAGTGTAAGAAAGAGATCGGAGCATACATGGTTACTCACCGAAGTGCAATTATGATGGTCCTATCAATCCTTGTCAGGTGTTGAATTATTTCATTTCTTGTTTATCCCTGTTGATAACTTGACATTTCATTTCTTTTGATTTCTGCATTTCTTGATATCTTTTTGTTATGACTTTAATATTATAACTTCCTCTTTCAGGATGTGCTACCACTGAGGTTTAAAGTTTTTGACATAGTCAACGAACCAGCATTTTTGATCTTGTTTTTCAATGGTCAAACCATTTCTCAAAGAAAAATTGGCCAAACGGGCAAGTCAAATTTTTACTTTTTTATTCACAAAATAATATTTTACTTTCACTGTCCATGACGGTGGGTACAGTGGCGTCTCGTAATTAAGAACCATTAGGTAGTGGTGGTAGGTAGTTATCTAAGATAGTAGTAGTAGTAGTAGTAGTAGTAGTAGTAGTAGTAGTAGGTAGTAGTAGTAGTAGGTAGTGGTAGTAGTAGTAGTAGATAGTGGTAGTAGTAGGTAGTGGTAGTAGTAGTAGTAGTAGTAGTAGTAGGTGGTGGAAGTAGTAGATAGTAGTAGTAGAAGTAGGTAGTAGTAGGTTGTAGTAGTAGGTAGTAGTATGTACTAGGTAGTAGTAGGTAGTAGTAGTAGGTAGTGGTTTTTTTGTAGGTAGTAGTAGTAGTGAGTAGTAGTAGGGAGTAGTAGTAGTAGTAGGAGTGGTAGTAGGTAGGTAGTAGTAGGTAGGTAGTGTAGTAGTGAGTGAGTGGTAGTAAGTAGTAGTAGGTATAGTAGTGGGAGTGTAGGTGAGTAGTGTGCAGTGAGGGTAGAGGATAGAGTAGTGAGTAGTAGGTAGTAGAGGAGGTAGAGGGGTGTAGTAGGTGGTAGTAGAGGAGTAGTGGAGTAGGTAGTAGTGTAGGTAGTAGTAGTGGTAGTAGTAGGGTAGTAGGTAGTGAGTAGTAGTAGGTAGGTAGTAGTAGGTAGTAGTAGGTAGTAGTAGGTAGTATAGTAATTAGTAATGGTAGTGGTAGTAGTAGTAGTAAATAATAAACATATGTAGTTACTGATCAACTAATACAAGTCCTATAAATAAGATTTTGTTTTGTTTCTGGTATAGTTCATATTTAACGGTTCCAAGTTGGAGAATTTGTATGCTACAATTGATAGAAAGGTCTTGCCTACTGATTTTGGGGGAGAGCTACCAAAACTCTACAACAAGGTAAGTCAATTCTTCTTCTTTTGTCGTCACACTTTTATAGCGTTGTTGCCCAGTGTGGTTGTTTTCTATTTGTGTTTTGTTCTGCTTCAGTGTCTTCACCTTTCAACTCCAAACAGAGCACACGTCTTCAACAAACTTCTTCCAGCTCATCCTCTGTCTTCCCATCCATTCCAACTCTGTCCATGTTTTACATATCCTTTTACTATGTCTCCAACTCTGTCCATGTTTTACCTATCCTTTTACTATGTCTCCAACTCTGTCCATGTTTTACATATCCTTTTACTATGTCTCCAACTCTGTCCATGTTTTACCTTCTTCTTCTTCTTTGCGATCGTTTTTTTGATGATTATACCGTTAGACGCGTTCTTATGATGAAATCGATTGTTGTCTGGAGCTCATCTCTAGTGTCATGTAGTTTTGAATGTAGTGTTGTGTTGTAGGGCCAGCATTCCTTTCTTGGGAGGACATACAGGGGCAGTCTTGCAGGACATGTTCTATGGTTTGTTCAGAAGGAGCCACAGGAGCACAGAGGGGTTGGGGACAATCGCAACCTGTGTAGGTGTTTGTTCAGTCTGTTATGACCTATCCTGAGTCGGAAGATGATAGTCTGTCCTTGTCTGTCAAGTGTGTGGTAGTCATCGTTGGATGGTGTAGGTTCTTTTCTAATGTCCATGATAGCTCTTTTGTTTTAAAAGTATGTGATTTCAATATCTATTTGTTCACATTCTGCTCCCTTTTTAGCAAGTTTGTCTGCCTTCTCGTTACCTGGCACTCTGCAGTGTGATGGTACCCACTGAAGTGTAACTTTTTTGTTGGTAGAGATCTTGCTGAGCTCTTTTCTCAGGGATGGATGGTTACTCTGTAGGGCTTGCAAAACAGATAGAGCGTCTGTGAAAAATACCACTTGTTGGCAGTCAGAGTTGGAATTATTGATCATGATTGCGGCCTGTAGTAGTGCTTGAGCCTCTGCGGTGTAGTTTGAACAAAATTTACCAGTTGGCATGTACTTTGTTTCGGTGTGATTGTTGGGATATGTAATATAGATACCAGCCCCTCCGTTCTTAATTGCATCTGTTGCAGATCCATCGGTGTAGACGTAGATCCATGATTGTTTAGGGTAGTTTTCTTGGATCATGCACATAGTGGCTGTTCTCTTCTGCAGGTCATTGTGTATTTCTCCAGTTGTGATTCCACTAATTGTTGTTATGATTTTTGCTGTATCGCTAACTTGTTCCCAGGGAACAGGGTCGAGACTAGGTATCAGCGGTGTTGTGTGCATTGGTAGGTCATCTTGGTACTGTCTTTTAGTCGCTTTCCCCGATGGACGAAGCTGCTGCGTTTTAGTCGTCTAAGTGCCAGATCATTTAATCTTGCTTTCATTGGATGCAAGGGCATACTGGTGAATTTCTCCATCTGGATCATATTCTTGGTTTCCCTTCTGTAAGCCAGGGCTTGTACTCCAGTGGTTTTCTGCATCTCTGTGATAGGAGTAGATTTCATGGCTCCGGTGATGATCCTGAGTGCTTGATTTTGCACTCCGTCCAATGTCTGCAGGTGTGTGTTAGCAGCTGTAGCCCATGCTGTTGAACCGAACTCTAGGTGAGGTCTGATTGTTCCGCTGTAGACTTTCTTAAGTGTGTGTTCATTAGCTCCCCAGTTGGTACCTGCCAGTTTTCTGAGTATTCCAATTTTTCGTCTGGCCTTTCCTTCTGTGTTTTCTATATGCTTGTTCCATGTGAGTCGTTTATCAAATGTGATCCCTAGATAAGTTGGATTGCTTTCTTCTTGTATTGGGGTGGCTCCTAAGTGTATGTTGGCTGCTTTGTCCCTGGGGAGAGGGAGAACAGTGTTGTGGAGGTTTTGTCTGTGTTGATAGTAACGTACCATTTCTCTGCCCATTCCATAAGTTTATCTGCTGCTCGCTGTATTCTACCGGTTGCAGATGTTGTGTGTTCGTCTGCGCACCATAGCACTAAATCATCTGCATATAGAGCGGCCTTCACTCCAGCTGGCAGATCCTTTACTAGGTCATGTTTTACCTAACCTTTTACTATGTTTCCAACTCTGTCCATGTTTTACATATCCTTTTACTATGTCTCCAACTCTGTCCATGTTTTACATATCCTTTTACTATGTCTCCAACTCTGTCCATGTTTTACATATCCTTTTACTATGTCTCCAACTCTGTCCATGTTTTACCTTTTACTATGTCTCCAACTCTCTTCTCCAGGTATTTCTATGCCTCCACCTACCCCTCTTTCCCTGCGGGTTTCAAAACAATGCCTGCACTGCAATGCTTCCATTCGGTTTTTTTAATGTATGTCCTATCCATCGCCAGCGTCTCTTCCTGAGCTCTTTCTCCACATGTATCTGCTTAGTTCTTTCTCTGAGTCCCTTGCTCGTAATCTTATCATATCATCTCAGTCCCTCTGTTCTACACAATCATCCATTTATGAAGGTCTGTAGTTTTCTGGTGGTTGCTTCAGTGTCTTGGGTGATATTTATTTTTGCTTTTTTTACAAGATTCTGCTATGCCATCTATTCATCTATCCATCTATCCATATATCCATCTATCCATCTATCAATCTATCCATCTGTTTAGTGGTCTTTCTCCTTCATTGTTTAACCAGAGTCTGCTATGCCATCTATCCATCTGTTTGGTGGTCTTTCTCCTTTATTCCTGATTGTAGAAGACTGTATACAGTGGAGTTTGGTTGCATTTTTACAAAGTGGCCGAACCACTTCATTCTTTGTTTCTCAATGTAATTCAAGCAAGGTTCTGTCCCAACTTTCTTTTTACGCTGATGTTGGTGACTGTCTCTTCTCGTAGGCATCGCATTTCACATGTAGTTATTTTTTTAGTCTGTGCTTGGCTCATTGCCCCTGTGTGGTTCTGGTAACACAAAGTAGGCATGAAAATACTGTTGACCATCTGTGTTTAGCTGTCGGGGAGATGTTTGGGCACCTTAACAAAGGAGATAGCTGGTAGGTTACCAAGTCTCTAATAGTCTATTTTTTTTTAATTTTTAATCTTATCTCTCCTTGTTACTTCAATTATCTTCGACATGCATTTCATTTCTGTTGTTGTTGTTGTTTTTCTCTTTCGTTGTTCTTTTATTAAGCTTTAGTTATAAGGAAGTTGTGCGCTTTCACTACTCAAGTCACATTGGATGTTGTGGACTTTCACTACTCAAGTCACAGTGGATGTTGTGAAGGTAGCCAGTAGTGGTTTTGCCATGACTACAAGCAGTCTCACTATAAGACAGTAGTGGTTTTGCCATGACTACAAGCAGTCTCACTAGAAGATAGTAGTAGTAGTTTTGCCATGACTACAAGCAGTCTCACTAGAAGATAGTAGTAGTAGTTTTGCCATGACTACAAGCAGTCTCACTAGAAGATAGTAGTAGTAGTTTTGCCATGACTACAAGCAGTCTCACTAGAAGATAGTAGTAGTAGTTTTGCCATGACTACAAGCAGTCTCACTAGAAGATAGTAGTAGTAGTTTTGCCATGACTACAAGCAGTCTCACTAGAAGATAGTAGTAGTAGTTTTGCCATGACTACAAGCAGTCTCACTAGAAGATAGTAGTAGTAGTTTTGCCATGACTACAAGCAGTCTCACTAGAAGATAGTAGTAGTAGTTTTGCCATGACTACAAGCAGTCTCACTAGAAGATAGTAGTAGTAGTTTTGCCATGACTACAAGCAGTCTCACTAGAAGATAGTAGTAGTAGTTTTGCCATGACTACAAGCAGTCTCACTAGAAGATAGTAGTAGTAGTTTTGCCATGACTACAAGCAGTCTCACTAGAAGATAGTAGTAGTAGTTTTGCCATGACTACAAGCAGTCTTACTAGAAGATAGTAGGGGTTTTGCCATGACTACAAGCAGTCTCACTAGAAGATAGTAGTGGGTTTGCCATGACTACAAGCAGTCTCACTATAAGATAGTAGTAGTGGTTTTGCCATGACTACAAGAAGTCTTACTATAAGATAGTAGTAGTGATTTTGCCATGACTACAAGCAGTCTCACTAGAAGATAGTAGGGGTTTTGCCATGACTACAAGCAGTCTTACTATAAGATAGTAGTGGGTTTGCCATGACTACAAGCAGTCTCACTATAAGATAGTAGTAGTGGTTTTGCCATGACTACAAGCAGTCTTACTATAAGATAGTAGTAGTGGTTTTGCCATGACTACAAGCAGTCTCACTATAAGACAGTAGTGGTTTGCCATGACTACAAGCAGTCTCATTATAAGACAGTAGTGGTTTGCCATGACTACAAGCAGTCTCAATATGGAAATCATGGCAGTAACTAAAGTGATGATCTGGTTGAAGTCACAAACTTTTATCCATGCATGTTTTCTCAGTGACTCAATGAGTAATGATGTTTGGAACAGGCTGGGCATGGAGACATTGGTTGGAGTCTCTGAAGCCGTCTAGGCTGACAAGAATCAGTTTTATTTTTGTGTCAGGAGATGCAGATGTAAAGGGAAATGAGCGTGCCGATAGGTTTGCAGGTATGGCTGCTCTAAAAAAGCGGTCGCGCTATAGACCAAGCTGATATTCTAAATTCTGTAAGGGAGAGAGGCGGTGTAAATGATTCAAGTAATAGTGATGAATCTACAACACTAACCAGACTGCAAGAACTCCAAGTCAAATATGACGAAGCTAGAAAAGAGCACTGTACTGGTAGCCAAAGAAGACTAGTAAACTAACAAAGAATCGGTGACGTTAGTCGTCAAACGCTTAACGTCATTCTGAGAATGAGAACACAGAACATATGGACTAATTGGTTAGATGTACATTGATAATGATCTGTCGGACGACTAAACTGAACTGAGAGAAACACTAGAAAGAGGAGATTAGATTACTTATGGTCTACTTGGTTAGATGTACATTGATAATGATCTGTCGGACGACTAAACTAAAACTAAAACTAAACTAAGCTAAAACCAAAACTAAACTAAACTGTACGGATGTTTGTTACATTTTCAACTGTATTTCATATTTCTGTCCTTCCATCCCTCCATGGATCAGGCCTGGTTAGATGATCTGTTTGCCTCAGATGCTCAATTTGAAGAAGACAACAAGTTTGGTTTCGTACAGATGAATGTGAACAAGGGCAAGTCTGTAAGCAAAAGTGGAGATGCTGACATGCAGGGACTTGGAGGAACATTCAAAAAGTTGAATATTTAACAAAGCAACAAATCTATTATATTTATTTTGTTCCATTTATATATTCCAAATATTTATTTTTATATTTCCTAGATTTTTATTATAATATTATCTGTTTAGTTAGATTCTATTTGTTTATGACAACGTTCTCTCATTACTGCTCCAGCTAGAGCATGCAGTCAGCACTTTAAGTGATTCCTGGCAGGAGAAAGATAGTGCCAAAGCATTTATTGTGTAGTTACAGTGTTGATTGATAGGACAATTATTATTGACATTCTTTAAATAACTATATGTACTCCCAATTTACACAATAACATCTCAGCGGCAGTATACGAACTCTGTAGCACCGGCGAGGGTCCTCAATTTAAATTTGAAGATAGGGGACATTTTTATAACAATTTAAAGTTTAATCTTTTAAAGAATCTTGCCTGGGCGATTTACAACTTACTCTTAGTGCCCAATGGGCCATGACGTCTATCGAATAACATAACATAGCATAGCATGACATAACATAACATTTGGAGCGTACAGTTACCTACATGCCATAGAGACCCACTTACAATAGTGATTTCCATATTTATCTGTGGTTACATGATAACCTTGATATTCATTTGTATATATCCCATACGTTTTTTTAAAAACTAATATTTACTGTAAGATCGAAAAATCTCTGAGTGCCACAGATATATGGTTTCAAAGAAGAATAATGAGAATCCCATGGACTGCTAAAATGACTAATATGGAGATGTTGAATGAGGCCAAGACACAGTGAAAGCTTATCATCAATATCAGAAAGAGGCAGTCATCATTTGTCGGGCATGTGATGAGAAATGGAGGTTTAGAACACATTGTAACAACTGATGGTACTTCGAAGGGAGACGAGACAGAGGAAGACAGAGAGAGAGAGAGAAAATGTTGGATAGCCTGACTTCATGGCACGGAAGAGCGTCAATGTATGAGATCATAGCAAACACCAGAAACATATATTTGTGGAGATACATGATCGCATACGCCAGCCGGCACGGCACATGAGGATGATGATTATAAGGTATCACATACTGTAACCTACCAGCTAGCTCCATTGTTAACCCTTTCATCTTCCTGAGTCCACATACAGGCTTATATAATTTTTGAAGATTACACAAAGGCATTATACCGGCTAATTTAGTCAACACTGTGAAGTAAACGCGTTCGGATGTAAAATAAATTCTGGAGTGAAAGCTTTGAGACACCCAAACATCTCACAGACAGCTAAACAGCAGATGATCAACAGCATTTTGATGCCTATTTTGTGTTATCTGAGCCAAACATGGACAATGAGCAAACTGGAGTCACAAAAAATAACTACATGTGAAATGCGATGCCTACGAAAAGTTACTAACAACACAAGAAAAGACAGAATCGCCAACATCAGCATAAGAAAGAAAGTTGGCACAGAACCTTGTTTGAATTACATAGATAAACAAAGAATGAAGTGATTCGGCCACTTAATAAGAATGCATCCAATCTCCACAATATACAAAGTCTTCTACGACAGAAC
This sequence comes from Arion vulgaris, assembly GCA_020796225.1. Lineage (NCBI taxonomy): Eukaryota > Metazoa > Mollusca > Gastropoda > Stylommatophora > Arionidae > Arion > Arion vulgaris. The sequence continues at coordinate 88,292,664 of CM036755.1, forward strand.
ATCAGAAAAGAGAGTGAGAGGAAGACCACGAAAAAGATGGTTAGATGACATAGTAGAATCATGTCCAAAAGAAAGTGAGAGGAAGACAACGAAAAAGATGGTTAGATGACATAGTAGAATCATGTCCAAAAGAAAGTGAGAGGAAGACAACGAAAAAGATGGTTAGATGACATAGCAGAATCATGTCCAAAAGAAAGTGAGAGGAAGACAACGAAAAAGATGGTTAGATGACATAGTAGAATCATGTCCAAAGAAAGTGAAGGAAGACAACGAAAAAGATGGTTAGATGACATAGCAGAATCATGTCCAAAAGAAAGTGAGAGGAAGACAACGAAAAAGATGGTTAGATGACATAGCAGAATCATGTCCAAAAGAAAGTGAGAGGAAGACCACGAAAAAGATGGTTAGATGACATAGTAGAATCATGTCCAAAAGAAAGTGAGAGGAAGACAACGAAAAAGATGGTTAGATGACATAGCAGAATCATGTCCAAAAGAAAGTGAGAGGAAGACCACGAAAAAGATGGTTAGATGACATAGTAGAATCATGTCCAAAAGAAAGTGAGAGGAAGACAACGAAAAAGATGGTTAGATGACATAGCAGAATCATGTCCAAAAGAAAGTGAGAGGAAGACAACGAAAAAGATGGTTAGATGACATAGTAGAATCATGTCCAAAAGAAAGTGAGAGGAAGACAACGAAAAAGATGGTTAGATGACATAGCAGAATCATGTCCAAAAGAAAGTGAGAGGAAGACCACGAAAAAGATGGTTAGATGACATAGTAGAATCATGTACAAAAGAAAGTGAGAGGAAGACCACGAAAAAGATGGTTAGATGACATAGCAGAATCATGTCCAAAAGAAAAAAAAGTAACTATCATCTAAGCCACTAGTACAGGTCAAGCTGACATCGAATCAGGGAATTTCTGCGACACGGGGTTCACTAGAGTAGCGTGTAATCAACTATACTATCTGGATCCGCATTTGCTTTAAGTTATTGTGTTTTGTGATGTTTAGTATCAGTTAAAAACTAATGTCTTGTCTTGTTGCTCTCAGCTGGAATGAGTTAATCCTGATAAGCTTTCAATTTTCTTACTACTGTGATATTATGTATTTTTTATGTGATATTACTTGATATTATATATTTTTTATGTGATATTACTTGATATTATAGCATTTTCTTTTCTCCTTGTTTATCTCCGCTTCTGCTCGTGGAGCATAGGGACTGAGAAAAAACTAGTATTTTTGTTTCATATACAAATGACTTGTCATTTTTTAACAAAATATTTCGTTTCAGTCATGTGTTTCAAATTTTTATACAACTTGTCACAATAGCTTTACCAATCAAACATTTCATATGATGGTTATTGAATTACTAAAATTCGTTCTAAAATTCGAGAACACACAATGTTTTAATTTGTATTCTCTCTCTCTCTCTCTCTCTCTCTCTCTCTCTCTCGTTCGTTCTGTTACAACAATTGTTATCATTCTTATTGTGATATATAAACAACCCAACAACAAGAACGGATGTGATACGTTTACAACCTTCAGTACCACTTGGAGCTCTGATGTTTTCCTTCGGCGATGTGTCCGATTTCAACCAGCGTTTAATGGGTTTGCTCTCCGACAGCATTTGGATGTCCCCAACCGGCCTGCAAGGTAGCAGGTTGCTATTTTCTTTTAGGGTAGCTACCCTTAGAAAACCTGCCCTCCCGGGTTGTTGAGCGTCATCTGCCCAGGTTACCAGTCTTTTTTTGACTACTTGGTTTGCCTGCCGTCCAGTTTTGTGTACGGTTTACTCCGTTAGACTTTGATTGTCCTCAATCAAACTACGTGCAAGGCAGTAGTAGTTCCCTGCGATAGAAAACGCGCACTGGATTCAAGCCTCTGCTGGGCTTTCTAGTTTTCTGCACATTTGGGTGGGCCGTTCACCCCTATGCTTGCTTTGGTGCCTGCTCACCGTGTCCATCAGTTCTCACCGTTCTCCCATTCACCATGCCTCTAGTCTGTCAGGACATGGAGCTCAACTCAGGCTCTCACATCAGGGCTCCGATTATCGCACCATGTGGACCCATGTCTCTTCTCTGGATGCACCCCTCATCCTATATGTTTATTTGTTCGGACCCCCACCTCAGGGTGTCAACTGTCGCCCATATGGACTCACTTGCAACTTAACTTGGGTCCCCACCTATAGGCTCCGAGTTTAGTCCCATGTGGGCCCACGTATCTTTTCTGGATGCACCTCTCATCCTTTTATGTTGGTTTTCTGGATGCACCTCTCATCCTTTGATGTTGGTTTTCTGGATGCACCTCTCATCCTTTGATGTTGGTTTTCTGGATGCACCTCTCATCCTTTTATGTTGGTTTTCTGGATGCACCTCTCATCCTTTTATGTTCGTTTTCTGGATGCACCTCTCATCCTTTTATGTTCATTTTCTGGATGCACCTCTCATCCTTTTATGTTCGTTTTCTGGATGCACCTCTCATTCTTTTATGTTCGTTTTCTGGATGCACCTCTCATCGTTTTAAGTTCATTTTCTGGATGCACCTCTCATTCTTTTATGTTCATTTTCTGGATGCACCTCTCATCCTTTTATGTTCGTTTTCTGGATGCACCTCTCATTGTTTTATGTTGGTTTTCTGGATGCACCTCTCATCCTTTTATGTTCATTTTCTGGATGCATCTCTCATCCTTTTATGTTCGTTTTCTGGATGCACCTCTCATTCTTTTATGTTCATTTTCTGAATGCACCTCTCATCCTTTTATGTTCGTTTTCTGGATGCACCTCTCATCCTTTTATGTTCGTTTTCTGGATGCACCTCTCATTCTTTTATGTTCATTTTCTGGATGCACCTCTCATCCTTTTATGTTCGTTTTCTGGATGCACCTCTCATTCTTTTATGTTCATTTTCTGGATGCACCTCTCATCCTTTTATGTTCATTTTCTGGATGCACCTCTCATTCTTTTATGTTCATTTTCTGGATGCACCTCTCATCCTTTTATGTTCATTTTCTGGATGCACCTCTCATTCTTTTATGTTCATTTTCTGGATGCATCTTTCATCCTTTTATGTTGGTTTTCTGGATGCATCTCTCATTCTTTTATGTTTGTTTGTTATGCCTTTCCCACTAGCCGTCCGGGAGACTGTGGTAACTGTGGTGCGGCTTTTGTCTTGTTACACTTCGTGCTTTTTGGACTCTTGCCACAGAGCTGGCAATTTTAGTGCGTTCATTTGCTCCGGGGAGGGGAAGCTAGCATTCGTTCACAGACAACTCTTATATTACCGTCTCTTACGTTTCAACCACTAACTTTTCATCGGATTTCGGCCAGGAGATGCATGCATTTTGTTCAGGGTTTTGGACCTGCTTTACTTTTTCGTGCTTGCACTACTACCATTATCTGTAGCTCTCCCTCAATCCCTACCCGCTTAGACAGACAGGAACACTTGTTTGTTTCCAGGGTCACTACGTGGAGGTAGGGTAGGATCTTGATTAGCGCCAGCTCACTAATCCTGGCGCGACGTTGTACCTATGCGCCTTTAACCCCTTAAAGGGTTCGAAATCTACCGAATGGATAACAGTAATATTTTGCAGGCAGTCTTATGTATCTCACGACCTTACGAATTCATGTTTAACTAATTGGTAGGTAGCTTGGTTGATGCAAAAGCGTTTTTAAAAATATAATTTTGCATAAGCAAAACAAAATGATAATCAAAGTTTAGAATTTACAATAATACACAAAATTGTGGTGTTTGTTTGCAAAGGCATATCCCTATTACATATTATAGCAAGCAATGTGACATAATGAACAAATGATACCTTCCACTTCTATCAATGAAAATAAATGGTGTGTGTATACGCCACTGACACTCGTTCGGATACATTGTGAAATTATTAATTCCACGCAATTCCCGATTTTCACTTGCACTGAATTGCATGTGGAGCACGCAAATGCGTCATTATTGGATTACTTGACTAACGTATTGTTAAACTTCTACATGTATACCAAATCAACATCGCTGTTATTTTATTAATAACAAATAAGTAATATTACAGCACTAAAGGGTTGGGTGGGCAAAAAATACTTTACGAAGGTCAACACTGTTACCTATAGAAAAATAGAAAAATCAATAATTTTTGTAAAGTGGATGTATTTATATCGGACGGTAAAGATGTTCACGAATTTTGGAACGAGCTATAATATATATCATTAGTATTAGAAAGTATGTGTAGTACTGTAGCTAGTGTCTTTGCTTCATAGAAGGGTGGTCTTGGTTTGAAACCCCAGCTGAATGCGGTTGTTTCAGACCACAAACGGCTATCTTAAGTTGACCCAGTTGTAATTGGGTACCAGACAAACACTGACACGTAAAGACGTTCTCTCATGCTGACCACATTACTATCATGTGTCGGTCGGCGAAGAAACACTACAAACCCAACCCTGTATTCCTCAATATATCACATTGTAAAAACAAATGTTCTATAAATTATTTTATAATTTGTGCTCCTACTTTTTTATATTCCAGAATTTTTATATACTCAAAGTTGTATGGAAACTAGTTTTGGCCATAATAAATCTTTTCTTAAAATATCTATTTAGTTGTTCTAGTTTTTTATTTCTTTATTTTCTGACTTGTGGTGTCTGTGTTAATTGTTCGCTGTTTGTCTGTTGTTCTATGTATGACTTGTGTCGTCTGTGTTAATTGTTCGTAGTCTGTCTGTTCTATATTTGGATTGTGTTGTCTGTGTTAATTGTTCGTAGTCTGTCTGTTCTATATTTGGATTGTGTCGTCTGTGTTAATTGTTCGTAGTCTGTCTGTTCTATATTTGGATTGTGTTGTCTGTGTTAATTGTTCGTAGTCTGTCTGTTCTATATTTGAATTGTGTTGTCTGTGTTAATTGTTCGTAGTCTGTCTGTTGTTGATCTTATATTGTATTTTGTTGTATATATATTATAGATTTGTTAAACAAACAATTAGAAGTTGTTGTATGGGGAGGGGGAGGATTAGTGTATTATGTAGGGATTAAAAGTTCAAAGTTCATTGCGTATCCTTTACAGGACTTTGCGAATCAATCTCCATCTTTTTAATGCTGTTTGTGATTTTCCTAGGCATTATTACGTTCAGTAGTTTGCTATTGCTTACTGAACGGTTGGTGTCATCGTCCTTTTGTAAAAATCCACGCAAAACAATTTGCAACCAAACTGTCCACAGCGTGATTCGAACTCAGAACCTCAGGGTTAATAGACCGAGTCACTATCCCCTAAACCACAGACGCCACACAGGTAGGGATTAGTGGACACAAATTACGTTAGTATCAACAGATAGAACAAACATAGTCACGACATAGAGGACATAGATGAATTGTCTACATAGAGGACATAGAGGACATAGATGAATTGTCTACATAGAGGACATAGAGGACATAGATGAAATGTCTACATAGAGGACATAGAGGACATAGAGGACATAGATGAAATGTCTACATAGAGGACATAGATGAAATGTCTACATAGAGGACATAGAGGACATAGATGAATTGTCTACATAGAGGACATAGAGGACATAGATGAAATGTCTACATAGAGGACATAGATGAAATGTCTACATAGAGGACATAGAGGACATAGATGAAATGTCTACATAGAGGACATAGAGGACATAGATGAAATGTCTACATAGAGGACATAGAGAACATAGATGAAATGTCTACATAGAGGACATAGAGGACATAGATGAAATGTCTACATAGAGGACATAGAGGACATAGAGGACATAGATGAATTGTCTACATAGAGGACATAGATGAAATGTCTACATAGAGGACATAGAGGACATAGAGAACATAGATGAATTGTCTATATAGAGGACATAGAGGACATAGAGGACATAGATGAATTGTCTACATAGAGGACATAGAGGACATAGATGAAATGTCTACATAGAGGACATAGAGGACATAGATGAAATGTCTACATAGAGGACATAGATGACATAGATGAAGTGTCTACATAGAGGACATAGATGAAATGTCTACATAGAGGACATAGATGAAGTGTCTACATAGATGAAGTGTCTACATAGATGACATAGATGAAATGTCTACATAGAGGACATAGATGAAGTGTCTACATAGATGAAATGTCTACATAGATGAAATGTCTACATAGATGAAATGTCTACATAGATGAAGTGTCTACATAGATGACATAGATGAAGTGTCTACATAGAGGACATAGATGAAATGTCTACATAGAAGACATAGATGAAATGTCTACATAGAGGACATAGATAAAGTGTCTACATAGAGGACATAGATGAAATGTCTACATAGAAGACATAGATGAAATGTCTACATAGATGAAATGTCTACATAGAGGACATAGATAAAGTGTCTACATAGAGGACATAGATGAAGTGTCTACATAGATGACATAGATGAAGTGTCTACATAGATGAAATGTCTACATAGATGACATAGATGAAATGTCTACATAGAGGACATAGATGAAGTGTCTACATAGATGACATAGATGAAGTGTCTACATAGAGGACATAGATGAAATGTCTACATAGATGAAGTGTCTACATAGAGGACATAGATGAAATGTCTACATAGAGGACATAGATGAAATGTCTACATAGATGAAGTGTCTACATAGAGGACATAGATGAATTGTCTACATAGATGAAATGTCTACATAGATGACATAGAGGAAATAGATGAAATGTCTACATAGAGGACATAGAGGAAATAGATGAAATGTCTACATAGATGACATAGATGAAGTGTCTACATAGATGACATAGATGAATTGTCTACATAGAGGACATAGAGGAAATAGATGAAATGTCTACATAGAGGACATAGAGGACATAGATGAAATGTCTACATAGATGACATAGATGAATTGTCTACATAGAGGACATAGATGAAATGTCTACATAGAGGACATAGAGGACATAGATGAAGTGTCTACATAGAGGACATAGAGGACATAGATGAATTGTCTACATAGAGGACATAGAGGACATAGATGAAATGTCTACATAGATGACATAGATGAAGTGTCTACATAGAGGACATAGAGGACATAGATGAAGTGTCTACATAGAGGACATAGATGAAGTGTTTACATAGAGGACATAGATGAAATGTCTACATAGAGGACATAGATGAAATGTCTACATAGAGGACATAGATGAAGTGTCTACATAGAGGACATAGATGAAGTGTCTACATAGAAGACATAGATGAAGTGTCTACATAGATGACATAGATGAAATGTCTACATAGAGGACATAGATGAAATGTCTACATAGAGGACATAGATGAAGTGTCTACATAGAGGACATAGATGAAGTGTCTACATAGATGACATAGATGAATTGTCTACATAGAGGACATAGAGGAAATAGATGAAATGTCTACATAGAGGACATAGATGAAATGTCTACATAGATGACATAGATGAATTGTCTACATAGAGGACATAGAGGAAATAGATGAAATGTCTACATAGATGACATAGAGGACATAGATGAAATGTCTACATAGATGACATAGATGAATTGTCTACATAGAGGAAATAGATGAAATGTCTACATAGAGGACATAGAGGACATAGATGAAATGTCTACATAGAGGACATAGAGGACATAGATGAAATGTCTACATAGAGGACATAGAGGACATAGATGAAGTGTCTACATAGATGAAGTGTCTACATAGATGAAGTGTCTACATAGATGAAGTGTCTACATAGATGAAGTGTCTACATAGAGGACATAGATGAAGTGTCTACATAGATGAAGTGTCTACATAGATGAAGTGTCTACATAGATGAAGTGTCTACATAGATGAAGTGTCTACATAGAGGACATAGATGAAGTGTCTACATAGAGGACATAGATGAAATGTCTACATAGAGGACATAGATGACATAGATGAAATGTCTACATAGAGGACATAGATGAAGTGTCTACATAGAGGACATAGATGACATAGATGAAATGTCTACATAGATGACATAGATGAAATGTCTACATAGAGGACATAGATGACATAGATGAAGTGTCTACATAGATGACATAGATGAAATGGCTACATAGAGGACATAGATGACATAGATGAAGTGTCTACATAGAGGACATAGATGACATAGATGAAGTGTCTACATAGATGACATAGATGACATAGATGAAATGTCTACATAGATGACATAGATGAAATGTCTACATAGATGACATAGATGAAATGTCTACATAGATGACATAGATGAAGTGTCTACATAGATGAAGTGTCTACATAGATGAAGTGTCTACATAGAGGACATAGATGAAGTGTCTACATAGAGGACATAGATGAAATGTCTACATAGAGGACATAGATGAAATGTCTACATAGATGACATAGATGAAATGTCTACATAGAGGACATAGATGACATAGATGAAGTGTCTACATAGAGGACATAGATGAAGTGTCTACATAGATGACATAGATGAAATGTCTACATAGAGGACATAGATGACATAGATGAAGTGTCTACATAGAGGACATATATGACATAGATGAAGTGTCTACATAGAGGACATAGATGACATAGATGAAATGTCTACATAGATGACATAGATGAAATGTCTACATAGATGACATAGATGAAATGTCTACATAGATGACATAGATGAAATGTCTACATAGAGGACATAGATGACATAGATGAAGTGTCTACATAGAGGACATAGATGAAGTGTCTACATAGATGACATAGATGAAATGTCTACATAGATGACATAGATGAAATGTCTACATAGAGGACATAGATGACATAGATGAAGTGTCTACATAGAGGACATAGATGAAATGTCTACATAGAGGACATAGATGAAATGTCTACATAGAGGACATAGATGAAATGTCTACATAGAGGACATAGATGAAATGTCTACATAGAGGACATAGATGAAATGTCTACATAGATGACATAGATGAAGTGTCTACATAGATGACATAGATGAAATGTCTACATAGAGGACATAGATGAAATGTCTACATAGATGAAGTGTCTACATAGAGGACATAGATGAAGTGTCTACATAGATGACATAGATGAAATGTCTACATAGAGGACATATATGAAATGTCTACATAGAGGACATATATGAAATGTCTACATAGAGGACATAGATGAAATGTCTACATAGAGGACATATATGAAATGTCTACATAGATGAAGTGTCTACATAGAGGACATAGATGAAATGTCTACATAGATGACATAGATGAAATGTCTACATAGAGGACATAGATGACATAGATGAAGTGTCTACATAGAGGACATAGATGAAGTGTCTACATAGAGGACATAGATGACATAGATGAAGTGTCTACATAGAGGACATAGATGACATAGATGAAGTGTCTACATAGAGGACATAGATGAAGTGTCTACATAGATGACATAGATGAAGTGTCTACATAGAGGACATAGATGACATAGATGAAGTGTCTACATAGAGGACATAGATGACATAGATGAAGTGTCTACATAGAGGACATAGAGGACATAGATGAAGTGTCTACATAGAGGACATAGAGGAAATAGATGAAGTGTCTACATAGAGGACATAGAGGACATAGATAAAGTGTCTACATAGAGGACATAGAGGACATAGATAAAGTGTCTACATAGAGGACATAGAGGACATAGATAAAGTGTCTACATAGAGGACATAGAGGACATAGATGAAGTGTCTACATAGAGGACATAGAGGACATAGATAAAGTGTCTACATAGAGGACATAGATGAAGTGTCTACATAGAGGACATAGATGAAGTGTCTACATATAGGACATAGATGAAGTGTCTACATAGAGGACATAGATGAAATGTCTACATAGAGGACATAGATGAAATGTCTACATAGAGGACATAGATGAAGTGTCTACATATAGGACATAGATGAAGTGTCTACATATAGGACATAGATGAAGTGTCTACATAGAGGACATAGATGAAGTGTCTACATAGAGGACATAGATGAAATGTCTACATAGAGGACATAGATGAAGTGTCTACATAGAGGACATAGATGAAGTGTCTACATAGAGGACATAGATGACATAGATGAAGTGTCTACATAGAGGACATAGATGAAGTGTCTACATAGATGACATAGATGAAATGTCTACATAGAGGACATAGATGACATAGATGAAGTGTCTACATAGAGGACATAGATGAAGTGTCTACATAGAGGACATAGATGACATAGATGAAGTGTCTACATAGAGGACATAGATGACATAGATGAAGTGTCTACATAGAGGACATAGATGAAGTGTCTACATAGATGACATAGATGAAGTGTCTACATAGAGGACATAGATGACATAGATGAAGTGTCTACATAGAGGACATAGATGACATAGATGAAGTGTCTACATAGAGGACATAGAGGACATAGATGAAGTGTCTACATAGAGGACATAGAGGAAATAGATGAAGTGTCTACATAGAGGACATAGAGGACATAGATAAAGTGTCTACATAGAGGACATAGAGGACATAGATAAAGTGTCTACATAGAGGACATAGAGGACATAGATAAAGTGTCTACATAGAGGACATAGAGGACATAGATGAAGTGTCTACATAGAGGACATAGAGGACATAGATAAAGTGTCTACATAGAGGACATAGATGAAGTGTCTACATAGAGGACATAGATGAAGTGTCTACATATAGGACATAGATGAAGTGTCTACATAGAGGACATAGATGAAATGTCTACATAGAGGACATAGATGAAATGTCTACATAGAGGACATAGATGAAGTGTCTACATATAGGACATAGATGAAGTGTCTACATATAGGACATAGATGAAGTGTCTACATAGAGGACATAGATGAAGTGTCTACATAGAGGACATAGATGAAATGTCTACATAGAGGACATAGATGAAGTGTCTACATAGATGACATAGATGAAATGTCTACATAGATGACATAGATGAAGTGTCTACATAGATAAAGTGTCTACATAGAGGACATAGATAAAGTGTCTACATAGAGGACATAGAGGACATAGATGAAGTGTCTACATAGAGGACATAGATAAAGTGTCTACATAGAGGACATAGATGAAGTGTCTACATAGAGGACATAGATGAAGTGTCTACATAGAGGACATAGATGAAGTGTCTACATAGAGGACATAGATAAAGTGTCTACATAGAGGACATAGAGGACATAGATGAAGTGTCTACATAGAGGACATAGATGAAATGTCTACATAGATGACATAGATGAAGTGTCTACATAGAGGACATAGATGAAGTGTCTACATAGAGGACATAGATGAAATGTCTACATAGAGGACATAGATGAAGTGTCTACATAGATGACATAGATGAAATGTCTACATAGAGGACATAGATGAATTGTCTACATAGAGGACATAGAGGACATAGATGAAGTGTCTACATAGAGGACATAGAGGACATAGATGAAGTGTCTACATAGAAGACATAGATGAATTGTCTACATAGAGGACATAGATGAAGTGTCTACATAGAGGACATAGATGAAATGTCTACATAGAGGACATAGATGAAGTGTCTACATAGATGACATAGATGAAATGTCTACATAGAGGACATAGATGAATTGTCTACATAGAGGACATAGAGGACATAGATGAAGTGTCTACATAGAGGACATAGAGGACATAGATGAAGTGTCTACATAGAGGACATAGATGAAATGTCTACATAGAGGACATAGATGAAGTGTCTACATAGATGACATAGATGAAATGTCTACATAGATGAAATGTCTACATAGAGGACATAGATGAAATGTCTACATAGAGGACATAGATGAAATGTCTACATAGAGGACATAGATGAAGTGTCTACATAGAGGACATAGATGAAGTGTCTACATAGAGGACATAGATGAAGTGTCTACATAGAGGACATAGATGAAGTGTCTACATAGAGGACATAGATGAAGTGTCTACATAGAGGACATAGATGAAGTGTCTACATAGATGACATAGAGGACATAGAGGACATAGATGAAGTGTCTACATAGAGGACATAGATGAAATGTCTACATAGAGGACATAGATGAAATGTCTACATAGAGGACATAGATGAAGTGTCTACACAGATGAAATGTCTACATAGAGGGCATAGATGAAATGTCTACATAGAGGGCATAGATGAAATGTCTACATAGAGGACATAGATGAAATGTCTACATAGAGGACATAGATGAAATGTCTACATAGAGGGCATAGATGAAATGTCTACATAGAGGACATAGATGAAATGTCTACATAGAGGACATAGATGAAATGTCTACATAGAGGACATAGATGAAATGTCTACATAGAGGACATAGATGAAATGTCTACATAGAGGACATAGATGAAGTGTCTACACAGATGAAATGTCTACATAGAGGGCATAGATGAAATGTCTACATAGAGGACATAGATGAAATGTCTACATAGAGGACATAGATGAAGTGTCTACATAGAGGACATAGATGAAGTGTCTACATAGAGGACATAGATGAAGTGTCTACATAGAGGACATAGATGAAGTGTCTACACAGATGAAATGTCTACATAGAGGACATAGATGAAGTGTCTACATAGATGAAGTGTCTACATAGATGAAGTGTCTACATAGAGGACATAGATGAAGTGTCTACATAGATGAAGTGTCTACATAGATGAAGTGTCTACATAGATGAAGTGTCTACATAGATGAAGTGTCTACATAGATGACATAGATGAAGTGTCTACATAGATGAAATGTCTACATAGATGACATAGATGAAATGTCTACATAGAGGACATAGATGAAATGTCTACATAGATGAAATGTCTACATAGATGACATAGATGAAGTGTCTACATAGATGAAATGTCTACATAGATGACATAGATGAAGTGTCTACATAGATGACATAGATGAAATGTCTACATAGATGACATAGATGAAGTGTCTACATAGATGAAATGTCTACATAGAGGACTGGAGGTATCAAGAAAAAAACATGTTTAGAAACGAAGACATCAAAAAAAAGTGTGTACAACATCAGTACAACATCAGTACAACATCAGTACAACATCAGTACAACATCGGTACAACATCGCTACAACATCGGTACAACATCAGTACAACATCAGTACAACATCAGTACAACATCAGTACAACATCAGTACAACAACAACTGAACTTCATCAAGAAACAACAAATTAAATGTTTGAACAACATAAGCAAATTACCATCAGACAGTTAGCAAAGTGCTTACAGAACAATGTTACTCGGATACAATGGGTATAAAGCAAAAAGGCCAGCCACACAATAGGTGGACCTCAGAGATAACAGAGGCGACTAAAGACACCATTTACGAAATGCACACAAAAGCCCGTTCTAGAAATCTCTTCTTATTCTGACCCTGAGATGCAAAACATGATTAGAGAAAAGATAAGAAAGAAAAAAGATTGAGAGAAAAACGAGAACAAAAATGGACAATAAATTATAAATAGATAGGTTAAAGATTGTATACGAAGATTGTGTTTGTACACGAAGATTGTGTTTGTACACGAAGATTGTGTTTGTACACGAAGATTGTGTTTGTACACGAAGATTGTGTTTGTACGCGAAGATTGTGTTTGTACACGAAGATTGTGTTTGTACACGAAGATTGTGTTTGTACACGAAGATTCCAGACGCCATGGGCTCGCAATGACAGCAAAGGATAGTAACACTGCGACCTACAAGGCATGTCGTAAGGGGCGACTGAGGTAGGATTCTAGGGAAGCAAAGAATATTAACACTGCTACCTACAAGGCATGTCGTAAGGGCCTAAGGAAGCTACCCTAGTAAATACAAAGTGTCGTGTAAATCGTATGTGCTGGCCTACTTGTAGGCGCATAATTGGATTGGCACAAAGTACAATCGCTCTTAGGCTCAGATCACATACGAATTTTAAAAGTGGTTTAACAAGTGGTCAATATGGAGAGTTGAAGAAGAAGAACTTACAGAACAGACATGCCTAAATATGGTGGTGTCTTGCTGACTGAAGTACGTCACGTGTCAACAAGATCAAGAAAGGATTGTTGCGAGAAACAAGAAAGAAGTAATCCTCATAAGTGTGTAGTAGTTTACAATTAACTTGGGAGGCCAGTCAAAACGTTTTAGCGGACCAGATAGACCCGCGGGCCGTAGGTTGCCAACACTGCACTAAACCATTAATGTGATCAAAATGTTTCATCCCCAGTCACGATGTGATTTCTAAACAAACTCTCCTTAATGTTTATTTATTGTCGAATGTTTATTATCATGCCAAATTTATTGCAGAATTTCTGTAAAATGATTCCACCTTCTTTCATAATGTTTGTTTAATGGTCCATAGAGTGGATTTCATTGGTGCACGGGCCGTAGGTTCCACACCACTGCTCTACATGGCAATATATGATTTTGTGATAAGAAATGAATGTCCTCCAAATAGTTTATTTAAAGAGTTTGATTTTTGTGGGAGCAAAAATAATAACATTAAAAGCAGACTGAACATAAATGTGATGTACGCATATTGCCCCAGCCTGAGCAGCCTGATTATAGAAAACTGGTCAACAGGAACAATCCTTCAGAACAAACTATGAGGGATCGGTGAAGACTTCAAGTGCACATCCATGTCTATGACACATACAGAGGTAGTCCTATAGCAGAAGTTGATCGCAGAAGAAGAAGATATACAAAGTTTAACAGGTGATAAACGGCTGGATATAAGACAGAGAGTTTAACAGGTGATAAACGGCTGGATATACGACAGAGAGTTTAACAGGTGATAAACGGCTGGATACACAACAGAGAGTTAACAGATAATAAACAGCTGGATATACGACAGAGAGACATGTTAGAAATAGTTTTATAAAAACTTATCTGGAAAATATTCACGACAAACGACGTTCATATTCTCAGGAAAAAGTGTAAGTAACAGACATGTGATATTTTTCTGAGAGTCTCTATAGCGAAGTAGTTAAGTCGTCTGTCTATCGTTCTGAAGGATGTGAGTTCGAATCTGGACTGTATTACACGTGTAGTTTTTTCATGAGATCCCAAGGATTGTAGATGGAATGACGAATTGATAATTTTTCTGCCGAGACGGGCGGAGAAATATTGGTGAAACCCGGTGCAAAAGAATTCAATCGTTCACCTTTATCGAATGTGTGGTGCCGGGCCCTCAAGGGAACAAAGAATAGTACCACTGCGACCTACAAGACATGTAAGTGGCGAATGATGTTGGACCTAGGGAAGCTACCCTAGTAAATACAAAACATCGCAGAAATCGGATGAGCTGGCCTACTTGTAGGCGCATAACTGGCACAACGTAAAATCGCTCTTAGGCTCAGATCACATATAAATCACACAGAGTGGTTAACAAGTGGTCGATATGGAGCGTTTGAAGAAGAAGAAGATATGTCCAAAATACTTCAACTTTCTCATATTTTTTCTTTCTTTTCTCCGATCTTGTTTTGTCTCACAGTATCAGATCAAGAACTTGTTTTGTCTCACAGCGTCAGATCAAGAACTTGTTTTGTCTCACAGCGTCAGATCTAGTGTTTGTCTCACAGTATCAGATCAAGAACTTGTTTTGTCTCACAGCGTCAGATCTTGTTTTGTCTCACAGTATCAGATCAAGAACTTGTTTTGTCTCACAGCGTCAGATCTTGTTTTGTCTCACAGTATCAGATCAAGAACTTGTTTTGTCTCACAGCGTCAGATCTTGTTTTGTCTCACAGTATCAGATCAAGAACTTGTTTTGTCTCACAGCGTCAGATCTTGTTTTGTCTCACAGTATCAGATCAAGAACTTGTTTTGTCTCACAGCGTCAGATCTTGTTTTGTCTCACAGTATCAGATCAAGAACTTGTTTTGTCTCACAGCGTCAGGTCAATAAGAGATTTCTAAAACGGGCCATTGTGTGCTATTCGGAGATATTGTCTTTCGTCGCCTCTGTTATCTCTGAGGCCCATATTTTGCATGACCTGCCTTTTGCTTTGTACCCATTGTATCGGAGAAGCATTGCTCTTTAAGGTGCACTGTCTGTTGGTAATCTGCTTATGTGGCCGAACCATTTAATTTGTTAATTTTTGATGAAGTTTCTCATTTTTATTGGTAACATTCTCCTGTTTTATTTCTAAGTTCTTTCTGAATAGATATATTTGTTCTCTTCTCTGCTCATGATAAACGAAGGACGCTTCTGTAACACTTATATTCAAAAGCGCTTTATGCTTTTCCACTACATTTGTTAAAATGTCCATGATTCACACTTATATGTTGCCACTGGAAATATGCCTGCTCTTGGTATTCTGACCATTTGTTTTCCTATCAGTTCCATTCAATACTTGTTTTAATATGTTTAATTCTTTGTAAGTCCATGTTTGTTCTTTTTTAAATATCTTTCACTTCATTATTCTAGGAACATGATATTTGTAACAGAAGTTATATTGTCTCTCTCTCTCTTTCTCTCTCTCTCTCTCTCTCTCTCTCTCTCTCTCTGTCTCTCTCTCTGTCTATCTATCAATAGATATTTTACCCAGGCAGCGGCTTTTCAGCCTGCTCTTCTTCATTGTTTAACTGTCAATGGTTCTCCACTTGCTCAACTTGAACACGGGACCTATGTTTTATTGTTCATCTCTTACAGGACTAGGGACTCGATCTCACCTACACTGTGATTAGAGATCTCCGTTAGGACTAGGAACTCGATCTCACCTACACTGTGATTAGAGATCTCCGTTAGGACTAGGAACTCGATCTCACCTACACTGTGATTAGAGATCTCCGTTAGGACTAGGAACTCGATCTCACCTACACTGTGATTAGAGATCTCTGGAATAATATCCCAACGACTCCACGAGGGAGCAAACCGAGTAGCTTTGAAACTAGAAGCGAGCAGCTAACCTCTAGACCACAGAGATCATATATTTTGTTAATTGAATAATTTCTTCTGTTATGTGTATATTCAGTTTTCGTGGAATTTTTCCCGACCGCGACGGTTCTCAGGTCGACCCAGCCTCAACTGGGTACCAGACATGCTCTGGGAAAGTAAAGGCGGCCGGCGTGATGCTGACCACATCACCCATCGTGTGCCGACGGTCAATGCAAAGTACAGGCCTAACACTGTATTGACCTATATACCACGAGGTATGAAAGGGTTCCTTTACTTCACTTTTATGTCTGTATTATTACTTAATGTATTTATTGAAAACAAATATTGATTGACAGGTACTGACCCAGTAACAACTACGATGACATCAAACGACGGAAATTTGTCAAACTATACCTGTACACTTAGTTCTGATGTCATAGAACAAGCTAAAACAGAATTGAATGAAGACCCTGCTACTCGTCATATTGAAATCAAAAATTTGAAGTCAAGGTTAGAGAAATATCCAGGTAAGGAATAGTTATTGTCTGTGAACGTCATCATCAAATAGCTTGTCCTGGGCAGAACTTTGTCATCCTAACATTATTGCAGAATTTCTGTCTCTCATAGGTCAGTTGTCAGTTGTTCTGCCTCTGCAGCCGTTGTACTCAAATCATCAGTTACATCCTGAATCCATCTTCTCCGTGTTATTCTTTTGCTTCTCTTTCTCTTTTCAGAATGAGTAAATTATGGACACATAAAAAAACAAAACGGGTCGGAAAAGAACATTATGGAAGGATGCATCCCGCTGGCAAAGAAAAATAGTGGAAAACTACATAGAAGATAGAATTAGGATGTAACTGATTATTTGAGCATAGCTTCTGGACTATGAGAGATATAAATTACAAAGGACTGTTAGGGCGGCAACGTTCTGCTCGGGACAATCTACTTGATGATGATGATGATGATGAACTAAAGTAGCAGATTGTAGTCTTTGACTTATCAAATATATCCTAGTTCAACTGCGAGAGATTTCATCTTTTCCTTATTGCTGTTTGATGTTTGTAAGATGTTTGTAAGATGTTTGAAAGATGTTTTCAAGACGTTTGTAAGATGTTTGTAAGATGTTTTCAAGACGTTTGTAAGATGTTTGAAAGATGTTTTCAAGACGCTTGTAAGATGTTTGAAAGATGTTTTCAAGATGTTTGTAAGATGTTTGAAAGATGTTTGTAAGATGTTTGTAAGATGTTTGAAAGATGTTTTCAAGACGTTTGTAAGATGTTTGAAAGATGTTTGTAAGACGTTTGTAAGATGTTTGAAAGATGTTTGCTAACTTTGATTATAAGTTGATATGTGTGTTTCATTACGAAAAAGAAGAGAGAAATAGTTCTTGGTTAGAACACGCGTCAGATCTTTCGCGGTGTCAAAGGTGCGTGGGGACAACGCCACGTCAGGATTATTGAGATGGTACTAATCAAGATCCTACCTCACCTACACATGGTGACCCTGGTAACAGACATTGGTTCCTGTCTGGCTAAGCGGGTAGGGATCGAGGGAGAGCTATCTTGCTGGTGGTAGAGATGCAGACGTAGTCACGTTAGATGGAATCCGCTCGCAACACAGACGAGCGAAGTCCCAGAGTGACTATTAATGATCTTCTCTCCCGGCCGATGGAAGAAAAGCTGAACGGAAAACCACAGAGGGGTGAGGGTGCATCCAGAGAAGAGACGTGGGCCAGCGTGGAGCAAAACTTGGGCCCGAGATGAGTTGCACGTGGGCCCACATAGGGCGAAACTCGAAGCCCTGAGGTGGGGGCCCGAGTTAAGCCCCGAGTCCGGACAGCCTAGAGGTAAATGTGAGCACTGTGAGAACTGGCGGAAATGGTGAGGCAGGAACCAGGGCAGAACGAGCACGCATGCGGAAGATGGGCATGAGACGCATGAGACGGTGGGCCCACTGATGGTGTAGTGAAGAGAGGGCGTGGAAGGAGCGAGGGTGAGCGGGCCACCCAAGTGCAAAGTCCAGCAGAGGTTGAAGCCAGTGCGCGTTTCCGCTCGCAGGGAACTACTGCTGCCTTGTATTTTGATCGGGAACACTCAAAGGCTAGTGGAGCAAACCGTACACAATTCTGGACGGTAGGCAAACCAAGTAGTCCAAAAAAAGACAAGTAACCTGGGCAGATGACGCTCAACAACCCGGGAGGGCAGGTTTTCTAAGGGTCGCTACTCTAAAAGAAAATAGCAACCAGCTGCCTTGCAGGTTGTGACTGGGGACAGTCAAAGTCTGACGGAGAGCGAACCCAGTAAACGCTGGTTGAAATCGAACACATCACTGAAGGATAAGTACCAGAGCTCTAAATGTTACTGAAGATTATGAACGTACACCCGTTCTTTGTGTGTGGCTGTTTATATATCACAATTAGAATGATAAAAACGGCCGTAAAAGAACGATCTAGAGAAGAAGTTCTTCCGCAGTGTCTTCTTTCTTTTCCCTATTCCTGCTTTGCATCACAGAGTCAGGATAAAAATAAGCTGTGTGCATGCTTTAAAATGTTATTTCTGATGTTCATTTTTAACGTGTACGACTATTTGCTTTGTACCCATTGTATCCCCAAACCAAGGCATATATGCGGGTTACTTCGGATAAGAGACATCCACTTCACAAGAACACTAATGATGTTAAGGGCACGAGAATCAAGCGTGGCATGTCGTGGATGGCACAGGCTGAGAGAACAATTGGCCAGGTGACTACGGTTGCGACTCTACAAAAAGGGGAAGAATGGATCCCAACAGATGGTAGCATGATGAACTATCTCAACGTTATTATTACTCTTGGAAGAGAATGTAGAGATTGGGGCAACATGAAGGCTGATCTCGCAGTTAAGCAGCTGATAGAAGATAATGCAAGGGATGATGATGTTGTTGTATATACCGATGGGTCGGTTCAACGTGGTGAGAAATCCGGCTGGGGTTTCTTGGCTAATGCGCATGGTAGGGTTGTTGCAGAGCGAAGTGGGGCATACAGGACAACTACTTCTAGTATGAGGATGGAGGTTGAGGCCGTTACTGCTGCCCTCCATTGGTTTTCTGGGACTTCATTTACTGGGGCAGTTGTTGTATCTGACTCTCAGTCGATGCTTCACAAGATCCAGAAGGGCAGGTTTCGGTATGAGTGGATGTCGTCTATAGAAGTTTCTAACCTCCAGCGGCTTACGTGGATATATTGTCCTGGGCATGCGGGTGTTTACGGTAATGAGAGAGCGGACAGACTTGCATCAACAGCATCGATTGTTGGGGAGTTGAAGATGGATAAGGGGATATTCTTCGGTCTCTTCGAGACTCTCTGTTGGATGAGGACACTAAAATCGATGTTGAATCGATCAGCGATTTAAGCAGTTTGGAGTTACCCGTTGTTCAAGTCGAACTGGATGCCTGAGAGGCAGAGTGAGAGGTGTGTTTAATCAGCGAGCCACAGGAACCATCAGTATGCATACTCTTCGATATCTGTTGGGGAGACTGAGCACCTATGGGTCTGCCCGGAGTGCAATGATGTCAGTTTAGTAACCAACAACCAATAACCAATAACCCATTGTATCGGAACAACATTGCTCTTTGAGGTGCACTGTCTGTTGGCAAACTGTTTATGTACTCGAACCATTTAATTTGTTGTTTCCTTATGAAGTTCAGTATTGATGTTGTATCCACTTTTTTACTGATGTCTTCATTTCTGAACCAGTCTCTTCTTGTTACTCCTAGCATTCTGCGTAGACACTTCATCTCTGTCGTAACTAGCTTTCTTTTGTCATTTATGTCAGCGTCCAAGTTTGGCACTGGTAGCATAATGTGAGGAGAAATATTGTGTTGAACATTGCTCTTTTTGTGTTCATGGTGACATGTTTGCATTTCAAAATTGGCGCCATTTGTCCTATGAATTGATTTGCTTTATTGCATATATGTTGGATTTCGTTTCTTATTCTTCCATTTGCTGGTAAATTTGTTACCTATGTATGTTGGACTTCGTTTCTTATTCTTCCATTTGCTGGTAAATTTGCTCCCTATGTATGTCAAGTCTTTGACTTGTTTTCATTGATGTTTTGTTGATGGAGGACATATTGGAAGTGTTTTCTTCTCTAGCGAATGTCATTACTTCAGTTTTATTTTGGTCAATATTTGATGTTTTATCAAGACATATTTTGGTCAATGTTTGATGTTTTATCAAGACATATTTTGGTCAATGTTTGATGTTTTATCAAGACATATTTTGGTCAATGTTTGATGTTTTATCAAGACATATTTTGGTCAATGTTTGATGTTTTATCAAGACCTATTTTGGTCAATGTTTGATGTTTTATCAAGACATTAAATCGTAAATATAAGACACTATTTCAAAACTGTCTTGTCTTAATAATTTCAGGTCTTCAGCCACGAACAGATGTCAAATTTCTTCTACGTTTTCTACGTGCCCGTAAGTTTGACCAAGAGAAAACATTTGAGCTTGTGAAGAACTACTACAAAACCAGACAACAATATCCTGAAATATTTGATGACATCAAGCCATCACGTGTTAGAAGTGTTTTAGAAAACGGTTCAATAGAGTTTCCAGGTAGCACAGATAACAATGGCTGTGCGATTATTATTTTCAGACCAGGTGAGTTGTCAATATTAGAACTATTAGACCAGGTGAGTTGTCAATATTAGACCAGGTGAGTTGTCAATATTAGAACTATTAAACCAGGTAAGTTGTCAATATTAGAACTATTAGACCAGGTAAGTTGTCAATATTAGAACTATTAGACCAGGTGAGTTGTCAATATTAGAACTATTAGACCAGGTGAGTTGTCAATATTAGAACTATTAAACCAGGTGAGTTGTCAATATTAGAACTATTAGACCAGGTGAGTTATAAATATTAGAACTATTAGACCAGGTGACTTGTCAATATTAGAACTATTAGACCAGGTGAGTTGTCAATATTAGAACTATTAGACCAGGTAAGTTGTCAATATTAGAACTATTAGACCAGGTGAGTTGTCAATATTAGAACTATTAGACCAGGTGAGTTGTCAATATTAGAACTATTAGATCAGGTGAGTTGTCAATATTAGAACTATTAGACCAGGTGAGTTGTCAATATTAGAACTATTAGACCAGGTGAGTTGTCAATATTAGAACTATTAGACCAGGTGAGTTGTCAATATTAGAACTATTAGACCAGGTAAGTTGTCAATATTAGAACTATTAGACCAGGTGAGTTGTCAATATTAGAACTATTAGACCAGGTATAGGGGCAGTTAACAACACTGTTGTCACATAAAAAGATACCGCTAACAACTAAAGCAAATCTCATAAGAACGATATTTTTGGCCAACACTATGTTAGCATTGTCAAACATGGCCAATAAACAGCAGCTAATGAGCGGAAAATCTTAACGACAGAGATGAGGTGTCTTAGAAGAGCTGCAGGTGTGACAATAAGAGACAAAATTAGAAATAAAGAATTCAGAAGAAGACTAGATGGGAAACCAGTCATGCAATTCATAAAAGAACAACAGATTAAATGGTTTGTACACCTGACAAGAATACCCAGGAATCGCCTACCACAGAGAGCCACACAGAAAAAGTGTAATGAGTACAAAGCAAGAGGGAGACCACGCAAAAGATGGCATAAAAAAGAGTTAAGAAAATTAACAAGTTTACAAAGTGCATTAGAACAAGCACACACAAGAACACTACATCCTAACACCGTCCCAAACACTTCTATAAAGAAGTCAATAGTGGAAGAGAGAGAGAGAGAGAGAGAGAGAGAGAGAGAGCAGGTGAGTTGTCAATTCGGAGCAGTTCTGTTCACAAGCTCAATTTTGTCCTGAGATCCCTATGATTGTTGCTGGTGCTGCGGTGTTCGTGCTTTGTGCAATACTGTCGACGACAGGTAGTGTGCAATTTCTATCTAGAGTCATCAAGCCGTATTGAGTTAAGGACAAATGCAATAGATGGGCGGTATAGACAGACAGTATTGAGTTAAGGACAAGTGCAATAGATGGGCAGTATAGACAAAGACAGTATTGAGTAAGACCAAGTGCAATAGATGGGCAGTATAGACAGACAGTATTGAGTTAAGGACAAGTGCAATAGATGGGCAGTATAGACAAAGACAGTATTGAGTAAGACCAAGTGCAATAGATGGGCGGTATAGACAGACAGTATTGAGTTAAGGACAAGTGCAATAGATGGGCAGTATAGACAAAGACATATATATTACAGTATGACTATCGACCCGGGTTGTTGGCTTGTGAATCTTGGAGAGCAAGTAGAAATAAGAGTTGTCAAAATTAGCCTTCATAATACGAATAGAATCTGCGCTAGGAGGAAGTTTGTTCTGGGATAACTGCCTGGATGGTTTAGTGGACCGTAACATTGTGTACCAATATGGCATTCATGAGGTTAGGGTACAAAAAGTCAACCGTTCGTCTTTAGAGTGTATATTTCAACATTAACACAAAGAAGACAGCCAAATATCAAAGAGATTTGTAATATGCTGAATATAAATACAATCATTGTATACAGAATAAAATCAAGCACAGACATAAAACTATTTCAAAGCTGACAAGTAGGCCGTAACAACGACAGAACATACATGTCATAATTCTTGCGGTTGAAATGTCGCAAAATTGCAAACAAATTGACAAATGGGGACAAAATCAATATTTAAAAAATATATTAGAATTACTATAATATACAACAGCGCTGTTCAACTTGAGGCTAGCGGACGCCATGGCTTTTTTTTTACCCCACCTGCTGCAACGTTAATCTCAGTTTCAAGGGCACCGTGGCTATCTTTAATTTACCCCACCTGCTGCAACGTTAATCGCAGTTTCAAGGGCACCGTGGCTATCTTTAATTTACCCCACCTGCTGCAACGTTAATCGCAGTTTCAAGGGCACCGTGGCTCTCTTTAATTTACCCCACCTGCTGCAACGTTAATCGCAGTTTCAAGGGCACCGTGGCTCTCTTTAATTTACCCCACCTGCTGCAACGTTAATCGCAGTTTCAAGGGCACCGTGGCTCTCTTTAATTTACCCCACCTACTGCTGCTGCAACGTTAATCTCAGTTTCAAAGTATTTCTGAATCACATAATGTTTCAGTATTTTTTTTTTACATTTCGTTTCAATGAACACTGTCTTCCGACTTTTGCAATCTTGTTTTCTTTTGTCGTCATTCTACTGCCTCCTAATTCTACTGCCTCCTAATTCTACTGCCTCCTAATTCTACTGCCTCCTAATTCTACTGCCTCCTAACTCACACTTTGTTTTTTTGTAATGGAGAAAGCGCCGGTATCTCAACACATTACTTCAAATAAATAACACATCTGAGCCAACTCTGCTTTAAGAGATCGACCACTGATTGATCTACATGTGCTCTAAATCAAACATCCAGCTCTGTATCTTGTTTCTCCAGACATTTCTAACGTTGATAGAATGTTCTTCGTGTTTTTGTGTTTGTGCCAGCAGCCATCTTGTCCTGCTCACAGACATTCTTAGATAGAATTTGGGGGTTTCCAATCCGTCTCTTCCCTAAGACCAGATTTTCTCAATTTGAAAACTGTATAGAAATGTGCTCCTGCTCCCAAGATGGCGGCGATAAGACGTGCAGTCGGATAGTGCTTGCTGGATTGTGGTTTATTTCTTGGTTTTTCAGTGGATTTGATGTGTATTTCGGAAGAAAGGATATTTAGTTCGTCTAGCTTTCATGTAATGTTTCATTTGAAAACATTCACCACATCGGGTCAACGGGATCTCTCGAGAAATGGACACATTTATCAGTTCGAGCGACACGACAACACGGTGTTCTCCCGGTAACTTGTGAACTAGGTCAACTGAAGCCATGGAAGCAGGTGGCGAATGGAATGTGAGAGCAGCTGACAATTAATGTCAGTTATGGTCTCCATTCCGAGATGGTAGGCAGATGATCTCAGTTAGAGACAATGGCTACGATCCCCGGCTAGTATAGTCACTGCCCGACGGAAAGCAAGAGGAACCTACCGTCGTAATTATCCCTAGTAAATTCATGTCTCAACACAACCGTAACGGTAACAACGAAATGAAACCAGACCAACAAAACAACACCGATAGAAAACAACTCTTAACTATCGGAACATGGAACGTTCGAACTCTAGAACAAAGTGGCAAACTAGAAAACATCAAGCAAGAAATGACAAGAACAGGACTTAACATATTAGGAATAAGTGAAATGAGATGGATAGGTGCAGGAGAAATGTATTCAGACAACTTTAGAATAATATATTCAGGAGGAAACAATCACACAAAAGGAGTAGGCATAATATTAGACGCCGAGAGATGGTGAAAGGATTCTGGACAATATCAGAGAGAGTAATGCTATTAAAACTACAGGGTACACCAGTAGATATCAACATCATACAGATATACGCACCAACAACAGATAGTACAGAAGAAGAACTAGATGATTTCTACAACCAGTTACAAATAGCTATAAAACAGTGCAAGGCTCATGAAGTGACAATTGTAATGGGTGACTTCAATGCTAAGGTAGGCTCTGAAAAGGTAGACGAGACAACTGGAGGATGTGGCCTAGGAGAGAAAAACGATAGGGGAACACACTTATAGAATGGGCAACAATAAACAACATGATAATTGGCAACACTTGGTTTAAACATCATCCGAGAAGACTATGGACATGGAGAAGTCCAGATAACAACACACACAATCAAATTGACTATATTATGATAAATAAACGATTTCGAAATGGACTACTAAATATAAAAACAAGACCAGGTGCAGATTGCGACAGTGACCATACACTATTGATAGGAAAAGTAAGAATAAAACTGAAGAAGATAAAGAGGGCGCAAGAAACATCATATCGAACTCCTCAACACTCAAGACTGACACAAAAGTGAAAGACTCATTTAAACGCATTATACAAAACAGATATAACGCTATGGAAAAATAGAAACAATAGAAGAACAATGGCAGATGCTTAAAGAATCAATCCAACAAACGTCAAAGGAACTAACCCACACAACATGTCAACGGATCAAAAGAAATGGATGACGGAAGACATTTTGGAATTAATGGAAAATAGAAGGAAAAACAAACATAATAAAGCAGAATACGATCGAATCAATAAAGAGATAAGACAAAAATGTAAAACAGCAAAAGAAGAGTGGCTAAATGAAAAATGCAAACAGATCGAAACAGAACACAAAGAAAACTCCAAATCAATATACGAAAACGTAGACGACTTACTTGGCAGACGTAAACGTACAACTACTGGATGTTTAAAATCAAAACAGGGAGATATCCTGATGGAAACAGACAAGAAAATAGAAAGATGGACAGAGTACATTAAGGACTTATACAGTGATAACAGACAAGAAATACACATCAATTACAACCATGAAGGACCACAAATACTTCCATCAGAAGTTATCAATGCCATAAGACACACGAAAAAGGAAAAACCCCAGGACCAGACAACATAACAACAGAGGAAATAAAAGCAACAGGCGAATTGGGCATAGGCGTTTTAACAAAATTATTCAATGACATCTACAACACTGGATATGTACTCAAAGATTTACGACAATCCATTTTTATAGCACTACCAAAGAAAGCAGGAACGATAGAATGCGAAGAACACCGCACAATCAGCCTCATGAGTCACGTAACAAAACTACTTTTCAGCATTATTATGAGAAGGGTACTAAACAAAATAAGACCAGAAGTTAAGGAAGAACAATGTGGCTTTGTTGAACGCAGAGGAACAAACAACGCAATATATACAATAAGAACAATAATGGAAAGATCAATAGAAATGAAGTTGGACTTATACCTATATTTCATAGACTACTCAAAAGCTTTCGATAAAGTAAAACATGGAGAAATAATCAGCATGTTAGAAAGTATAAATATTGATGGTAAAGATCTTAGACTGATCAAGAATTTGTACTGGCAACAAAGCGCAGCCATTAGACTAGAGAGTAAGATTGGAATCTATCAGACGATACAGTTAGGAGTACGACAAGGGTGCGTACTCTCACCAGACCTATTCAACTTATATAGCGAAAACATCATGAGATCTATAGAAGAAAAGACAGGAATAGCAGTCGGTGGACAAAATATAAACAACCTAAGATACGCTGATGACACAATTCTCATGGCTACAAATGAACACGATCTGCAAGACTTGATAGACATACTAGTGAGAGAAAGTGAAAAGAAAGGATTAAGCATGAATATAAAGAAAACAGAGGTTATGGTTGTCTCCAAGAAACAAGAAACACCAACATGCAATATCAAAATAAATAACACAACACTGAAACAAGTCCATCGATTCAAGTATCTAGGAACATTCTTAACACCAGATGGAAGATGTACAACAGAGATTAGGAGTAGAATAGCACAAACGAAAGCAGCTTTTATGAAAATGAAGAACACACTATGCGTGAACTCACTACCAATGACACTGCGAAAACGAGTACTCCAGTGCTATATTGAACCAATTCTTATGTATGGCAGCGAATCATGGACACTGAACAAACAAACAATACGATCATTGGAAGCCACAGAGATGTGGTTTTACAGAAGAATGTTGAGAATTCCATGGACAGCAAAGAAAACAAACATGGAGGTTTTAAATCAGGCCTGCACACAGAGAAACCTTATCAAAAGAATAAGAATCCGACAATCAAGGTTCTTCGGGCATATAATGCGAAGAGAAGGTTTAGAACATTTGGTGACTACAGGTAAAATTCAGGGAAGGAGAGATCATGGAAGACAGAGGGAGAAGATGTTGGATGGCCTGACATCATGGTTCGACAAAATATCGACGTCAGAACTGATTACATGCACCAAGCAAAGAGAGTTGTGGAGAGACATGATCGCCTACGCCGGCAGGCATGGCACTTGATTGATTGATAGAAATGTGGTCATCCTCCACTCCATGTGGAAGATGTAGCCCAGTTGTGAATGATGTCTAGATGTTACCAAAATAGTAAGAGCATTCATATTCCCATTACGATATAGTTTGGACATGTCTTCGTGGTAGAGAGAGAAGATAAAGTAATCAACTTCTCATGGGTACGGTGAGCAAATGGACTTTAGGATGGCTGCTGCAGCGGAGGACAGAGCACGAATGGGAATGCCCAATGTGCTATGACGTCGATCGCATAACATAACATATTCCCATTAGTAAAGTATGGGTGTGAAACATGGACATTGAACAAGGAAGTGGATAACATATATGTCCTTTTGAATATAAGTGTTACATAAGTCATCCGTATATCATGGACAGAGAAGAGAACATATAGATCTCCCCAGAAAGAACTCAAAATCAAAGAAAACTAGCTGATGCTAGAAATAGGAATGAGAAAATTGAAGTATTTTAGACACATAAAGAGACACGAAGGGCTAGAGACGACCATCATGGAAGGAGGTATACCGGCAAAGAGAAAGACCACGGAGATGGTTTGAGCATAACGGTTGCAGAGATGAGATATTTGGCCTATGAGATAGAGAAATTCTGAAGGATTATTTGGGAGACACAGTACTGTTCAGATGGAGCGACAACACCAAGAACAGCCTTACGCAAATGAATATCAGCTTACAAAGTGCCTTAAGACAAGCACACACAAGATCACTACGTCCCTCCCCAACACTTCTATTAAGATTTAAATTATGAACGAGAAGAAGAAGAAGAACAGCTCAGGACACGCTATTTGATGATAACTATTATATGACTGCTGTATAAGATATTATATGACTGCTGTATAAGATATTATATGACTGCTGTATAAGATATTATATGACTGCTGTATAAGATATTATATGACTGCTGTATAAGATATTATATGACTGCTGTATAAGCTTTATATGACTGCTGTATAAGGTATTAAATGACTGCTGTATAAGGTATTATATGACTGCTGTATATGACTGCTGTATAAGATATTATATGACTGCTGTATAAGGTATTATATGACTGCTGTATAAGATATTATATGACTGCTGTATATGACTGCTGTATAAGGTATTATATGACTGCTGTATAAGATATTATATGACTGCTGTATATGACTGCTGTATAAGATATTATATGACTGCTGTATAAGGTATTATATGACTGCTGTATATGACTGATGTATAAGGTATTATATGACTGCTGTATAAGATATTATATGACTGCTGTATAAGGTATTATATGACTGCTGTATAAGATATTATATGACTGCTGTATAAGATATTATATGACTGCTGTATAAGATATTATATGACTGCTGTATAAGATATTATATGACTGCTGTATAAGGTATTATATGACTGCTGTATAAGGTATTATATGACTGATGTATAAGGTATTATATGACTGCTGTATAAGATATTATATGACTGCTGTATAAGATATTATATGACTGCTGTATAAGGTATTATATGACTGCTGTATAAGGTATTATATGACTGCTGTATAAGCTTTATATGACTGCTGTATAAGATATTATCAGTTATCAGTTATCAGTTATATGAGGACTATCATCATAGCACTCCGGACATATCCATAGGTGCTCCGATCTCCGCCTCAGCAAATCCAGCAGCGTCCAGCGGCCCAACACGCCAGTTCAATGTTGGTTAATCAATCTCTTTGCATATTTAGTATGTCGTTCTTTTCGGGCTGCACCAATATTGACACCCATCTCTCTCAATCTGGTCAGCGAGTCGGATTCACAGCCCTGAAGCTCCTCTGTTCAGAAAGACTCTCTCAATGCGTGAAGAATGTCATTTCGATCCATTGTAGCTCCCTCTGATATTGTAGCCAAGCCAGCCAATCTATCAACTTGTTCATTACCCCTAACTCCTGCGTGCCCAGGGACAAAAATAAAGGTAATTTCTCTGATCATTGTCTGTACCAATACCTCCATCCAGTTCCGTCTCACCATTCCTGATTCGACTTTACGAATCATGCCCATGGAGTCACTAAGTATGAAAACACGAAAGTAATTGTGAGATGTCAACCAGTTCACCGCCTCCGTAACCGCCCGAACCTCCATTGCCAAACTACTTGTAGTTGTTGCGTAGGCCCCACTGGTCTCTCTTATTACTTTTCCTCCTGAGCGTGCTGAAAAGCCCACGCACAGCGTTGTTGGCGAATGACTGAACTATCGGTGTAAATAACTACATCTGTATCATTGATGATTCCCTAAATAATCACATTGTGAAGTCTGACACACCACATGACACTTTAGATGGACATACACTCACTCGAACAGCATCTATGAGTTATTTGGGTGTAAAATTTGATCGCTGTCAATGCTTTAGGTGACCATATTCGACCAAGTTATTGCCAAGGCTCGCAACGCACTATCCGCACTGAGAATCATGGCGGCTGCTAACATTGAGCAACGCCTTCTTGTGCTCTTGTACCAAGGTATTGTTCTGTCATGTATATAATATGCATGCGCTCTCCTAGCAATTAGTCCTACGCAAACAGTGAGACTGGAAAGAATTCAGAATGAGGCTATGCGCATCATTCTGGGATGCACCAAAGATACACCATGAGTGTCAATGCGATTCCTTCTTGATCTCCCAACTATTGCTAACAGAATTGAAACTTGGAGGGTTCGATCATATCTAAGAATCAATGCAAACAAGGAACATCCTTGAAGAACTCATTAAGGAGAAAGGGTGTAGACTCAAGAGAGGCAGATCATGACTGTGTCAGGCGGAAGATGCTCTTAGGAGAATATATAATCCTTCCGGAATTGAACAGGAAAGGAATGGATTGCTGTGCCACCTCAATTTCAGACTGCTTTCACCGTTATTACATCTATTAAGAAAAACTGCGAACAAAATAATCTATCACTGCTAAACGTGGAGGTGGAGGTTCTCTTGAATGACATCATCAATGATAAGATATTATATGACTGCTGTATAAGATATTATATGACTGATGTATAAGGTATTATATGACTGCTGTATATGACTGCTGTATAAGGTATTATATGACTGCTGTATAAGATATTATATGACTGCTGTATAAGGTATTATATGACTGCTGTATATGACTGCTGTATAAGGTATTATATGACTGCTGTATAAGGTATTATATGACTGCTGTATAAGGTATTATATGACTGCTGTATATGACTGCTGTATAAGGTATTATATGACTGCTGTATATGACTGCTGTATAAGATATTATATGACTGCTGTATAAGGTATTATATGACTGCTGTATAAGGTATTATATGACTGCTGTATATGACTGATGTATAAGGTATTATATGACTGCTGTATAAGGTATTATATGACTGATGTATAAGGTATTATATGACTGATGTATAAGGTATTATATGACTGCTGTATAAGATATTATATGACTGCTGTATAAGATATTATATGACTGCTGTATAAGATATTATATGACTGCTGTATAAGGTATTATATGACTGCTGTATAAGATATTATATGACTGCTGTATAAGGTATTATATGACTGCTGTATATGACTGCTGTATAAGATATTATATGACTGCTGTATAAGGTATTATATGACTGCTGTATAAGATATTATATGACTGCTGTATAAGATATTATATGACTGATGTATATGACTGCTGTATAAGATATTATATGACTGATGTATAAGGTATTATATGACTGCTGTATAAGATATTATATGACTGCTGTATAAGATATTATATGACTGCTGTATAAGATATTATATGACTGCTGTATAAGATATTATATGACTGCTGTATATGACTGCTGTATAAGATATTATATGACTGCTGTATAAGGTATTATATGACTGCTGTATAAGATATTATATGACTGCTGTATAAGGTATTATATGACTGCTGTATAAGGTATTATATGACTGATGTATAAGATATTATATGACTGATGTATATGACTGCTGTATAAGATATTATATGACTGATGTATAAGGTATTATATGACTGCTGTATAAGATAGTATATGACTGCTGTATAAGGTATTATATGACTGCTGTATAAGGTATTATATGACTGATGTATATGACTGCTGTATAAGATATTATATGACTGCTGTATAAGATATTATATGACTGCTGTATATGACTGCTGTATAAGATAGTATATGACTGCTGTATAAGGTATTATATGACTGCTGTATAAGATATTATATGACTGCTGTATATGACTGCTGTATAAGATATTATATGACTGCTGTATAAGATATTATATGACTGCTGTATAATATGGTTATGAGACATGGAACATTGACACAGTGGCAGAGAAGATCATTAATACCTTTGAATGCAAATGCTACAGAAGAGTACTTAGAATATCATGGACAGAGAAAAGAACAAACGCTTCTGTTCTGCAACAGCTTGATATTAAAGAGAGTTGGTTATTACAAAACATAAAAACAAGTAAAATTAAATATTTCGGACACATCAAACGACATGAGTGCCTAGAGAAATTAATTTTGGAAGGAATGGTTCCTGGAAGAAGAACGAGAGGAAGACCTAGAAGACGATGGATGCAAGATGTCACTGACGATCTGAGAATGACTGCTGCTGACGCCGGCCAATTTGCATAGAACAGAGAGTTTTTCAGGACTGCTGTCATTGGAACCAAGTTCCGGAAACTGACAAGCTACTTGATGATGATTATATGAATGCAGTATTGACATAATAAGATGTAATTTGACTGTCTCCACCAGGTCTCTGGGACTTTGACCAAGTCACTTACATTGATATCGTACGAGCTTTATATTTGCTCTTGTCCAAGGTTATGGAGGTGAGTATATGCAGATTTATCCGAGTTGTGTCTGTTACAATAATCCAATTCTTCAGTTATATGTTATTCACCGTTATTATATTACCACAAGATAGTAGACGGTACCATCTGCTGCCACAAGATAGTAGACGGTATCATCTGCAACCACAAGATAGTAGACGGTACCATCTGCTACCACAGATAGTAGACGGTACCATCTGCTACCACAAGATAGTAGACTGTACCATCTGCAACTGTTAAACTCACTGTCAGATCAGATGTTTCATCTGCTATCACAAGATGGTAGACGGTACCATCTACAACTGTTAAACTCACTGTCAGATCAGATGTTTCATCTGCTACCGTATGATAGTAGACTGTACCATCTGCAACTGTTAAACTCACTGTCAGATCAGATGTTTCATCTGCTACCGTAAGATAGTAGACGGTATCATCTGTAACTGTTAAACTCACTGTCAGATCAGATGTTTCATCTGCTACCGCAAGATAGTAGACGGTACCATCTACAACTGTTAAACTCACTGTCAGATCAGATGTTTCATCTGCTACCGCAAGATAGTAGACGGTATCATCTGCAACTGTTAAACACATTGTCTTGTGGAGAGGGGCTTGGGAGAGCTAAAGGCTAGAGGTGTAGACCTTGCCTTGACCACACATCCGCAGAGAGGGATCCTAAGGAAGTTGAGGGTCATGTGTGTGTTCCATTTCATCTTCTGGCATCTCCTGCAAACTATGATTGATTCCAAACGTATGGACTTTGTTTTTTCCTTTGGATGAAACAGTTGCGTAAAGAAGAAGTTTGTGCAAGGCGCATTCCCCATATCAGCTGCCCATGCTTGGCATAAACGGAGAGGACACTTCATCCATGCTTTAGGCTCGGATACCACACGGAAAGCAACAGTCACGTGTTATAAGTTCTCCAAATTGGAGAAGTTGATGACGCCACTGGTTGCTGTCAACGGTGCGCCACGGGTTGCTGTCAACGGTGCGCCACGGGTTGCTGTCAACGGTGCGCCACGGGTTGCTGTCAACGGTGCGCCACGGGTTGCTGTCAACGGTGAGAATGTTTATATTCTGCACTGGTCATCTACCACCCGCCTTAAACTAGGTTGCCCCTACTCAGAGAGGGGCTGACCCGCCACATCGGTCTGGCTTGTATGGTACACAGAGAGGGGCTGACCCGACACATCGGTCTGGCTTGTATGGTACACAGAGAGGGGCTGACCCGACACATCGGTCTGGTTTGTACGGTACACAGAGAGGGGCTGACCCGCCACATCGGTCTGGCTTGTACGGTACACAGAGAGGGGCTGACCCGCCACATCGGTCTGGCTTGTATGGTACACAGAGAGGGACTGACCCGCCACATCGGTCTGGTTTGTACGGTACACAGAGAGGGGCTGACCCGCCACATCGGTCTGGCTTGTACGGCACACAGAGAGGGGCTGACCCGACACATCGGTCTGGCTTGTATGGTACACAGAGAGGAGCTGACCCGTCACATCGGTCTGGTTTGTACGGTACACAGAGAGGGGCTGACCCGACACATCGGTCTGGTTTGTATGGTACACAGAGAGGGGCTGACCCGCCACATCGGTCTGGCTTGTATGGTACTCAGAGAGGGGCTGACCCGCCACATCGGTCTGGCTTGTATGGTACACAGAGAGGGGCTGACCCGACACATCGGTCTGGTTTGTATGGTACACAGAGAGGGGCTGACCCGACACATCGGTCTGGTTTGTATGGTACACAGAGAGGGCTGACCGACACATCGGTCTGGTTTGTATGGTACACAGAGAGGGGCTGACCCGTCACATCGGTCTGGCTTGTATGGTACTCAGAGAGGGGCTGACCCGACACATCGGTCTGCTTGTATGGTACTCAGAGAGGGCTGACCCGACACATCGGTCTGGCTTGTATGGTACTCAGAGAGGGGCTGACCCGACACATCGGTCTGGCTTGTATGGTACACAGAGAGGGACTGACCCGCCACATCGGTCTGGCTTGTATGGTACACAGAGAGGGACTGACCCGCCACATCGGTCTGGCTTGTATGGTACATAGGGAGAGGCTGACCCGCCACATCGGTCTGGCTTGTATGGTACATAGGGAGAGGCTGACCCGCCACATCGGTCTGGCTTGTATGGTACATAGCGATAGACTAAAAGTCAAAAAGAGGATGTACGACTGTGTTTCTAGAAAACAAAAAATAAACTTCTTAGATTGGACACAAGAAACTAGGGTTGCCAGAATGTCCCATTTCTAGGATAGTCCCGCTTTTTAACGAAAACAATGTGGTGTCCTGAAAAATGCTTTGGTTTACTATTTGTCTTTGGTTACCAGCATATTGTTCTTGTCTAGCTAAACCACACTTGACACTTAGAATTCTTGTCTAGATAAACCACACTTGACTTGCAATTCTTGTCTAGCTAAACCACACTTGACTTGGAATTCTGAGTCTGTTAGTGTTGTATCACTATTATTTGAATCGTGTACACGTCATCTCTCTTTTAGGGAATTTGTAATATCAGCATGATCCATTCCTCACCGCTTTTTTACAGACATACCTGCAACCTATCGCGCGTTCATTTCCATTCACCTAAGAATGTACTGGCACAAAAATATAATTGATTTTTGTCGCTTAGACTTTCCCAGCGACCGCCCATTGTCTCCGAGTCCCAGTCTGTTTCAATCTTCCTGAGCATACCCATTGAGTCACTGAGAAAACATGCATGGATAAAAGTCTGTGATTCCAGCCAAACCATCGCTTTAGTTAGTGCCATGATTTCCATAGTGAGACTGCTTGTAGTCACGGCAAAGCCATCACTGTCTTCCTTCACAACATCCCCTCCAAATTGAGCAGTGAAAGCCCACGAGCTCCAGACATGTCCCAGCACGTGTCAACCGTTAAAGCATTAACTAAATGTCTATTTTATTATCGAATGCAAGTCTTTGCGTTTCATGATTATGTCACTCTGAGGCAAGATCTTCTCTCCATGACTTTGAAGTACAACAAATATCAGACGTCGTCGATGCAGGAATTAGAGAGGGACGTTCACCAAGTAAACTTGAACAAAAAGTATTACAAATCATAGAAATAATGAAGTTTTAGTATAATGTGTGCTTTATTTTATTAATATCATTTCTTATTAGTATTAATACATGTAATAGCCAGTGTGAATGTTTGTTAGATCTGATTAGTATTAATACATGTAATAGCCAGTGTAAATGTTTGTTAGATCTGATTAGTATTAATACATGTAATAGCCAGTGTGAATGTTTGTTAGATCTGATTAGTATTAATACATGTAATAGCCAGTGTGAATGTTTGCTAGATCTGATTAGTATTAATACATGTAATAGCCAGTGTGAATGTTTGTTAGATCTGATTAGTATTAATACATGTAATAGCCAGTGTGAATGTTTATTAGATCTTATTAGTATTAATACATGTAATAGCCAGTGTGAATGTTTATTAGATCTGATTAGTATTAATACATGTAATAGCCAGTGTGAATGTTTGCTAGATCTGATTAGTATTAATACATGTAATAGCCAGTGTGAATGTTTGTTAGATCTGATTAGTATTAATACATGTAATAGCCAGTGTGAATGTTTATTAGATCTGATTAGTATTAATACATGTAATAGCCAGTGTGAATGTTTGCTAGATCTGATTAGTATTAATACATGTAATAGCCAGTGTGAATGTTTATTAGATCTGATTAGTATTAATACATGTAATAGCCAGTGTGAATGTTTGCTAGATCTGATTAGTATTAATACACGTAATAGCCAGTGTGAATGTTTGCTAGATCTGATTAGTATTAATACATGTAATAGCCAGTGTGAATGTTTGCTAGATCTGATTAGTATTAATACATGTAATAGCCAGTGTGAATGTTTGTTAGATCTGATTAGTATTAATACACGTAATAGCCAGTGTGAATGTTTGTTAGATCTGATTAGTATTAATACATGTAATAGCCAGTGTGAATGTTTATTAGATCTGATTAGTATTAATACATGTAATAGCCAGTGTGAATGTTTATTAGATCTGATTAGTATTAATACATGTAATAGCCAGTGTGAATGTTTATTAGATCTGATTAGTATTAATACATGTAATAGCCAGTGTGAATGTTTATTAGATCTGATTAGTATTAATACATGTAATAGCCAGTGTGAATGTTTGTTAGATCTGATTAGTATTAATACATGTAATAGCCAGTGTGAATGTTTGCTAGATCTGATTAGTATTAATACACGTAATAGCCAGTGTGAATGTTTACTAGATCTGATTAGTATTAATACATGTAATAGCCAGTGTGAATGTTTATTAGATCTGATTAGTATTAATACACGTAATAGCCAGTGTAAATGTTTGCTAGATCTGATTAGTATTAATACATGTAATAGCCAGTGTGAATGTTTGCTAGATCTGATTAGTATTAATACACGTAATAGCCAGTGTGAATGTTTATTAGATCTGATTAGTATTAATACACGTAATAGCCAGTGTAAATGTTTGTTAGATCTGATTAGTATTAATACATGTAATAGCCAGTGTAAATGTTTGTTAGATCTGATTAGTATTAATACATGTAATAGCCAGTGTAAATGTTTGTTAGATCTGATTAGTATTAATACATGTAATAGCCAGTGTGAATGTTTGCTAGATCTGATTAGTATTAATACATGTAATAGCCAGTGTGAATGTTTGTTAGATCTGATTAGTATTAATACATGTAATAGCCAGTGAATGTTTGCATAGATCTGATTAGTATTATACATGTAATAGCCAGTGTGAATGTTTATTAGATCTGATTAGTATTAATACATGTAATAGCCAGTGTAAATGTTTGCTAGATCTGATTAGTATTAATACATGTAATAGCCAGTGTGAATGTTTATTAGATCTGATTAGTATTAATACATGTAATAGCCAGTGTGAATGTTTGCTAGATCTGATTAGTATTAATACACGTAATAGCCAGTGTGAATGTTTATTAGATCTGATTAGTATTAATACACGTAATAGCCAGTGTGAATGTTTATTAGATCTGATTAGTATTAATACACGTAATAGCCAGTGTGAATGTTTGCTAGATCTGATTAGTATTAATACATGTAATAGCCAGTGTGAATGTTTATTAGATCTGATTAGTATTAATACATGTAATAGCCAGTGTGAATGTTTATTAGATCTGATTAGTATTAATACATGTAATAGCCAGTGTGAATGTTTGCTAGATCTGATTAGTATTACACACGTAATAGCCAGTGTGAATGTTTATTAGATCTGATTAGTATTAATACACGTAATAGCCAGTGTGAATGTTTATTAGATCTGATTAGTATTAATAATAATGCACAGCCAGTGAATGTTTGTTAGATCTGATTAGTATTAATACA
This sequence comes from Arion vulgaris, assembly GCA_020796225.1. Taxonomy (NCBI): domain Eukaryota; kingdom Metazoa; phylum Mollusca; class Gastropoda; order Stylommatophora; family Arionidae; genus Arion; species Arion vulgaris. The sequence goes on from CM036755.1 coordinate 88,330,849, forward strand.
CGTAATAGCCAGTGTGAATGTTTGTTAGATCTGATTAGTATTAATACACGTAATAGCCAGTGTAAATGTTTGCTAGATCTGATTAGTATTAATACATGTAATAGCCAGTGTGAATGTTTGCTAGATCTGATTAGTATTAATACATGTAATAGCCAGTGTGAATGTTTCATAGATCTGATTAGTATTAATACACTAATAGCCAGTGTGAATGTTTGCTAGATCTGATTAGTATTAATACATGTAATAGCCAGTGTGAATGTTTGTTAGATCTGATTAGTATTAATACATGTAATAGCCAGTGTGAATGTTTATTAGATCTGATTAGTATTAATACATGTAATAGCCAGTGTGAATGTTTGCTAGATCTGATTAGTATTAATACATGTAATAGCCAGTGTGAATGTTTGTTAGATCTGATTAGTATTAATACATGTAATAGCCAGTGTGAATGTTTGCTAGATCTGATTAGTATTAATACATGTAATAGCCAGTGTGAATGTTTGCTAGATCTGATTAGTATTAATACATGTAATAGCCAGTGTGAATGTTTGCTAGATCTGATTAGTATTAATACACGAATAGCCAGTGAATGTTTGTAGATCTGATTAGTATTAATACACGTAATAGCCAGTGTGAATGTTTGATAGATCTGATTAGTATTAATACACGTAATAGCCAGTGTGAATGTTTATTAGATCTGATTAGTATTAATACATGTAATAGCCAGTGTGAATGTTTGTTAGATCTGATTAGTATTAATACATGTAATAGCCAGTGTGAATGTTTGCTAGATCTGATTAGTATTAATACACGTAATAGCCAGTGTGAATGTTTATTAGATCTGATTAGTATTAATACATGTAATAGCCAGTGTGAATGTTTGTTAGATCTGATTAGTATTAATAACGTAATAGCCAGTGTGAATGTTTATTAGATCTGATTAGTATTAATACATGTAATAGCCAGTGTGAATGTTTGTTAGATCTGATTAGTATTAATACATGTAATAGCCAGTGTGAATGTTTATTAGATCTGATTAGTATTAATACATGTAATAGCCAGTGTGAATGTTTGCTAGATCTGATTAGTATTAATACACGTAATAGCCAGTGAATGTTCTTAGATCTGATTAGTATTAATACAGAATAGCCAGTGTGAATGTTTATTAGATCTGATTAGTATTAATACAGGTAATAGCCAGTGTGAATGTTTGCTAGATCTGATTAGTATTAATACACGTAATAGCCAGTGTGAATGTTTATTAGATCTGATTAGTATTAATACATGTAATAGCCAGTGTGAATGTTTGTTAGATCTGATTAGTATTAATACACGTAATAGCCAGTGTGAATGTTTATTAGATCTGATTAGTATTAATACACGTAATAGCCAGTGTGAATGTTTGTTAGATCTGATTAGTATTAATAACGTAATAGCCAGTGTGAATGTTTATTAGATCTGATTAGTATTAATACATGTAATAGCCAGTGTGAATGTTTGTTAGATCTGATTAGTATTAATACATGTAATAGCCAGTGTGAATGTTTGCTAGATCTGATTAGTATTAATACATGTAATAGCCAGTGTAAATGTTTGCTAGATCTGATTAGTATTAATACATGTAATAGCCAGTGTGAATGTTTGTTAGATCTGATTAGTATTAATACACGTAATAGCCAGTGTGAATGTTTATTAGATCTGATTAGTATTAATACACGTAATAGCCAGTGTGAATGTTTATTAGATCTTTGGATGATTCTTCTTCTTCTTCTTGTAGTTAAAACGTTTAAATATAACAAGAATCACACATCTTAGTAATTGTTATAGTGTCAACTATTTTATCACAAAATCATTGTCCCCAAAAATCAGGACGGTGGAAAGAAATGTCACCAAAATCAGGATGGGTGAAAAGAAATGTCTCGAAAAAACGGACATGTAGCATGAAATGTCCCGGCTTGTCGGTTCCAACATCTGGCAACCCTAGGTGGAATTCTATTCTAATCTTTACTCTGTGGAGAAATCAGCAAACCCTGCCCTAGATCAGATCATACCGAAACATCATGAACCATTCGAGCTGGATAACGAATACACAGAGTTGGAACTTTCCAAAGCGATTAACAAACTTTCAAATGGCAAGGTATCAGGACTAGACAATATTTCTACAGAAATCCTCAAATATAACATGAACTATAGACAAACATTTCTACAGAAATCCTCAAATATAACATGAACTATAGACAAACATTTCTACAGAAATCCTCAAATATAACATGAACTATAGACAAACATTTCTACAGAAATCATCAAATATAACATGAACTATAGACAAACATTTCTACAGAAATCCTCAAATATAACATGAACTATAGACAAACATTTCTACAGAAATCCTCAAATATAACATGAACTATAGACAAACATTTCTACAGAAATCCTCAAATATAACATGAACTATAGACAAACATTTCTACAGAAATCCTCAAATATAACATGAACTATAGACAAACATTTCTACAGAAATCCTCAAATATAACATGAACTATAGACAAACATTTCTACAGAAATCCTCAAATATAACATGAACTATAGACAAACATTTCTACAGAAATCCTCAAATATAACATGAACTATAGACAAACATTTCTACAGAAATCCTCAAATATAACATGAACTATAGACAAACATTTCTACAGAAATCCTCAAATATGACATGAACTATAGACAAACATTTCTACAGAAATCCTCAAATATAACATGAACTATAGACAAACATTTCTACAGAAATCCTCAAATATAACATGAACTATAGACAAACATTTCTACAGAAATCCTCAAATATAACATGAACTATAGACAAACATTTCTACAGAAATCCTCAAATATAACATGAACTATAGACAAACATTTCTACAGAAATCCTCAAATATAACATGAACTATAGACAAACATTTCTACAGAAATCCTCAAATATAACATGAACTATAGACAAACATTTCTACAGAAATCCTCAAATATAACATGTACTATAGACAAACATTTCTACAGAAATCCTCAAATATAACATGTACTATAGACAAACATTTCTACAGAAATCCTCAAATATAACATGAACTATAGACAAACATTTCTACAGAAATCCTCAAATATAACATGAACTATAGACAAACATTTCTACAGAAATCCTCAAATATAACATGAACTATAGACAAACATTTCTACAGAAATCCTCAAATATAACATGAACTATAGACAAACATTTCTACAGAAATCCTCAAATAAACATGAACTATAGACAAACATTTCTACAGAAATCCTCAAATATAACATGAACTATAGACAAACATTTCTACAGAAATCCTCAAATATAACATGAACTATAGACAAACATTTCTACAGAAATCCTCAAATATAACATGAACTATAGACAAACATTTCTACAGAAATCCTCAAATATAACATGAACTATAGACAAACATTTCTACAGAAATCCTCAAATATAACATGAACTATAGACAAACATTTCTACAGAAATCCTCAAATATAACATGAACTATAGACAAACATTTATACAGAAATCCTCAAATATAACATGAACTATAGACAAACATTTCACAGAAATCCTCAAATATAACATGAACTATAGACAAACATTTCTACAGAAATCCTCAAATATAACATGAACTATAGACAAACATTTCTACAGAAATCCTCAAATATAACATGAACTATAGACAAACATTTCTACAGAAATCCTCAAATATAACATGAACTATAGACAAACATTTCTACAGAAATCCTCAAATATAACATGAACTATAGACAAACATTTATACAGAAATCCTCAAATATAACATGAACTATAGACAAACATTTCTACAGAAATCCTCAAATATAACATGAACTATAGACAAACATTTCTACAGAAATCCTCAAATATAACATGAACTATAGACAAACATTTCTACAGAAATCCTCAAATATAACATGAACTATAGACAAACATTTCTACAGAAATCCTCAAATATAACATGAACTATAGACAAACATTTCTACAGAAATCCTCAAATATAACATGAACTATAGACAAACATTTCTACAGAAATCCTCAAATATAACATGAACTATAGACAAACATTTCTACAGAAATCCTCAAATATAACATGAACTATAGACAAACATTTCTACAGAAATCCTCAAATATAACATGAACTATAGACAAACATTTCTACAGAAATCCTCAAATATAACATGAACTATAGACAAACATTTCTACAGAAATCCTCAAATATAACATGAACTATAGACAAACATTTCACAGAAATCCTCAAATATAACATGAACTATAGACAAACATTTCTACAGAAATCCTCAAATATAACATGTACTATAGACAAACATTTCTACAGAAATCCTCAAATATAACATGAACTATAGACAAACATTTCTACAGAAATCATCAAATATAACATGAACTATAGACAAACATTTCTACAGAAATCCTTAAATATAACATGAACTATAGACAAACATTTCTACAGAAATCCTCAATGATAACATGAACTATAGACAAACATTTCTAGAGAAATCCTCAAATATAACATGAACTATAGACAAACATTTCTACAGAAATCCTCAAATATAACATGAACTATAGACAAACATTTCTACAGAAATCCTCAAAAATAACATGAACTATAGACAAACATTTCTACAGAAATCCTCAAATATAACATGAACTATAGACAAACATTTCTACAGAAATCCTCAAATATAACATGAACTATAGACAAACATTTCTACAGAAATCCTCAAAAATAACATGAACTATAGACAAACATTTCTACAGAAATCCTCAAATATAACATGAACTATAGACAAACATTTCTACAGAAATCCTCAAATATAACATGAACTATAGACAAACATTTCTACAGAAATCCTCAAATATAACATGAACTATAGACAAACATTTCTACAGAAATCCTCAAATATAACATGAACTATAGACAAACATTTCTACAGAAATCCTCAAATATAACATGTACTATAGACAAACATTTCTACAGAAATCCTCAAATATAACATGAACTATAGACAAACATTTCTACAGAAATCCTCAAATATAACATGAACTATAGACAAACATTTCTACAGAAATCCTCAAATATGACATGAACTATAGACAAACATTTCTACAGAAATCCTCAAATATAACATGAACTATAGACAAACATTTCTACAGAAATCCTCAAATATAACAAACTATAGACAAACATTTCTACAGAAATCCTCAAATATAACATGAACTATAGACAAACATTTCTACAGAAATCCTCAAATATAACATGAACTATAGACAAACATTTCTACAGAAATCCTCAAATATAACATGAACTATAGACAAACATTTCTACAGAAATCCTCAAATATAACATGAACTATAGACCAATATTTCTACAGAAATCCTCAAATATAACATGAACTATAGACAAACATTTCTACATAAATCCTCAAATATAACATGAACTATAGACAAACATTTCTACAGAAATCCTCAAATATAACATGAACTATAGACAAACATTTCTACAGAAATCCTCAAATATAACATGAACTATAGACAAACATTTCTACAGAAATCCTCAAATATAACATGAACTATAGACAAACATTTCTACAGAAATCCTCAAATATAACATGAACTATAGACAAACATTTCTACAGAAATCCTCAAATATAACATGAACTATAGACAAACATTTCTACAGAAATCCTCAAATATAACATGAACTATAGACAAACATTTCTACAGAAATCCTCAAATATAACATGAACTATAGACAAACATTTCTACAGAAATCCTCAAATATAACATGAACTATAGACAAACATTTCTACAGAAATCCTCAAATATAACATGAACTATAGACAAACATTTCTACAGAAATCCTCAAATATAACATGAACTATAGACAAACATTTCTACAGAAATCCTCAAAAATAACATGAACTATAGACAAACATTTCTACAGAAATCCTCAAATATAACATGAACTATAGACAAACATTTCTACAGAAATCCTCAAATATAACATGAACTATAGACAAACATTTCTACAGAAATCCTCAAATATAACATGAACTATAGACAAACATTTCTACAGAAATCCTCAAATATAACATGAACTATAGACAAACATTTCTACAGAAATCCTCAAATATAACATGAACTATAGACAAACATTTCTACAGAAATCCTCAAATATAACATGAACTATAGACAAACATTTCTACAGAAATCCTCAAATATAACATGAACTATAGACAAACATTTCTACAGAAATCCTCAAATATAACATGAACTATAGACAAACATTTCTACAGAAATCCTCAAATATAACATGAACTATAGACAAACATTTCTACAGAAATCCTCAAATATAACATGAACTATAGACAAACATTTCTACAGAAATCCTCAAATATAACATGAACTATAGACAAACATTTCTACAGAAATCCTCAAATATAACATGTACTATAGACAAACATTTCTACAGAAATCCTCAAATATAACATGAACTATAGACAAACATTTCTACAGAAATCCTCAAATATAACATGAACTATAGACAAACATTTCTACAGAAATCCTCAAATATAACATGAACTATAGACAAACATTTCTACAGAAATCCTCAAATATAACATGAACTATAGACAAACATTTCTACAGAAATCCTCAAATATAACATGAACTATAGACAAACATTTATACAGAAATCCTCAAATATAACATGAACTATAGACAAACATTTCTACAGAAATCCTCAAATATAACATGAACTATAGACAAACATTTCTACAGAAATCCTCAAATATAACATGAACTATAGACAAACATTTCTACAGAAATCCTCAAATATAACATGAACTATAGACAAACATTTCTACAGAAATCCTCAAATATAACATGAACTATAGACAAACATTTCTACAGAAATCCTCAAATATAACATGAACTATAGACAAACATTTCTACAGAAATCCTCAAATATAACATGAACTATAGACAAACATTTCTACAGAAATCCTCAAATATAACATGAACTATAGACAAACATTTCTACAGAAATCCTCAAATATAACATGAACTATAGACAAACATTTCTACAGAAATCCTCAAATATAACATGAACTATAGACAAACATTTCACAGAAATCCTCAAATATAACATGAACTATAGACAAACATTTCTACAGAAATCCTCAAATATAACATGAACTATAGACAAACATTTCTACAGAAATCCTCAAATATAACATGAACTATAGACAAACATTTCTACAGAAATCCTCAAATATAACATGAACTATAGACAAACATTTCTACAGAAATCCTCAAATATAACATGTACTATAGACAAACATTTCTACAGAAATCCTCAAATATAACATGAACTATAGACAAACATTTCTACAGAAATCCTCAAATATAACATGAACTATAGACAAACATTTCTACAGAAATCCTCAAATATAACATGAACTATAGACAAACATTTCTACAGAAATCCTCAAATATAACAAACTATAGACAAACATTTCTACAGAAATCCTCAAATATAACATGAACTATAGACAAACATTTCACAGAAATCCTCAAATATAACATGAACTATAGACAAACATTTCTACAGAAATCCTCAAATATAACATGAACTATAGACAAACATTTCTACAGAAATCCTCAAATATAACATGAACTATAGACCAATATTTCTACAGAAATCCTCAAATATAACATGAACTATAGACAAACATTTCAACATAAATCCTCAAATATAACATGAACTATAGACAAACATTTCTACAGAAATCCTCAAATATAACATGAACTATAGACAAACATTTCTACAGAAATCCTCAAATATAACATGAACTATAGACAAACATTTCTACAGAAATCATCAAATATAACATGAACTATAGACAAACATTTCTACAGAAATCCTCAAATATAACATGAACTATAGACAAACATTTCTACAGAAATCCTCAAATATAACATGAACTATAGACAAACATTTCTACAGAAATCCTCAAATATAACATGAACTATAGACAAACATTTCTACAGAAATCCTCAAATATAACATGAACTATAGACAAACATTTCTACAGAAATCCTCAAATATAACATGAACTATAGACAAACATTTCTACAGAAATCCTCAAATATAACATGAACTATAGACAAACATTTCTACAGAAATCCTCAAATATAACATGAACTATAGACAAACATTTCTACAGAAATCCTCAAATATAACATGAACTATAGACAAACATTTCTACAGAAATCCTCAAATATAACATGAACTATAGACCAATATTTCTACAGAAATCCTCAAATATAACATGAACTATAGACAAACATTTACATAAATCCTCAAATATAACATGAACTATAGACAAACATTTCTACAGAAATCCTCAAATATAACATGAACTATAGACAAACATTTCTACAGAAATCCTCAAATATAACATGAACTATAGACAAACATTTCTACAGAAATCCTCAAATATAACATGAACTATAGACAAACATTTCTACAGAAATCATCAAATATAACATGAACTATAGACAAACATTTCTACAGAAATCCTCAAATATAACATGAACTATAGACAAACATTTCTACAGAAATCCTCAAATATAACATGAACTATAGACAAACATTTCTACAGAAATCCTCAAATATAACATGAACTATAGACAAACATTTCTACAGAAATCCTCAAATATAACATGAACTATAGACAAACATTTCTACAGAAATCCTCAAATATAACATGAACTATAGACAAACATTTCTACAGAAATCCTCAAATATAACATGAACTATAGACAAACATTTCTACAGAAATCCTCAAATATAACATGAACTATAGACAAACATTTCTACAGAAATCCTCAAATATAACATGAACTATAGACAAACATTTCTACAGAAATCCTCAAATATAACATGAACTATAGACAAACATTTCTACAGAAATCCTCAAATATAACATGAACTATAGACAAACATTTCTACAGAAATCCTCAAATATAACATGAACTATAGACAAACATTTCTACAGAAATCCTCAAATATAACATGAACTATAGACAAACATTTCTACAGAAATCCTCAAATATAACATGAACTATAGACAAACATTTCTACAGAAATCCTCAAATATAACATGAACTATAGACAAACATTTCTACAGAAATCCTCAAATATAACATGAACTATAGACAAACATTTCTACAGAAATCCTCAAATATAACATGAACTATAGACAAACATTTCTACAGAAATCCTCAAATATAACATGAACTATAGACAAACATTTCTACAGAAATCCTCAAATATAACATGAACTATAGACAAACATTTCTACAGAAATCCTCAAATATAACATGTACTATAGACAAACATTTCTACAGAAATCCTCAAATATAACATGAACTATAGACAAACATTTCTACAGAAATCCTCAAATATAACATGAACTATAGACAAACATTTCTACAGAAATCCTCAAATATAACATGAACTATAGACAAACATTTCTACAGAAATCCTCAAATATAACATGAACTATAGACAAACATTTCTACAGAAATCCTCAAATATAACATGAACTATAGACAAACATTTCTACAGAAATCCTCAAATATAACATGAACTATAGACAAACATTTCTACAGAAATCCTCAAATATAACATGAACTATAGACAAACATTTCTACAGAAATCCTCAAATATAACATGAACTATAGACAAACATTTCTACAGAAATCATCAAATATAACATGAACTATAGACAAACATTTCTACAGAAATCCTCAAATATAACATGAACTATAGACAAACATTTCTACAGAAATCCTCAAATATAACATGAACTATAGACAAACATTTCTACAGAAATCCTCAAATATAACATGAACTATAGACAAACATTTCTACAGAAATCCTCAAATATAACATGAACTATAGACAAACATTTCTACAGAAATCCTCAAATATAACATGAACTATAGACAAACATTTCTACAGAAATCCTCAAATATAACATGAACTATAGACAAACATTTCTACAGAAATCCTCAAATATAACATGAACTATAGACAAACATTTCTACAGAAATCCTCAAATATAACATGAACTATAGACAAACATTTCTACAGAAATCCTCAAATAACATGAACTATAGACAAACATTTCTACAGAAATCCTCAAATATAACATGAACTATAGACAAACATTTCTACAGAAATCCTCAAATATAACATGTACTATAGACAAACATTTCTACAGAAATCCTCAAATATAACATGAACTATAGACAAACATTTCTACAGAAATCCTCAAATATAACATGAACTATAGACAAACATTTCTACAGAAATCCTCAAATATAACATGAACTATAGACAAACATTTCTACAGAAATCCTCAAATATAACAAACTATAGACAAACATTTCTACAGAAATCCTCAAATATAACATGAACTATAGACAAACATTTCTACAGAAATCCTCAAATATAACATGAACTATAGACAAACATTTCTACAGAAATCCTCAAATATAACATGAACTATAGACAAACATTTCTACAGAAATCCTCAAATATAACATGAACTATAGACCAATATTTCTACAGAAATCCTCAAATATAACATGAACTATAGACAAACATTTCAACATAAATCCTCAAATATAACATGAACTATAGACAAACATTTCTACAGAAATCCTCAAATATAACATGAACTATAGACAAACATTTCTACAGAAATCCTCAAATATAACATGAACTATAGACAAACATTTCTACAGAAATCCCAAACATAACATGAACTATAGACAAACATTTCTACAGAAATCCTCAAATATAACAAACTATAGACAAACATTTCTACAGAAATCCTCAAATATAACATGAACTATAGACAAACATTTCTACAGAAATCCTCAAATATAACATGAACTATAGACAAACATTTCTACAGAAATCCTCAAATATAACATGAACTATAGACAAACATTTCTACAGAAATCCTCAAATATAACATGAACTATAGACCAATATTTCTACAGAAATCCTCAAATATAACATGAACTATAGACAAACATTTCAACATAAATCCTCAAATATAACATGAACTATAGACAAACATTTCTACAGAAATCCTCAAATATAACATGAACTATAGACAAACATTTCTACAGAAATCCTCAAATATAACATGAACTATAGACAAACATTTCTACAGAAATCCTCAAATATAACATGAACTATAGACAAACATTTCTACAGAAATCCTCAAATATAACATGAACTATAGACAAACATTTCTACAGAAATCCTCAAATATAACATGAACTATAGACAAACATTTCTACAGAAATCCTCAAATATAACATGAACTATAGACAAACATTTCTACAGAAATCCTCAAATATAACATGAACTATAGACAAACATTTCTAGAGAAATCCTCAAATATAACATGAACTATAGACAAACATTTCTACAGAAATCCTCAAATATAACATGAACTATAGACAAACATTTCTAGAGAAATCCTCAAATATAACATGAACTATAGACAAACATTTCTACAGAAATCCTCAAATATAACATGAACTATAGACAAACATTTCTACAGAAATCCTCAAATATAACATGAACTATAGACAAACATTTCTACAGAAATCCTCAAATATAACATGAACTATAGACAAACATTTCTACAGAAATCCTCAAATATAACATGAACTATAGACAAACATTTCTACAGAAATCGTCAAATATAACATGAACTATAGACAAACATTTCTACAGAAATCCTCAAATATAACATGAACTATAGACAAACATTTCTACAGAAATCCTCAAATATAACATGAACTATAGACAAACATTTCTACAGAAATCCTCAAATATAACATGAACTATAGACAAACATTTCTACAGAAATCCTCAAATATAACATGAACTATAGACAAACATTTCTACAGAAATCCTCAAATATAACATGTACTATAGACAAACATTTCTACAGAAATCCTCAAATATAACATGAACTATAGACAAACATTTCTACAGAAATCCTCAAATATAACATGAACTATAGACAAACATTTCTACAGAAATCCTCAAATATAACATGAACTATAGACAAACATTTCTACAGAAATCCTCAAATATAACATGAACTATAGACAAACATTTCTACAGAAATCCTCAAATATAACATGAACTATAGACAAACATTTCTACAGAAATCATCAAATATAACATGAACTATAGACAAACATTTCTACAGAAATCCTCAAATATAACATGAACTATAGACAAACATTTCTACAGAAATCCTCAAATATAACATGAACTATAGACAAACATTTCTACAGAAATCCTCAAATATAACATGAACTATAGACAAACATTTCTACAGAAATCCTCAAATATAACATGAACTATAGACAAACATTTCTACAGAAATCCTCAAATATAACATGAACTATAGACAAACATTTCTACAGAAATCCTCAAATATAACATGAACTATAGACAAACATTTCTACAGAAATCCTCAAATATAACATGTAGTATAGACAAACATTTCTACAGAAATCCTCAAATATAACATGAACTATAGACAAACATTTCTACAGAAATCCTCAAATATAACATGAACTATAGACAAACATTTCTACAGAAATCCTCAAATATAACATGAACTATAGACAAACATTTCTACAGAAATCCTCAAATATAACATGAACTATAGACAAACATTTCTACAGAAATCCTCAAATATAACATGAACTATAGACAAACATTTCTACAGAAATCCTCAAATATAACATGAACTATAGACAAACATTTCTACAGAAATCCTCAAATATAACATGAACTATAGACAAACATTTCTACAGAAATCCTCAAATATAACATGAACTATAGACAAACATTTCTAAAGAAATCCTCAAATATAACATGAACTATAGACAAACATTTCTACAGAAATCCTCAAATATAACATGAACTATAGACAAACATTTCTACAGAAATCCTCAAATATAACATGAACTATAGACAAACATTTCTACAGAAATCCTCAAATATAACATGAACTATAGACAAACATTTCTACAGAAATCCTCAAATATAACATGAACTATAGACAAACATTTCTACAGAAATCCTCAAATATAACATGAACTATAGACAAACATTTCTAGAGAAATCCTCAAATATAACATGAACTATAGACAAACATTTCTACAGAAATCCTCAAATATAACATGAACTATAGACAAACATTTCTAGAGAAATCCTCAAATATAACATGAACTATAGACAAACATTTCTACAGAAATCCTCAAATATAACATGAACTATAGACAAACATTTCTACAGAAATCCTCAAATATAACATGAACTATAGACAAACATTTCTACAGAAATCCTCAAATATAACATGAACTATAGACAAACATTTCTACAGAAATCCTCAAATATAACATGAACTATAGACAAACATTTCTACAGAAATCCTCAAATATAACATGAACTATAGACAAACATTTCTACAGAAATCCTCAAATATAACATGAACTATAGACAAACATTTCTACAGAAATCATCAAATATAACATGAACTATAGACAAACATTTCTACAGAAATCCTCAAATATAACATGAACTATAGACAAACATTTCTACAGAAATCCTCAAATATAACATGAACTATAGACAAACATTTCTACAGAAATCCTCAAATATAACATGAACTATAGACAAACATTTCTACAGAAATCCTCAAATATAATATGAACTATAGACAAACATTTCTACAGAAATCCTCAAATATAACATGAACTTCTTTCTGTTCTAACTCTACAATTGTGCTGGGAGAGAGTGAAATTCCTCAGATAGTGACACTATGAAAATAAACCGATCGGGGAGAGGGGAGAACTGTAACAACCACTGGGGCATATCTATCTCTTTTAAATGTTACAGGCGCGACCTTTGCACTTGTCTTTTCAAAACTACCACAGAAACTGGCAGAGCGTGTTTTCCCAGTCACAATCTGGATTCAGAGCTGAACGGTCAACAACTGACATGATATTTACCCTTCGACAACTGACATGATATTTACCCTTCGACAACTGCAAAATAACGCAGAGAAAGCTATTATTCATTGCTGTCGACGATCTGATAAAGGCATTTGACACTGTCAGCAGAGCAGAACTTTATAAAATATTGAAACTTATTGGCTGTCTCCCAAATGTGCTTCAACTGATCGTCTCCTTACATAATATCATAAATGCCAGCATACAGTTGGATGGAAGAACATTCAATAGCTTTGAGGTTAAGAGTGGAGGTAAGCAGGGCTGTGTTCTTGCCCCTACTCCCTTTTTCTGAACTAAGTCCTTTTATACCATACCTTCATCATGCTGGTGGTGATATTTTCATCCGTGCTAGATCTGATGGTACACCCTTGGCTCGCTTCAACTGAGGTCCGTGCTAGATCTGATGGTACATCCTTGGCTCTCTTCAACTGAGGTCCGTGCTAGATCTGATGGTACATCCTTGACTCGCTTCAACTGAGGTCCGTGCTAGATCTGATGGTACACCCTTGGCTCGCTTCAACTGAGGTCCGTGCTAGATCTGATGGTACATCCTTGACTCGCTTAAACTGAGGTCCGTGCTAGATCTGATGGTACATCCTTGGCTCGCTTCAACTGAGGTCCGTGCTAGATCTGATGGTACATCCTTGGCTCGCTTCAACTGAGGTCCGTGCTAGATCTGATGGTACATCCTTGACTCGCTTCAACTGAGGTCCGTGCTAGATCTGATGGTACATCCTTGACTCGCTTCAACTGAGGTCCGTGCTAGATCTGATGGTACATCCTTGACTCGCTTCAACTGAGGTCCGTGCTAGATCTGATGGTACACCCTTGGCTCGCTTCAACTGAGGTCCGTGCTAGATCTGATGGTACATCCTTGACTCGCTTCAACTGAGGTCCGTGCTAGATCTGATGGTACATCCTTGACTCGCTTCAACTGAGGTCCGTGCTAGATCTGATGGTACATCCTTGGCTCGCTTCAACTGAGGTCCGTGCTAGATCTGATGGTACATCCTTGACTCGCTTCAACTGAGGTCCGTGCTAGATCTGATGGTACATCCTTGACTCGCTTCAACTGAGGTCCGTGCTAGATCTGATGGTACACCCTTGGCTCGCTTCAACTGAGGTCCGTGCTAGATCTGATGGTACATCCTTGACTCGCTTCAACTGAGGTCCGTGCTAGATCTGATGGTACATCCTTGGCTCGCTTCAACTGAGGTCCGTGCTAGATCTGATGGTACATCCTTGGCTCGCTTCAACTGAGGTCCGTGCTAGATCTGATGGTACATCCTTGGCTCTCTTCAACTGAGGTCCGTGCTAGATCTGATGGTACATCCTTGGCTCGCTTCAACTGAGGTCCGTGCTAGATCGGATGGTACATCCTTGGCTCGCTTCAACTGAGGTCCGTGCTAGATCTGATGGTACATCCTTGACTCGCTTAAACTGAGGTCCGTGCTAGATCGGATGGTACATCCTTGGCTCGCTTCAACTGAGGTCCGTGCTAGATCTGATGGTACATCCTTGGCTCTCTTCAACTGAGGTCCGTGCTAGATCTGATGGTACATCCTTGGCTCGCTTAAACTGAGGTCCGTGCTAGATCGGATGGTACATCCTTGGCTCGCTTCAACTGAGGTCCGTGCTAGATCTGATGGTACACTCTTGGCTCTCTTCAACTGAGGTCCGTGCTAGATCTGATGGTACACTCTTGGCTCGCTTCAACTGAGGTCCGTGCTAGATCTGATGGTACACTCTTGGCTCGCTTAAACTGAGGTCCGTGCTAGATCTGATGGTACACCCTTGGCTCGCTTCAACTGAGGTCCGTGCTAGATCGGATGGTACATCCTTGGCTCGCTTAAACTGAGGTCCGTGCTAGATCGGATGGTACATCCTTGGCTCGCTTCAACTGAGGTCCGTGCTAGATCTGATGGTACATCCTTGGCTCTCTTCAACTGAGGTCCGTGCTAGATCTGATGGTACATCCTTGGCTCGCTTCAACTGAGGTCCGTGCTAGATCTGATGGTACATCCTTGGCTCGCTTCAACTGAGGTCCGTGCTAGATCTGATGGTACATCCTTGGCTCGCTTCAACTGAGGTCCGTGCTAGATCTGATGGTACATCCTTGACTCGCTTCAACTGAGGTCCGTGCTAGATCTGATGGTACATCCTTGGCTCTCTTCAACTGAGGTCCGTGCTAGATCTGATGGTACATCCTTGGCTCGCTTCAACTGAGGTCCGTGCTAGATCGGATGGTACATCCTTGGCTCGCTTCAACTGAGGTCCGTGCTAGATCTGATGGTACATCCTTGACTCGCTTAAACTGAGGTCCGTGCTAGATCGGATGGTACATCCTTGGCCTGCTTCAACTGAGGTCCGTGCTAGATCTGATGGTACATCCTTGGCTCTCTTCAACTGAGGTCCGTGCTAGATCTGATGGTACATCCTTGGCTCGCTTAAACTGAGGTCCGTGCTAGATCGGATGGTACATCCTTGGCTCGCTTCAACTGAGGTCCGTGCTAGATCTGATGGTACACTCTTGGCTCTCTTCAACTGAGGTCCGTGCTAGATCTGATGGTACACTCTTGGCTCGCTTCAACTGAGGTCCGTGCTAGATCTGATGGTACACTCTTGGCTCGCTTAAACTGAGGTCCGTGCTAGATCTGATGGTACACCCTTGGCTCGCTTCAACTGAGGTCCGTGCTAGATCGGATGGTACATCCTTGGCTCGCTTAAACTGAGGTCCGTGCTAGATCGGATGGTACATCCTTGGCTCGCTTCAACTGAGGTCCGTGCTAGATCTGATGGTACATCCTTGGCTCTCTTCAACTGAGGTCCGTGCTAGATCTGATGGTACATCCTTGGCTCGCTTCAACTGAGGTCCGTGCTAGATCTGATGGTACATCCTTGGCTCGCTTCAACTGAGGTCCGTGCTAGATCTGATGGTACATCCTTGGCTCGCTTCAACTGAGGTCCGTGCTAGATCTGATGGTACATCCTTGGCTCGCTTAAACTGAGGTCCGTGCTAGATCAGATGGTACACCCTTGGCTCGCTTCAACTGAGGTCCGTGCTAGATCTGATGGTACACCCTTGGCTCGCTTCAACTGAGGTCCGTGCTAGATCGGATGGTACATCCTTGACTCGCTTCAACTGAGGTCCGTGCTAGATCTGATGGTACATCCTTGGCTCGCTTCAACTGAGGTCCGTGCTAGATCTGATGGTACACCCTTGGCTCGCTTCAACTGAGGTCCGTGCTAGATCTGATGGTACATCCTTGGCTCGCTTAAACTGAGGTCCGTGCTAGATCTGATGGTACATCCTTGGCTCGCTTCAACTGACGTCCGTGCTAGATCTGATGGTACACCCTTGGCTCGCTTCAACTGAGGTCCGTGCTAGATCTGATGGTACACCCTTGGCTCGCTTAAACTGAGGTCCGTGCTAGATCTGATGGTACATCCTTGACTCGCTTCAACTGAGGTTCGTGCTAGATCTGATGGTACACTCTTGGCTCTCTTCAACTGAGGTCCGTGCTAGATCTGATGGTACATCCTTGGCTCGCTTCAACTGAGGTCCGTGCTAGATCTGATGGTACATCCTTGGCTCGCTTCAACTGAGGCATGTATTTTCAACCTAACAGCATATCTTTAAAATATATATATCAGAACGTGTACGCCAAAAAAACATAAAAATATCCATTGTAAAAGTTATAATACTAACTTCTATTGTAACAGTATTACTGTTCCTGGGGTATAAGGGAAGAAATCCTGAAAATTATATTTTAGTTGTAGATTCCCTTTTGTTTATTTTGTTGTGATGACAGTTGATGACAGTTCATCAGTTGTTACGAAGATTACCTGAGCTGTGTGAAGGGAATCGGGGTTTTAATATTTTTGAGTGGGTAGTCAGAGTATGCATTGTACATTGAGTCTGGAACGGTACGGTGAGCAGTACTCTTGAAGTAGTCGATTTATGTTTGTGGCTGAGACTGGACAGTAGGACGGGCATAGAAAATGGATACGGGACAAGACGGTCGTGATGGTTTTCTTTGATTAGACAACGTCGTTATTTACTGTATAGGCATCCGTATGATGTTAGTTTTCTACTGTATTGGCATCTGTGTGATGTTATTTTTCTACTGTTTTGACATTTGTGTGATGTTAGTTTTCTACTGTTTTGACATTTGTGTGATGTTAGTTTTCTACTGTTTTGACATCTGTGTGATGTTAGTTTTCTACTGTTTTGACATTTGTGTGATGTTAGTTTTCTACTGTTTTGACATCTGTGTGATGTTAGTTTTCTACTGTTTTGACATCTGTGTGATGTTAGTTTTCTACTGTTTTGACATCTGTGTGATGTTAATTTTCTACTGTTTTGACATCTGTGTGATGTTAGTTTTCTACTGTTTTGACATTTGTGTGATGTTAGTTTTCTACTGTTTTGACATCTGTGTGATGTTAGTTTTCTACTGTTTTGACATCTGTGTGATGTTAATTTTCTACTGTTTTGACATCTGTGTGATGTTAGTTTTCTACTGTTTTGACATTTGTGTGATGTTAGTTTTCTACTGTTTTGACATCTGTGTGATGTTAATTTTCTACTGTTTTGACATCTGTGTGATGTTAGTTTTCTACTGTTTTGACATCTGTGTGATGTTAGTTTTCTACTGTTTTGACATTTGCGTGATGCTATTTTTCTACTGTTTTGGCATTTGCGTGATGCTATTTTTCTACTGTTTTGGCATTTGCGTGATGCTATTTTTCTACTGTTTTGACATCCGTATGATGTTAGTTTTCTACTGTATTGACATCTGTGTGATGCTATTTTTCTACTGTTTTGGCATTTGCGTGATGCTATTTTTCTACTGTTTTGGCATTTGCGTGATGTTATATATTCTACAAGACTGAAAACGTCGTTAGTCACTGCCTTATGTCGACAGCCTGATTTTTGTACTGTTTAGGCCACTGTGTGATCCTAAAGTTCTGCAAGACTGAAATTTTTTGTTGTGAGGCTCATCGTACTACGAAGGACAAAGGATACGAACCAGGCGAGAT
Organism: Arion vulgaris; assembly: GCA_020796225.1. NCBI lineage: Eukaryota > Metazoa > Mollusca > Gastropoda > Stylommatophora > Arionidae > Arion > Arion vulgaris. Next base: position 88,350,107 of record CM036755.1, read on the forward strand.
TAATTTAAGGTAATATTATTAGCTGCTAAATTTGGCAATGTTCAATAAGTTGATTTATGTGACATTTAATTTATTTATATTGTATTATTGTGCATTGTTTATGAATAATGATTTTGTGAAATTTCAATCTACAATAGATGTTTTATAATTACTGTTCTTGAATCGTGACGTTGCTGTTAGTTCTTTTGTGTTGTTTGATTCTTAAATGTTAGTGAAGTTACAATTAGGTGTGTGTGTTCGTTTGTTGAATCAGGTATTAGTAGTGTTCATTGTACAGTTTAAGTTCAGTAAACTGATATACTGTATCACGTAACTTTTTACTGGTACAAATGGTGTCCATGGCCAGTGATACGACCAACCTGGGTTGATTGAGTACATGTTATTTGTTGTGAAATTTAGATTTCAGCAGATTTGTTTTCTAGGTCACGAGAGTAGCGTTCCACTATTGGCCACAGTGTTTGTTTGTGTTAGGACTCAAGTGTTTAGTTTGGCATTAGAGTGTGTACTGTAGGGTGTCAGATAACTTAGGTCTCAAGTGTTTAGTTTGGCATTAGAATGTGTACTGTAGTGTGTCAGATAAGTTAGGACTCAATGTTTAGTTTTGAATTAGAGTGTGTACTTTAGGGTTTGAAATAGGTAGGAAACTTATCTATTCAGGTAGTATTGTGTATGAAAGTGCAGATATTTAAAATTTACCAATAATGCAACATTATACATGTTTTGCTTGTTTGCATTAATATATTTGTTTTCAGTGATAGGGTATAGTAGTGAAACAAACAAAAAAATGGCACAGTCAGACATCGCGGCAGTCATTGAAACAGCTGTTAAGTGGATGGAGCATTTAGATATCTCCAGGAAGAGAACAGACATGTTGGCTCAGATGTCTAAATTTTCTGGAGATGCAAGGGAATTTAGAACATGGGTCGCGGAGATCGAACATTTTGCATTTAATACAGGAGGAAGACCAAGAAGAAAAAGTATAGCATTTCAGACAGTGCAGGTCTGCTTACCACCTATATAAGAAGTAAGCAGTAAGGAAGAGACATCAGTTGAAAGGCAGGTAAAGATGTTACTAAAGGAGAGAAAGGAACATCTTGATGGGATGAATGGTCTAGTTAAATGCATTGATGGATTGAAAGGAGAATTATGGAAGAGAGAGATCAGAAAGTAAGATACTCTAAATTATCATCTTTTGCAGAGCGAAAGAGAGGAGGCTACAAATGCGTGCTTGATAAATGATTTAGCTAACATAGATCTATTTAAGAAATATATAGATATTAAATATCCTCTAGGTAGTATTTTTCAGGGAAAAAAAGGAGAGGGAGAGAAAGAATAATACCGACATTTTAAGGTTATGTGCAAACGAATGGATTGGTTGGTATGGCTTGAAATGTATGGTTGCATCACTGCGTAAAGACCTGTTTAAAGCAGAAGAGGAAAACTTGCAGCTTAAGGATAAATTGGAATGCCTTAAACCAGGAAAATAAATAAAAACGATAGAGATTACGATTTAAATCGTCTGCATATGGATATACATTTTTTAGTGTTGAAACGTCATCGGTTGATGTTGTGACATTTTTGCGATGGTCTGAAAACATGTTGACACGAGATTAATCTGTTTTTTTTCTTTCTTTCACATATGTTTGAATACCATGCTATATGTTGAGGGCGAGTGAAGTGCAGACTTGGGAGTCTCTTGACCAGTGGACCAGTTTTAAATCACGAGTGAAATTTTCAACCTGGTCACACACTTCCAATATGGTCTTCACATTTTCACTTGTTTATATTGATTATGTCTAGAGTGAATGGGTTTAACTTTATATTTCTATATGACATTCGCCAGAGAGGAAAGCACTACCAATATCTCCATCGATAATCACCTACTAAATCAAGTAAAAGATTTCACATACCTGGGGAGCATTTTTTCAGCAAACGGAAGAATAACTAATGAAATTCAACACAGATGCAACAAAGCAAATCAAATGATAGGGCAAATGGCGCCAATTTTAAGATGCAAACACGTCACCATGAACACAAAAGAGCAATGTTCAACACAATCTTTCTCCCACATTATGTTACCAGTGCCAAACCTGGACGCTGACAACAAACGATAGAAGAAAACTAGTCACAACAGAGATGAAGTGTCTACGCAGAATGCAGGGTGTAACAAGAAGAGACCGGTTGAGAAATGAAGACATCAGGAAAAAGTGGGTACAACATCAGTACTAGACTTCATCAAGAAACAACAAATTAAAAGGTTCGGTCACGTAAGCAGATTACCATCAGACAGTGCACCCTAAAGAGCAATGCTGCTCCGATACAATGGGTACAAAGCAAAAGGCCGGCCACGCAAAAGATGGACCTCAGAGATCACAGAGGCGACGAAAGAGACTATCTACGAAGCGCATACTAGGCCGTTTTAGAAATCTCTTCCTGACCTGACGCTGTGAGGCATACAGGATTCGAGAAAGAAAGAAAGAAAGAAAGAAAAGAAAGAAAGAGAAAGATGACTGTCCTTTTTTGAAGTGAATGGGTTCAACTTTATATTTCTATGATGACTGTCCATTTTTTAAGTGAATGGGTTCAACTTTATATTTCTATGATGACTGTCCATTTTTGAAGCAAATGCGTTCTATCAAAAAGAACAAGTATAAATGTGGTGAGGGACAGATGTTGTATTTTAGTGGATGAAAGGATTGCCTATCTCTGCTATATCTGAAGGATTGAGTGAGGGACAGATGTTGTATTTTAGTGGATGAAAGGATTGCCTATCTCTATATCTGCCATATCTGAAGGATGAATGAGGATTTTTGAGTGTACAGGGGACATTTTTATGTAGAAGATTTCGGGAAATCTTCTGAAAAGGAAAGACGGTGAGGAATGTAACAGTATTACTGTTCCTGTGGGATAAGGGGGACGGGGGCGGGAAGAAATTCCTGAAAATTATATTTTAGTTGTAGATTCCTTTTGTTTATTTTGTTGTGATGACAGTTGATGACAGTTCATCAGTTGTTACGAAGATTACCTGAGCTGTGTGAAGGGAATCGGGGTTTTAATATTTTTGAGTGGGTAGTCAGAGTATGCATTGTACATTGAGTCTGGAACGGTACGGTGAGCAGTACTCTTGAGGTAGTCGATTTATGTTTGTGGCTGGGACTGGACAGTAGGACGGGCATAGAAAAGGATAAGGACAAGACGGTCGTGATAGTTTTCTTTGATTATACAACGTCGTTATCTACTGTGTAGGCATCTGTGTGATGTTATTTTTCTACTGTTTTTGGAATCTGAGTGATGTTATATATTCTACAAGACTGAAAACGTCGTGAGTCACTGTCTTGTGGTTAGACAACGTCGTTTCTACTGTTTTGGCATCTGTGTGATGTTATATATTCTACAAGACTGAAACCGTCATGAGTCACTGCCTTATGTCGACAGTGTGATTTTTGTACTGTTTATGCCACTGTGTGGTCCTAAAGTTCTACAAGACTGAAATGTGTTGTTGTGAGGCTCTTCGTACTACGAAGGACAAAGGATACGAACCAGGCGAGATTAATTTAAGGTAATATTATTAGCTGCTAAATTTGGCAATGTTCAATAAGTTGATTGATTTATATTGTATTATTGTGCATTGTTTATGAATAATGATTTTGTGAAATTTCAATCTACAATAGATGCTTTATAATTACTGTTCTTGAATCGTGACGTTGATGTTAGTTCTTTTGTGTTGTTTGATTCTTAAATGTGAGTGAAGTTACAATTAGGTGTGTGTGTTCGTTTGTTGAATCAAGTATTAGGAGTGTTCATTGTACAGTTTAGGTTCAGTACACTGTATCACGTTACCTTTTACTGGTACACTATTTCTTATTGTTTATGTAGAGAATTAATGGTTGGTTGCACAGTCAATGGACTGACTCACTACAAGCGTCAACAATTTGCAGAATTACACTTATCTTCATTTCCAAGCACTTGGGCGTGGTTGGCAATGAGAGAGCAGACTGTCGCCATATCAGAGGTCCAACCGATGGATAGAACTGACGTTCTGAACGCTCTCATAGATTGTGACCGCAAAGAGGAATTTCATCTAAGCCAATCAACGTCAACTACTAGATTGCAAGAGCTCCGATTGAAGATTGGAATTGCCAGAAAAGATCAACACAACAGGTATATGAGTAGGTTTATCAATCAACATCGAAGTGGTACAATCAGTTGCTGGACGCAGTTGGAGATATTATGAAGGAGATCGATTATCATCATCAAGTATCTTGTCCCTTCCAGAACTTGGCTCCCATGACAGCAGTCCTGAAAACTCTCTTTTCTGTGCAAGTTGGTTGGCGTCAGCAGCAGTCATTCTCAGATCGTGAATGACATCATGCATCCATCAACTTCTAGGTCTTCCTCTCGTTCTTCTTCCATGCACCATTCCTTCCAAAATTAATTTCTCCAGGTACTCATGTCGTTTGATGTGTCCGAAATATTTAATTGTCCTTGTTTTTATGCTGTGTAATAGCCAACTCTCTTTAATATCAAGCTGTTGCAGAACAGAAGCGTTTGTTATTTTCTCTGTCCATGATATTCTAAGTATTCATCTGTAGCAGATCGGATCACCTATGGAACTTTTCGGATTGCAATGAAGATATTCCAAACTGCAATTGTTTTTTTTGTTAAATTTCATCTTTGTAGTTATTCTTGTTGCTTTCTTTATCTAGATGTGGACGTTTATGTGTGACTATATCGGTTTTGATGTTGTTGGCAGGACGAGAATTTTCAAGTCAAAGGAGTACAATTTCTAGACATCTTGACAGGGTTCACTATGAAGCATGCATCCCACGTCACACCAAGTTTTATCAAATCTTTTATGCAAGTTCTGCAGGTATGACTTCAGCTAGAAGAGAAACACGTGACATTTGTAGATGGTTGTAGAATCACATATATTGGTGGAAGAGAAACACGTGACATTTGTAGATGGATGTAGAATCACATATATTGGTGGAAGAGAAACACGTTACATTTGTAGATGGATGTAGAATCACATATATTGGTGGAAGAGAAACACGTTACATTTATATGACTTTAGCTAGAAGAGAAACATGTTACATTTATATGACTTCAGCTAGAAGAGAAACACGTTACATTTATACATGGATGTAGAATCACATATATCGGTGGAAGAGAAACACGTGACATTTGTACATGGATGTAGAATCACATATATCGGTGGAAGAGAAACACGTGACATTTGTAGATGGATGTAGAATCCCATATATTGGTGGAAGAGAAACACGTGACATTTGTAGATGGATGTAGAATCACATTTATCCGGGGGCGGGGCGGGGGTGGTTCTCTGTGGCGTAGAGGTTAGATGCTCGCCTTGCGTTCGAAATGTACTCGGTTCGCTTCCTCGGGGAGCCATCAGAATTTTCCCCAGAGAGCTCTGATTTCAGTGTAGGTAAGATCAAGCTTCTGCTCCTATCGAAGACGGACGTAGGTCTCGTGTTCAAGTTGAGCGGTGTAAAAGAACAATTGGCAGGTCAAAATCGAAAAGAGCAGGCTGGTAAGCCGATGACCGGGCAAAATTAATTAGAAATATCTTTTGTAAATATTCCTACACAATATTTTCACCAACTTCTAAATTTCATGAGGGAATCCTCGCCGGTGCTAGGAGTTTGTGCAACACTACTCCGTTTACGGTGTCATATTTAGAGGTCGAATTCAGGTAGGTTCAACACCGCCCCCACATCCTCCAAACACAACAGCAACCACAATTCCTCACACTCTCAAATCGACCAGAGAAGACAAGAGTAAACATACGGGTCAAAATTTAAAAATATTCCAGTGGAACGCGGAAGGCGTCAGAAACAAGAAAATAGAGCTGCACAACTTCCTGAAGGAGCATGACATCGATGTGTGCTGCATCCAAGGAATATGTCTTGCCAGCACGCACAGATTCTCCATAAAAGGTTATGAAATATTCCGGCAAGATAGGGAAAACCGAGCCAAGGGAAGAATCATGACTACCATCAAAAACAGGTTCTCAGCCTGGGAAACGCATCGCCACTAACAAGGAAGTCAGAATTTGCAACATATATTCACCACCAAACAAAATTATCCACCTAAACAACATACAACCAAACTCAGAAAACTGGATAACAGTTAGAGATTTCAACAGCCATTCTCCAAGTTGGGGGTACTCTAACCTAAATGTAAAAGGAGAGGAAGTAGAAGACTTCATCATCAATAACAATCTTGTTCTCCTAAACAAACCTGATGACCCACACTCATACTACTCCTGACCTTGGAGAACAACCAGCAACCCAGACCTAGCAATAGCGACTGAAGATGTTGAAAAAGTCACAAGTTGAAGTGTGTGCAATCAACTAGGGGGCAGCGACCATAAACCCATAATAATCTCCATGAAAGGACAGAGGAACACCCCAAAGGAAACACTCACCCCCAGCTGGAACTATAAGAAAGCAAATTGGAATATCTTCTCCTCACACCTAGAAGAAACCATAAAGAACATGAAGATAAAGAAAATAGCCCTAAACCGCAAACTCCAAACATTCAACAACTGGGTTCTAGATGCAGCAAAAATAAGTATTCCAAGAGGAAGAAGGGAAGACTACCGACCCTATTGGTCCTTTAAACTGGAAGAGCTTCACGCTGAACTCAGCATCCAAAGAGAAAACATGGAAGCAGACCCCACAGATGAAAATGTTACCCTACACAACAAGACAAAGGCTATATTTACCAAAGAAAAGAAGAAAAGCATGAGACAGTTGGCATGAAAACTGCCTCCTAAATCTAGAGAAAGACACTAAAGACTATGGAACCTCACAAAACCCTAAATGGTGACAGGAGAGAGAGGACCAAAACTGTACTACACACAGACACAGGATTTGCCACAGGCAGGGCAGCAGCAGACCTATTAACTAGAACGTATCAATAAGAAAGCCAAGTCCAAATTTAGCAGGCAAGAATAAAGAAAGTTAAAAACCAGTCAAAGCAACTATTGAATAGTCTTAACTCTACAATCCCAACAGACAGCATGACAGCTATGTTTATCCTGCAGGAGCTAGAAGACCAAATAAAAAAGCTAAAGGATAAAAAAGGCACATGGAGCAGATGGAATTACCAATGAATTCCTTAAACACCTTGGTCCTCTTGGCAAAAGGTCTCTCCTGAACATTTTCAACCAGAGCTGGAAAACAGATCAAGTTCCATAAACCTGGAAGGAAGCACACATCTACCCCATCTTGAAACCAGACAAGGACACAAAAAAACCCAAAGAGCTATAGACCCATCAGCCTTCTCAGTTGTGCAGGGAAATTGATGGAGAGGCAAGTAAACAGGAGACTGACATGGTACCTTGAAACTAATTCATTGCTCACCCATGTACAGACCGGATACAGACAAAACAGAAGCACAGAGGACCAACTGGCTTACATCACCCAGGACATTGAAAACGCCTTCCAGGAAAGAAAGAAAGTAACAGCCATATTCTTTGAGCTGTCCCGGGCATTTGATACGGTATGGCACGACGGCCTAATGCTGAAAGTCCTACAAACAGGAGTCTCCCACAACATGTTCTCCTGGATCAGAAACCTCCTCTCCCAACGTACAGCCAGAGTAAAAATAGACAACCACCTCAGCAAGATGCACAAAATGAAGGAAAGAGTTCCACAGGGCAGTGTGATAGCACCAACGCTATTCCTAATGTACATAAATGACATCACCAAATGCTGCCCCCAGAAAGTCTCAAACAGCCTACATGCAGACGGCTTCGCAATCTGGACAGCTGCAGAACACACTCAAAAAAACATCCCATATACTACAGAAAACACATCCCATCTACTACAGAAAACACATCCCATCTACTACAGAAAACACATCCCATCTACTACATAAAACATCCCATCTACTACAGAAAACACATCCCATCTACTACAGAAAACACATCCCATCTACTACATAAAACATCCCATCTACTACAGAAAACACATCCCACCTACTACAAAAAACAGTGGAAAAAGTGGAGAACTGGACAAAAGCTGGGGCCTCAAAATTAACCATACAAAAGCACAGCAACTGTTTTTCACTCTCCCACACAAGGAAAAAGTATTCATCAATTTAGAAAACGAAACAATACCCCAAACAGATAGACCCACCTTCCTTGGAATTACCCTCGACAGCAGACTTACCTGGAAGCCAAACATAGACAAGATTCAAAGAAAAGCCATATAAAAACTTTCTGTGATGAAGAAACTAGCTGGCACGACCCGAGCGCAAACTCAAAATATTAAAGCAGGTCTACACTGGAGCAGTCAGACCCATCATGGAATATGGTTCCAGCTCTTGGACAACAGCAGCCAAAACAAACACACAGAAACTAGACAAGGTACAAAACATGGGCCTAAGAATAACTCTGGGAGCAATGAAAAGCAGTCCTATCATAGAAATGGAAAACACCGCAGACATAGAGCCTCTAGAACTCCGCAGAAAATTTAAAACACTCACCCAGTTTGAAAACTAAAACGACTAAAAGAACACTTCTACACACAAAATTCCAAGAGAAAACAACAAACAGACTTGCAAGAAAAAGTCCCAACCATCTGGACAGAGAATTCCATTTGCTTTCTGTTTATGACACATACCGGAGTCCCGGAGCATAGCAGGTTGATCGCAGAAGAAGAAGGAGGAGTTTGTGCACTGCCGCTGAGATCTTCCCGTGTAAGAAAGAGATCGGAGCACACATGGTTACTCACCAAAGTTCAATGATGATGGTCCAATCAATCAATCAATCAATCAATCCATTAGAGAAATCGTCTTAGTGTGTATTCAGTCAAGTCAATTTCACTTCACGGGGATAAAGAATACAGTTCCAATTTTTTTAATATTCCGAATTTAGGACACCTCTCCCAACAATAAATTTCATTTAATTGTTCCATGTATATTTCTGATGACCTGATCTTTTTAGAATGTCTTTCTTTATACAAATGTCCATAAAATTGCCTGCATGTGAAATGTTTGAAATTAACAAGCAGACAATTTTATGGACATTTGACGCAAAAGAAAGACATTCTAAAAAGATCAGGTCATCAGAAAAATATACATGGAACAAAAATATACATGGAACAAAAATATACATGGAACAAAAATATACATGGAATAAAATTTTAATTAAATTTAATATTAGGAGAAGTGTTCTCTTTTTGTAAGATGAAAATATGGCAACTCTATTCTTTATTTCCGTTGACATCTTGACATTTTTTCATTTGTTTTAATTTCCGCATTTCTTGATTACTTTTTATTATGATTTTAACGTTTGTTTATAACTTCTTGTTTCAGGATGTGCTACCACTCAGGCTTAAATCATTCGTCTTCTTCAAAGAACCAGCATTTTTGACCTTGTTTTTCACTAATGAAGCATTTATAAAAGAAAAATTGACCAAACGGGCAAGTCAGATTTTTACTTTCACATTCACAAAATAATATATTACCTTCACTACTTTTATTTATGTCAAACTGATTTATTACTAAACAATTGTAATAACAGTGGGTACAGTGGCGGCTCGTCATTAAGAACCACAGGGGGCCAGGAGCGACAAAAATAATGTGTAACGACTATTTATTATTTTATAAATTATTTATTTATTATTATTACTTTTAACGTGATACTAATTATATTTGAAAGTTGAATATATAATCTGAGAAAATCATATACAGTCTGAAATACAGTATCTTTTCTCTCTAATTATTAATACACGCGCATTTCCAGCGGACTACTTTTTTAGAGCCAGTAGAAATGTGGCCTACTTATACTGTCTGTTAACATAGCGACCTCTAAACTCTCTCTCGACTAGCTATTTAGAAAAGATAAATATGTGATTTTCATTCATTCAGTAGGAAAATTCTCACTAGGTCAAGCCAGTACACAGTTAAACAGTGCTTTCACGCTAAAAGTTAGTCCGTGTGCGTAAATACCGAATAATTATAAATAATAGAAATAATTAACTAACCATCATACAATTATAAGAAAATCGCCCCTTCCATCAATATACATCTGTGTTCGACAATGTACGTTTAGACCAGTTGACGAGTTGTGCCCTACTTTATCACGTTGTGACTATGTATTGACAATAAACAGAGTGAATTATTTATTACAAAATCATTCGTTAAAGATAAAAGAAAAACATGATATTAAATGGGTAGGTGCACATCAGCAAAATAGCTTTGCCTATACTTTGCTGGAGGAGCATGTGGCGGAGTAAATTAGAGCCCGGCTCCCATGTGGGAGGAGACCCGTGTTCAATTCTCGGTAAGGTCAAGGTTTATTTCTGTTGTGGGCATCAATGAAAAATCCTAACCTGAACAGCTTCCCGGCGACTGCACTAGCCATGCAGCCATTAAATTTCTCAGTATCTCATCTAGCAAGCGGTTCTACAGGCAGTAAATATAGGCAGTAACTACAGGCAGTAACTCGGGCAGTAACTACGGGCAGTAACTACGGGCAGTAACTACGGGCAGTAACTACAGGCTGTAACTACGGGCAGTAACCACGGGCAGTAACGACGGGCTGTACCTACGGGCAGTAAGTACGGGCCGTAAGTACGGGCAATAAGTAAGGGCAGTAACGACAGACAGTAACTACAGACAGTAACGACAGACAGTAACTACAGGCAGTAGCTACAGGCAGTAACGACAGACAGTAACAACAGACAGTAGCTACAGACAGTAACGATATATTTTATACGCAACAAGATGACAAAACAATAGAGAAATTTCTGTAACAAATCCTAACCCAAAACTATAATTTTTCCCTAAATTGTGTGTCTAGCGCTTATCAACAGCAATGATCACGAGAGCCGCCACTGAGTGGATAGTATAGTAGTAGTAGGTCATTGTATTAGGTAGTAGTGATAGCAGGTCATAGTAGTAGGCTGATTTTTCAGAGTAACCACAATCTAATGACAGATATGGAATGTGAGAAGCGGAGAGGAATAGCAAGAAGAGGTTATTTGTAGTGAAATATAGCAATAGTAAACTTTTAACTGTCTGCGACAAATAATGAACATCAAATCGGAGGAATTCCAGAACAGTGATGAAATCAGATAAATGTCTGGTCAACCACTAGTAGCAACTGTTATAATATGGAGAAGATGGAGATATGTTGGACACACCTTGCGAAGATGGAGATATGTTTGACACACCTTGCGAAGATGGAGATATGTTGGACACACCTTGCGAAGATGGAGATATGTTGGACACACCTTGCGAAGATAAAGATATGTTGGACACAGCTTGCGAAGAAATGATCAAAGAATATCAAAGCAATCATTTAAGTGGGAGGCAAATGATTAAAGAAAGAGAGGACGCATAACGAGACCTGAAACGAACTGAGAGTTCGCTGAGAGTGGCAAGAAATATCGGACTCAATTCCATGGAAGAGATTGTGCGAGTTGACCAGGACAGAGTGTTATGGAGAAATTACTTGCAAGCCTCATGTAACGTATATCACGATACGAGAGAAATTATTATTATTATTTAATAGTAAATACTAAACATATATAGTTACTGATCAACTAATATAACACTTATAATTAAGTTTACCATTTTTGTTTTGTTTCTGGTATAGTTCGTGTTTAACGGACCCAAGGTGGAGAAGTTACATGCAATAATTGATCGCAAGAGCTTGCCAACTGACTTTGGCGGAGAGTTACCAATACTCGGCAACAAGGTAAGTCTCTGTGACGTAGAGGTTACGCTCTCGCCTCTCATACCAAATGTATTCATTTCGCTCCCCCGTGGAGCAATCGGAATATTTTTACAGCGATCCCTAATCTCAGTGTAGATGAGATTGAGATGTAGATGAGATTGAGATGTAGATGAGATTGAGATGTAGATGAGATTGAGATGTAGATGAGATTGAGATGTAGATGAGATCAAGATGTAGATGTAGATGTAGATGTAGATGATATTTTTACGCAGTGACTCGTGAGTATGATTCGTAAAGTCGAAACATGAAATGTGAGAGAAAACTGGGTGGGAGGTACTGGTTTAAAGGGTTTTTAAGCAGAAGGATTGACTTCATTGCACCGGGTTTTACCCCATATGGCTCGACCCTTCTCCGCAGAAATGGCACGCCATCTGCAGAGAGTATTGCACAAAGCACGAACTCCGTAGCTCCAGCAACAATCCTAGGGTCTCTGGAAAAACTGCACTCGTGAACAGAACGGCGCGGCCCGGGATTCGAACCCACGACCTTCGACTCACAAGACAAAGGGCGTAACCACTTAGCCACAGAGACCCAGGTACTGGTACAGACAGGGATCAAAGAAATCACCTTCATTTTTGCCCCTGAGCACACAGATGTCAGTGGTAATGAACGAGCTGATAGATTGGCTGGCTTGGCTACAATATCAGATGGAGCTGCAATGGACCGAAATGACATTATTAACGCATTGAGAGAGTCTTTCAGAACAGATGAGTTTTAGAACTGTGAATCCAACTCGCTGATCAGATTGAGAGCGATGGGTGTCAACATTGGTACAGCCCGTAAAGAACGACATACCAACTATGCAAAAAGGACTGATTAATCAACATCGAACTGGCGTATTGGGCCACTGCAAGCTGCTGGATTTGTTGAGACGGAGATCGGTGCACCTATGAACATGTCCAGAGTGCTATGATGATAGTCCTCTGATAACTGATGAGATCGAGACGGACGATAAAACGTAGGTTACATGTTGAAATTGAGCACGTAGAGGAGCCCTTGACAGTTGAAAAATGGAGAATAGCAAGCTGAAAAGCCTATGTGTAGGTACAATTTATTAGGAAGATTAAGGAAATAAAATGTATACAAAATATGTTTACAATCTTCTAAATTACATCGGGAACTCTCGCTGGTGCTACGGAGTTCGTGCACTACCGCTGAGATCTTCCTGTGTAAGAAAGAGATTGAGAAAGAGTTGGAAATGGTATGTTGTAGAAGTAGTACTGGTTGCCAGAGAGAGTCAAAGAGTACCATGTTTTTGTAACCAACAGCGACCATTAGTATGCATATAATATGACATCTGTTGGGGGAGAATCAGCACCTATGTGTCTGTCTGGAGTTATGTAACATCTGTTGAACGAGACTGAGCAGCTATCAGTCTGCACGGAGTGCTGTGACATCTTGTTGGGGGAGAATCAGCACCTATGGGTCTGTCTGGAGTTCTGTAACATCTGTTGATCGAGACTGAGCAGCTATCAGTCTGCCCGGAGTGCTGTGACATCTGTTCGGCAACCGGAGATTGAGCAGCTATGGGTCTGCCCGGAGTGCTGTGACATCTGTTGAAGGAGACTGAGCACCTGTGGGTTCGCCTTGAGTGCTGTCACATCTGTTCGGTAACCAGAGACTGAGCACCTATGGGTCGGCCCGGAGGGCTGTCACATCTGTTCGCTAACCGGAGATTGAGCAGCTATGGGTCTGCCCGGAGTGCTGTCACATCTGTTCGGCAACTGGAGACTGAGCACATATGGGTCTGCCCGGAGCGCTGTCACATCTGTTCGGTAAGCAATAACGAACTAAACATATTCATCTCCGATGTCGGTAACATATTAACTGATTTACATATTCAAGATGGAGTCTGAGAATGTACCTCAAATAGTATCATGAGCACAAAGAGTTTTCTTACAAGAACCCCAGAGGAAGCAACGGAAGTAACGAATATGATCAACAAATAAACAGATACAGGTATTAAGAGCTTCCGAAAAACAAATAGACAAACACGGACTCGAACCATTACCTAGTCCTTACGACACCAATCGCCTAGTTAGCAATAGAGCGTCTCAGTACACAACCAATGAGCCAGAATGGCTCATTGGTTGTGTACGTAAGGACGCTCGTATTGCTAGAATGGCTAGAATGCCAGAATGCCAGAATGCTCGTTATTGCTAGAATGCCAGAATGGCTCATTGGTTGTGTACGTAGGACGCTCTGTATTGCTAGGCTAGGCGATTGGTGTCGTAAGGACTAGGTAAGTGGTTCGAGTCCCGTGTTTGTCTATTTGTTTTTCGGAAGCTCTTAATACCTGTATCTGTTTATTTGTTGATCAAATAGTATCAGAAGTTTTCTTTTCTTCTTCTTCTTCTGCTCAACTTCTGCTATGCACCTACTCCAGTTTGTGTCATAAACAGGGGGGTGCGTTTGAGGTATTCTCTGATCAACTTCTGCAATGCACCTACTCCGGTATGTGTCATAAACAGGGCAGTGCGCTTGAGGTATTCTGCGATCAACTTCTGCTATGTGCCTACTCCGGTATGTGTCATAAACAGGGTGGTGCGCTTGATGTCTTCACTGATTTTCCCATAGTTTGTTCTGAGGGGTTCTTTCTGTTGGCCAAGTTTCCATTCTCACGCTTGTCAGGCTGGAGTAGTTTTGCAAAACGTGCTTTGGTGCTCCACATGTGCATTCTACAGTTGTAAAAACATTTTCCCCTTCACCGTTCTTTTATTATGATTTAGCTGTAAGGAAGTTTTGTGCTTTCACTGCAAACAAAGTCAGACAGGATGTTCTAGAGGAAAACTACAAGCAGTCTCATTATGGAAATTATGTCAATAACTAAAGCGATGGTCTGACTGGAGTCACAGACTTTTATACATGCATGTTTTCTCAGTGACTTAATGAGTATGTTCAGGAAGATTGAAACAGATAGAAGGCTGGGCTCGGAGACAATGGTTCGAGTCGCTGAAGAGGTATAGGGTGAAAAAAAAAGCAGTTTTATTTTTGTGCCAGGAGATGCAGGTGTAAGGGGCAATAAACGCACAGACTTGCCGGTATGGCTGCTGTAGACAGAGGGCGAGCAATGGACCAGGCTGATATTCTCAATTCTCTAAGACAGAGGATGAGTAAATAATTCAAGTAATAGTGGTGAATCTACAACACTAACCAGACTACAAGAATTCCAAGTCAAGTGTGGTGTAGCTAGACATGAACACTATGCTGGAAGTCAAAGAAGACTAGTAAACCAACAAAGAACCGGTGTCATAAGTTGGCACACGCTGAGAGACATACTGAAGGGGAAGAGATCGAAGCATTTATGGACTAATTGATTCGATGTGCAGTAATGAAGATCCGACGACTAAACTAAAACTAAACTAAAACTAAACTAAAACTAAACTAAACTGTACGGAAGTTTGTTACATTTTCAACTATATTTCATATTTCTCTCCTTCCATCCCTCCATGGATCAGGCCTGGTTGGATGATCTGTTTGCCTCAGATGCTCAGTTTGAAGAAGAGAACAAGTTTGGTTTCGTACAGATGAATGTCAACAAGGGCAAGTCTGTAAGCAAAAGTGGAGATGCTGATATGCAGGGACTTGGAGGAACATTCAAAAAGTTGAACATCTAACAAAGCAACATCTATTATATTTATTTTGTTCCATTTCTACATTCCAAATATTTATTTTTATATTTCCTAAATTTTTATTATAATATTTTCTTTAAGTTAGTTTCTATTTTTGTATGACAACATTTGTATAATTCTCTCATTATTGCTCCAGCTGGAGCATGCAGTCACTACTTTAAATGATTCCTTGCAGGAGGAAGATAGTATCAAAGCATTTATATGTATTTACAGTGTTGATTGTTTGATTGATTAATTGATTGTTTGATTGATTGATTGATACGACAATTAGCATCGAAATTATGTGAATAGCTATGTGTACTCCAAACTCTTTCTTACACGGGGAGATCTCAGCGACAGTGCACAAACTCCGTAGCAACGACGAGGGTCCTCAATGTAAAGTTGAAGATAGAGAACATTTTTGAAGAAAAAAATTAGTTTTATCTTTCTATTGAATTCTATCCCGGACAGTGGTTATACAGCCTATTCTTATCGATTTTCAGCTGCCAATAGTTACTTTATGTGTTCAACTTGAACACAAGACCTACATTTTATCATCCATCTCCGATAGAATTAGAGATTCAACCTCACCTTCCATATTGTGTGCTATTTGTAATCAACTGCTAGATTGCAAGAGTTGGTATCAACTGCTAGATTGCAAGAGTTGGTATCAACTGCTAGATTGCAAGAGTTGGTATCAACTGCTAGATTGCAAGAGTTGGTATCAACTGCTAGATTGCAAGAGTTGGTATCAACTGCTAGATTGCAAGAGTTGGTATCAACTGCTAGATTGCAAGAGTTGGTATCAACTGCTAGATTGCAAGAGTTGGTATCAACTGCTAGATTGCAAGAGTTGGTATCAACTGCTAGATTGCAAGAGTTGGTATCAACTGCTAGATTGCAAGAGTTGGTATCAACTGCTAGATTGCAAGAGTTGGTATCAACTGCTAGATTGCAAGAGTTGGTATCAACTGCTAGATTGCAAGAGTTGGTATCAACTGCTAGATTGCAAGAGTTGGTATCAACTGCTAGATTGCAAGAGCTGGTATTGAAGATTGGAGTAGCAAGAAAAGAACAGCACAATAAGTATATGAGTAGTCTCATCAATCAACATCAAAGTGGTACAGTTAGTCACTGTACGCTATTGGAGATATTGCGAAATGAAACAGTCTCATTATGTTTGTGCTGACTTGCTGGAAGATTTTGTTGTCATTATGTTTGTGCTGACTTGCTGGAAGATTTTGTTGTCATTATGTTTGTGCTGACTTGCTGGAAGATTTTGTTGTCATTATGTTTGTGCTGACTTGCTGGAAGATTTTGTTGTCATTATGTTTGTGCTGACTTGCTGGAAGATTTTGTTGTCATTATGTTTGTGCTGACTTGCTGGAAGATTTTGTTGTCATTATGTTTGTGCTGACTTGCTGGAAGATTGTGATGTCATTATGTTTGTGCTGACCTGCTGGAAGATTTTCTTGTCATTATGTTTGTGCTGACTTGCTGGAAGATTTTCTTGTCATTATGTTTGTGCTGACTTGCTGGAAGATTTTCTTGGTCTTGTTTAGTTTGCCATTTATGAAATCAGACGTAGTCATGGCGCCTAATTTGACTCGTCTGGCGTATTTTTGCTTGAAGACTTTCTTACCTTATCCCCAGTATCCCGCGCCATTCAGGCTAACCTTACTTTGACTATTTGGTACCTGTAATTTAGATCCACAAGTAAAGGACCAGGGTCTCTTGTATGTCCAACCACGTGCTGTGTGCAAAACGACAATTTTTGGCCCGAGTATGAAATGTCCACGGCACAGGATCACTAGAGCAACGTGTTAACAACCTTGCTATCACGGCCCTCACTTGTTCAAAGTGATTTTGTTCTGTGATGTATACTGTCAGTTATAAACTAATGTCTTGTTGCTTTAAGTGATTGATTGATTCAAAGGACCGTCATCATTGCACTTCGGTGAGCACCCATGTGTGCTCCGATCTCTTTCTTAAACAGGAAAATCTCAGCTGCAGTGCACAAACTCCGTAGCACTGTCGAGGGTCCCTATGTAATATTGAAGATGTTGAAGATATTGTTTTCAAGAATTTTAGTTTAAATCTTTTCTAATGAATTTTGCCAGGGCAGCGGATTTCCAGACTGTTCTTCTCGATTTGGAACTGTCAAGGTTTCTTTAAGGTGCTCAAATTGAACACGGGACCTAGCTGTATCGTCCGTCTCCGATAGGACTAGAAATTCGATCTCACCTACACTGAGATCAGGAATCTCTGGAAAAGTATCCAGATGCCTCGACGAGGGAGTAAACCTGGAACCTTTGGAACCAGAGACGGGCACCTAACCTCTGCGTCACAGAGAACCCTTGTCTTGTTGCTCTCGGCTGGAATGAGTTAGTCCTGATAATGGCTGCTGTCAACTTTCTTCATTATCATCAAGGTGCGTATCCTTTATAGGACGTTGCTCTCTTTGCAGCACATCTGAAATTCACTCTGTCTCTAGCCAGTTCACCCACTTCGTTGATAGTCATATTCATGGTTTCTTTAATATCTGGTAGCCACCTTCTTCTTGGTCTGTCTCTGCGTCCTGGGACCCTGCCCTCTAGTATTATTCTCTCCAGGCCATCGTGACGCTTGATGTGACCAAAGTATGTAATTTTTCTGTATAGTATGTTGTTTATCAGCCAATTCTCTTTAACATTTAGTTCTTTCAGGACATCAGTGTTCTTTCTTTTTTCTGTCCATGGTATTCGTAGGATCTTTCTGTAGCATTTAGTTTCGAAGGACTGGATTTTCGTTCTTGTTTTTGTGTGTGTAATGGTCCATGATTCACAATCATAAGTAGCCACTGGAAAATTGCATGTTCTCAATATTTTTAATTTTAATATTAAGCTGGTGCTTTGCCACATGTTCTTCATTGTGTTTAACTTCTTGATTGCTATTGCCAATCTTGTTGAGATCTCTTTGGAGCAGTCGCCGTTATTGTTAACTATTGAGCCCAGATATTCGTAGCTCTCTACACATTGGAGTTCTTCATTGTTTATTTGGATGTTAGGTGAGCCTTTTGCTTTGTCAGTTGACATTATTGTTTATTTTTTATCAGCTTTCTTGCTAGTGATATTATATATCTTTTTATGTGATATTACTTGATATTATATATCTTTTTATGTGATATTACTTGATATTATATATCTTTTTATGTGATATTACTTGATATTATATATCTTTTTATGTGATATTACTTGATATTATATATCTTTTTATGTGATATTACTTGATATTATATATCTTTTTATGTGATATTACTTGATATCATATCATTTTCTCTTCTCCTCGTGCAGCATTTGGACTCGAGGCTAACAAACCAGTATTTTTGTTTCATATACAAAGGACTCATATTATGTGTAAAAATATTTCGTTTCATTCTTGTGTTTCAAATTTGTATATAACTTGTCATCCTCTCACAAGGACTCATGTCCTTTCATATGTTAGATATTGTATTACTAATATAGCATTTGTATTAGCAAGTTTGTGTAGTACTGTAGTTACTGTGTTTGCTTCCTAAACGGATGGTCTTGGTTCGAAACCATCAGTTGGGTGCTGTTGTTTCAGACTACACACAGCTCTGTTAAGTTGACCCAATTGTACTTGGGTACCAGACAAACACTGATAAGTAAAGACGTTCATGATGCTGATCACATCACTATCATGTGCCGTTCGTCGAAGAAACACTACAAACCTAACCATGTATTCATCAATATACCACATTGTAAAAACAATATATTCAATAAATTATTTTATAATTTGTGTTGCTGTTTTTTAATATTTCAGATTTTTTATATACTCAACGTTTTATGGAAGCTAGTTTTGGCCATAATAAATCTTTTCTTAAAATATCTATTTAGTTGTTCTAGTTTTGCATTTGTTTATTTTCTGACTTGCGTTGTCTGTATTAATTTTTCTTGTTTGTTGTTTGTTGTTTGTCTGTTGTTCTGTATTTCTTTTGTTTATATTCTGTCTTGTGTTGTCTGTATTAATTGTTCGTTGTTTGTCTTATGTTGTATTTTGTTTTTTGTTGTGTTTGTATTATTGATATTTTAAACAAGCAATTAGAAGGTGTTGTATGTTGGGTTAAGTATATGTGTGGATTATGTGTGTGTGGATTAGAGTATGTGTGGGGATTAGTACATATGTGGGGATTAGTACATGGGGATTAGTACATATGTGGGGATTAGTGTACATGTGTGGGGGATAAGTGGATATATAATAAACTAGCGAATGTGTATCTGTCTAGACTACCATCATCATTATGTAGCTTGTCACTCTCAGAACTTGGTTTCTATGTACACAGTATTAAATGTCTCTCTGTTCTGCTTGAGGTATCTGGTGGTATCATAAACACTCATACACAGTTCGTCTATGATATCAAAGATTTACATAGCAATCATGTTTTCAGCGAATGGAGAAATAACTAATGAAATCCAACATAAATGTAATCAATCAAATCCAATCATAGGACAAAGGATATCAATTCTGAAATGCAGTCATGTCACCATGAACAGAAAAAGAGCATTGTCCAACACAATCTTTCTCCCAACATTATGCTATCAGTGCCAAACTTGGACGTTGACATCAAACGATAGAAGAAAACTAGTCACAACAGAGATAAAGTATCTGCATAGAATGCTGGGTGTAACAAGAAGAAAACTAGTCACAACAGAGATAAAGTATCTGCATAGAATGCTGGGTGTAACAAGAAGAGACATATTTAGAAATGACGACATCAGTAACAAACAATAGGTACAACATAAGCACTGCGCTCTATCAAGAAACAACAAATCAAATATCTGTAGCATATAAATAGATGACCAACATACTAAAGAATAATGCTACTCATAAACACTGATGCTAGGCAAATAGATTGAGAGCTGAAAAGGTGGATAACAGAACTAAGAAAGGCAAGGAAAGATACCATGTACAAAGCGCACACAAAAGCCTGTTCAAGAAAGCACTTCTGATCCTGACACTGAGAGACAAAACATAATTAGAGAAAAGAAAGAGAGAAAAAAAGACAAAACATACCCCAACTTCTCCATAATGAAAACTTACCCCAACTTCTACATAATGAAAACTTACCCCAACTTCTCCATAATGAAAACTTACTCCAACTTCTACATAATGAAAACTTACTCCAACTTCTACATAATGAAAACTTACTCCAACTTCTACATAATGAAAACTTACTCCAACTTCTCCATAATGAAACTTACTCCAACTTCTCCATAATGAAAACTTACTCCAACTTCTCCATAATGAAAACTTACCCCAACTTCTCCATAATGAAAACTTACCCCAACTTCTCCATAATGAAAACTTACCCCAACTTCTCCATAATGAAAACTTACCCCAACTTCTACATAATGAAAACTTACTCCAACTTCTCCATAATGAAACTTACTCAACTTCTACATAATGAAAACTTACTCCAACTTCTCCATAATGAAAACTTACTCCAACTTCTACATAATGAAAACTTACTCCAACTTCTACATAATGAAAACTTACTCCAACTTCTACATAATGAAAACTTACTTCAACTTCTACATAATGAAAACTTACTCCAACTTCTCCATAATGAAAACTTACTCCAACTTCTACATAATGAAAACTTACTCCAACTTCTACATAATGAAAACTTACCCTAACTTCTACATAATGAAAACTTACTCCAACTTCTCCATAATGAAAACTTACCCCAACTTCTCCATAATGAAAACTTACTCCAACTTCTACATAATGAAAACTTACTCCAACTTCTACATAATGAAAACTTACCCTAACTTCTACATAATGAAAACTTACTCCAACTTCTCCATAATGAAAACATACCCCAACTTCTACATAATGAAAACTTACTCCAACTTCTACATAATGAAAACTTACTCCAACTTCTCCATAATGAAAACTTACCCCAACTTCTACATAATGGAAACTTACTCAAACTTCTACATAATGAAAACTTACTCCAACTTCTCCATAATGAAAACTTACTCCAACTTCTTCATAATGAAAACATACTCCAACTTCTCCATAATGAAAACTTACCCTAACTTTTCCATAATGAAAACTTACCCCAACTTCTACATAATGAAAACATACCCCAAGTTCTACATAATGAAAACATACCCCAACTTCTCCATAATGAAAACTGACCCCAACTTCTCCATAATGAAAACTGACCCCAACTTCTACATAATGAAAACTTACTCCAACTTCTACATAATGAAAACTTACTCCAACTTCTACATAATGAAAACTTACTCCAACTTCTCCATAATGAAAACTTACTCCAACTTCTACATAATGAAAACTTACTCCAACTTCTACATAATGAAAACTTACTCCAACTTCTACATAATGAAAACTTACTCCAACTTCTACATAATGAAAACTTACTCCAACTTCTACATAATGAAAACTTACTCCAACTTCTACATAATGAAAACATACCCCAACTTCTACATAATGAAAACATACCCCAACTTCTACATAATGAAAACTTACCCCAACTTCTACATAATGAAAACATACCCCAACTTCTACATAATGAAAACTTACCCCAACTTCTACATAATGAAAACATACCCCAACTTCTACATAATGAAAACTTACTCCAACTTCTACATAATGAAAACTTACCCCAACTTCTACATAATGAAAACTTACTCCAACTTTTACATAATGAAAACTTACTCCAACTTCTCCATAATGAAAACTTACTCCAACTTCTACATAATGAAAACTTACTCCAACTTCTACATAATGAAAACTTACTCCAACTTCTACATAATGAAAACTTACCCCAACTTCTACATAATGAAAACATACTCCAACTTCTACATAATGAAAACTTACTCCAACTTCTACATAATGAAAACTTACCCCAACTTCTACATAATGAAAACTTACTCCAACTTCTCCATAATGAAAACTTACCCCAACTTCTCCATAATGAAAACTTACCCCAACTTCTACATAATGAAAACTTACTCCAACTTCTCCATAATGAAAACTTACCCCAACTTCTACATAATGAAAACTTACTCCAACTTCTCCATAATGAAAACTTACCCCAACTTCTCCATAATGAAAACTTACCCCAACTTCTCCATAATGAAACTTACCCAACTTCTACATAATGAAAACTTACTCCAACTTCTACATAATGAAAACATACCCCAACTTCTCCATAATGAAAACTTACCCCAACTTCTCCATAATGAAAACTTACTCCAACTTCTACATAATGAAAACTTACTCCAACTTCTACATAATGAAAACTTACTCCAACTTCTACATAATGAAAACTTACCCCAACTTCTACATAATGAAAACTTACCCCAACTTCTCCATAATGAAAACTTACCCCAACTTCTACATAATGAAAACTTACTCCAACTTCTACATAATGAAAACTTACTCCAACTTCTCCATAATGAAAACTTACTCCAACTTCTACATAATGAAAACTTACTCCAACTTCTACATAATGAAAACTTACCCCAACTTCTACATAATGAAAACTTACTCCAACTTCTACATAATGAAAACTTACTCCAACTTCTCCATAATGAAAACTTACTCCAACTTCTACATAATGAAAACTTACTCCAACTTCTACATAATGAAAACTTACTCCAACTTCTACATTATGAAAACTTACTCCAACTTCTCCATAATGAAAACTTACTTCAACTTCTACATAATGAAAACTTACTCCAACTTCTCCATAATGAAAACTTACTCCAACTTCTACATAATGAAAACTTACACCAACTTCTACATAATGAAAACTTACTCCAACTTCTACATAATGAAAACTTACTCCAACTTCTACATAATGAAAACTTACTCCAACTTCTCCATAATGAAAACTTACTCCAACTTCTACATAATGAAAACTTACTCCAACTTCTACATAATGAAAACTTACTCCAACTTCTACATAATGAAAACTTACTCCAACTTCTACATAATGAAAACTTACCCCAACTTCTCCATAATGAAAACTTACTCCAACTTCTACATAATGAAAACTTACTCCAACTTCTACATAATGAAAACTTACTCCAACTTCTACATAATGAAAACTGACCCCAACTTCTACATAATGAAAACTTACTCCAACTTCTCCATAATGAAAACTTACTCCAACTTCTACATAATGAAAACTTACTCCAACTTCTCCATAATGAAAACTTACTCCAACTTCTACATAATGAAAACTTACTCCAACTTCTCCATAATGAAAACTTACTCCAACTTCTACATAATGAAAACTTACTCCAACTTCTACATAATGAAAACTTACTCCAACTTCTACATAATGAAAACTTACTCCAACTTCTCCATAATGAAAACTTACTCCAACTTCTACATAATGAAAACTTACTCCAACTTCTACATAATGAAAACTTACTCCAACTTCTCCATAATGAAAACTTACTCCAACTTCTACATAATGAAAACTTACTCCAACTTCTCCATAATGAAAACTTACTCCAACTTCTACATAATGAAAACTTACCCCAACTTCTACATAATGAAAACTTACTCCAACTTCTCCATAATGAAAACTTATCCCAACTTCTACATAATGAAAACATACTCCAACTTCTACATAATGAAAACTTACTCCAACTTCTCCATAATGAAAACTTATCCCAACTTCTACATAATGAAAACTTACCCCAACTTCTACATAATGAAAACTTACCCTAACTTCTCCATAATGAAAACTTACCCTAACTTCTACATAATGAAAACTTACCCCAACTTCTACATAATGAAAACTTACCCCAACTTCTCCATAATGAAAACTTACTCCAACTTCTCCATAATGAAAACTTACTTCAACTTCTACATAATGAAAACTTACTCCAACTTCTCCATAATGAAAACTTACTCCAACTTCTACATAATGAAAACTTACTCCAACTTCTCCATAATGAAAACTTACTCCAACTTCTACATAATGAAAACATACTCCAACTTCTACATAATGAAAACTTACTCCAACTTCTCCATAATGAAAACTTATCCCAACTTCTACATAATGAAAACTTACTCCAACTTCTACATAATGAAAACTTACTCCAACTTCTACATAATGAAAACTTACTCCAACTTCTACATAATGAAAACTTACCCCAACTTCTACATAATGAAAACTTACTCCAACTTCTACATAATGAAAACTTACTCCA
Source organism: Arion vulgaris (assembly GCA_020796225.1). Taxonomy (NCBI): domain Eukaryota; kingdom Metazoa; phylum Mollusca; class Gastropoda; order Stylommatophora; family Arionidae; genus Arion; species Arion vulgaris. The sequence continues at coordinate 88,374,748 of CM036755.1, forward strand.
ACTTCTACATAATGAAAACTTACTCCAACTTCTACATAATGAAAACTTACTCCAACTTCTCCATAATGAAAACTTACTCCAACTTCTACATAATGAAAACTTACTCCAACTTCTCCATAATGAAAACTTACCCCAACTTCTCCATAATGAAAACTTACTCCAACTTCTACATAATGAAAACTTACTCCAACTTCTACATAATGAAAACTTACCCCAACTTCTACATAATGAAAACTTACCCCAACTTCTACATAATGAAAACTTACTCCAACTTCTACATAATGAAAACTTACTCCAACTTCTACATAATGAAAACTTACTCCAACTTCTACATAATGAAAACTTACTCCAACTTCTACATAATGAAAACTTACCCCAACTTCTCCATAATGAAAACTTACTCCAACTTCTACATAATGAAAACTTACTCCAACTTCTACATAATGAAAACTTACTCCAACTTCTCCATAATGAAAACTTACTCCAACTTCTCTATAATGAAAACATAAAACTAAAAAGGAAATAAATATAAAAAACAAGAAATGCAAACAAATGGTATATGTAACAACAATAAACTAATATAGAAGAAGAAGAAGATATAAATATATACCTTCTTCTTCTTCTTCTTTTGTCGTCACACTGTTACTGAGTTCAGTGTCGTGGTTTTCTGTTTTTGTCTTGAGCTGTTCTAGTGGCTTGGGTAAGAGTTATTTTTGCTTTTTTTCTACAGGACTCTGCTATACCATCTAACCATCTTTTTCCTGGTCTTCCTCTCGCCTTCTTTCCTGGTGTTCTTTTGTGGAAGACTGTATACTGTGGAGTTTAGATGCATTCTTAGTAAGTGGACGAACCACTTCATTCTGTTTCTCAATGTAATTCAAGCAATGTTCTGTGCCAATCTTCTTTCGTTGTTGACTCTGTCGTTTCTGGTGGTAACTTTTCGTAGGCATGTTCTTAAATATAAATGTATATGTATTATAAAATATATACATTTAATATATACACATAAATTGTGGAGCATGAGAAGTAATAGTATCAAGGAATGTAGAGCGTTGAGTCCATGTGGTCGCAAAGTAAGATATAAAGATATAAAAACGTTTTCTCAGTGCAAATCGACACGTACCATCAGAGGAATATGAAAACTTGAAAACCCCCAAACTCTGAAATGATGAAATTTGTCAAACTTATTCTTCTAGACATTAACATACAGAAAACAAAAACTATGGTAATCAACAAGGAAATGGAAAACCTAAAATGAATATAAAAATACATGGAGAATTACTACATCAAGTAAAAGCTACTCCTATCTCGGTCAGATGATAACAGATGATGGCAGATGTATAACTGAAATTAAAAAGAGAATAGGAATGGCCAAGGATAATTTCAATAGTATGAGAAAGTTACTGACATCCAAACAAATCACAAACAGGCTAAAAATTAGAATGATCAAATGCTATATATATCCTATATTAATGTATGGCTCGGAAACATGGACAATGAACAAGCAGTTAGAAGACAGAATTGATGCATTTGAGATGTGGATATATAGAAGAATAAGCAGAGTTTCATGGACAGAAAACAGACAAATAAACAAGTTTTAGGAAAACTGGGCATGAAGAAACAATTATTAAGAGAAATAAAATTCAGACAAGTAAAGTATTTTGGGCACATAAAAGGCATGACACCATGATAAAACATTTACTAGAGGGGAAAGTTGAGGGAGAAGAGCAAGAGGAAGACCGAGAGATAAGTGGGAGATAAACTTTAAGAAATGGACAGGTTACAGTCTGGCAGTATGCAACACCAAGGCGAAAGACAGAGGATGCTGGAGATTCATTGCAGCCAACCTTCGATGTGGAGACGGCACCTGATGATGATGATGATTCTTGTAGAAATATCTAGGTCAGCGACACCATTTATAATTCTCTGCGGGATTTCTTGATCGAGATTTGAGTTATAGTGCGTTTCAAAACGTTCTGTCAACGATTGACCTCAAATATTTCCATATTCATTGCATGGATGAACGTGATTATAGTTATAGGTTGAGTCAGAGCCAAATATAAACTTATGGGACTTCGCTCTCTGGAAATATGAATTATGGAAATCAGATCACAACTACACCACGTGACCTCGCATTCCAGTATTGTTATATATAGACCAATGCATTTAAAATCAACACAAAATGCTAAATGGAAGTTATATTATACAACAAGTTCAGTTTAACAATAAGGAATATCAATATTATGAATATTTTTCACCAATAAATAACCATAGACTCACAGAATTGAGTAAAATTGCAAAAAGCTTGCAGTGTTCTATCAAACATATATAGATTTCAGCCCCTGCTCTGCTGTAGTTCATGTGTTTCCCGTCAGTTGTCTGGCCTAGTTATCTAGAGTAGGCTGTAGTTGAATAAATGTGTATATAGCGGATTCAGTCGGCCATGACAATAGGTCACTGAACATGCGCACGGAGCGATTACGTCAATTGAAAACAAATTATATGATTATCAAAACACAGGAGACAAATTTTATTTCAATCTTCAACAAACATTAATGTATTTTATAGATTGATTTATTGTTTAAATTATAATGGAATATATAATTTATATATACACAGTAAAAGAGGGCTGCCATATTTGATTTCCGAAAATACTGATTTTTGGGGAGTTGAAGATGGATAAGGGAGATGTTCTTCGGTCTCTTCGCGACTGCTTGTTGGATGTAGACACTAAAATAGATGTTGAATCTATCCATCGATTTAAGCAGTTTGGAGTTACCCGTTGTACAGGTAGAACTAGATACATGAGAGGCAGAGTGCGGAACAACGAGAACAACGCACAAACGGCTTGTTTGCTCTTACGAACCATAGCAGTTTGTACACCTAGCAGTTTGTACACATAGCAGTTTGTACACATAGCAGTTTGTACACATAGCAGTTTGTACACATAGCAGTTTGTACACATAGCAGTTTGTATACCTAGCAGTTTGTACACATAACAGTTTGTACACATAGCAGTTTGTACACATAGCAGTTTGTACACATAGCAGTTTGTACACATAGCAGTTTGTAAACCTAGCAGTTTGTACACTGTCGCTAAGATCATCTTCCTGTGTAAGAAAACGTTTGGAGTACACATAGTTATTCACAGAATGTCAATGATATTTGAATCATCAATCAATCAATCAATCAATCAATCAATCAATCAATAAATCAATCAATCGATCAACACTGTAAATACATATAAATGCTTTGGTACTATCTTCCTCCTGCAAGGAATAATTTAAAGCAGTGGCCCCATGCTCTAGCTGGAGCAATAATGAGAGAATTATACAAATGTTGTCATACAAAAATATAATCTAATTTTACAGAAAATATTATACAGTAATAAAAATATAGGAAATATAAAAATAAATATTTGGAATATATAAATGGAACAAAATAAATATAATAGATGTGTTGCTTTGTTAGATGTTCAACTTTTTGAATGTTCCTCCAAGTCCCTGCATGTCAGCATCTCCACTTTTGCTTACAGACTTGCCCTTGTTGACATTCATCTGTACGAAACCAAACTTGTTGTCTTCTTCAAACTGAGCATCTGAGGCAAGCAGATCATCTAACCAGGCCTGATCCATGGAGGGATGGAAGGAGAGAAATATGAGGAACGTTCTAGAGCTTGTTTACAAACATCGTCACAGCTAAATACTGATATTATCAGATATTTTCTTAAACTGATCCTCTATACTTCTTCTCCTTCTTCTTCTCTTCTTCTTCTTCTTCTTCTTCTTCTTCTTCTTCTTCTTCTTCTTTGCATTCGGTTTCGTATGCTCGTCTAAACCATGAGATGGGTTGCCTCTATGAAGCTACATGCCAGTTGGAGTTCTTCGATAGTTCCCCATAGCTTGGTCTGTAAACTTTGTTCATGAGGCCATGTTTCATTTCGTTGGTGTATGTATGATGGACATGACTGCAGGATGTGCTCTGGAGTCTGTGTGTCTGTCTGGTATGCACACTGTGAACAGGCTTTATTATGTGCATGCGATAGATGAAAAACATCTAGCCAGCAATGGCGGAATGCGGGAGGGCCATTCAGAATCAAGACTTACGCCCGAGTGGTTACCGGGGCCCAAATTGGGGTGTAAAGAATAGAACCACTGTTACTTGTCACGCATGTCGTAAGAGGCGACGAAGGAGGTTGGGCGTGAGGCTAGCTACTCCACACTGTAAAAAACACAGATGGCTACAGATCGGATAACGAACCGAGTAAACGCTGGCTGAAACCGGACACATCTCCGAAAGATAAGCACCAGAGCTTCAAGTGGTGCTGAAGATGTGACGTAAAACACACCAATGCTAAGGCTGCATGAATCACATTTCCACATGAATAGAATTTATGGGGAGATCTGGTACATCGGTCTGGCTGGTGATCGAGATAGTGAGAATGAAGACTGTTTGATTCTGGACACGACTTTGCTAGCGCATTTCCACATGTTTGGTTGGGTATTTTCCGGTTTCATTTGCCGATCTACTAAGTTAGTGCTTGAGCAACGCTGCGAGCTATGAATGTTACATGGAATGTTTGTTACTGTGTCAGCCGTGCGTTGTTGTAAGTATTCAGAAAATGGCGGACAGCGGTTATGACGAACCGACTCAATCTGCCGTATGCAGTGATATTGCGTGTGCAGAAAGCTGGATTTTGTCATGATTGATGTTCCTTTGACATGAATTGCGATTCAAGTGATGAACAGTTTTGCGTTAACACTTTAGTGACGGTCATATGCTTTGATGCGGTGTGTAGATTGCTTTTTGGGACGGTACAGCTGTTTCATTCTGGAATTAGCTCACACACTGACACAAGAGATAGTTCACAGTTGTCAGCATTTCGTGTGATTTTCGTTGGCACAGGAATGGAGCAATTATGGGGTGACCCGTTGCAGTGAAGTTAGAACCGTACATATGAACTATGAACTATGTGATGGTTGAGCCTGCAGTGTCCTTATACAAAATATTGTTGTGTGATGTTTTCTGTTTAGTCTGCTGATGGGATCTTGTGGGTGTTTACTGTGGGTTTCTTGCCTCCACAACTATTTGTATTTTTGCTTGATATGTGTCTTGATTTCTGGTAGTGACACTGGATGTTTGTGTTGTATAAGTTTTGTTCCCTTCTTAGTCAGCCAGTCTACTCTCTCATTTTCTGGTACGCCAAAATGATGTTCAAGAACTGGTTTATTGATTATTGGTTATTTGTTACTGAGCTGACGTCAGTACACTCCTGGCAGACCCATAGGTACTCAGTTATCCCAAACAGTTGCTGAAGGATGTGCATACTGATGATTCCAGTGGCTCGCTGGTTAAACACACGCACCATTCTTTCCTACAGTCATTCTTTGCCACTAGTACAACGGGGAACTGAAATCGCTGGATAGATTCAACATCAGTTTTAGTGTTCTCATCCAACAGGCAGTCGTCAAGAGACCGATGAACACTCCCGTCATCCATCTTCAAATCTCTGACGGTCAATGTTGTTGATGCAAACCTGTTCGCTTTCTCATTACCGCAAACACCCGCATGCCCAGAACTGTAGATCCACGTAAGCCTTTAGAGTTTAGAAACCTCAATATAAAACATTCACTCACACCCCAACATGACATTGTGAACCTTTCGAGGCATCGATTGAGAGTCACACCCCAACATGCCATTGTGAACCTTTTGAGGCATCGATTGAGAGTCACACTCCAACATCCTATTGTGAACCTTTCGAGGCATCGATTGACATTCAGATACAACAACAGTCGCAGTAACCAGTCCCAGAGAGCCACTGGAGGACTGCAGTAACGGTCTCAACCTCCATCTTCATACTGGAAGTATTTGTCCTGTATGCTCCATTTCGCTTTGCAACAACTCTACCATGCACGCTAGCTATGCAACAACTCTATACCATGCACGCTAGCTTTGCAACAACTCTACCATGCACGCTAGCTATGCAACAACTCTACCATGCACGCTAGCTATGCAACAACTCTACCATGCACGCTAGCTTTGCAACAACTCTACCATGCACGCTAGCTATGAAACAGTATTGTGATGTCTCACCACGATGTACATACATATCAGCATAAACATCATCATCACTTGCATTATCTTCTATCATCTGCTTAATTGTGAGGTTATCCTTATTGCAGTTCCAATCACTACATTACATTCTGAGAGTAAGACATGAATACAACTGAATGCAGGTTATATCTGATATTTACTTGATTGAGTAACAAATTGGTTGAGTCATAACTTGACTGAGTCACGACTTGAGTGAGTCACAATTTGGTTGAGTCACAACTTGACTGAGTCACCAATTGGTTGAGTCACAACTTGACTCACTCACATCTTAACCGAGTCACAACTTAACTTTGAGACGGCAATTTAACTAAGATATAATTTGAATAAAATACAACTTAACTGAGATATCACAACTTAGCTTTGAGATATCACAACTTAACTGAGATATCACAACTTAGCTTTGAGATATCACAACTTAACTGAAAGAACAACTTTATTTACAAACAAATTAACTTAGATCATATCTCTGACTGACCTTGTCATTCAATATTGGCAACTGACCATGGAAGTCTGTGGGTAGAAACTTTGGATCGATGGTGGCATACAGTTTCTCTAAGTTTATTCCGTTTTTAACGAACTATAATAGAACAAATAATAGAACAATGTTCTTCATAAGTAGCACATGTGTTAGCTGGTCAGTTTGTCTTGTTAGTTGGTCAGTTTGTCTTGTTAGTTGGTCAGTTTGTCTTGCTAGTTGGTCAGTATGTCTTGTTAGTTGGTCAGTATGTCTTGTTAGTTGGTCAGTATGTCTTGTTAGTTGGTCAGTTTGTCTTGTTAGCTGGTCAGTTTGTCTTGTTAGTTGGCCAGTATGTCTTGTTAGCTGGTCAGTATGTCTTGTTAGTTGGTCAGTATGTCTTGTTAGTTGGTCAGTATGTCTTGTTAGTTGGTCAGTATGTCTTGTTAGTTGGCCAGTATGTCTTGTTAGCTGGTCAGTATGTCGTGTTAGTTGGTCAGTATGTCTTGTTAGTTGGTCAGTATGTCTTGTTAGTTGGTCAGTATGTTGTTAGTTGGTCAGTATGTCTTGTTAGTTGGTCAGTTTGTCTTGTTAGTTGGTCAGTATGTCTTGTTAGTTGGTCAGTATGTCTTGTTAGTTGGTCAGTTTGTCTTGTTAGTTGGCCAGTAGCTATGTATCTCTTCTTTAGCATTTATTGATATGTTGTGATTATTGTAAATGCTGTGTTTTCTTGTTTGTTCATTATGTGTTAACATTCAGTCTGTGATTTATGCCTTAAAATATCAGTTCGTTGTGCCAGTTGGACGACTACATATCCACAGGCCAACACGTCCGGCTTCCGCATGCTTTTTTGTTTAGGTTCCGCCTTTCTATTTTTAAAAAACATAAAAAACCTGACTTAGGGTAGTCTTACGATTTTAAGATTTCAGCTTCCCTATGCCTCTATCTTAGTCACCTCTTACGACATGCCTTGTAGATCTCAGTGTTAATATTCTTTGCTTACCACGTGGGCCCCGGCACCACACGGGCACTACAGATTTCTAAATTATGGTGATCTTATTTGTGGTTGATGTAGTAATATCTAGCTTACCCTTTTCACAATTTTATCCTTAAGAAATACTTTGGCGACGGCGAAAGGAATATCAAAATATGCCGGCTCTTTCACAAAGTCAAGCCTTGTTAGTCTCATTGGTAGAATGTCCTGGAACAAATAGTCATGTGACAAGAACGTTAATATAAGACACAGAATATGAAAATGTTAGAACAGGTATAAACAACATTCATTTACTTATTGTTAAGGAAATCGGAGAAAAGAGAATTGTTCGCACACACGCACGCACGCACGCACGCACACACACACACACACACACACACACACACAAAGAAAAGAAATGAAGACAAAGAGAAAGGATTTAGGACCAAGGTTTGTTTCAATCATTGAATGTTCCCAGTCTGTCTGTAATTAAGTATTTATTTGTTGCAAGTCTGTCTGTAATGATACCAATCATGATTAATAAACCAACAAACAAAACAACAAATAAAATAACAAACAAACCAACAAATCAAACAACAAGCAAAACAATAGTATTCTACCTGTATTAATAGTATTCTTACCTGGAATAATTGTATCATGCTCTTGGCCAGGCTTGGAGTAAAATGTGCCACATGCTTCATTGTAAACCCACCCAGGTTCATGACTCCATGTATACCATTGACTTGGACATTCTCATTCTCAACAAATAGATATACAAAAAGTAAGATATAAATTGAGTGGAACCCACAAGGAAATAGATATACAAAAAGTAAGATATAAATTGAGTGGAACACACAAGGAAAAAGGATAAGGGGACAATCTAAACAGGCCTGGAGATGGCATCTTTTTGATGAAGTGTAGGAAGCTGGCAAGATATAAGGGGTACAAGATGACGATGTCTCGCCCGTGTAATGCTGGGCCCCGTAAAGGAAGCAAAGAATAGTACCACTGCGATCTACAGGGCATGTCGTAAGAGGCGACAGGTATGGGACCAAGGGAAGTTACCCTAGTAAATAAAAAGCTTCGCAGAGATCGGATGTGCTGGCCTACTTGTAGGTGCATAACTGGCACAACGTACAATCACTCTTAGGCTTAGATCACATACAAATCACACAGAGTGGTTAACAAGTGGTCGATATGGAGCGCTCGAAGAAGAAGAAGAAGAAGGATAGCACACACACTAAGGAGATCTCCTGACATCATCCCGAGACAGGTCCTCTGATGGAACCCACAAGGTAATAGAAGTAAGAGAAGACCCAGAAGGTAAGAGTTAAAAACGGAATGCAAGAAAATGGGGAAAGAAAGGAGAGATCTGGAAAAGAGGGCATTGAGAATATGGAAAACCTTGGTTGCGGGCATATGCCTCGCTAGGGGTGAAGGGTGAAAGGATAATAAGAAGGACACTAGACTATTATGGGATGTTATACAGAAAACAGAGAGCCGCAGTAGCGTAGTTGTTAGTGAACTCGCTTTTGAGACTAGTGGTCCAGGTTTTACTATATTACAGACAGACTTGCTTGAAGAAGGCAGTGGGAAGCTAGAGCACAGAATACATTGAAAGACAACAAATGCAGTGGTTTGAACATTTAATGAGAATGGAATACAACCAACCACCAATAACATCAGACAATAAAAAGAGATCAGGTACTAATAATAAAAATAGACGTCCAATGCAAGCGATGATGGCAACAGCCTCAAACGTGTGCTGCTGCACCTCTATGGTGTGTGTGGAGGTGACTATAGAGTCCAATCCTAGAACATATTCCCCTACCACTGGTGGGGTATACATGATCAAGGTTAGACATGTGTGTGTTGTGTGTTCTGTCTTTTCACACATCTCGTTTTCTTTGTGTCGGTACTATCAGGTACTAGAGCCAAGGGAAGACCAAGAAAAAATGGATAGACAATATCAAGATCACTCTAAATAAACACAGATATAACACACCAAAGCGACTCATCTGGCCCTGGAACGTAAATTAAAGCTCCCGCCGCTATGCTTAACGACAGGAGTGGACAACCAATTCCATCATTCACCTGGAGAAATTCAACAGACGATAGGTCCAGGTTGAATTGCACAGTGGGCGTGGAATTTTGTCCGACCACAAAGGCTCTCAGGTCGATCCAGCCTCAATTGGGTACCAGGAAAACACTGAGCAGTAAAGGCGGCCGACCTGATGTTGACCACATCGTGTTTCTCCGGTCAATGAAAAATAAGAGCTCAACACCGTCACCACCATCATCATCAAGGTGCGTATTCTTTAAAGGACGTTGCTCTCTTTGCAGCACATCTGAAATTCACTCTGTCTCTTGCCAGTTCACCCACTTTGTTGATGGTCATGTTCATGGTTTCTTTAATATCTTGTAGCCATCTTATTCTTGGTCTGCCTCTGCGTCCTGAGACCCTGCCCTCTAGTATTGTTCTTTCCATGCCATCGTGACGCTTGATGTGACAAAGTATCTAATTTTTTTGTACAGTATATTGTTTATCAGGAAATTGTTTTTAATATTCAGTTCTTTCAGGACATCAGTGTTCTTTCTTTTTCTGTCCATGGTATTCGTAGGATCTTTCTGTAGCATAACACCGTACTAACTAAAATACCTAGAGGTATGAACAAAAGGGTTCCTTATACAGAAAAACAAAGCCAGAGACTGGGAAAGTGGAGACCAACTTCTGACGCTAAGTTGTTTAGTTTAGTCGTCGGATCATCATCACTGCACGTCGAACCAATTAGTCCATAAGTGCTCTGATCTCCCCTCAGTATTTCCCTCAGCGTGTGGCGACTAACGAACCGGTTCTTTGTTGGTTTACTATTCTTCTGTGGCTACCAGCATAACGTTCTTGTCTAGCTACATCGCACTTAACTTGGAGTTCTTGCAGTCTGGTTAGTGTTGTAGATTCACCACTATTACACGAATCGTGTACACGTCCTCTCTCTCCCTTAGGGAATTTATAATATCAGCCTGGTTCATTGCTCGCCCGCTTTGTACAGCAGCCATACCTGCAAGCCTATCCGCACGTTCATTCCCCTTACACCTGCATGCCCTGGCACAAAAAGAAATGTGATCTTTGTCAGCTTAGACCTCCCCAGCGACTCCATCCAATGTCTCCTAGCCCATCCTGTTTCAATCTTCCTGAGCATACTCATTGAGTCACTGAGAAAACATGCATGGATAAAAGTCTGTGATTACAGCCAAATCATCGCTTTAGTAACCGTCATGATTTCCATAGTGAGACTGCTCGTAGTCACGGCAAAACCACCACTGTCTTCCTTCACAACATCTCCTCCGACCTGAGCAGTGAAACCCCACTAGCTCCGCACATGTCGAATCACCGAACCATCAGTATAAATGATTACATTTATGAGTTCTCAGAAATGAATGCCTGAACTTCTGCCTCCACGACAAGTGAGTTGTGTTGTCTGCATTGTTTATCAAGTTGTAGCGAGTTGTAGCAAGTTGTAGTGAGTTGTATCAAGTTGTGCGAGTTGTGCAAGTTGTATCAAGTTGTAGCGAGTTGTATCAAGTTGTATCAAGTTGTATCAAGTTGTATCAAGTTGTATCAAGTTGTATCAAGTTGTATCAAGTTGTATCGAGTTGTAGCGAGTTGTATCAAGTTGTATCAAGTTGTAGCAAGTTGTATCAAGTTGTATCAAGTTGTATCGAGTTGTATCGAGTTGTATCGAGTTGTAGCGAGTTGTATCAAGTTGTATCAAGTTGTAGCAAGTTGTATCAAGTTGTATCAAGTTGTAGCGAGTTGTATCAAGTTGTATCAAGTTGTATTAAGTTGTAGCGAGTTGTATCAAGTTGTATTAAGTTGTAGCGAATTGTAGCAAGTTGTAGCGAGTTGTAGCGAGTTGTAGCGAGTTGTAGCAAGTTGTAGCGAGTTGTAGCGAGTTGTAGCGAGTTGTAGCGAGTTGTAGCGAGATGTAGCAAGTTGTAGCGAGTTGTATCAAGTTGTATCAAGTTGTAGCGAGTTGTATCAAGTTGTCGCGAGTTGTAGCAAGTTGTATCAAGTTGTAGCGAGTTGTATCAAGTTGTAGCGAGTTGTAGCAAGTTGTATCAAGTTGTAGCGAGTTGTAGCAAGTTGTATCAAGTTGTAGCGAGTTGTATCAAGTTGTATCAAGTTGTAGCAAGTTGTATCAAGTTGTATCAAGTTGTAGCAAGTTGTAGCAAGTTGTATCAAGTTGTATCAAGTTGTAGCAAGTTGTAGCAAGTTGTAGCAAGTTGTAGCGAGTTGTATCAAGTTATGTCAAGTTGTATCAAGTTGTATCAAGTTGTAGCAAGTTGTATCAAGTTGTAGCAAGTTGTATCAAGTTGTAGCGAGTTGTATCAAGTTTTAGCAAGTTGTATCAAGTTGTATCAAGTTGTATCAAGTTGTAGCAAGTTGTATCAAGTTGTATCAAGTTGTAGCAAGTTGTAGCAAGTTGTAGCGAGTTGTATCAAGTTGTATCAAGTTTTATCAAGTTGTTGTAGCGAGTTGTATCAAGTTGTAGCGAGTTGTAGCGAGTTGTATCAAGTTGTAGCGAGTTGTATCAAGTTGTATCAAGTTGTAGTGAGTTGTATCAAGTTGTATCAAGTTGTATCAAGTTGTAGCGAGTTGTAGCAAGTTGTATCAAGTTGTAGCGAGTTGTAGCAAGTTGTACCAAGTTGTACCAAGTTGTATCAAGTTGTATTAAGTTGTAGCGAATTGTAGCGAGTTGTATCAAGTTGTATCAAGTTGTAGCGAGTTGTAGCAAGTTGTAGCGAGTTGTATCAAGTTGTAGCGAGTTGTAGCGAGTTGTAGCGAGTTGAGCAGTTGTAGCGAGTTGTACCAAGTTGTACCAAGTTGTATCAAGTTGTATTAAGTTGTAGCGAATTGTAGCGAGTTGTAGCAAGTTGTAGCGAGTTGTATCAAGTTGTATCAAGTTGTAGCGAGTTGTAGCAAGTTGTAGCGAGTTGTATCAAGTTGTAGCGAGTTGTAGCGAGTTGTAGCGAGTTGTAGCAAGTTGTAGCGAGTTGTACCAAGTTGTACCAAGTTGTATCAAGTTGTATTAAGTTGTAGCGAATTGTAGCGAGTTGTAGCAAGTTGTAGCGAGTTGTATCAAGTTGTATCAAGTTGTAGCGAGTTGTAGCAAGTTGTAGCGAGTTGTATCAAGTTGTAGCGAGTTGTAGCGAGTTGTAGCGAGTTGTAGCAAGTTGTAGCGAGTTGTAGCAAGTTGTAGCAAGTTGTATCAAGTTGTATCAAGTTGTAGCAAGTTGTAGCAAGTTGTAGCGAGGCTAAGAAGTAAAATCAAATAGTAGCATGATCCTTGCGGAACGTCACTTTCATCACAGTTTGCCTGAAAAACTGTCTGTCTCTAGCAAGTTATCATGCCTCTTCCAGCGTCATGTTCAATGTTTCTTTGATGTCCTGCTGTCTTGGTTTCCCCATATAACTCAGCCCCTGTCGGCAGAGATGGCACGCCATCTGCTAAGATCCAAAACACGAACTCCGTAGCTCAGACAACAATCCTAGGGATCTCTTTAAAAAAATTGCACATGTGTCTTGGTCCGGATTTTTTTTCTTCTTCTTTGCGTTCGGTTTCGTATGCTCGTCTAAACCATGAGATTACTTGCCTCTATGAAGCTGCATGTCAGTTGAAGTCTAAACCATGAGATTACTTGTCTCTATGAAGCTGCATGTCAGTTGAAGTCTAAACCATGAGATTACTTGCCTCTATGAAGCTGCATGTCAGTTGAAGTCTAAACCATGAGATTACTTGCCTCTATGAAGCTGTATGTCAGTTGAAGTCTAAACCATGAGATTACTTGTCTCTATGAAGCTGTATGTCAGTTGGAGTTCTTTGAGAGTTCTCCATAGCTTGCTGTGAAAGCTTCGTTCATGAGGCCATGTTTCGTTTCGTTGGTGTATGTATGATAGACATGACAGCACGATGTGCTCTGGAGTCTGTGTTTCTGTCTGGCATGCACACTGTGTAGTCTGAGCAGGCTTTATTCTGTGCATGTGATGGTTGAATCTGCAAGTGACCTGTTCTTAGGCAAAATATTTCTGTGTGCTGTTTGGTGCAAAATATTTCTGTGTGCTGTTTGGTGCAAAATATTTCTGTGTGCTGTTTGGTGCAAAATATTTCTGTGTGCTGTTTGGTGCAAAATATTTATGTGTGCTGTTTGGTGCAAAATATTTATGTGTGCTGTTTGGTGCAAAATATTTCTGTGTGCTGTTTGGTTCAAAATATTTATGTGTGCTGTTTGGTGCAAAATATTTATGTGTGCTATTTGGTGCAAAATATTTCTGTGTGCTGTTTGGTGCAAAATATTTATGTGTGCTGTTTGGTGCAAAATATTTCTGTGTGCTGTTTGGTGCAAAATATTTATGTGTGCTGTTTGGTGCAAAATATTTATGTGTGCTGTTTGGTGCAAAATATTTCTGTGTGCTGTTTGGTGCAAAATATTTCTGTGTGCTGTTTGGTCCGGATTCAAACTTACACACTTCAGTACGACAGACAAAAGAGTTAACTACTTTGCCATTGCGTCCTCTCTTATAAGAACATATGATAACATTAGTTATACTCACCTCCAAAACCTTGGAAAGGAAAACATACATAGCTTTAGATATATCAGTGGATGGATAGTACTCTGTGTTCCACAGTGCTGGGGAAGATAAGATATATCAGTGGATGGATAGTACTCTGTGTTCCACAGTGCTGGGGAAGATAAGATATATCAGTGGATGGGATAGTACTCTGTGTTCCACAGTGCTGGGGAAGATAAGATATATCAGTGGATGGATAGTACTCTGTGTTCCACAGTGCTGGGGAAGATAAGATATATCAGTGGATGGGATAGTACTCTGTGTTCCACAGTGCTGGGGAAGATAAGATATATCAGTGGATGGGATAGTACTCTGTGTTCCACAGTGCTGGGGAAGATAGAATATTCAGTGGATGGGATAGTACTCTGTGTTCCACAGTGCTGGGGAAGATAAGATATATCAGTGGATGGATAGTACTCTGTGTTCCACAGTGCTGGGTAAGATAAGATATATCAGTGGATGGTATAGTACTCTTGTGCTGGGTAAGATAAGATATATCAGTGGATGGTATAGTACTCTTGTGCTGGGGAAGATAAGATATATCAGTGGATGGTATAGTACTCTTGTGCTGGGTAAGATAAGATATATATACCAATCACACGCATATTTTGTCTACTTCTTTAAACACTCTATATCGACCACTAGTTAACCATTCTTTGTGATTTGTATGTGATTTGAGCCTAAGATCGATTGTACGCTGTACCAGTTATGCGCCTACAAGTAGACCAGCATATCCGATATCTGCGACGCTTTTTATTTACTAGGGTAGCTTTCATGGTCCTTACCTTAGTCGCCTCTTACAGAAATGCCTTGTAGGTCGCATTGTTGCTATTCTGTACTCCCCTTGCGAGCCCCTGTCAACACATGGGCGGAATATTTTGTCAATCACTGGCATATGTCAACAATTGTTGTTAACTAAATTATTTTGTCAATTGCTGGCATATGTCAACAATTGTTGTTAACTAAATTATTTTGTCAATTGCTGGCATATGTCAACAATTGTTGTTAACTAAATTATTTTGTCAATTGCTGGCATATGTCAACAATTGTTGTTAACTAAATTATTTTGTCAATTGCTGGCATATGTCAACAATTTTTGTTAACTAAATTATTTTGTCAATTGCTGGCATATGTCAACAATTGTTGTTAACTAAATTATTTTGTCAATTGCTGGCATATGTCAACAATTGTTGTTAACTAAATTATTTTGTCAATCTCTGGCATATGTCAACAATTGTTGTTAACTAAATTATTTTGTCAATTGCTGGCATATGTCAACAATTGTTGTTAACTAAATTATTTTGTCAATTGCTGGCATATGTCAACAATTGTTGTTAACTAAATTATTTTGTCAATTGCTGGCATATGTCAACAATTGTTGTTAACTAAATTATTTTGTCAATTGCTGGCATATGTCAACAATTGTTGTTAACTAAATTATTTTGTCAATTGCTGGCATATGTCAACAATTTTTGTTAACTAAATTATTTTGTCAATTGCTGGCATATGTCAACAATTGTTGTTAACTAAATTATTTTGTCAATTGCTGGCATATGTCAACAATTGTTGTTAACTAAATTATTTTGTCAATTGCTGGCATATGTCAACAATTGTTGTTAACTAAATTATTTTGTCAATTGCTGGCATATGTCAACAATTGTTGTTAACTGAATTATTTTGTCAATTGTTGGCATATGTCAACAATTGTTGTTAACTAAATTATTTTGTCAATCTCTGGCATATGTCAACAATTGTTGTTAACTAAATTA
Source organism: Arion vulgaris (assembly GCA_020796225.1). Classification (NCBI taxonomy): domain Eukaryota; kingdom Metazoa; phylum Mollusca; class Gastropoda; order Stylommatophora; family Arionidae; genus Arion; species Arion vulgaris. The sequence continues at coordinate 88,390,689 of CM036755.1, forward strand.
TTTTGTCAATTGCTGGCATATGTCAACAATTGTTGTTAACTAAATTATTTTGTCAATTGCTGGCATATGTCAACAATTGTTGTTAACTAAATTATTTTGTCAATTGCTGGCATATGTCAACAATTGTTGTTAACTAAATTATTTTGTCAATTGCTGGCATATGTCAACAATTTTTGTTAACTAAATTATTTTGTCAATTGCTGGCATATGTCAACAATTATTGTTAACTAAATTATTTTGTCAATTGCTGGCATATGTCAACAATTGTTGTTAACTAAATTATTTTGTCAATTGCTGGCATATGTCAACAATTGTTGTTAACTAAATTATTTTGTCAATTGCTGGCATATGTCAACAATTGTTTTTAACTAAATTATTTTGTCAATTGCTGGCATATGTCAACAATTGTTGTTAACTAAATTATTTTGTCAATTGCTGGCATATGTCAACAATTGTTGTTAACTAAATTATTTTGTCAATTGCTGGCATATGTCAACAATTATTGTTAACTAAATTATTTTGTCAATTGTTGGCATATGTCAACAATTGTTGTTAACTATATTATTTTGTCAATTGCTGGCATATGTCAACAATTGTTGTTAACTAAATTATTTTGTCAATCTCTGGCATATGTCAACAATTGTTGTTAACTAAATTATTTTGTCAATTGCTAGCATATGTCAACAATTGTTGTTAACTAAATTATTTTGTCAATTGCTGGCATATGTCAACAATTTTTGTTAACTAAATTATTTTGTCAATTGCTGGCATATGTCAACAATTTTTGCTAACTAAATTATTTTGTCAATTGCTGGCATATGTCAACAATTGTTGTTAACTAAATTATTTTGTCAATTCCTGGCATATGTCAACAATTGTTGTTAACTAAATTATTTTGTCAATTGCTGGCATATGTCAACAATTGTTGTTAACTAAATTATTTTGTCAATTGCTGGCATATGTCAACAATTGTTGTTAACTAAATTATTTTGTCAATTGCTGGCATATGTCAACAATTGTTGTTAACTAAATTATTTTGTCAATTGCTGGCATATGTCAACAATTGTTGTTAACTAAATTATTTTGTCAATTGCTGGCATATGTCAACAATTGTTGTTAACTAAATTATTTTGTCAATTGCTGGCATATGTCAACAATTGTTGTTAACTAAATTATTTTGTCAATTGCTGGCATATGTCAACAATTGTTGTTAACTAAATTATTTTGTCAATTGCTGGCATATGTCAACAATTGTTGTTAACTAAATTATTTTGTCAATTGCTGGCATATGTCAACAATTGTTGTTAACTAAATTATTTTGTCAATTGCTGGCATATGTCAACAATTGTTGTTAACTAAATTATTTTGTCAATTGCTGGCATATGTCAACAATTGTTGTTAACTAAATTATTTTGTCAATTGCTGGCATATGTCAACAATTGTTGTTAACTAAATTATTTTGTCAATTGCTGGCATATGTCAACAATTGTTGTTAACTAAATTATTTTGTCAATTGCTGGCATATGTCAACAATTGTTGTTAACTAAATTATTTTGTCAATTGCTGGCATATGTCAGCAATTTTGTTAACTAAATTATTTTGTCAATTGCTGGCATATGTCAACAATTGTTGTTAACTAAATTATTTTGTCAATTGCTGGCATATGTCAACAATTGTTGTTAACTAAATTATTTTGTCAATTGCTGGCATATGTCAACAATTGTTGTTAACTAAATTATTTTGTCAATTGCTGGCATATGTCAACAATTGTTGTTAACTAAATTATTTTGTCAATTCCTGGCATATGTCAACAATTGTTGTTAACTAAATTATTTTGTCAATTGCTGGCATATGTCAACAATTGTTGTTAACTAAATTATTTTGTCAATTGTTGGCATATGTCAACAATTGTTGTTAACTAAATTATTTTGTCAATTGCTGGCATATGTCAACAATTGTTGTTAACTAAATTATTTTGTCAATCTCTGGCATATGTCAACAATTGTTGTTAAGTAAATTATTTTGTCAATTGCTGGCATATTCAACAATTGTGTTAACTAAATTATTTTGTCAATTGCTGGCATATGTCAACAATTTTTGTTAACTAAATTATTTTGTCAATTGCTGGCATATGTCAACAATTATTGTTAACTAAATTATTTTGTCAATTGCTGGCATATGTCAACAATTGTTGTTAACTAATTATTTTGTCATATTGCTAGCATATGTCAACAATTGTTGTTAACTAAATTATTGTGTCAATTGCTGGCATATGTCAACAATTGTTGTTAACTAAATTATTTTGTCAATTGCTGGCATATGTCAACAATTGTTGTTAACTAAATTATTTTGTCAATTGCTGGCATATGTCAACAATTGTTGTTAACTAAATTATTTTGTCAATTGCTGGCATATGTCAACAATTATTGTTAACTAAATTATTTTGTCAATTGCTGGCATATGTCAACAATTGTTGTTAACTAAATTATTTTGTCAATTGCTGGCATATGTCAACAATTGTTGTTAACTAAATTATTTTGTCAATTGCTGGCATATGTCAACAATTGTTGTTAACTAAATTATTTTGTCAATTGCTGGCATATGTCAACAATTGTTGTTAACTAAATTATTTTGTCAATTGCTGGCATATGTCAACAATTGTTGTTAACTAAATTATTTTGTCAATTGCTGGCATATGTCAACAATTGTTGTTAACTAAATTATTTTGTCAATTGCTGGCATATGTCAACAATTGTTGTTAACTAAATTATTTGTCAATTGCTGGCTATGTCAACAATTGTTGTTAACTAAATTATTTTGTCAATTGCTGGCATATGTCAACAATTGTTGTTAACTAAATTATTTTGTCAATTGCTGGCATATGTCAACAATTGTTGTTAACTAAATTATTTTGTCAATTGCTGGCATATGTCAACAATTGTTGTTAACTAAATTATTTTGTCAATCTCTGGCATATGTCAACAATTGTTGTTAACTAAATTATTTTGTCAATTGCTGGCATATGTCAACAATTGTTGTTAACTAAATTATTTTGTCAATTGCTGGCATATGTCAACAATTGTTGTTAACTAAATTATTTTGTCAATTGCTGGCATATGTCAACAATTGTTGTTAACTAAATTATTTTGTCAATTGCTGGCATATGTCAACAATTGTTGTTAACTAAATTATTTTGTCAATTGCTGGCATATGTCAACAATTGTTGTTAACTAAATTATTTTGTCAATTGCTGGCATATGTCAACAATTGTTGTTAACTAAATTATTTTGTCAATTGTTGGCATATGTCAGCAATTATTTAACTAAATTATTTTGTCAATTGCTGGCATATGTCAACAATTGTTGTTAACTAAATTATTTTGTCATTTGCTGGCATATGTCAACAATTGTTGTTAACTAAATTATTTGTCAATTGCTGGCATATGTCAACAATTGTTGTTAACTAAATTATTTTGTCAATTGCTGGCATATGTCAACAATTGTTGTTAACTAAATTATTTTGTCAATTGCTGGCATATGTCAACAATTGTTGTTAACTAAATTATTTTGTCAATTGCTGGCATATGTCAACAATTGTTGTTAACTAAATTATTTTGTCAATTGCTGGCATATGTCAACAATTGTTGTTAACTAAATTATTTTGTCAATTGCTGTCATATGTCAACAATTGTTGTTAACTAAATTATTTTGTCAATTGCTGGCATATGTCAACAATTATTGTTAACTAAATTATTTTGTCAATTGCTGGCATATGTCAACAATTATTGTTAACTAAATTATTTTGTCAATTGCTGGCATATGTCAACAATTGTTGTTAACTAAATTATTTTGTCAATTGCTGGCATATGTCAACAATTGTTGTTAACTAAATTATTTTGTCAATTGCTGGCATATGTCAACAATTGTTGTTAACTAAATTATTTTGTCAATTGCTGGCATATGTCAACAATTGTTGTTAACTAAATTATTTTGTCAATTGCTGGCATATGTCAACAATTGTTGTTAACTAAATTATTTTGTCAATTGCTGGCATATGTCAACAATTGTTGTTAACTAAATTATTTTGTCAATTGCTGGCATATGTCAACAATTGTTGTTAACTAAATTATTTTGTCAATTGCTGTCATATGTCAACAATTGTTGTTAACTAAATTATTTTGTCAATTGCTGGCATATGTCAACAATTGTTGTTAACTAAATTATTTTGTCAATTGCTGGCATATGTCAACAATTGTTGTTAACTAAATTATTTTGTCAATTCCTGGCATATGTCAACAATTGTTGTTAACTAAATTATTTTGTCAATTGCTGGCATATGTCAACAATTGTTGTTAACTAAATTATTTTGTCAATTGCTGGCATATGTCAACAATTGTTGTTAACTAAATTATTTTGTCAATTGCTGGCATATGTCAACAATTGTTGTTAACTAAATTATTTTGTCAATTGCTTTGGGATATGTCAACAATTGTTGTTAACTAAATTATTTTGTCAATTGCTGGCATATGTCAACAATTTTTGTTAACTAAATTATTTTGTCAATTGCTGGCATATGTCAACAATTGTTGTTAACTAAATTATTTTGTCAATTGCTGGCATATGTCAACAATTGTTGTTAACTATAATTATTTTTGTCAATTCGCTGGCATATGTCAACAATTGTTGTTAACTAAATTATTTTGTCAATTGCTGGCATATGTCAACAATTGTTGTTAACTAAATTATTTTGTCAATTGCTGGCATATGTCAACAATTGTTGTTAACTAAATTATTTTGTCAATTGCTGGCATATGTCAACAATTGTTGTTAACTAAATTATTTTGTCAATCTCTGGCATATGTCAACAATTGTTGTTAACTAAATTATTTTGTCAATTGCTGGCATATGTCAACAATTGTTGTTAACTAAATTATTTTGTCAATTGCTGGCATATGTCAACAATTGTTGTTAACTAAATTATTTTGTCAATTCCTGGCATATGTCAACAATTGTTGTTAACTAAATTATTTTGTCAATTGCTGGCATATGTCAACAATTGTTGTTAACTAAATTATTTTGTCAATTGCTGGCATATGTCAACAATTATTGTTAACTAAATTATTTTGTCAATTGCTGGCATATGTCAACAATTGTTGTTAACTAAATTATTTTGTCAATTGCTGGCATATGTCAACAATTTTTGTTAACTAAATTATTTTGTCAATTGCTGGCATATGTCAACAATTTTTGTTAACTAAATTATTTTGTCAATTGCTGGCATATGTCAACAATTATTGTTAACTAAATTATTTTGTCAATTGCTGGCATATGTCAACAATTTTTGTTAACTAAATTATTTTGTCAATTGTTGGCATATGTCAACAATTGTTGTTAACTAAATTATTTTGTCAATTGCTGGCATATGTCAACAATTGTTGTTAACTAAATTATTTTGTCAATTCCTGGCATATGTCAACAATTGTTGTTAACTAAATTATTTTGTCAATTGCTGGCATATGTCAACAATTGTTGTTAACTAAATTATTTTGTCAATTGCTGGCATATGTCAACAATTGTTGTTAACTAAATTATTTTGTCAATTCCTGGCATATGTCAACAATTGTTGTTAACTAAATTATTTTGTCAATTCTGGCATATGTCAGCAATTGTTGTTAACTAAATTATTTTGTCAATTGCTGGCATATGTCAACAATTGTTGTTAACTAAATTATTTTGTCAATTGCTGGCATATGTCAACAATTGTTGTTAACTAAATTATTTTGTCAATTGCTGGCATATGTCAACAATTGTTGTTAACTAAATTATTTTGTCAATTGCTGGCATATGTCAACAATTGTTGTTAACTAAATTATTTTGTCAATTGCTGGCATATGTCAACAATTGTTGTTAACTAAATTATTTTGTAAATTGCTGGCATATGTCAACAATTGTTGTTAACTAAATTATTTTGTCAATTGCTGGCATATGTCAACAATTGTTGTTAACTAAATTATTTTGTCAATTGCTGGCATATGTCAACAATTGTTGTTAACTAAATTATTTTGTCAATTGCTGGCATATGTCAACAATTTTTGTTAACTAAATTATTTTGTCAATTGCTGGCATATGTCAACAATTGTTGTTAACTAAATTATTTTGTCAATTGCTGGCATATGTCAACAATTGTTGTTAACTAAATTATTTTGTCAATTGCTGGCATATGTCAACAATTGTTGTTAACTAAATTATTTTGTCAATTGCTGGCATATGTCAACAATTGTTGTTAACTAAATTATTTTGTCAATTGCTGGCATATGTCAACAATTGTTGTTAACTAAATTATTTTGTCAATTGCTGGCATATGTCAACAATTGTTGTTAACTAAATTATTTTGTCAATTGCTGGCATATGTCAACAATTGTTGTTAACTAAATTATTTTGTCAATTGCTGGCATATGTCAACAATTGTTGTTAACTAAATTATTTTGTCAATTGCTGGCATATGTCAACAATTGTTGTTAACTAAATTATTTTGTCAATTGCTGGCATATGTCAACAATTGTTGTTAACTAAATTATTTTGTCAATTCCTGGCATATGTCAACAATTGTTGTTAACTAAATTATTTTGTCAATTGCTGGCATATGTCAACAATTGTTGTTAACTAAATTATTTTGTCAATTGCTGGCATATGTCAACAATTGTTGTTAACTAAATTATTTTGTCAATTGCTGGCATATGTCAACAATTGTTGTTAACTAAATTATTTTGTCAATTGCTGGCATATGTCAACAATTGTTGTTAACTAAATTATTTTGTCAATTGCTGGCATATGTCAACAATTGTTGTTAACTAAATTATTTTGTCAATTGCTGGCATATGTCAACAATTGTTGTTAACTAAATTATTTTGTCAATTGCTGGCATATGTCAACAATTGTTGTTAACTAAATTATTTTGTCAATTGCTGGCATATGTCAACAATTGTTGTTAACTAAATTATTTTGTCAATTGCTGGCATATGTCAACAATTGTTGTTAACTAAATTATTTTGTCAATTGCTGGCATATGTCAACAATTGTTGTTAACTAAATTATTTTGTCAATTGCTGGCATATGTCAACAATTGTTGTTAACTAAATTATTTTGTCAATTGTTGGCATATGTCAACAATTATTGTTAACTAAATTATTTTGTCAATTGCTGGCATATGTCAACAATTGTTGTTAACTAAATTATTTTGTCAATTGCTGGCATATGTCAACAATTGTTGTTAACTAAATTATTTTGTCAATTGCTGGCATATGTCAACAATTGTTGTTAACTAAATTATTTTGTCAATTGTTGGCATATGTCAACAATTGTTGTTAACTAAATTATTTTGTCAATTGCTGGCATATGTCAACAATTGTTGTTAACTAAATTATTTTGTCAATTGCTGGCATATGTCAACAATTGTTGTTAACTAAATTATTTTGTCAATTGTTGGCATATGTCAACAATTGTTGTTAACTAAATTATTTTGTCAATTGCTGGCATATGTCAACAATTTTGTTATTCTAAATTATTTTGTCAATTGCTGGCATATGTCAACAATTGTTGTTAACTAAATTATTTTGTCAATTGCTGGCATATGTCAACAATTGTTGTTAACTAAATTATTTTGTCAATTGCTGGCATATGTCAACAATTGTTGTTAACTAAATTATTTTGTCAATTGCTGGCATATGTCAACAATTATTGTTAACTAAATTATTTTGTCAATTGCTGGCATATGTCAACAATTGTTGTTAACTAAATTATTTTGTCAATTGCTGGCATATGTCAACAATTTTTGTTAACTAAATTATTTTGTCAATTGCTGGCATATGTCAACAATTGTTGTTAACTAAATTATTTTGTCAATTGCTGGCATATGTCAACAATTGTTGTTAACTAAATTATTTTGTCAATTGCTGGCATATGTCAACAATTGTTGTTAACTAAATTATTTTGTCAATTGCTGGCATATGTCAACAATTATTGTTAACTAAATTATTTTGTCAATTGCTGGCATATGTCAACAATTGTTGTTAACTAAATTATTTTGTCAATTGCTGGCATATGTCAACAATTGTTGTTAACTAAATTATTTTGTCAATTGCTGGCATATGTCAACAATTGTTGTTAACTAAATTATTTTGTCAATTGCTGGCATATGTCAACAATTGTTGTTAACTAAATTATTTTGTCAATTGCTGGCATATGTCAACAATTGTTGTTAACTAAATTATTTTGTCAATTGCTGGCATATGTCAACAATTGTTGTTAACTAAATTATTTTGTCAATTGCTGTCATATGTCAACAATTGTTGTTAACTAAATTATTTTGTCAATTGCTGGCATATGTCAACAATTGTTGTTAACTAAATTATTTTGTCAATTGCTGGCATATGTCAACAATTGTTGTTAACTAAATTATTTTGTCAATTGCTGGCATATGTCAACAATTGTTGTTAACTAAATTATTTTGTCAATTGCTGGCATATGTCAACAATTGTTGTTAACTAAATTATTTTGTCAATTGCTGGCATATGTCAACAATTGTTGTTAACTAAATTATTTTGTCAATTGCTGGCATATGTCAACAATTGTTGTTAACTAAATTATTTTGTCAATTGCTGGCATATGTCAACAATTGTTGTTAACTAAATTATTTTGTCAATTGCTGGCATATGTCAACAATTGTTGTTAACTAAATTATTTTGTCAATTGCTGGCATATGTCAACAATTGTTGTTAACTAAATTATTTTGTCAATTGCTGGCATATGTCAACAATTATTGTTAACTAAATTATTTTGTCAATTGCTGGCATATGTCAACAATTGTTGTTAACTAAATTATTTTGTCAATTCCTGGCATATGTCAACAATTGTTGTTAACTAAATTATTTTGTCAATTGCTGGCATATGTCAACAATTGTTGTTAACTAAATTATTTTGTCAATTGTTGGCATATGTCAACAATTGTTGTTAACTAAATTATTTTGTCAATTGCTGGCATATGTCAACAATTGTTGTTAACTAAATTATTTTGTCAATTCTTGCATATGTCAACAATTTTGTTAACTAAATTATTTTGTCAATTCCTGGCATATGTCAACAATTGTTGTTAACTAAATTATTTTGTCAATTGCTGGCATATGTCAACAATTGTTGTTAACTAAATTATTTTGTCAATTGCTGGCATATGTCAACAATTGTTGTTAACTAAATTATTTTGTCAATTGCTGGCATATGTCAACAATTGTTGTTAACTAAATTATTTTGTCAATTGCTGGCATATGTCAACAATTGTTGTTAACTAAATTATTTTGTCAATTGCTGGCATATGTCAACAATTGTTGTTAACTAAATTATTTTGTCAATTCCTGGCATATGTCAACAATTGTTGTTAACTAAATTATTTTGTCAATTGCTGGCATATGTCAACAATTGTTGTTAACTAAATTATTTTGTCAATTGCTTGCATATGTCAACAATTGTTGTTAACTAAATTATTTTGTCAATTGCTGGCATATGTCAACAATTGTTGTTAACTAAATTATTTTGTCAATTCCTGGCATATGTCAACAATTGTTGTTAACTAAATTATTTTGTCAATTGCTGGCATATGTCAACAATTGTTGTTAACTAAATTATTTTGTCATTTGCTGGCATATGTCAACAATTGTTGTTAACTAAATTATTTTGTCAATTGCTGGCATATGTCAACAATTGTTGTTAACTAAATTATTTTGTCAATTGCTGGCATATGTCAACAATTGTTGTTAACTAAATTATTTTGTCAATTGCTGGCATATGTCAACAATTGTTGTTAACTAAATTATTTTGTCAATTGCTGGCATATGTCAACAATTGTTGTTAACTAAATTATTTTGTCAATTGCTGGCATATGTCAACAATTGTTGTTAACTAAATTATTTTGTCAATTGCTGGCATATGTCAACAATTTTTGTTAACTAAATTATTTTGTCAATTGCTGGCATATGTCAACAATTGTTGTTAACTAAATTATTTTGTCAATTGCTGGCATATGTCAACAATTGTTGTTAACTAAATTATTTTGTCAATTGCTGGCATATGTCAACAATTGTTGTTAACTAAATTATTTTGTCAATTGCTGGCATATGTCAACAATTGTTGTTAACTAAATTATTTGTCAATTGCTGGCATATGTCAACAATTGTTGTTAACTAAATTATTTTGTCAATTGCTGGCATATGTCAACAATTGTTGTTAACTAAATTATTTTGTCAATTGCTGGCATATGTCAACAATTGTTGTTAACTAAATTATTTTGTCAATTGCTGGCATATGTCAACAATTGTTGTTAACTAAATTATTTTGTCAATTGCTGGCATATGTCAACAATTGTTGTTAACTAAATTATTTTGTCAATTGCTGGCATATGTCAACAATTTTTGTTAACTAAATTATTTTGTCAATTGCTGGCATATGTCAACAATTGTTGTTAACTAAATTATTTTGTCAATTGCTGGCATATGTCAACAATTGTTGTTAACTAAATTATTTTGTCAATTGCTGGCATATGTCAACAATTTTTGTTAACTAAATTATTTTGTCAATTGCTGGCATATGTCAACAATTGTTGTTAACTAAATTATTTTGTCAATTGCTGGCATATGTCAACAATTGTTGTTAACTAAATTATTTTGTCAATTGCTGGCATATGTCAACAATTGTTGTTAACTAAATTATTTTGTCAATTCCTGGCATATGTCAACAATTGTTGTTAACTAAATTATTTTGTCAATTGCTGGCATATGTCAACAATTGTTGTTAACTAAATTATTTTGTCAATTGCTGGCATATGTCAACAATTGTTGTTAACTAAATTATTTTGTCAATTGCTGGCATATGTCAACAATTGTTGTTAACTAAATTATTTTGTCAATTGCTGGCATATGTCAACAATTGTTGTTAACTAAATTATTTTGTCAATTGCTGGCATATGTCAACAATTGTTGTTAACTAAATTATTTTGTCAATTGCTGGCATATGTCAACAATTATTGTTAACTAAATTATTTTGTCAATTGCTGGCATATGTCAACAATTGTTGTTAACTAAATTATTTTGTCAATTGCTGGCATATGTCAACAATTGTTGTTAACTAAATTATTTTGTCAATTGCTGGCATATGTCAACAATTGTTGTTAACTAAATTATTTTGTCAATTGCTGGCATATGTCAACAATTGTTGTTAACTAAATTATTTTGTCAATTGCTGGCATATGTCAACAATTGTTGTTAACTAAATTATTTTGTCAATTGCTGGCATATGTCAACAATTGTTGTTAACTAAATTATTTTGTCAATTGCTGGCATATGTCAACAATTGTTGTTAACTAAATTATTTTGTCAATTGCTGGCATATGTCAACAATTGTTGTTAACTAAATTATTTTGTCAATTGCTGGCATATGTCAACAATTGTTGTTAACTAAATTATTTTGTCAATTGCTGGCATATGTCAACAATTGTTGTTAACTAAATTATTTTGTCAATTGCTGGCATATGTCAACAATTGTTGTTAACTAAATTATTTTGTCAATTGCTGGCATATGTCAACAATTGTTGTTAACTAAATTATTTTGTCAATTGCTGGCATATGTCAACAATTGTTGTTAACTAAATTATTTTGTCAATTGCTGGCATATGTCAACAATTGTTGTTAACTAAATTATTTTGTCAATTGCTGGCATATGTCAACAATTGTTGTTAACTAAATTATTTTGTCAATTGCTGGCATATGTCAACAATTGTTGTTAACTAAATTATTTTGTCAATTGCTGGCATATGTCAACAATTGTTGTTAACTAAATTATTTTGTCAATTGCTGGCATATGTCAACAATTGTTGTTAACTAAATTATTTTGTCAATTGCTGGCATATGTCAACAATTTTTGTTAACTAAATTATTTTGTCAATTGCTGGCATATGTCAACAATTGTTGTTAACTAAATTATTTTGTCAATTGCTGGCATATGTCAACAATTGTTGTTAACTAAATTATTTTGTCAATTGCTGGCATATGTCAACAATTGTTGTTAACTAAATTATTTTGTCAATTGCTGGCATATGTCAACAATTGTTGTTAACTAAATTATTTTGTCAATTGCTGGCATATGTCAACAATTGTTGTTAACTAAATTATTTTGTCAATTGCTGGCATATGTCAACAATTGTTGTTAACTAAATTATTTTGTCAATTGCTGGCATATGTCAACAATTGTTGTTAACTAAATTATTTTGTCAAGTGCTGGCATATGTCAACAATTGTTGTTAACTAAATTATTTTGTCAATTGCTGGCATATGTCAACAATTGTTGTTAACTAAATTATTTTGTCAATTGCTGGCATATGTCAACAATTGTTGTTAACTAAATTATTTTGTCAATTGCTGGCATATGTCAACAATTGTTGTTAACTAAATTATTTTGTCAATTGTTGGCATATGTCAACAATTGTTGTTAACTAAATTATTTTGTCAATTGCTGGCATATGTCAACAATTGTTGTTAACTAAATTATTTTGTCAATTGCTGGCATATGTCAACAATTGTTGTTAACTAAATTATTTTGTCAATTGCTGGCATATGTCAACAATTGTTGTTAACTAAATTATTTTGTCAATTGCTGGCATATGTCAACAATTGTTGTTAACTAAATTATTTTGTCAATTGCTGGCATATGTCAACAATTTTTGTTAACTAAATTATTTTGTCAATTGCTGGCATATGTCAACAATTTTTGTTAACTAAATTATTTTGTCAATTGCTGGCATATGTCAACAATTGTTGTTAACTAAATTATTTTGTCAATTGCTGGCATATGTCAACAATTGTTGTTAACTAAATTATTTTGTCAATTGCTGGCATATGTCAACAATTGTTGTTAACTAAATTATTTTGTCAATTGCTGGCATATGTCAACAATTGTTGTTAACTAAATTATTTTGTCAATTGCTGGCATATGTCAACAATTGTTGTTAACTAAATTATTTTGTCAATTGCTGGCATATGTCAACAATTGTTGTTAACTAAATTATTTTGTCAATTGCTGGCATATGTCAACAATTGTTGTTAACTAAATTATTTTGTAAATTGCTGGCATATGTCAACAATTGTTGTTAACTAAATTATTTTGTCAATTGCTGGCATATGTCAACAATTGTTGTTAACTAATTATTTGTCAATTGCTGGCATATGTCACAATTGTTGTTAACTAAATTATTTTGTCAATTGCTGGCATATGTCAACAATTGTTGTTAACTAAATTATTTTGTCAATTGCTGGCATATGTCAACAATTGTTGTTAACTAAATTATTTTGTCAATTGCTGGCATATGTCAACAATTGTTGTTAACTAAATTATTTTGTCAATTGCTGGCATATGTCAACAATTGTTGTTAACTAAATTATTTTGTCAATTGCTGGCATATGTCAACAATTGTTGTTAACTAAATTATTTTGTCAATTGCTAGCATATGTCAACAATTGTTGTTAACTAAATTATTTTGTCAATTGTTGGCATATGTCAACAATTGTTGTTAACTAAATTATTTTGTCAATTGTTGGCATATGTCAACAATTGTTGTTAACTAAATTATTTTGTCAATGCTGGCATATTCAGCAATTATTGTAACTAAATTATTTGTCAATCTTGGCATATGTCAACAATTATTGTTAACTAAATTATTTTGTCAATTGTTGGCATATGTCAACAATTGTTGTTAACTAAATTATTTTGTCAATTGCTGGCATATGTCAACAATTGTTGTTAACTAAATTATTTTGTCAATCTCTGGCATATGTCAACAATTGTTGTTAACTAAATTATTTTGTCAAGTGCTGGCATATGTCAACAATTGTTGTTAACTAAATTATTTTGTCAATTGCTGGCATTATCAACAATTGTTTTACTAAATTATTTGTCAGGATGCTGGCATATTACATTGTTGTTAACTAAATTATTTGTCAATTTGGCATATGTCACAGTTGTTTTAACTAAATTATTTTGTCAGTGTTGGCATATGTCAGCAATTGTTGTTAACTAAAATAATTGATTAATTGATAAGAACATCATCATTGCTCTATTGTTTGGTGATCATTGTGTGATCTGATCTACTTCTTACAAGAAGATATCATGGTGGTACTCAACTCCATGCTTTGACGAAAAGATATCAGTGGCGGTACACGAACTCCGTTTCACCGACGAGGTTCCCAGATGTAATTTAGAAAAAGATGAAAATATTTTGATGAATTTTCTTATTTTTAAATATTTTTTAAAAATAATCAAAATAAAAGTTGAATATGTTGAAATGAGTTATATATTGATCCTTGGAGACAGGGTGCGGGAGGAGGAGGTGATGGTGGGGGTGAGAAGGTGGGGGTGGTGTGTACAAGAGATAAACTAGGATATCGGTAAGAAGAACTAGATTGAACTCTACAAACAACATAATTGACAATCTCTTAAGTATTCAACTCACCTGGTCTGATGGTTTTACTACTGTCAACTCACCTGGTCTAATAGTTTTACTACTGTCAACTCACCTGGTCTAATAGTTTTACTACTGTCAACTCATCTGCTTTAATAGTTTTACTACTGTCAACTCACCTGGTCTAATAGTTTTACTACTGTCAACTCACCTGGTCTAATAGTTTTACTACTGTCAACTCACCTGGTCTAATAACATTGCTACTGTCAACTCATCTGCTCTAATAGTTTTACTACTGTCAACTCACCTGGTCTAATAACATTACTACTGTCAACTCACCTGGTCTGATAGTTTTACTATTATCAACTCACCTGGTCTAATAGTTTTACTACTGTCAACTCACCTGGTCTAATAACATTACTACTGTCAACTCACCTGGTCTAATAACATTACTACTGTCAACTCACCTGGTCTGATAGTTTTACTATTATCAACTCACCTGGTCTGATAGTTTTACTATTATCAACTCACCTGGTCTAATAGTTTTACTATTATCAACTCACCTGGTCTGATAGTTTTACTATTATCAACTCACCTGGTCTCATGATGACCACTGCACATCCATTAATGTCTGGTTGCTCAAGAACCTCAAACGCGCCATTTTCGAACAAATATTGAACACGTGAAGGCTTGACGTCATCAAATATTTCCGGATGTTGTACTCGAGCGGTGTAGTAGTTCTTCACAAGAACAAATGTTTTCTCTTGGTCAAACTTCCGGGCTCGTAGAAATCTCACTAGAAATTTGACATCCATCCGGGACTGAAGACCTTGACACATATAATATAAGGCAACTTTATCCAAGGTTATCTGGCTACATACATGTAAGGAGAATTGGTTTGACAGTGCTACATGTAAGGAGAGAAAGGTTTAACAGTGCTACATGTAAGAAGAAATGGTTTAACAGTGCTACATGTAAGAAGAAATGGTTTAACAGTGCTACATGTAAAGAGAGAAAGGTTTAACAGTGCTACATGTAAGGAGAGAAAGGTTTAACAGTGTTACATGTAAGGAGAGAAAGGTTTAACAGTGCTACATGTAAGAAGAAATGGTTTAACATTGCTACATGTAAAGAGAGAAAGGTTTAACAGTGCTACATGTAAGGAGAGAAAGGTTTAACAGTGTTACATGTAAGGAGAGAAAGGTTTAACAGTGCTACATGTAAGGAGAGAAAGGTTTAACGGTGCTACATGTAAGGAGAGAAAGGTTTAACAGTGCTACATGTAAGAAGAAATGGGTCTTGATTAGTGCCAGCTCATTAATCCTGGCGTATCGTTGTCCCCATGCACCTGTGACTCCGAGAAAAGGTATAACATTTCTACATGTAATATTAGTAATACTACTACTACTACTGCTACCACTACTGCTACTAATACTACTACTATTGCTACTACTATTACTAATACTACTTCTACTGCCACGCTGCAACAATGGTACTGCTAATATTACTACTACTATACTACTATTACTATAACTACTACTACTACTGCTACTACTGCTAATAATAATGGTACTGTTACTAATACTACTACTGTTACTACTACTAATACTTCTAATACTACTTCTACTTCTTCTGTTACTACTACTACTACTAGCACTACAACTGCTACTACTGCTACTAATACTACTACTACTACTACTACTACTACTCCTAGCACTACAATTGCTACTACTACTACTACTACCACTACCACTACTGCTATTACAACAACTGACTAGTAAACTTATACCTGGACATTTCTCTAACCGTTTCTTCAGAGTTATCACTTCAATGTGACGGGTATTTGGATCTTCATTCAACTCTATTTTTGCCTTCTCTAGCGCATCGTGGCTGAGGGTACACTTGTAACTTGACATATCTGAGACAGACGACATTCCAACGACAGTTTATCAAGTTAGTATGATCCCAGGTGTCTCACAGACAGCTTTCTTTAAGTGACAATTTGACAGCTGTTTTAAATAAAACAACATTGTCAGTCATATTATTTGGTTCTTTAATCAAATTTTATAAAAATCAAGAGGAATACCGAGAGATAAGTGGGAGGGAAATTTAAAGAAATGGACAGGAAATAGTCTGGTAGAGTTCAGCACCAAGGCGAAAGACAAAGGATGCTGGAAATTCATTGCAGACAACTTTAAATGCGGAGACAGCGCCTGATGATGATGAATAAAATTTTAAGCAAGTTAATATTTTGAGCTACTTCAAAATCAAATTTAAAAAATTTAGAATAGATTAAATTTAGAAACAAATTAATATGAAACCAGCAGCCTTCATTTTGCTGAGAGGCAAGAAATATCGGACTCAGTTCCATGGAAGAGATTGAGCGTGTTGCTCAGGATAGAGCGGTACGGAGAAATTGCGTGTATGCCCTATGTAACGTATAACGGTACGAGAGGAATTATTCATATTATTATAAGACATGTTATAAATGTCGTTTAGAATAGAGAAGTGAACAAACTTTCAGATATTAGATGAAACAAGTTGAAAAATTAGTCACATTGATCTACACATTTATGCTCATTCTTCTTCTTCTTCTTCTCCGAACGCTCTTTGTTATATATACGTGATCTGAGCCAAATATCGATTGTACATTGTGCCAGTTATTCGCCTACAAGTAGGCCATCACATCCGGTTTCTGCTACTCGGTAAGCTTACCTAAGCCCCTACCTCAGTCGCCTCTTACGACATGCCTTATAGGTCGCAGTGTTACTTTTCTTTGCTCCCATTGCGAGCCCCAGCAACTCACTCCCTAACTCTAAACATACAAACCAAAACACTGGCTTTTGAGAGGCAAAGCAACATCAGCTTTTAAAAGTCTAAATAAAATATGGAACTGCAAGTTATATAGTATTAAAACTAAATTACGAATTTTCAATTCAAATGTATCAATCCTAACATATGCCAGCGAGAGTTGGAAAATGACTAAAGATATAGAAAGCAAGTTGAATGCATTTGAAAATAGATGTCTGCGAAAAATAATGAATATAAAATGGAACGAATTCAGGAGAAGTGATGAAATCAGAGACATGTCTGGTCAACCACTAGTGACAGCTGTTATAAGAAAGAGAAGATGGAGATATGTTGGGCACACCTTGAGGAGAAATGATCAACGAATATCAAAGCAGGCATTGAAGTGGGATGCAAAGGGTTCAAGAAAGAGGTCGACCTAAGGAGACCCTGAAGCGAACTTTGCTGAGAGAGGCGGGAAATATCGGTCTCAGTTCCATGGAGGAGATTGAGCGAGTTGCCCAGGATAGAGCGGTATGGAGAAATTACTTGCAGGCCCTATGTAACGTATAACGGTACGAGAGGAATTATTATTATTATTATTATGCTAATTGTATGTCTATGTTAATTATATACATGGCACCCATCACTATATGAATAGAGATCCGCCTTTGATGACATCCTTAACCTATATGAAGTGTATCACTGTAAAATTAGTTCTTTTGCATAGCTAGGCTAAAGTTTTCGCAAAACATCAAAGAAATTCGCCGATATGCAAAATCTGAGCTGCATTTCGACCTGTCAACGACATATTCCTTTGCACATCGTAAATATAAGACTGCATGCAAAATTTCAAATCAATAAAGCAGATACTTTTTGAGTAAATTGAACTTGACTGAGGGCAAACATTTGTAAACGGACTATAGTACATTCAATTAGCTTTCTAACCATATATAACATGCCTATGTTCAATTCATGGAGTATATATGGCTTCTAGTAATAGAGCAGGCCTCCAAAAATATTCAATTCATGGAGTATAAATGGCTTCTAGTAATAGAGCAGGCCTCCAAAAATATTCAATTCATGGAGTATAAATGGCTTCTAGTAATAGAGCAGGCCTCCAAAAATATTCAATTCATGGAGTATATATGGCTTCTAGTAATAGAGCAGGCCTCCAAAATGTTCAATTCATGGAGTATATATGGCTTCTAGTAATAGAGCAGGCCTCCAAAAATGTTCAATTCATGGAGTATATATGGCTTCTAGTAATAGAGCAGGCCTCCAAAATGTTCAATTCATGGAGTATATATGGCTTCTAGTAATAGAGCAGGCCTCCAAAAATGTTCAATTCATGGAGTATATATGGCTTCTAGTAATAGAGCAGGCCTCCAAAAAAGTTCAATTCATGGAGTATATATGGCTTCTAGTAATAGAGCAGGCCTCCAAAAATATTCAATTCATGGAGTATATATGGCTTCTAGTAATAGAGCAGGCCTCCAAAAATGTTCAATTCATGGAGTATATATGGTTTCTAGTAATAGAGCAGGCCTTCAAAAATATTCAATTCATGGAGTATATATGGCTTCTAGTAATAGAGCAGGCCTCCAAAAATGTTCAATTCATGGAGTATATATGGCTTCTAGTAATAGAGCAGGCCTTCAAAAATATTCAATTCATGGAGTATATATGGCTTCTAGTAATAGAGCAGGCCTTCAAAAATATTCAATTCATGAAGTATATATGGCTTCTAGTAATAGAGCAGGCCTTCAAAAATGTTCAATTCATGGAGTATATATGGCTTCTAGTAATAGAGCAGGCCTTCAAAATATTCAATTCATGAAGTATATATGGCTTCTAGTAATAGAGCAGGCCTCCAAAAATGTTCAATTCATGGAGTATATATGGCTTCTAGTAATAGAGCAGGCCTCCAAAAATATTCAATTCATGGAGTATATATGGCTTCTAGTAATAGAGCAGGCCTCCAAAAATGTTCAATTCATGGAGTATATATGGCTTCTAGTAATAGAGCAGGCCTCCAAAAATATTCAATTCATGGAGTATATATGGCTTCTAGTAATAGAGCAGGCCTCAAAAATATTCAATTCATGGAGTATATATGGCTTCTAGTAATAGAGCAGGCCTCCAAAAATATTCAATTCATGGAGTATATATGGCTTCTAGTAATAGAGCAGGCCTCCAAAAAAATTCAATTCATGGAGTATATATGGCTTCTAGTAATAGAGCAGGCTTCCAAAAATATTCAATTCATGGAGTATATATGGCTTCTAGTAATAGAGCAGGGCTCCAAAAATATTCAATTCATGGAGTATATATGGCTTCTAGTAATAGAGCAGGGCTCCAAAAATATTCAATTCATGGAGTATATATGGCTTCTAGTAATAGAGCAGGGCTCCAAAAATATTCAATTCATGGAGTATATATGGCTTCTAGTAATAGAGCAGGCCTCCAAAATATTCAATTCATGGAGTATAAATGGCTTCTAGTAATAGAGCAGGCCTCCAAAAATATTCAATTCATGGAGTATAAATGGCTTCTAGTAATAGAGCAGGCCTCCAAAAATATTCAATTCATGGAGTATAAATGGCTTCTAGTAATAGAGCAGGCCTCCAAAAATATTCAATTCATGGAGTATATATGGCTTCTAGTAATAGAGCAGGCCTCCAAAATATTAATTCATGGAGTATATATGGCTTCTAGTAATAGAGCAGGCCTCCAAAATATTCAATTCATGGAGTATATATGGCTTCTAGTAATAGAGCAGGCCTCCAAAAATATTCAATTCATGGAGTATATATGGCTTCTAGTAATAGAGCAGGCCTCCAAAAATATTCAATTCATGGAGTATATATGGCTTCTAGTAATAGAACAGGCCTCCAAAAATATTCAATTCATGGAGTATATATGGCTTCTAGTAATAGAGCAGGCTTCCAAAAATATTCAATTCATGGAGTATATATGGCTTCTAGTAATAGAGCAGGGCTCCAAAAATATTCAATTCATGGAGTATATATGGCTTCTAGTAATAGAGCAGGGCTCCAAAAATATTCAATTCATGGAGTATATATGGCTTCTAGTAATAGAGCAGGGCTCCAAAAATATTCAATTCATGGAGTATATATGGCTTCTAGTAATAGAGCAGGGCTCCAAAAATATTCAATTCATGGAGTATATATGGCTTCTAGTAATAGAGCAGGCCTCCAAAAATATTCAATTCATGGAGTATAAATGGCTTCTAGTAATAGAGCAGGCCTCCAAAAATATTCAATTCATGGAGTATAAATGGCTTCTAGTAATAGAGCAGGCCTCCAAAAATATTCAATTCATGGAGTATAAATGGCTTCTAGTAATAGAGCAGGCCTCCAAAAATATTCAATTCATGGAGTATATATGGCTTCTAGTAATAGAGCAGGCCTCCAAAATGTTCAATTCATGGAGTATATATGGCTTCTAGTAATAGAGCAGGCCTCCAAAAATGTTCAATTCATGGAGTATATATGGCTTCTAGTAATAGAGCAGGCCTCCAAAAATGTTCAATTCATGGAGTATATATGGCTTCTAGTAATAGAGCAGGCCTCCAAAAATATTCAATTCATGGAGTATATATGGCTTCTAGTAATAGAGCAGGCCTCCAAAATGTTCAATTCATGGAGTATATATGGCTTCTAGTAATAGAGCAGGCCTCCAAAATATTCAATTCATGGAGTATATATGGCTTCTAGTAATAGAGCAGGCCTCCAAAATATTCAATTCATGGAGTATAAATGGCTTCTAGTAATAGAGCAGGCCTCCAAAAATATTCAATTCATGGAGTATATATGGCTTCTAGTAATAGAGCAGGCCTCCAAAATGTTCAATTCATGGAGTATATATGGCTTCTAGTAATAGAGCAGGCCTCCAAAAATATTCAATTCATGGAGTATATATGGCTTCTAGTAATAGAGCAGGCCTCCAAAAATATTCAATTCATGGAGTATATATGGCTTCTAGTAATAGAGCAGGCCTCCAAAATATTCAATTCATGGAGTATATATGGCTTCTAGTAATAGAGCAGGCCTCCAAAAATATTCAATTCATGGAGTATATATGGCTTCTAGTAATAGAGCAGGCTTCCAAAAATATTCAATTCATGGAGTATATATGGCTTCTAGTAATAGAGCAGGCCTCCAAAAATATTCAATTCATGGAGTATATATGGCTTCTAGTAATAGAGCAGGCCTCCAAAATATTCAATTCATGGAGTATAAATGGCTTCTAGTAATAGAGCAGGCCTCCAAAAATATTCAATTCATGGAGTATATATGGCTTCTAGTAATAGAGCAGGCCTCCAAAAATGTTCAATTCATGGAGTATATATGGCTTCTAGTAATAGAGCAGGCCTCCAAAAATATTCAATTCATGGAGTATATATGGCTTCTAGTAATAGAGCAGGCCTCCAAAAATATTCAATTCATGGAGTATATATGGCTTCTAGTAATAGAGCAGGCCTCCAAAATATTCAATTCATGGAGTATATATGGCTTCTAGTAATAGAGCAGGCCTCCAAAATATTCAATTCATGGAGTATATATGGCTTCTAGTAATAGAGCAGGCTTCCAAAAATATTCAATTCATGGAGTATATATGGCTTCTAGTAATAGAGCAGGGCTCCAAAAATATTCAATTCATGGAGTATATATGGCTTCTAGTAATAGAGCAGGCTTCCAAAAATATTCAATTCATGGAGTATATATGGCTTCTAGTAATAGAGCAGGGCTCCAAAAATATTCAATTCATGGAGTATATATGGCTTCTAGTAATAGAGCAGGCCTCCAAAAATATTCAATTCATGGAGTATAAATGGCTTCTAGTAATAGAGCAGGCCTCCAAAAATATTCAATTCATGGAGTATAAATGGCTTCTAGTAATAGAGCAGGCCTCCAAAAATATTCAATTCATGGAGTATAAATGGCTTCTAGTAATAGAGCAGGCCTCCAAAAATATTCAATTCATGGAGTATATATGGCTTCTAGTAATAGAGCA
This sequence comes from Arion vulgaris, assembly GCA_020796225.1. Lineage (NCBI taxonomy): Eukaryota > Metazoa > Mollusca > Gastropoda > Stylommatophora > Arionidae > Arion > Arion vulgaris. Next base: position 88,413,012 of record CM036755.1, read on the forward strand.
GGCCTCCAAAAATGTTCAATTCATGGAGTATATATGGCTTCTAGTAATAGAGCAGGCCTCCAAAATGTTCAATTCATGGAGTATATATGGCTTCTAGTAATAGAGCATGCCTCCAAAAATGTTCAATTCATGGAGTATATATGGCTTCTAGTAATAGAGCAGGCCTCCAAAATATTCAATTCATGGAGTATATATGGCTTCTAGTAATAGAGCAGGCCTCCAAAAATATTCAATTCATGGAGTATATATGGCTTCTAGTAATAGAGCAGGCCTCCAAAAATATTCAATTCATGGAGTATATATGGCTTCTAGTAATAGAGCAGGCTTCCAAAAATATTCAATTCATGGAGTATATATGGCTTCTAGTAATAGAGCAGGCTCCAAAATATTCAATTCATGGAGTATATATGGCTTCTAGTAATAGAGCAGGCTTCCAAAAATATTCAATTCATGGAGTATATATGGCTTCTAGTAATAGAGCAGGGCTCCAAAAATATTCAATTCATGGAGTATATATGGCTTCTAGTAATAGAGCAGGCTTCCAAAAATATTCAATTCATGGAGTATATATGGCTTCTAGTAATAGAGCAGGGCTCCAAAAATATTCAATTCATGGAGTATAAATGGCTTCTAGTAATAGAGCAGGCCTCCAAAAATATTCAATTCATGGAGTATAAATGGCTTCTAGTAATAGAGCAGGCCTCCAAAAATATTCAATTCATGGAGTATAAATGGCTTCTAGTAATAGAGCAGGCCTCCAAAAATATTCAATTCATGGAGTATAAATGGCTTCTAGTAATAGAGCAGGCCTCCAAAAATATTCAATTCATGGAGTATATATGGCTTCTAGTAATAGAGCAGGCCTCCAAAAATGTTCAATTCATGGAGTATATATGGCTTCTAGTAATAGAGCAGGCCTCAAAATGTTCAATTCATGGAGTATATATGGCTTCTAGTAATAGAGCAGGCCTCCAAAAATATTCAATTCATGGAGTATATATGGCTTCTAGTAATAGAGCAGGCCTCCAAAAAAGTTCAATTCATGGAGTATATATGGCTTCTAGTAATAGAGCAGGCCTCCAAAAATATTCAATTCATGGAGTATATATGGCTTCTAGTAATAGAGCAGGCCTCCAAAAATGTTCAATTCATGGAGTATATATGGCTTCTAGTAATAGAGCAGGCCTCCAAAATGTTCAATTCATGGAGTATATATGGCTTCTAGTAATAGAGCAGGCCTCCAAAATATTCAATTCATGGAGTATAATGGCTTCTAGTAATAGAGCAGGCCTCCAAAATGTTCAATTCATGGAGTATATATGGCTTCTAGTAATAGAGCAGGCCTCCAAAATATTCAATTCATGGAGTATATATGGCTTCTAGTAATAGAGCAGGCCTCCAAAATATTCAATTCATGGAGTATAATGGCTTCTAGTAATAGAGCAGGCCTCCAAAATATTCAATTCATGGAGTATAAATGGCTTCTAGTAATAGAGCAGGCCTCCAAAAATATTCAATTCATGGAGTATATATGGCTTCTAGTAATAGAGCAGGCCTCCAAAAATATTCAATTCATGGAGTATATATGGCTTCTAGTAATAGAGCAGGCCTCCAAAAATGTTCAATTCATGGAGTATAAATGGCTTCTAGTAATAGAGCAGGCCTCCAAAAATATTCAATTCATGGAGTATATATGGCTTCTAGTAATAGAGCAGGCCTCCAAAAATATTCAATTCATGGAGTATAAATGGCTTCTAGTAATAGAGCAGGCCTCCAAAAATGTTCAATTCATGGAGTATATATGGCTTCTAGTAATAGAGCAGGCCTCCAAAAATATTCAATTCATGGAGTATATATGGCTTCTAGTAATAGAGCAGGCCTCCAAAAATGTTCAATTCATGGAGTATATATGGCTTCTAGTAATAGAGCATGCCTCCAAAAATATTCAATTCATGGAGTATATATGGCTTCTAGTAATAGAGCAGGCCTCCAAAAATATTCAATTCATGGAGTATATATGGCTTCTAGTAATAGAGCAGGCCTCCAAAAATATTCAATTCATGGAGTATATATGGCTTCTAGTAATAGAGAAGGCCTCCAAAAATGTTCAATTCATGGAGTATAAATGGCTTCTAGTAATAGAGCAGGCCTCCAAAAATATTCAATTCATGGAGTATATATGGCTTCTAGTAATAGAGCAGGCTCCAAAATATTCAATTCATGGAGTATATATGGCTTCTAGTAATAGAGCAGGCCTCCAAAAATATTCAATTCATGGAGTATATATGGCTTCTAGTAATAGAGCAGGCCTCCAAAATGTTCAATTCATGGAGTATATATGGCTTCTAGTAATAGAGCAGGCCTCCAAAATATTCAATTCATGGAGTATAAATGGCTTCTAGTAATAGAGCAGGCCTCCAAAAATATTCAATTCATGGAGTATATATGGCTTCTAGTAATAGAGCAGGCCTCCCAAAAAAGTTCAATTCATGGAGTATATATGGCTTCTAGTAATAGAGCAGGCCTCCAAAAATGTTCAATTCATGGAGTATATATGGCTTCTAGTAATAGAGCAGGCCTCCAAAAATATTCAATTCATGGAGTATATATGGCTTCTAGTAATAGAGCAGGCCTCCAAAAATGTTCAATTCATGGAGTATATATGGCTTCTAGTAATAGAGCAGGCCTCCAAAAATATTCAATTCATGGAGTATATATGGCTTCTAGTAATAGAGCAGGCCTCCAAAAATGTTCAATTCATGGAGTATATATGGCTTCTAGTAATAGAGCAGGCCTCCAAAAATGTTCAATTCATGGAGTATATATGGCTTCTAGTAATAGAGCAGGCCTCCAAAATATTCAATTCATGGAGTATATATGGCTTCTAGTAATAGAGCAGGCCTCCAAAAATGTTCAATTCATGGAGTATATATGGCTTCTAGTAATAGAGCAGGCCTCCAAAAAAATTCAATTCATGGAGTATATATGGCTTCTAGTAATAGAGCAGGCCTCCAAAAATATTCAATTCATGGAGTATAAATGGCTTCTAGTAATAGAGCAGGCCTCCAAAAATATTCAATTCATGGAGTATAAATGGCTTCTAGTAATAGAGCAGGCCTCCAAAAATATTCAATTCATGGAGTATATATGGCTTCTAGTAATAGAGCAGGCCTCCAAAAATGTTCAATTCATGGAGTATATATGGCTTCTAGTAATAGAGCAGGCCTCAAAATGTTCAATTCATGGAGTATAAATGGCTTCTAGTAATAGAGCAGGCCTCCAAAAATATTCAATTCATGGAGTATATATGGCTTCTAGTAATAGAGCAGGCCTCCAAAAATATTCAATTCATGGAGTATAAATGGCTTCTAGTAATAGAGCAGGCCTCCAAAAATGTTCAATTCATGGAGTATATATGGCTTCTAGTAATAGAGCAGGCCTCCAAAATATTCAATTCATGGAGTATATATGGCTTCTAGTAATAGAGCAGGCCTCCAAAATGTTCAATTCATGGAGTATATATGGCTTCTAGTAATAGAGCATGCCTCCAAAAATATTCAATTCATGGAGTATATATGGCTTCTAGTAATAGAGCAGGCCTCCAAAATATTCAATTCATGGAGTATATATGGCTTCTAGTAATAGAGCAGGCCTCCAAAAATATTCAATTCATGGAGTATATATGGCTTCTAGTAATAGAGAAGGCCTCCAAAAATGTTCAATTCATGGAGTATAAATGGCTTCTAGTAATAGAGCAGGCCTCCAAAAATATTCAATTCATGGAGTATATATGGCTTCTAGTAATAGAGCAGGGCTCCAAAAATATTCAATTCATGGAGTATATATGGCTTCTAGTAATAGAGCAGGCCTCCAAAAATATTCAATTCATGGAGTATATATGGCTTCTAGTAATAGAGAAGGCCTCCAAAAATGTTCAATTCATGGAGTATATATGGCTTCTAGTAATAGAGCAGGCCTCCAAAATATTCAATTCATGGAGTATAATGGCTTCTAGTAATAGAGCAGGCCTCCAAAATATTCAATTCATGGAGTATATATGGCTTCTAGTAATAGAGCAGGCCTCCAAAAATATTCAATTCATGGAGTATATATGGCTTCTAGTAATAGAGCAGGCCTCCAAAAATGTTCAATTCATGGAGTATATATGGCTTCTAGTAATAGAGCAGGGCTCCAAAAATATTCAATTCATGGAGTATATATGGCTTCTAGTAATAGAGCAGGCCTCCAAAAATATTCAATTCATGGAGTATATATGGCTTCTAGTAATAGAGAAGGCCTCCAAAAATGTTCAATTCATGGAGTATATATGGCTTCTAGTAATAGAGCAGGCCTCAAAATATTAATTCATGGAGTATATATGGCTTCTAGTAATAGAGCAGGCCTCAAAATAACCAAAAGAACTTAAAAGCCACGAAGAGATAACCAACAAATGCTAAATGTGAAATCTCAAAATAAAGAAATATTGAGAACAACAAAAGTTGGATAGTTTAAAAAGAGGCAAAATAATTCTAAAATACATACAATATTTGACAAGCATGCTCCAGTACACATAAGAGACTAACCTTCGTTAAGAACTGTTTTACACTTTAAAGCAAGGATCTAAAAAAGGCATTTATATAAATAGTGAAGATTTTACTTGCATGATACATGATGAAACATAAAACATGAATAGTTTACTTCACATGTTTTGACCAGATGATTTAAGATAGGCGTGTTCTTGTAGACAGTGGACCGTGAAACATAAGACGTAGATGATTAGATGCTCCTCTCGTCACAGGAAGGACTCGGTTCTCTCTCTCTCGTGGAGCCATGGGGATACTTTTACAGAGATACTTGGTTCTCTCTCTCTCTCTCTCTCTCTCGTGGAGCCATGGGGATACTTTTACAGAGATACTTGGTTCTCTCTCTCTCTCTCTCTCTCTCGTGGAGCCATGGGGATACTTTTACAGAGATCCTTGGTTCTCTCTCTCTCTCTCTCTCGTGGAGCCATGGGGATACTTTTACAGAGATACTTGGTTCTCTCTCTCTCTCGTGGAGCCATGGGGATACTTTTACAGAGATATGTCTTCTCTTTCCTCTGCTGACCATGGGATACTTTTACAGAGATACTTTTCTCTCTCTCTCTCGTGGAGCCATGGGGATACTTTTACAGAGATACTTGGTTCTCTCTCTCTCTCGTGGAGCCATGGGGATACTTTTACAGAGATACTTGGTTCTCTCTCTCTCTGGAGCCATGTCTTCAGAGATACTTGCTCTCTTCTCTCTCTCTCGTGGAGCCATGGGGATACTTTTACAGAGATACTTGGTTCTCTCTCTCTCTCTCTCTCTCTCGTGGAGCCATGGGGATACTTTTACAGAGATACTTGGTTCTCTCTCTCTCTCTCTCTCTCTCTCTCGTGGAGCCATGGGGATACTTTTACAGAGATACTTGGTTCTCTCTCTCTCTCTCTCTCTCTCGTGGAGCCATGGGGATACTTTTACAGAGATACTTGGTTCTCTCTCTCTCTCTCTCTCTCTCTCTCGTGGAGCCATGGGGATACTTTTACAGAGATACTTGGTTCTCTCTCTCTCTCTCTCTCTCTCTCGTGGAGCCATGGGGATACTTTTACAGAGATACTTGGTTCTCTCTCTCTCTCTCGTGGAGCCATGGGGATACTTTTACAGAGATACTTGGTTCTCTCTCTCTCTCTCTCTCTCTCGTGGAGCCATGGGGATACTTTTACAGAGATACTTGGTTCTCTCTCTCTCTCTCTCTCTCTCTCGTGGAGCCATGGGGATACTTTTACAGAGATACTTGGTTCTCTCTCTCTCTCTCTCGTGGAGCCATGGGGATACTTTTACAGAGATCCATGATCTCAGTGTGATTACGATCGAGTTTCTAGTCCTATCGGAGATGGACGATAAAACGTACGTCCGGTGTTCAAGTTTAGCATGTGAAAAGAAAAAGTGGCAGTTCAACATCGAGAGGAGCAAGCTGGAGAGTCGCTGCCCGAGAACGATTTTTTAAAAATTCCTACAACATATTTAACCATCTTCGACATTACAACGCGAGGACCCTCGCTGGTGCTTGGAGTTTGTGCACTGTCGCTGAAATCTTCCTGCATAAGAAAGAGATTGAAGCACACATGGTTACTCATCGAAGTGCAATGATGATGCTCCTATCAATCAACATAAAGCCGTTGATCTCAGAAGACAAATAGGAAACCTCAGTTTGACGTGTCTTGACTTTTATATACTCGTATGTGTAATAGTATATTTTCTCTGTCTTTTCTTCTTGTATCTAATATTGTCCTGACTTTTATATATGTTTAATAGTATATTTTCTTTCTTTTATTTTTGTCTCTAATGTTGGTTTGTCTCACAGTGTCATGATAAGAAGATATTTCTAGAATGACCTTTTGTGTGCGTTTAATAAATAGTGTCTTTCGTCGATTGTTTTATCTTTGAGGTTCATCATTTGCGGGCCTGCCTTTTGCTTTGTATTTACTGTATAGAAGCAACATTGCTCTTTGAGGTGCACTGTCTGTTGGTAATCTGCATGTGTCGCTGAACCATTTAATTTGTTGTTTCTTGATGAAGTTTTGTACTCATGTTGTAACCACGTTTTTCCTGATGTCTTCATTTCTCAATCGGTCTCTTCTTGATACTCCCAGCATTCTGCTTAGACACTTGATACTCCCAGCATTCTGCTTAGACACTTGATACTCCCAGCATTCTGCTTAGACACTTGATACTCCCAGCATTCTGTGTAGACACTTGATACTCCCAGCATTCTGCTTAGACACTTGATACTCCCAGCATTCTGCTTAGACACTTGATACTCCCAGCATTCTGTGTAGACACTTGATACTCCCAGCATTCTGCTTAGACACTTGATACTCCCAGCATTCTGCTTAGACACTTGATACTCCCAGCATTCTGTGTAGACACTTGATAGAACATTGTAAGAATAATTACAATTTAACACAATAATTTGAGTCGCCGTTTATTTAATGCTAAAAAGTGTTAATAATACTGGTATTCCTTAGCGTTACATTTAATGTTTGATTGATTGATTGATTTATTGATTGTGTGATTGATTGTTTGATTGTGTGTATGATTGATTGATTGATTGATTGATTGTTTTATTGATTGTTTGATTGGTTGATTGATTGATTGATTGGATGGTCATCATTGCATTTCAGTGAATAACCAAGTGGACTCCGATCTCTTTCGAATACAGGAACTCAGCGGCAATGCACGAACTCCTAGCACCGGCGAGGGTCCCGGTGTAATTTAGAATATAGTGAAATATTTGTAGGAATTTAATTAATTTTTCTTATGAATTTTTGCCCAGTCAGCGGTTTTTCAGCCTGCTCTTATCGATTTTGAACTGCCAGGGTTCTTTTAAGTGCCCAATTTGAACACGGGGCCTATGTTTTATTGTCCGTCTCCAATATGATTAGGAACTTGATTTCACCTACACTGAGATCAGGTATCTCTGGAAAACTATCACGATGTCTCCACGAGGGAGCAAACCGGTTACCTTTGGAACTAGAGACGTGCACCTAACATTCTACGTCACAGAGACATTCTACGTCACAGAGACATTCTACGTCACAGAGACATTCTACGTCACAGAGACATTCTACGTCACAGAGACATTCTACGTCACAGAGACATTCTACGTCACAGAGACATTCTACGTCACAGAGACATTCTACGTCACAGAGACATTCTACGTCACAGAGACATTCTACGTCACAGAGACATTCTACGTCACAGAGACATTCTACGTCACAGAGACATTCTACGCCACAGAGACATTCTACGTCACAGAGACATTCTACGTCACAGAGACATTCTACGTCACAGAGACATTCTACGTCACAGAGACATTCTACGTCACAGAGACATTCTACGTCACAGAGACATTCTACGTCACAGAGACATTCTACGTCACAGAGACATTCTACGTCACAGAGACATTCTACGTCACAGAGACATTCTACGTCACAGAGACATTCTACGTCACAGAGACATTCTACGTCACAGAGACATTCTACGTCACAGAGACATTCTACGTCACAGAGACATTCTACGTCACAGAGACATTCTACGTCACAGAGACATTCTACGTCACAGAGACATTCTACGCCACAGAGACATTCTACGTCACAGAGACATTCTACGTCACAGAGACATTCTACGTCACAGAGACATTCTACGTCACAGAGACATTCTACGTCACAGAGACATTCTACGTCACAGAGACATTCTACGTCACAGAGACATTCTACGTCACAGAGACATTCTACGTCACAGAGACATTCTACGTCACAGAGACATTCTACGTCACAGAGACTCCTGTGTTTTGAGAATCAAACAAATTGTTTCAAATTGACGTCATCGCTTCGTGCCCATGTTCAGTGACCTATTATCATGGCCGACTGAATCCGCTATATAAGCATCTATTCAAATAACTAACTCAAATCTCGATCAAGAAATCCCGTCAGAGAATTATAAATGCTGTCATTGATCTACATATTTCTACAAGAAAAAGTTTGACACAAATTTCATAATTTCAGAGTTTGGGGGTTCTCAGGTTTTCATATTACTCTAATAGTTCTAGTCGGGTTGTACTGAGAAATGGTTTTTATACCTTTATATGGTACTTTGTGACCTCATGGACTCAACGCTCTACATTCCTATGCTTCTTGATACTGTCTCTTCTCATGCTCCATAATATATGTGTATATATTAAATGTATATATGCATACACATATAATATATATATATTATAGTCAACTAGAAGATTTGAATTTTGCAGATGATATTGCCTTGTTAAGTAAAAACAACCAAAATATGCAAAGAAAAACAGACAACTTGTCATCTATAGCATCAAAAGTTGGACTGCAGATAAGCTTTGAAAAAAACAAATATAATGAAGACACCTATGGCAAGTAACGCAGATATCACACTGGAATCTAAAATGATAAAAATAACAGAGCAGTTCACCTATTTGGGTAGCAATTTTGATTGCACAGGAAATGTTAAAAAGAAATTATGATACGAATTGGCAAAGCAACATCAGATTTTAAAAGTCTAAATAAAATATGGAACTGCAAGTTATATAGTATTAAACTAAATTACGAATTTTCAATTCAAATGTTGTATCAATCCTAACATATGCTAGCGAGAGTTGGAAAATGACTAAAGATATAGAAAGCAAGTTGAATGCATTTGAAAATAGATCAGAGGGCGCCATTTTGCGAGCACAAAATTTAAGTTGCTTAACTAGCACCCAATGAAAAAACCTCCGGATTATTTGTGCGCAGCCCCAGTCCAGTGTTTCACTGCTTCAACGAAAATGCAGAGTAAAAACTGCAAATTTCCAAATGCCGACACTCGTCTCGAAACGGCTGAGAACTTTCCTAATCCGAAAGAACTTCACCGTGGCTAGAAATATAAAGCCGATAATGTCAAGGTTTTGATTGTCGTACAATTCCAAACATTGTCGAAGGTCGATAATTTATGCACGCGATTGTCCACATGTTCCATAATGGATGAGAATGTCCTTAATCCGGAACGAACTGACCACAGGCAGAAAGCGGCAGGAAATCTGATTGAGAAGTCGCACTTCCCTAAATGTCACTGGCCGTAACGGTTCTGAGGTAGGAATACTCACGACAAGTGGTTCTGAGGTAGGAATACTCACGACAAGTGGTTCAGACTACAGGTTTCCAGAAAATATCACAATTGAAGGATCTAAATTTCAAGTACCTCTGAAGTCAGCAAAGACCCGCCTGCATGGAGAGGAATATCAGTCAAATGGTGAAGCAGGCTTTCACCTGAAGTCAGCAAAGTCCCGCCTGCATGGCGAGGAATATCAGTCAAATGGTAGAAGCAGGCTTTCACCTGAAGTCAGCAAAGTCCCGCCTGCATGGCGAGGAATATCAGTCAAATGTTAGAAGCAGGCTTTCACGCAAAAATCAGTCAGATGCGCCAAACCTGACAACACAAGTTAGAAAATAAACAAATGCAAAACTAGAACAACTAAATAGATATTTTAAGAAAAGATTTATTATGGCCATACAAGCTTACATAAAACGTTGAGTATATAAAAATCTGGAATTTTAAAAAAGTAGGAACACAAATTATAAAATAATTTATAGAACATTTGTTTTTACAATGTGATATATTGAGGAATACAGGGTAAGGTTTGTAGTGTTTCTTCGACGACCGGCACATGATAGTGATGTGGTTAGCATCAGAGAACGTCTTTACTTGTCAGTGTTTGTCTGGTACACACGTACAACTGGATCAACTTAAGAGAGCTGTTTGTGGTATGAAACAACAACACCCAACTGAGGGTTTCGAACCACGACCATCCGTGTAGGAAGCAAACACACTAACTACAATACTACACAAACTTGCTAATACACATGATATATTAATAATACAATAACCAACATATGAAATGTTGAATTGGTAGAGTTGTCGTGTGAGAGGTTGACAAGTTAGTAATACAATAACCAACATATGAAATGTTGAATTGGTAGAGTTGTCTTGTGAGAGGTTGACAAGTTAGTAATACAATAACCAACATATGAAATGTTGAATTGGTAGAGTTGTCTTGTGAGAGGTTGACAAGTTAGTAATACAATAACCAACATATGAAATGTTGAATTGGTAGAGTTGTATTGTGAGAGGTTGACAAGTTAGTAATACAATAACCAACATATTAAATGTTGGATTGGTAGAGTTGTCGTGTGAGAGGTTGACAAGTTATATACTCAAATTTGAAACACATCAATGAAACGAAATATTTTTTTTTAAATGACGAGTCATTTTGTATGCGAATTTTTTTTTTTTTTAAATGAATTCTTATGCTCCACGAGGAGAAGCGGAGAGATAAACAAGGAGAAAAGAAAATCATATAATATCAAGTGATATCACATAACAAATATATAATATCACATAAAACGTATATAATATCACAGTAGTAAGAATGCGGAAAGCAAACATTACCAGGACTAACTCATTCCAACCGAGAGCAACAAGACAAAACATTAGTTTATAACTGACAGTATACATCACAAAACACAATCACTTTGAACAAGTAGGTGTCGCGATAGCAAAGTTGTTCACTCACTGCTATAGTGACTACGGGCCGTGGAAATTTCATGACTCGAGGTCAGCTTGTGCTGTACTATATATTATAGTTACTTTTAATATAGTATGTGGCTTCTATTAGTTATTTTAAATATTGTATGTGGCTTATATTAAAGTTATTTGTAATATTGTATGTGGCTTATATTAGTTATTTTTAGTAGTGTATGTGGCTTATGTTAAAATTATTTTTAATATTGTATGTGGCTTATATTAAAATTATTTTTAATATTGTATGTGGCTTATATTAAAATTATTTATAATATTGTATGTGGCTTATATTAGTTATTTATAATATTGTATGTGGCTTATATTAGTTATTTGTAATATTGTATGTGGCTTATATTAAAATTATTTTTGCTTTCTGATAGGATTCTACTATGCCATCTAACCATTTTTGTGTGATCTTCCTCTCACCTTCTTCCCTGATGTTCTGTTGTAGAAGACTCTGTATACAGTGGAGTCTGGTTGCATTCCTATTAAGTGACTGAACCACTCTTCTTTTTGTTTTGAGCTTCTCCTCTCACATTCTTCCCTGATGTTCTGTTGTAGAAGACTCTGTATACAGTGGAGTCTGGTTGCATTCCTATTAAGTGACTGAACCACTTCATTATTTGTGTGATCTTCCTCTCACATTCTTTCCTGATGTTCTGTTGTAGAAGACTCTGTATACAGTGGGGTCTGTTGCATTCCTATTAAGTGACTGAACCACTTCATTATTTGTTTCTCAATGTAATTCAAGCAAGGTTCTGTCCTAACTTTCTTTCTTATGTTGATGTTAGCGATTCTGTTTTTTTCTGGCGTTTGTTGGTAACCCTTCGTAGGCATCACCTTTCACATGTGGTTATTGTTTGCAACTGTGCTTTGGCTCAGATAACACAAAATAAGCATGAAAATACTGTTGATCATTTGTTGTTTAGATGTCAGTGAGATGTTTGGCTCAGATAACATAAAGTAGGTATGAAAATACTGTTGATCATTTGTTGTTTAGCTGTCAGTGAGAATGTTTGGCTCAGATAACATTTGTTATTTAGCTGTCAGTGAGAATGATTGGCTCAGATAACATTTGTTATTTAGCTGTCAGTGAGAATGATTGGCTCAGATAACATTTGTTGTTTAGCTGTCAGTGAGAATGTTTGGCTCAGATAACATTTGTTGTTTAGCTGTCAGTGAGAATGTTTGGCTCAGATAACATTTGTTGTTTAGCTGTCAGTGAGAATGTTTGGGTGTCTCGACCCTTTCACTCCTGAATTTATTTTACATCCGGACGCGTTTACTTCACAATGTTGACTAAATTAGCCGGTTACTTCACAATGTTGACTAAATTAGCCGGTTACTTCACAATGTTGACTAAATTAGCCGGTTACTTCACAATGTTTATTAAATTAGCCGGTTACTTCACAATGTTGACTAAATTAGCCGGTTACTTCACAATGTTTATTAAATTAGCCGGTTACTTCACAATGTTGATTAAATTAGCCGGTTACTTCACAATGTTGACTAAATTAGACGGTTACTTCACAATGTTTATTAAATTAGACGGTTACTTCACAATGTTTATTAAATTAGACGGTTACTTCACAATGTTTATTAAATTAGACGGTTACTTCACAATGTTTATTAAATTAGACGGTTATTTCACAATGTTGATTAAATTAGACGGTTACTTCACAATGTTTACTAAATTAGACGGTTATTTCACAATGTTTATTAAATTAGACGGTTACTTCACAATGTTTACTAAATTAGACGGTTATTTCACAATGTTTATTAAATTAGACGGTTACTTCACAATGTTTATTAAATTAGCCGGTTACTTCACAATGTTGATTAAATTAGCCGGTTACTTCACAATGTTTACTAAATTAGACGGTTATTTCACAATGTTTACTAAATTAGACGGTTATTTCACAATGTTTATTAAATTAGACGGTTATTTCACAATGTTTATTAAATTAGACGGTTACTTCACAATGTTTATTAAATTAGACGGTTACTTCACAATGTTTACTAAATTAGCCGGTTATTTCACAATGTTTATTAAATTAGCCGGTTACTTCACAATGTTGACTAAATTAGACGGTTACTTCACAATGTTGACTAAATTAGCCGGTTACTTCACAATGTTGATTAAATTAGCCGGTTACTTCACAATGTTGACTAAATTAGCCGGTTACTTCACAATGTTGATTAAATTAGCCGGTTACTTCACAATGTTTACTAAATTAGACGGTTATTTCACAATGTTTATTAAATTAGACGGTTACTTCACAATGTTTACTAAATTAGACGGTTACTTCACAATGTTTACTAAATTAGACGGTTACTTCACAATGTTTATTAAATTAGACGGTTACTTCACAATGTTTATTAAATTAGACGGTTACTTCACAATGTTGATTAAATTAGACGGTTACTTCACAATGTTTACTAAATTAGACGGTTATTTCACAATGTTTATTAAATTAGACGGTTATTTCACAATGTTGATTAAATTAGTCGGTATAATGGCTTTGTGTCATCTTAAAATAATTATATCAGCTTGTATATCAGCTCAGCAGGACGGACAAGTTAACAATGGAGCTAGCTGGTAGGTTACAGTATGTGATACCTTACAATACATGTTATAGAAGGACACTTATGAGAAATATACATTGGAAATATCAAGCTTATCGTGTAAACACAGAATACTATAGCAATCACTATTCTAAGTAGGTCTCTATTTTGTGCGTAGGTATCTGTTCGCTCCAAAGGTCATGGTCGTGCGCAGGTATCTGTTCGCTCCAAAGGTCATGGTCGTGCGCAGGTAACTGTTCGCTCCAAAGCTTATGTTATACGATAGATGTCGTGGCACATTAGGCCTCTCCATGCGTGCTCTGTCATCCGTTGCAACAGCATGCTAAAGGCAACATGCTTACTGTACCCATGAGAAGTTGATTGGTATATCTTCTCTCTCTCTCTCTCTCTCTCTCTCTCTCTCTCTCTCTACGCGGAATACAACACTGTCTGACATGATTTGATTTATTCCTCTCCGCTCCTCGTGGAGCATAGGGTATCAACATTTGTTCGCTACTTTTCTCGGTCTCTGTTTTCTTTATGGTCTCCCATGGTAGTCCAGCACTCATCAGTTCCTCAAGAAGACTTCGTTTCAACGTCTGTTTAGCGCTTCATTCTTTCCATTTCACTTGTGGGTTCCGCTCAAGTGCTTGTCTAGTGACACACGACTGTGTCTTCAGTAGTGTATGCCTGACCCATCGCCATTTTCTTCTCTTAACCTTGGTCATCATGGGTTCCTGTCCTTATCCATAGGTCTGTGTTTGCAACACTGTCATACCATCTCAGTGTGAGAATCCGTCGAAGACATACGCTGACAAATATATGAATCTTATTTGTATTTAACTTGGTGACTTGCAACAAAAAAATTCTTATTTGTATTTAACTTGGTGACTTGCAACAAAAGATTCTTATTTGTATTTAACTTGGTGACTTGCAACAAAAGATTAAATAGTTTGTACACCTGGCAAGAATCCCCTTAGTATAGTCTATCATAGAGAACCACACTATAAAGGTATAACGAGTACAGAGCAAGAGGAAGACCACGCAAAAATGGAGCGACGGTATCAAGTACAGCCTTAAGAAAATTAATAGCTGCTTACAAAGTGCATTAGATCAATCACACACAAGATCACTATCCCCCCTTTCTCCCCCATAAAGAAGTGCATGGTGGAACAGAAGAAGACTCACCACGTTTCCGAGCCATACAGCAGCACAGATTTCACATATGAGCTGAACATCCTGAGCTTTGTTTTCGTTGAGATGACAGTGGACTTCCACACTGTGTGCAGGATAGCAAAAGCTTCTCAGTCTTTCCTAATCCTGGCATTAATGTCCTCATCTGTACCTCCTGATTGGCTGATCTTGCTTTCAAGGTAGACAAAATCATCAACATCGTCTATACCCCTTTCATAAATAAATACATGGCATGTCCAAACTGAACTTCTAATTCTCAGAATAGTTCCAATGTCTGAGACTCGCCCGTATCACATAACTAAGAGCATACCGCATTGCTGACATCGACAGCCAGAGCCAACTATAAACTTATGGGCCTTCGGACTCAGGTAAGAATTATGATGTGCGGAAACCCACAAATCTGGCCTGGTCAGAGCGGATCAGATCAGATCGGGAGGAAACTGAGGTAGGCTGCGGTGATACGTAATAAGAATTATGGCAAATCAGATCACAACTACACCACGTGACCTCGCATTCCAGTATTGTTTTATATAGACGAATTCATTTTAAAATCAGCACAAAATGCTAAATCGAAGTTATATTATGCAACAAGTTAAGTTTAACAATAAGGAATATCAATATTATGAATATTTTTCACCAATAAATAACCATAGACTCACAGAATTGAGTAAAATTAAAAAAAAACTTTGTTCTATCAAACATCTATAACTTCCAGCCCCCTTCTCTGATCTAGGTTAGGGATCCCCGGTCAGTTGTCTGGCCTAGTTATCTAGAGTTGGATGTGGTACAGTCAAGTCAGTGTCGTGAGATGTGACCTCCGAATGATGTCCACCCATTCCACGTGCAGACTTCCAGATTCAATAAAACTCCAAAGGAACAAGATCCTTTCACCGCGTGAAGAAATATAAATATTTTTATGTAGATCCCTGATCCCAAAATGGAAGTTGGGATCGATTTCCTAATTCTTTCGGAGATGGATGATTTATTTCGGAGATGGATGATTTCTTTCGGAGATGGATGATTTCTTTCGGAGATGGATGATTTCTTTCGGAGATGGATGATTTCTTTCGGAGATGGATGATTTCTTTCGGAGATGGATGATTTCTTTCGGAGATGGATGATTTCTTTCGGAGATGGATGATTTCTTTCGGAGATGGATGATTTCTTTCGGAGATGGATGATTTCTTTCGGAGATGGATGATTTCTTTCGGAGATGGATGATTTCTTTCGGAGATGGATGATTTCTTTCGGAGATGGATGATTTCTTTCGGAGATGGATGATTTCTTTCGGAGATGGATGATTTCTTTCGGAGATGGATGATTTCTTTCGGAGATGGATGATTTCTTTCGGAGATGGATGATTTCTTTCGGAGATGGATGATTTCTTTCGGAGATGGATGATTTCTTTCGGAGATGGATGATTTCTTTCGGAGATGGATGATTTCTTTCGGAGATGGATGATTTCTTTCGGAGATGGATGATTTCTTTCGGAGATGGATGATTTCTTTCGGAGATGGATGATTTCTTTCGGAGATGGATGATTTCTTTCGGAGATGGATGATTTCTTTCGGAGATGGATGATTTCTTTCGGAGATGGATGATTTCTTTCGGAGATGGATGATTTCTTTCGGAGATGGATGATAAAATGTAGGTGGTGGGTTCAAGTTCAACACGCAATTTAACCTTTAGCAGTTACAAAACCACTTTAGCAGTTACAAAACCACTTTAGCAGTTACAAAACCACTTTAGCAGTTACAAAACCACTTTAGCAGTTACAAAACCACTTTAGCAGTTACAAAACGATAGGAGCAGTGGCGGCTCGTGGTCATTTTTGGTGGTGGAGCCAGACAAAATTTTCGGAAAAATCATGGTTTTTGGGCTCGGTTTATATTTTAGTATTTACTATTATTTGTCTATTCCGCGAAGTTATTCCCCTTTACTATAATGATTTGACGCCGCGTGCGCAAATAACAAACGGGACAACGTTGCGCCAGGGTAAGTGAGCTGGCACTGATCAAGACCCTACTCCTCCTCCTCGTGGTGACCATGGAAAAATACAAAAGATCATGTTTGGCTAAGTGGGTGAGGATCGAGAGAGAGCTACTCTGGTATAGGTAATAAAGCAAACGCAGACACGCCTCTTGGGTCCTAAATACTAGTGACTGCACGCATCTTCTGCCGATGTCTAATGAAAAAAGTTGCATAAATGCAAAGCAAATGTAAGAAGTAACAACGTACGAGTCGTGTGTAAGCGTATACTCTCCTCCTGTAGCAATGGTCAACCATAATTGCCAGCTATCATTGCAAGAAAGCCAGGCACTCTCCCCCAGGCACTATAGGTAAAATGGGGAAAACTCATAACTCCTGGGGTTCAACAACAACTAAAATATAAACCATATAACTAAGGTACAAAACTGAACTCACCAACCTCATGTTTCATTTGTAGAGGAGTTAAGCTCGTCTGTTTTTCTGGCTGGCAAACATATCGATGACTCTGTTGTTGAAGTTTCGAATTTCCCCAATTTCCTTCTTGTGAACTGAACAAACAGCCAGTGAATTCAACCTGTCTTGGTCCATACTATTCCTAAGAAATGTTTTTATTCTTTTCAAGGTGCCAAAACACCGTTCTGCATCTGCTGTTGAGACTGGAGTGGTTAGTGAAAATTGCAGAGTTTTGTACACTTCAGAAAACGATTGATGCAAGAAAAACTGTATAAATCACAGACTGGAGGAATATCTTTGAAAGTATCATTGCGATAGATCACTGATAGTTCCTTTTTTAATTTATCTTTGCAAATAATGTGACTGTAGCTTGATACAAAAGTGTTGACTACGTTAGCTGGAAAACGTTCTCTGAACGTAACAAATTTCTTTAGGTCAATAATTTCGAAGCTACTAAATATTTGGGACTCATGGAATCGTTCTTTTAGTTGGTTGATCACTGTGTCACATACTTCTTGGGCATCTGCTGTCAGATTTACTTCAGAGTCATGTTTAGAGCGTTTTCTTGTGGGAACAGAACACGTGTCTTCATTCACTTGATACCTCCTAGTGTTCTGTCTTAGTTCAGTTACAGCTGATTCAAAATTATGTAACGCTGTAATTCTTTAAATTTCAGCAAAAATGTTCCCTATTTTCAGATTTATATTGAAGATCTTCATTGGTGTTACGGAGTTCGTGCACTGTCGCTGATATCTTCCTCCTGTGTAAGAAAGATATCTTCCTCCTGTGTAAGAAAGTGTTTGGAGTAGACAGTTATTCACAGAATTTCAATAATAATTGTCTTATCAATCAATCAATTAATCAATCAATCAATCAACACTATAAGTACACATAAATGCTTTGGCATTATCTTCATCCTGCAAGAAATTATTTAAAGTTGTGACTGCATGCTTCAGCTGGAGCAATAATGAGAGAATTATACAAATGTTGTCATACAAAAATAGAAACTAACTTACAGTAAATATTATAATAAAAATCTAGGAAATATAAAAATAAATATTTGGAATATATAAATGGAACAAAATAAATATAATAGATTTGTTGCTTTGTTAGATGTTCAACTTTTTGAATTTTCCTCCAAGTCCCTGCATGTCAGCATCTCCACTTTTGCTTACAGACTTGCCCTTGTTGACATTCATCTGTACGAAACCAAACTTGTTGTCTTCTTCAAATTGAGCATCTGAGGCAAGCAGATCATCTAACCAGGCCTGATCCATGGAGGGATGGAAGGAGAGAAATATGAAATATAGTTGAAAATGTAACAAACTTCCGTACAGTTTAGTTTAGTTTTGGTTTTAGCTTAGTTTAGGTTTAGTTTAGGTTTATTTTAGCTTTAGTTTAGTCGTCGGATCATCATTACTGCACATCAAACCAAGTAGACCATAAGTGATCCAATATCCTCCTTAGTATGTCTCTCAGTTTAGTTTAGTTGTTGGATCACCATCACTGCACATCGAACCAATTAGTCAATATGTGCTTCGATCTCCTCTCTTGTCTAGCTACACCACATTTGACTTGGAATTCTTACAGTCTGGTTAGTGTTGTAGATTCAATATTATTACTTGAATCACGTACACGTCCTCTCTCCCTTAGGGAATTTATAATATCAGCTTGGTCCATTGCTCGCCCGCTTTGTACAGCAGTCATACCTGCAAGCCTATCTGTGCTCACCCGCTTTGTACAGCAGTCATACCTGCAAGCCTATCTGTGCTCACCCGCTTTGTACAGCAGTCATACCTGCAAGCCTATCGGCGCGTTCTCTTACAACTGCATGCCCTGGCACAAAAATCAAACTGATTTTTGTCAATCTAGACCTCTTTAGAGACTCCAACCATTGTCTCCGTGCCCAGTCTGTTTCAGTTTTCCTGAGCCTACTAATCGAGTCACTGAGAAAACATGCATGGATAAGTTTGTGACTCCAGCCAGACTCACCTTGTTGCAGCATATTGGTAACTCTCCCCCTAATTCACTTGGCATGTTCTTGTGATCAATTGTAGCATGAAAATTCTCCATCTTGGAGCCGTTAAAAATGAACTACAACAGAAACAAAAGAAACAATCTTATATATAAGTCTTGTATTAGTTGATCAGTAAATACATATTTCAAGTATTTACTACTACTAACTTCTTGCTATTTCTCTCCGCTTCTTACATTTCATATCTTTATAAGATAGTGCTTCTTCTGGCAAAATTCATTAGAAAAAAAATAAAATAATAATTTTGATACAAAAATATCTTCACACTCTTCAAAATTATATAGGTGCTCTCGCCGGTGCTACGGAGTTCGTACACTGCAGCTGAGATCTACCTGTGTAAGAAAGAGATCGGAGTACACATGGTTACTCACCGAAGTGCAATGATGATGCTCTTATGAATCAATCAATATTCTGTAAACTCAACCTACTACTACCTACTACTACCTACTACAATCTACTATTACCTACTACTACTCCTGCTACTGCCTACTCTACCTACTGTCCTACTGCTACCTGCTACTGCCTGCTACTCACTGCACTGCTGTCCCTGCTACTGCCTGCTACTACTGCCTCTACTGACTCTCTATGCCTACTACTGCCTGCTACTGCTGCCTGCTCTCCCTCTACTACCTCTACATCTCTTACCTCTACTACCTACTACTCCTACTCTACTCAATCTACTATTACCTACTACTATACCTACTACTACCTACTACTACTACCTACTACTACTACTACTACCAATTTTGATTGACTAGGCAATCGGAAACTCCCTAGCCTTACTGTGTCTTGACCGTTCTATAAATATATGCGATATTCGCCTTGAGACAACCCATGCTTGGAGGCACGTCTGTATGCTAGTTTCAATCTGCTTGGAGACACGTCTGTATGCTAGTTTCAATCTGCTTGGAGACACGTCTGTATGCTAGTT
Source organism: Arion vulgaris (assembly GCA_020796225.1). NCBI lineage: Eukaryota > Metazoa > Mollusca > Gastropoda > Stylommatophora > Arionidae > Arion > Arion vulgaris. Next base: position 88,433,342 of record CM036755.1, read on the forward strand.
TCAATCTGCTTGGAGACACGTCTGTATGCTAGTTTCAATCTGCTTGGAGACACGTCTGTATGCTAGTTTCAATCTGCTTGGAGACACGTCTGTATGCTAGTATCAATCTGCTTGGAGACAGGTGCGTATGCTAGTATCAATCTGCTTGGAGACAGGTGTGTATGCCAGTATCATTATTTCGTTATTCGTTTTTAGTCACATATTTGCATTCAGCTTTAACCGTTGTAAAGGACGATAACACCACCCGTTCAGAAAGCAATGGCAAACTACTGAACGTAATAATGCCTAGAAAAATCACAAATAGCGTTAAAAAGCTGGGGTTGATTCGCAAAGTCCTGTAAAGGATATGTCGGCGTCTGTGGCTTATGGGATATTGACTCGGTCTGTTAACCCCGACGTTCTGAATTCGAATCACGCTGCGGACAATTTTGTTGCAAATTGTTTCGCGTGGATTTTACAAAGGACGATGACACAACCCGTTCGAAAGCAATGGCAAACTACTAAACGTAATAATGCCTAGAAAAATCACAAACAGCGTTAAAAGCTGAGGTTGATTCGCAAAGTCCTGTAAAGGATATGTAATTAACTAACTTTAATCGTTGTAATATCTTTGTCAAAGTCTGCATGTAGTGTGCTGTGACATTCGTCACTTTTGTTGTATCGTTTGCTGGATAAAGGCCTTTTGGTCGAAACGTTGCTGTGTATTGTCATTGTTCTAGTATTTGGTAAAACTACAGTATTTTGTTATGTGTTTCGCTGTTGTATATTTTGTTATTATGTGTTTCGCCGTTGTGCATTTTGTAATTATGTGTTTCGCTGTTGTGTATTTTGTTATTATGTGTTTCGCTGTTGTGTATTTTGTAATTATGTGTTTCGCTGTTGTGTATTTTGTTATTACGTGTATCGCCGTTGTGAGACTTTACAAACATCATGTACTATATTACCTGCTGTCATTACTATTCTCTTCACCTTTCAACTCCCAATGGAGCACAGGTCTTCAACAAACTTCTTCCAGCTCTTTCTCTCTCTCTTGCCATCCCTTCCAATTCTTTCCATATTTTACCTATCCTTTTAATATCAGACTCCGGCATTATTCTCCAGGTCTGTATAGGCCTTCCACCTCCTCCTCTTTCTCTGCGGATTCCAGAACAGTGCATTTCTTGCAATTCTTCCGATCGGTCTTCTCAATGTATGTCCTATCCATCTCCAGCGTCTCTTCTATAGCTCTTTCTCCACTGATATCTGCTTAGTTTTTTCTCTGAGTTCCTCATTCGTCATCTTATCATACCATCTCAGTCCCTCTATTCTACGTAAACATCCATTTATGAGAGTCTGTAGTTTTATGGTGGTTTCTTTTGTTGATTCTCTATCATTGGTTGGTGCGTAGCATTGCATGACCTTTAGATTAATTTTTCTTTTTGTTAGTTCTGAATGCTGCTGTTATTATTCTTGGTCCGATTGTTTCCCTTTATATTAGTGCTTTTGGACAACATAATGGCAACTCCTTTACTATGTAGTGTGCTTTCCCTTTATATTAGTGCTTTTGGACAACATAAGGGCAACTCCTTTACTATGTAGTGTGCTTTCCCTTTATATTAGTGCTTTTGGACAACATAAGGGCAACTCCTTTACTATGTAGTGTGCTTTCCCTTTATATTAGTGCTTTTGGACAACATAAGGGCAACTCCTTTACTATGTAGTGTGCTATCTTCTTTGGTTTTTGACATGAGGACAACAGCATTTCGCCTGTATGTAATTTTATTTATCTCTATATCTTTCCATCTTGTTTCAGAGATTCCCACAGTGGCGGCTCGTCATTAAGGGCCATTGGGGCCCACCAAAAATAAAGTGTAACGTGTACTTATTACTTTATAAATTAAAATATAACCTAACCCAAAACCACTTTTTTCCGAAATTATTTGCCTGGCCCCAACAACGAAAATGAGCACGAGCCGCCACTGGATTCCCAGAATGTCTATCCTGAAACTTCTCACCTCTGTCCAGAATGTCTATCCTGAAACTTCTCACCTCTGTCCAGAATGTCTATCCTGAAACTTCTCACCTCTGTCCAGAATGTCTATCCTGAAACTTCTCACCTCTGTCCAGAATGTCTATCCTGAAACTTCTCACCTCTGTCCAGAATGTCTATCCTGAAACTTCTCACCTCTGTCCAGAATGTCTATCCTGAAACTTCTCACCTCTGTCCAGAATGTCTATCCTGAAACTTCTCACCTTTGTCCAGAATGTCTATCCTGAAACTTCTCACCTCTGTCCAGAATGTCTATCCTGAAACTTCTCACCTCTGTCCAGAATGTCTATCCTGAAACTTCTCACCTCTGTCCAGAATGTCTATCCTGAAACTTCTCACCTCTGTCCAGAATGTCTATCCTGAAACTTCTCACCTCTGTCCAGAATGTCTATCCTGAAACTTCTCACCTCTGTCCAGAATGTCTATCCTGAAACTTCTCACCTCTGTCCAGAATGTCTATCCTGAAACTTCTCACCTCTGTCCAGAATGTCTATCCTGAAACTTCTCACCTCTGTCCAGAATGTCTATCCTGAAACTTCTCACCTCTGTCCAGAATGTCTATCCTGAAACTTCTCACCTCTGTCCAGAATGTCTATCCTGAAACTTCTCACCTCTGTCCAGAATGTCTATCCTGAAACTTCTCACCTCTGTCCAGAATGTCTATCCTGAAACTTCTCACCTCTGTCCAGAATGTCTATCCTGAAACTTCTCACCTCTGTCCAGAATGTCTATCCTGAAACTTCTCACCTCTGTCCAGAATGTCTATCCTGAAACTTCTCACCTCTGTCCAGAATGTCTATCCTGAAACTTCTCACCTCTGTCCAGAATGTCTATCCTGAAACTTCTCACCTCTGTCCAGAATGTCTATCCTGAAACTTCTCACCTCTGTCGAGAATGTCTATCCTGAAACTTCTCACCTCTGTCCAGAATGTCTATCCTGAAACTTCTCACCTCTGTCCAGAATGTCTATCCTGAAACTTCTCACCTCTGTCCAGAATGTCTATCCTGAAACTTCTCACCTCTGTCCAGAATGTCTATCCTGAAACTTCTCACCTCTGTCCAGAATGTCTATCCTGAAACTTCTCACCTCTGTCCAGAATGTCTATCCTGAAACTTCTCACCTCTGTCCAGAATGTCTATCCTGAAACTTCTCACCTCTGTCCAGAATGTCTATCCTGAAACTTCTCACCTCTGTCCAGAATGTCTATCCTGAAACTTCTCACCTCTGTCCAGAATGTCTATCCTGAAACTTCTCACCTCTGTCCAGAATGTCTATCCTGAAACTTCTCACCTCTGTCCAGAATGTCTATCCTGAAACTTCTCCTCTGTCAGAATGTCTATCCCGAAACTTCTCCTCTGTCAGAATGTCTATCCTGAAACTTCTCACCTCTGTTGCAAGCTATTATCATTTCTACTGTTTAGTAATAAATCATCTAGAAATAAATAAAAGTAGTGAAGGTAATATATTATTTTGTGAATGTCAAAGTAAAAATCTGACTTGCCCGTTTAGCCATTTTTTCTTTGAGAAATGGTTTGGCCATTGCAAAAACAAGATCAAAAAATGCTGGTTCGTTGACTACGTTGAAAACTTTCAATCTCAGTGGTAACACATTCTGAAACAAGAAGTTATAACAAATAGATGTCAAGAAATAAAGATATAAGAAAATCAAAACAAATGAATTGTCAAGTTGTCAACAGGGATAAATAAAAAATGAAATAATTTAACACCTTGACAAGGACTGATTGAGTGATAGGACTATCAGTATTGCACTTTGGTGAGTAATCATGTGTGCTCCGATAGCTATCTTACACAGGAAGATCTCAGCGATATTGCACGAACTCTGTAGCAACGGCCAAGTTCCCCGATGTAATTTATAAAATCGTGAAATATTTTGAGAAAATTATATTTTTTAATTAATTTTGTATGGAGAGCGGTTTTCCAGTCTGCTCTTCTTGATTTTGAACTATCAAGTGTTCTTTTACAATCTCAATTTGAACTATCAAGTGTTCTTTTACAATCTCAATTTGAACTATCAAGTGTTCTTTTACAATCTCAATTTGAACTATCAAGTGTTCTTTTACAATCTCAATTTGAACTATCAAGTGTTCTTTTACAATCTCAATTTGAAGACTTAGATCATGTATCTCGGGAAAAATATCTTGATGCCTGTACAAGGGATTGAACCGAGTGATGTCTGTACAAGGGATTGAACCGAGTGATGTCTGTACAAGGGATTGAACCGAGTGATGCCTGTACAAGGGATTGAACCGAGTGATATCTGTACAAGGGATTGAACCGAGTGATGTCTGTACAACGAAGTGAACCGAGTGATGTCTGTACAAAGAATTGAACCGAGTGATGTCTGTACAAGGAAGTGAACCGAGTGATGTCTGTACAAGGGATTGAACCGAGTGATGTCTGTACAAGGGATTGAACCTAGTTTCTTTGGAACAAGAGTTGAGCATCTAACCTGTAAACCACACAGGGCGCCCCCGCCCTCCCTCCCCGATAACTGTGATTCTACATCGATCTACAAATATAACATGTTTCTCTTCTACCAATAACTGTGATTCTACATCGATCTACAAATATAACATGTTTCTCTTCTACCGATAACTGTGATTCTACATCGATCTACAAATATAACATGTTTCTCTTCTACCGATAACTGTGATTCTACATCGATCTACAAATATAACATGTTTCTCTTCTACCGATAACTGTGATTCTACATCGATCTACAAATATAACATGTTTCTCTTCTACCGATAACTGTGATTCTACATCGATCTACAAATATAACATGTTTCTCTTCTACCGATAACTGTGATTCTACATCGATCTACAAATATAACATGTTTCTCTTCTACCGATAACTGTGATTCTACATCGATCTACAAATATAACATGTTTCTCTTCTACCGATAACTGTGATTCTACATCGATCTACAAATATAACATGTTTCTCTTCTACCGATAACTGTGATTCTACATCGATCTACAAAATAACATGTTTCTCTTCTACCGATAACTATGATTCTACATCGATCTACAAATATAACATGTTTCTCTTCTAGCTGAAGTCACACCTGGAGAACTTGCATAAAAGTCTTGACAAAACTTGGTGTGATGTGGGATGCATGCTTCATAGTGAACCCAGTCAAGTTCTCTATAAAGTGTACGCCATTGACTTGAAAATTCTCATCCTGCAAAAGAACAAAAAGAAAAAAAACCGACATAGTCACACATACACTCCCACATTTAGATAAAGACAGCAACAAGAATAATTATACAGAAGATAATTAACAAAAAACAGTTTCAGTTTTGGAATATCTTTATTGCGCTCCGGACACGTCCATGTGTGATCCAATCTCCCTCGCAATATCTCTAAGAGCATCCAGTGACTGACCGTACCAGTTCGATGTTGACTGATGAGCCAACCTATGTACCTGTTGTTCTTTCTGGTCACTCCAACCTTCCATCCCAGCTCTTGTAATCAAGCTATTGACGTGTATTGTGTTAAATCTTCTTCGAACGCTCCATATCAATCACTTGTCAATCACTCTGTGTGATTTGTATATGATCTGAGCCTAAGAGCAATTGTACGTTCTGATATTTATGCGCCCACAAGTAGGCCAGCACATCCGATTTCTGCGATGTTTTTTATTTACTAGGGCAGCTTTCCTAGGTCCTACATCAGTCGCCTCTAACAAATATCTTGTAGGTCGCAGTGTTACTATTCTTTGAACCCCTTGCTGACCCCGACAACACATGGGCTGGCCCCGACAACACATGGGCTGACCCCGACAACACATGGGCTGACCCCGACAACACATGGGCTGACCCCGACAACACATGGGCTGACCCCGACAACACATGGGCTGACCCCGACAACACATGGGCTGACCCCGACAACACATGGGCTGACCCCGACAACACATGGGCTGACCCCGACAACACATGGGCTGACCCCGACAACACATGGGCTGACCCCGACAACACATGGGCTGGCCCCGACAACACATGGGCTGGCCCCGACAACACATGGGCTGGCCCCGACAACACATGGGCTGACCCCGACAACACATGGGCTGACCCCGACAACACATGGGCTGACCCCGACAACACATGGGCTGACCCCGACAACACATGGGCTGACCCCGACAACACATGGGCTGGCCCCGACAACACATGGGCTGGCCCTGACAACACATGGGCTGGCCCCGACAACACATGGGCTGACCCCGACAACACATGGGCTGACCCCGACAACACATGGGCTGACCCCGACAACACATGGGCTGGCCCTGACAAAACATGGACGGGAGTTAATTCTTATCATTAATGTTTGTTGGCCTGCACGCTCTGAGATAACCAATAAAAGTCTCGTCTTTAGGTTGAAAAGGCGTGTCTCTGCTAAAAAAAAGGATTTAATCCCCTACAAAACAACAAATATAAATAAGAGAAGAGCGGGTGGTTGGGTGGGTTAAATACAGTAGTGTTTCCTGACTGAAACATCCAGTGTTCGACCCCTCAATAAGGTCTCACATTGTTTTCTGTTACAAGAAATTGTTACTGTCATGGGGAGACAGCTTCGGGAAGTGAACTTAATATCTCTTCTCTGTGCAATCACTCAGCGAACGCTCAGAAACTGGGACAAAACGTTGTAATGTCTGACTGATAGACTTAAATTGACTCAGAAAGTAAATAATTTATATCTTTCTCGCTCTAGTCTGTGACACCTCTGACGTTTACAGCAGCAATAGATGTACGAGCACCCTTCTTAGTTCTAAGCCGTTCACTGTATTCTATTCCAGCTGTCATTCATTTTTTTCAGTTCATGTTCTACTGATCTCCTCCAGGTTGTTTTGGATCTTCCATATTTTTGTTTACCCTCTGGTGTCCATCTCAGTGAAATTTCAATGACAGAGTAACTCTCCATGCGTATCACATGTCCGATCCATGTCCATCATCACTTTTGGAAGTCGGTGCTCATATTCTCTTGTTGACATTGTGCAAGCAGTTCTTGGTTAGAGATAGTAAATGGCCAGATCACAAGTAATATCATCGCAGACAAGTTATATAGAAGGTGGAAAGTTTGGACATATCTTGTTTTATCATTCTCCAACATTCTGGTCCGTATAGTAAAGTTGATAGTACACATTTGCTGCGGTATATATTAATCTTAGTTCTGATGCTGTATAGTAAAGTTGATAGTACACATCTGCTGCGGTATATATTAATCTTAGTTCTGATGCTGTATTGTAAAGTTGATAGTACACATCTGCTGCGGTATATATTAATCTTAGTTCTGATGCTGTATTGTAAAGTTGATAGTACACATCTGCTGCGGTATATATTAATCTTAGTTCTGATGCTGTATTGTAAAGTTGATAGTACACATCTGCTGCGGTATATATTAATCTTAGTTCTGATGCTGTATTGTAAAGTTGATAGTACACATCTGCTGCGGTATATATTAATCTTAGTTCTGATGCTGTATTAGGCTGATCTCCAGACCGTCTGAAGGGTGGTGCAAGTTCTTTATACCTTACTTAGTCTGCTTTTAATGGGAACTTCACATCGTCCTTCGTGACTGATTACACTTCAAAGACTTTACAAGATAAAAAGTGAAGAATGACTTGATTGATAAACTAACGTTAAGTCATAATGTAAAAAATAATTGATAAATTGTATGAAAATCTGACATACATGTAATGACTAGTATAACTTATGACTGCTAAATTGGACTGTATTCTGACTGAATCAAATATGACTGAAGAATTTGACTGTTGTGATTGACAACTCAGTTAAGTCTGCTATACTCAACTTCCACCTGTGTTTGTTGCCGGGGCTCGCAATGGGAGCAAAGAATAGTACTACTACGACCTATAAGGCATGTCGTAAGAGGCGACTGATTTAGAGACCAAGGGAAGCTACCCTAGTAAATAAAAAGTGTCACATAAATCGGATGTGCTGACCTACTTTTAGGCGCATAACTGGCACAACGTACAATTGCTCTTAGGATCAGATCACATACAAATCACACAGAGTGGTTAACAAGTGATCGGTATGGAAAGTTTGAAGAAGAAGAAGAAGAAGATACTCACATCCAGAACCTTGGACACCAGCAAATAGAAAGCCCGTACTACATCAATGTACGTGAATTGATCAAAGTCCCAGACACCTGGCGGAGACAGTCAGTTTACATCTTATTATGTCTATACATTTCTATTTATTTCAGAATAAATGTTTCAGAAGAATGCTGCAAATTTTCTGTCCAAATGCCATAACAAATAAGGAGCTTTTGAGACTGTGCATCCTTGGAGACCATCATTAAAAGACGAAGATGGAGGTGGATAGCGGATGGGAAGAGAAGGACTGGATAGCGGATGGGAAGAGAAGGACTGGATAGCGGATGGGAAGAGAAGGACTGGATAGCGGATGGGAAGAGAAGGACTGGATAGCGGATGGGAAGAGAAGGACTGGATAGCGGATGGGAAGAGAAGGACTGGATAGCGGATGGGAAGAGAAGGACTGGATAGCGGATGGGAAGAGAAGGACTGGATAGCGGATGGAAGAGAGAAGGACTGGACGTCTGAAGGAAACATGGAGAAAAACTGTGGAGAGAGAGAGCGAGAGTTGAAGGAGTGTGGCCTGACATGGGAGACGGTTGGTAGAAAGGCAGCAGAACGGCAACAGTGGAGGTCTCTTGTGGAAGCCTTTTGTGTCAATCGGAACACGAAGAGGATATAGATAGATGTATATAATAGTCATATAATAGTCATATAATAGTCATATATAATAGTCATATAATAGTCATATAATAGTCATATAATAGTCATATAATAGTCATATAATAGTCATATAATATAATAGTCATATAATAGTCATATAATATAATAGTCATATAATAGTCATATAATAGTCATATAATATAATAGTCATATAATAGTCATATAATTGTCATATAATAGTCATATAATATAATAGTCATATAATATAATAGTCATATAATAGTCATATAATTGTCATATAATACAGGTAGTTATATAATTGTCATATGATAGTCATATAATTGTCATATAATTGTCATATAATAGTTATATAATTGTCATATGATAGTCATATAATATATATTATCAAAAAGCTTGTCCTGAGCAGAACTTTGCTACCATAATAATCCTTCGGAATTTCTCTCTCTCATATATCAGATGTCTCTCATCTGCAGCCGTCATGCTAAAACCATCAATTACATCTTGATCCCATCTTCTCCTTCATTGTCTTCTTCTTCTCCTCTCTGCAGGGATACCTCCTTCCATAACGGTACTCTCCAACACTTCATGTCTCTTTATATGTCCAAAATACTTCAATTTTCTCTTTCTTATATTTAGCAGCAGTTTGTTATTTTCTCTGTCCATGATATACTGAGCATTCTTCTGTAACACTTATATTTAAAAGCCCATATATGCTCTTCAAGTGTCTTGTTAAATATCTGTGTTTCACACCCATACGTTGCTACTGGGAATATGCATGCTCTTAGTAATCTGATAATATCTATACAGAAGTCACAACTGTGCTACATCTTCCTCATGGAGTGGAGGATGGTCAAATTTCCAGAATTTTTTTGATAAAGACAATCTGATCTTAGGGAAGAGACGGATTAGAAAACAACCCAGAAAGTTATCTAAACATGTCTGTAAGTAAGACAAGATGGCTGCTGGCACAAACACAGAAACACAGAAGAACAGTCATCAACGATAGACATGTCTGGAGAAACAAGCTACAGAGCTGGATATTTTATTTAGAGCACATGCTGATCAATCACACAAATGATAAGATGCTTACGTGGTGACCGATCTCTCAAAGCAGAGTAGGCTCAGATGGGCTATTTGTTTGAAGGGATAAGTTGAGATACCGGCGCTTTCTTCATTTTTCATTGTTAATTTGAAGATGATCTTCATTTCACATCGGACATGTCCATAACTGCTCCGATCTCCTCCCAAGCATATATCTCAGTGTGTTTAAACTAACAACTCCCGTTCTGTGTTGGTTGATGTATCTACTGGGGTTTCTCTCATGGTTTTCCCGTCTTGCCGCACTTATCGGTATGCACAACTTGCACAACCGAGATAGAGAATACCCTTTGTCTTCTTCGTTGAAATCTTGAGAGCGTTTTCTCTTAGAGCGTTGATGATGTCGCTTTTGTCCGTAGAAGACCCATTCCCGATCGTAGCATTGTTTGCCAGTGCGTCCGTTTCCTCAGTGCCCTTCAACCCAGAATGACCTGAGACACAGATGAAGGTAAGTGTCTTTATTGTTACATTTTGTATTAATTGTATTCGTACATAACCGGTCTTGGTCTTCTGTATCATGCTCATAGAGTTGCTGAACATGCATTGGTAAATGTTTGAGTCTGTAGCAACTCCAGAGATTGTATCACCTCCATGACCTCCATATCGACAACTAACAAAGCATCATTACTCTCTCCATTGAAAACGCAAAGTGTGGATTAGGGGGCAGTAGAATGGTTATAAAAGAAAACAAGATTGCAAAAGTCGGAAGACGGTGTTCATAAAAGATGAAAGATTTATTTATTCCGAAATATTTGTTCGTCAGTGGACAGAACTGACATTCTGCACGCTCTCAACGAGTGTGGTTGCAAAGAGGATATGCATTTAAATCAATCCAGGTCAACTGCTAGATTGCACGAGCTGAGATTCAAGATTGGAGTAGCAAGAAAAGAAAAGAACAACAGGTATATGATCATCGATCAACATCGATCAACATCGAACTGGTACGGTCAGTCGCTGGACGCTGTTTGAGAGATCGCAGCAGCTATGCCCGTAGTACAATGAAGGTATTTCAAACTGCAACTGTAATCCTTTTTTTTTCTTGAGACTGTGATTAACGTTGCCAAATAAGTCGCCATGGCGCCCGTGAGCGCCAAATTAGACATCGCTGTTGTATATTATAGTCATTCTTACATATAGTTATGACATTGGTGCTGTTCCCATTTGTCAAATTTTACAATAATAGAAATTCTCACATTTCAACTGCAAGAAATGGGACAAGCATTTTCTGCATTCAAGCTGCTATAGTCTATAGATTTTCTGTTTTCCAAAAGTTTTTAATCGGTTTTTTTGGGGGTTCTTACATTTGTATACAATTAATATATTTATGTTCAGCCTCATTGACCTCTGGTGTTTTTTGTTTGTTTTCTTGGTGGGTTTTTTAATTTTTTTCTGTTTCTTAATGTGGAAATATAGGCTCTAAAGACGGGAATGTTTACTTTAATGGGAATGTTTACTTTAATGGGAATGTTTATTTTACTGAGAATGTTACTTTAATGGGAATGTTTACTTTAATGGGAATGTTTACTTTACAGGGAATGTTTACTTTACTCGGAATGTTTACTTTAATTGGAATGTTTACTTTAATGGGAATGTTTATTTTACTGAGAATGTTACTTTAATGGGAATGTTTACTTTACTGGGAATGTTTACTTTAATGGGAATGTTTACTTTACTGGGAATGTTTACTTTAATGGGAATGTTTACTTTACTACTTCGAGCTGTACCCAATATGACTCAGTGACTCTTCATAGAAAGTGTACGTCAGCTGTCCAGCTGTCCAGCTGTCCAACAGTATTGCATAAAGCACGAACTCTGTAGCTCCAGCTACAACAATAGGCATCTCCGCACAAAGTGCATCAGCGAACAGAACAGTGTGGTCTGGATTCGAATCCATGACCTTCAAATCGCAAAATAATGGTTTAACCATGTAGTCACTTTAGAATGTTAGTCGGTCACTACTTCGCTGTGCTGTTCTAATATTGACAACTCACCTGGTCTAATAGTTCTAATTGACAACTCAGCTGGTCTAATAGTTCTAATTGACAACTCATCTGGTCTAATTGTTATAATATTGACAACTCACCTGGTCTAATTGTTCTAATATTAACAACTCACCTGGTCTAATGATGACGATTGCACAGCCATTTTTATCTGTGCGACCTGTAAACTCAAATGAACCAAGTTCTAAGAAACTTCTAACACGTGATGGCTTGATGTCATCAAATATTTCAGGATATTGTTGTCTGGTTTTGTAGTAGTTCTTCACAAGCTCAAATGTTCTCTCTTGATCAAACTTACGGGCACGTAGAAAACGTAGAAGAAATCTGACATCTGTCCGTGACTGAAGACCTGGCATTATTTAGAGAAGAAAACTTTTTTTTTAAAGACGTACAAGCTATTTTCTGCATCTTCTAATTTACATCGAGACCCTGGTCAGTGCTACAAAGTTCGTTCACTGACACTGAAATTTACATCGAGACCCTGGTCAGTGCTACAAAGTTCGTTCACTGACGCTGAAATTGTCCGGTGTAAGACAGAGATTGCACACGTGGTTACTCACCGAAGTGCAATGATGATGGTCCTATCAATCAAATCAATCAATCAATCAATCAAGCTTTATAAATAGTGTTTTATGTTAACGATTGTATATTTTGATAAAACATCATTAATGAGGTAATTGTAACAGACAAGACAAAGATAAAATGTCTACGCAGAATGCTGGAAATATCAAGAAGAGATCAGTTTAGAAATGAAGACATTATGGGAAAAAGGTGTTACAATATCAGTACTGAACTTCATCAAGAAACAACAAATTTAATAGTTTGGCAACACAGGCAGAATACTAACAGACAGTACACCTCAAATAGCAATGCTTCTACGATACAGTGGATACAATAAAAAGTCGTCCATGCAGATGGTCCACCACAGAAATAACATAGGCAGAGAAAATCATTATTTATGAAGCGTGCGCAAAGCCCCTTTTATAAATCTCTTTTGAATCCTGACGCTGTGAGGCAAAACAGAATAAGAGAATAGAAAGAAGACACTAAGAAAGATCTGATGCGTGTTCTAACCAAGAACTATCTCTTCATTCTTGTCGTAATGAAACATCTTACAAACATCTTACAAACATCTTTCAAACATCTTACAAACATTTTACAAACATTTTATAAACATTTTACAAATATTTTACAAATATTTTACAAACATCTTACAAACATTTTACAAACATCTTACAAACATTTTACAAACATTTTACAAACATCTTACAAACATCTTACAAACATCTTACAAACATTTTACAAACATTTTACAAATATTTTACAAACATCTTACAAACATTTTACAAACATCTAGCAAACATCTTGCAAACATTTTACAAACATTTTACAGATATTTTACAAACATCTAGCAAACATCTTACAAACATCTTACAAACATTTTACAAATATTTTACAAATATTTTACAAACATCTTACAAATATTTTACAAACATCTTACAAACATTTTACAAACATTTTACAAACATTTTACAAACATTTTACAAACATCTAGCAAACAGCAATAAGCAATAAAAAGATACCTCTCGCAGTTGATCTAGAATATGTTTGAGAAGCCAAAGACTACTATCGGCTACTATCGGCTACTATCGGCTACTATCGGCTACTATCGGCTACTATCGGCTAGGCTACTATAGTTGATCATCATCATCAAGTAGATTGTCCTGAGCAGAATTTGGCCACCCTAACAGAACTTCGGAATTTCTACCTTATATTCCAGGCGCCTTGCTCTAACCATCAGTTACATCCTGATTCCATCTTCTAGGGGGTCTTCCTTTTATCTTCTTTGCCGAGATGTTCTTTTCCGACCCGTCGTGTCTTTTTATATGTTCAAAATGTACTCATTCTGAAAAGAGAAAGAGAAGGAAAAGAGAAACACGGAGAAGATGGATTCAGGATGTAACTGAAGATTGGAGCACCTGGCCTATGAGAGAGAAAAATTCCGAATTACGGTTACTGAAGCTCAGCTCTGCCCAGGACAAGCTATTTGATGATAACATTCACAGACAATAACTATTCCTTACCTGGACACTTCTCTAACCTTGACTTCAAATTTTTGATTTCAATCTGACGAGTAGCAGGGTCTTCATTCAATTCTGTTTTAGCTTGTTCTATGACATCAGAACTAAGTGTACAGGTATAGTTTGACAAATCTCCGTTTGATGTCATCGTAGTTGTTACTGGGTCAGTACCTGTCAATCAATATTTGTTTTAAATAAATACATGAAGTAATAATACAGACATAGAAGAAATTATTCAATTAACAAAATGTATGATCTCTGTGGTCTAGAGGTTAGCTGCTCGCTTCTAGTTTCAAAGCTACTCGGTTCGATCCCTCGTGGAGTCGTCGGGATATTATACCACATCTCAGTGTAGGTGAGATCGAGTTCCTAGTCCTGTAAGAGACGGACGATAAAACGTTGGTCCCGTGTTCAATTTGAGCACTTGAAAGAACCATTGGCAGTTGAAAAGCAGAGAGCAGGCTGGAAAGCCGCTGCCCGGGTAAAATTTATTAGAGGGATTTTAAAAAAAGACTACTCTGTCGCGAAAACTGCACTGAGATGGAGACCAGAGGGTAAACGAAAACAGGAAAAACACAAAACGACCTCGAGGAGAACAGTAGAACACTAACTGAAAGAAATGAATCATAGCTGAAACACAATACAGAGGACGGCTTAGAACTAAGAAAGGTGCCGTGCATTTGTTTGCTGCCCTAAACACCAGGGACTTCACATTCAAAATATGACGAGAGAGAGAGAGAGTGAGAGAGAGAGAGAGAGAGAAAGATCGAGAGAGAGAGAGAAAGATCGAGAGAAAGAGAGAGAGAGAGAAAGAGAGAGAGAGACAATATGACTTCTGCTACAAATATCATGTTCCTAGAATAATGAAGTGAAAGATATTTTAAAAAGAACAAACATGGACTTACAAATAATTAAACAAATTAAAACAAGTATTGAATGGAACTGATAGGAAAACAAATGGTCAGAATACCAAGAGCAGGCATATTTCCAGTGGCAACATATAAGTGTGAATCATGGATATTTAACAAGGCAGTGGAAAAGTATAAAAGCGCTTTTGAATATAAGTGTTACAGAAGCGTCCTCTGTATATCATGAGCAGAGAAGAAATAAATCTATACAGAAGGAACAATCAGAAAACTGTATGATGCTACAAATAGAAATGAGAAAATTGAAGTATTTCGGACATATAATTCGGACATGAATAATTGGAGAAGACCATCATGGAAGGAGGCATCCTGGCATACAGAAGAAAATCTAGACCACGGAGAAGATGGATTCACGATGTAACTGACGGTTTGAGCATAGCAGCTACATAGACGGAATATTAGACCTATGAGAGAGAGAAATTCAGAAAAACAGGCTGGACAAGTTCAACCCAAGACAAACTATTGTATAATGAGAATAGCATTTCTGTTAGATATATCTTGTTAAAAGAAGATAATTAAAAGTTGGCTAACGACGAACTTCTTCTTCTTCTTCTTCGACGAACGCTTCATATCAAATACTTGTTAAACCACTCTTTGTGATTTGTAGGTGATCTGAGTCTAAGAGCGATTGTATGTTGTGTCAGTTATGCGTCTACAAGTAAGCAAACACATCCGATTTATGCAACGCTTTTTATTTACTAGGATAGCTTCCCTAGGCTCCTACCTCAACCGCCTCTTACGACATGCCTTGTAGGTTGCATTTTACTATTCTTTGCCCTCCCGTATCCTTGCGAGCTCCGGCAACACGCATGCGCTGAAAGGTGAACAATTGACACCGGGTTTCACCAATATTTCTCCGCCCGTCTCGGCAGAAAACAATCATGAATTCCGTCATTCCATCACCAATCCTAGGGATCTCATGAAAAAACTACACGTGTAATACAGTCCAGATTCGAACTCACATCCTTCAGAACGATAGACAGACGACTTAACTACTTCGCTATAGAGACTCTCAGAAAAATATCACATGTCTGTTACTTACACTTTTTCCTGAGAATATGAACGTCGTTTGTCGTGAATATTTTCCAGATAAGTTTTTATAAAACTATTTCTAACATGTCTCTCTGTCGTATATCCAGCCGTTTATCATCTGTTAACTCTCTGTCGTATATCCAGCCGTTTATCATCTGTTAACTCTCTGTCGTATATCCAGCCGTTTATCACCTGTTAACTCTCTGTCGTATATCCAGCCGTTTATCACCTGTTAACTCTCTGTCGTATATCCAGCCGTTTATCATCTGTTAACTCTCTGTCGTATATCCAGCCGTTTATCACCTGTTAACTCTCTGTCGTATATCCAGCCGTTTATCACCTGTTAACTCTCTGTCGTATATCCAGCCGTTTATCACCTGTTAACTCTCTGTTGTATATCCAGCCGTTTATCATCTGTTAACTCTCTGTCGTATATCGAGCCGTTTATCACCTGTTAACTCTCTGTTGTATATCCAGCCGTTTATCACCTGTTAACTCTCTGTCGTATATCCAGCCGTTTATCATCTGTTAACCCTCTGTCGTATATCCAGTCGTTTATCATCTGTTAAACTCTCTGTCGTTTATCATCTGTTAAACTCTCTGTCGTATATCCAGCCGTTTATTACCTGTTAACTCTCTGTCGTATAGAAAGCCGTTTATCAGCTGTTAACTCTGTGTCGTATATCAAGCCGTGTATCACCTGTTAATTCTATGTCGTATATCCAGCAGTTTATCACCTGTTAAACTTTGTATATCTTCTTCTTCTGCGATCAACTTCTGCTATACGACTACTCCGGTATGTGTCCTAAACAAGGCTGTGCGCTTGAAGTCTTCCCCGATCCCTCATAGTTTGTTCTGAAGGGTTGTTCCTGTTGGCCAGGCTGAGGCAAGATGCGTACATCACATTTATGCCAAGTCTGTTTTTAATGTTATTATTTTTTGTCCCACACAAAAATGCAAATTTTTTTAAATAAAACTATTTTGAAGATATCCATTTTTGGGGCCAAAAAAACCCATATATTACCATGTTGAGACAGAGAGAGAGCAGTGATGGGGAACCTACGGCCCGGGAGTGAAAAAACCCATATATCTCAATAGAAGGGATACACTATGGACCATTAAACAAACACTACGAAAGAAAGTCGAAACATATTTAAGAACCTCTGCAATAAATTTCGAAAAATTATAAACATTCGACAATACATGAATATCGAGGAACATTTTTTTATAAATAATATCGTACTGCGAAACTGACATTTTTTGTTTACATTAATGGTTTAGAGCAGTGCTGGCAACCTACGGCCCACGGGCCTAAAAGCTTCGTCAAAATGTTTTTACTGCCGTCCGTTCCTCCCTCCCCACCCACCCTCCAAATTAATTGCAAACTACTACACGCTTATGAGGATTACTTCTTTCTTGTCTTTCGAGATAATCCTTTGTTAATCTTGATAACACATTACTCGAGATAATCCTTTGTTTATCTTGATTACACATTACTCGAGATAATCCTTTGTTTATCTTGATAACACGTTACTCGAGATAATCCTTTGTTTATCTTGATAACACATTACTCGAGATAATCCTTTGTTTATCTTGATAACACTTTACTCGAGATAATCCTTTGTTTATCTTGATAACACATTACTCGAGATAATCCTTTGTTAATCTTGATAACACATTACTCGAGATAATCCTTTGTTTATCTTGATAACACGTTACTCGAGGTAATCCTTTGTTTATCTTGATAACACATTACTCGAGATAATCCTTTGTTAATCTTGATAACACATTACTCGAGATAATCCTTTGTTAATCTTGATAACACATTACTCGAGATAATCCTTTGTTTATCTTGATAACACGTTACTCGAGGTAATCCTTTGTTAATCTTGATAACACATTACTCGAGATAATCCTTTGTTTATCTTGATAACACATTACTCGAGATAATCCTTTGTTAATCTTGATAACACATTACTCGAGATAATCCTTTGTTTATCTTGATAACACGTTACTCGAGGTAATCCTTTGTTTATCTTGATAACACATTACTCGAGATAATCCTTTGTTTATCTTGATAACACATTACTCGAGATAATCCTTTGTTAATCTTGATAACACATTACTCGAGATAATCCTTTGTTTATCTTGATAACACATTACTCGAGATAATCCTTTGTTTATCTTGATAACACATTACTCGAGATAATCCTTTGTTAATCTTGATAACACGTTACGTACTGCAGTTAGCAAAACACCATTATATTTAGGCATATCTTTTCTGGAAGTTCTTCGAACACTCCATATCGACCACTTCTTAAACCCCTCTTTGTGATTTGTATGTGATCTGAGCGTAAGAACGATTTACGTTGTGCCAGTTATGCGCCTACAAGTAAGCCAACATTCGATTTCTACCACGTTTTTATTTACTAGGTAGCTTCCTAGGCCCCTATGACATGCCTTGTAGTTCGCCGTGTTACTATTCTTTGCTCCCCTTGCGAGCTCAGACAACACCCTGGCGTCTGGAAGATTAATCTTCATATCAAATCTGTAAGCTTTTCATTTATACTGTTTTGTCAGTTTCTTGTTCTCGTTATCTCTGCCAACCCTCCAGTTTCTTTCTCTCAATCATATTTCTGCCAACCCTCCAGTCTCTTTCTCTCAATCATATTTCTGCCAACCCTCCAGTCTCTTTCTCTCAATCATATTTCTAGACATGACTTATTTCTAGTTATCTCTGCCAACCCTCCAGTCTCTTTCTCTCAATCATATTTCTAGACATGACTTATTTCTAGTTATCTTGTAATAGTGTTATTGCTAGGCCAGTTCTCTCACCTCCTCCATCGGGGAGTAATCGTAACTTATTTCGACAATGTTTCCCAGTAATGGCGGGCGTTGACAGCTGCGCAGAAATATTGTTGTAGTGCGGCAATTGTCTCTTGATCTCAATTCAAAAACAGGAAGTTGTCAGCGTACATACACAGAGACTGTCAAATCGTGTTGTATTTTTGGCTTATGAGGGTCTGAGTGAGTGTTGAAAATGTAACTGAAGTCCAGACTATTTGGCAACAATCTGGGTGACATCTGATAATTCATTGATGTCTTTGATTTCGTGAATCAAAGGAAAAGGGACCATATATATATATATATATATATATACCAGGGTCTAGAACAGGCAGAGGAGAGGTAAAACTGAGAAGACAGAGAGAGAGAGGTAAAACTGAGAAGACAGAGAGGATAGAAAGGGCCACAGACAGCAGAGTTAGATAGTGAGGCCAGAAAAGTAGAACAGATAGAGAGGAGGCCAGTAACCACACAGAGGTAGAGTCTGGTTGAGAGCCAGTAGCCAGTAAATTAGAAGTCACCACAAGATACTGTCTGGTCATACAGAAGACGGACAGAGAACAGTCAAGAGAACTCTGGCATAGACAGAAGCAGAGAACTCTGGCACAGACACTAGCGCAGAATAAGAAAACCAGTAGAGAACTCCAGTAGGTATACGTTAGATACGGTCCAGACCTGAGACATACTGTCTCCTAATGACTATGACGTCATAATCAACAGTTCTAGAAGAATAGACCTTCGTGAGAACATCGCTGAGACATGTTGTCTCCCAAATGACTTTGAAGTCTTCATCTTCATCATCAGCAGTTCTAGAAGAATAGACCTTCGTGAGAACATCCGCTGAGACATGCTGTCTCCCTTAATGACTTTGAGGTCATTATCATCTTCATCATCAGCAGTTCTAGAAGACTAGACCTTCGTGAGAACATCGCTGAGACCTTCGTGAGAACATCCGCTGAGACATGCTGTCTCCCAAATGACTTTGAAGTCTTCATCTTCATCATCAGCAGTTCTAGAAGACTAGACCTTCGTGAGAACATCACTGAGACATACTGTCTCTTAATGACTTTGAGGTCATTATCATCATCTTCAGAGAACCCACAGTACTGGACAC
The DNA here is from genome assembly GCA_020796225.1 of Arion vulgaris. Lineage (NCBI taxonomy): Eukaryota > Metazoa > Mollusca > Gastropoda > Stylommatophora > Arionidae > Arion > Arion vulgaris. The sequence continues at coordinate 88,453,225 of CM036755.1, forward strand.
ATAGACTTGTTTAGAAATAGATCAAGTTGTGGTTATACTTCTTATGGATATAAGCCAGAGTGGAACGTTAGGTACGTTATATTAGAAACTACTTAAGTTAGAGATATTCTTTTAGGTGTTAAATATTTGTTTATATATATTAATTTTGTTGTTGGGTTTATGTTAGTTGTAATAATGTATTCTACATGTTATAAAAACCATGTATTTTTGTTGTTGAAGAATAGTTAAATAAACATATACATTTAAATATCGACTTGAGTAAGACAGAGAGAGAGAGAGAGAGAGCATGTGGATACGAATGACTGAGATATACTAGTGACCAGGACACAGATCTTTCTTTCTGGCTTTACCGTGCTCGGTGTTGGCACGACTACCCACACTAGCACGGTACCTTTTATGTCTTGCAGTGACTAGGATATTCTCCCATCCCAATCATTTCTTCACCCTAGTCCCCTTACTGTTACAATCTCTGCCAACCCTCCAGTCTCTCTCAATCATATTTCTGCCAACCCTCCAGTCTCTTTCTCTCAATCATATTTCTGCCAACCCTCCAGTCTCTTTCTCTCAATCATATTTCTAGACATGACTTATTTCTTTCTCTCAATCATATTTCTAGACATGACTTATTTCTTTCTCTCAATCATATTTCTAGACATCACTTATTTCTTTCTCTCAATCATATTTCTAGACATGACTTATTTCTTTCTTTTCTTTTCGTTAATTTTGTTTTACATTACAGAGTCAGAATAAGAAGAGATTTATAGAACAAGATTTAGCCTTTAGTCGCCTCTGTTATCTCTGAGGTCCATCTTTTGCGTGGTCGGCCTTTTGTTTTTTATCCACTGTATCGGAGTAACATTGCACTTCGTTAACTGTCTGTTGGTAATCTGCTTATGTGGTCCAACCATTTAATTCATTATTTCTAACGAACAATTAACACAGACAAACATCATCATCATCATCATCATCATTGGTCTCTTTGTCTCAGGAGACAATAGGTCTTGCGTCATGTAGTATGTTCTGCGCTTGCTTCACGTAGTATGTTCTGCGCTGTCTCAGGAGACAATAGGTCTTGCGTCACGTAGTATGTTCTGCGCTGTCTCAGGAGACAATAGGTCTTGCGTCACGTAGTATGTTCTGCGCTGTCTCAGGAGACAATAGGTCTTGCGTCACGTAGTATGTTCTGCGCTGTCTCAGGAGACAATAGGTCTTGCGTCACGTAGTATGTTCTGCGCTGTCTCAGGAGACAATAGGTCTTGCGTCACGTAGTATGTTCTGCGCTGTCTCATGAGACAATAGGTCTTGCGTCACGTAGTATGTTCTGCGCTGAATCACATCGTTTCTTGTGGATGTAATGCCCTATTCTGGATTGGCAATCCTTGCCACAGTTGTTGCAGGTCAAACTGGAGAATGGAGCTGATACATAGGATGTTCCAAGTCAGAAAATAAAAAATAAAAACTAGAACTAAATAGATATTTTAATAAAAGATTTATTATGGCCAAAACAAGTTTACATAAAACTTTGAATATATACAAAAATCTGGAATATTAAAAAGCAGCAACACAAATTATAAAATAATTTATAGAACATTTTTGAAATCAGTAGAAGAATGGGATCCTTGCTGATGCTATAATATATCAAGAAATAACAGGTCTAATAGTTTGGAAATGTACCAAGGTTACCATAAGACAGTCTCTCACAAAGAGCTCAAATACTTAGATAAAACGGCAAACAGACACAGAGGACGACCACGTAAACGATGAATCGATGGAATATCCCAGGAACTTAAATTCAACCTTATACAAAGCACATAAAGAGGTTCGCTCCATGTATCTCTGTCTCGACCTAACGCCGCTCCATGTATCTCTGTCTCGACCTAACGCCGCTCCATGTATCTCTGTCTCGACCTAACGCCGCTCCATGTATCTCTGTCTCGACCTAACGCCGAAAGCAATATTGGATTAGAGAATAGATAGATACGAGTAGAACATTTTCTTTACAATATATTGAATAATACGGGCTCAGGAGTGTAGTTTTTCTTCGACGAACGGCACATGATAGTGATGTGATCAACATCACGCAGAACGTTTTTACTTACCAGTGACAGGGATGTGTGCACTCCCCACTGCTGTTTATAACATACATGGACAACATAAGTAGAGAAGCAGGAATAGAGGAAAAAAATATTTCAAAATTTTTATTTGCAGACGACCAAGTACTGATTGCAGAAAACGAAGAATCTCTCCAGAACCATTTGAGCTTAGTTAACATCAAGGGGAGGAGTACAACATGAAAATAAATATAATAAAGACACAGACAATGGCAATAAGTAGACAACCAGAAAACCTTACAATAAAACTCCAGAACGTAAAATAAAACAAACCATTTAGGCCAAATACTTTGAAGCAATTTTCATAGCAGATGGAAGTATCGATAGCGAAATCAGCAATCGATGCACAAAAGCTAACCAGGTACTGTGACAGTTAACATCACTGTTGTCACATAAAGAGATACCGCTAAAACTAAAAACTTTTCTGGCCAACACTATGTTACCAGTGTCAAACATGGCCAATAATAGCAGCTAATGAGCGGAAAATCATAACGACAGAGATGAGGTGTCTTAGAAGATCTGCAGGTGTGACAATAAGAGACAAAATTAGAAATGAAGAAATCAGAAGAAGACTGGATGTGAAACCAGTCACGCAATTCATAAAAGAACAACATATTAAATGGTTTGGACACCTGATAAGAATGCCCTGGTATCGACTACCACAGAGAGCCACACAGAAAAATGTATAACGAGTACAAAGCAAGAGGAAGACCACGAAAAAGATGGAATTACGGCATCAAGTACAGCCTTACGAAAATGAATATCAGCTTACAGCTTAAAACCAGCACACACAAGATCCCTACCCCTAATACCCCACCCCCCCTCCCCTCCACCCCTCCCAACACTTCTATAAAGAGAGAAGATATAGTAATCAACTTCTCATGGGTACTGTGAGCAAATGGACTTTGGGATGGCTGCTGCAACGGAGGACAGAGCACGAATGGGAATGCCCAATGTGCCATGACGTCGATCGCATAACATAACATAACTTCTATAAAGAAGTAAATGGTAGAAGATAAGAAGAAGTGCGCCTGGTACCCAAATAAAACTGGGTCAAATTCAGAGATCTGTTTGTGGTCTGAAACAACCGGATCCAACTGGGGGTTTCGAACCAATACCACCCGTCTGGGAAGCAAGCACACTAACTACAGTACTACAGAGACTTTCTAATACAAATTATATTTTTTAAAATACATAACTTCAAGTTTGTACAAAATCTCTTATATCTTCAAATTTATATTGCGGACTCACGTCGGTGCAACAAAGTTCGTGCACTGCCGCTGAGATCATCCTGTGTAAGAAAGAGTTTGGATTACACATAATTATTCACATAAATTATAGGCTAAGTGTCTTATCAATCAATCAATCAATCAATCAATTAATAAATCAATCAACACTGTAAATACATATAAATGCGTTGGTACTATCTTCCTCCTGCAAGGAATAATTTAAAGCAGTGGCCCCATGCTCTAGCTGGAGCAATAATGAGAGAATTATACAAATGTTATCATAAAAACTAGAATCTAATTTTACAGAAAATATTATAATAAAAATATAGGAAATATAAAAATAAATATTTGGAATGTATAAATGGAACAAAATAAATATAATAGATATGTTGCTTTGTTAAATATTCAACTTTGTGAATGTTCCTCCAAGCCCCTGCATGTCAGCATCTCCACTTTTGCTTACAGACTTGCCCTTGTTGACATTCATCTGTACGAAACCAAACTTGTTGTCTTCTTCAAACTGAGCATCTGAGACAAGCAGATCATCTAACCAGGCCTGATCCATGGAGGGATGGAAGGAGAGAAATATGAAATACAGTTGAAAATGTAACAAACATCCGTACAGTTTAGTTTAAGTTTTAGTTTAGTTTTAGTTTAGTTCAGTTTAGTCTTCGGATCTTCATGACTGCACATTGGACCAAGTAGTCGATAAGTGTTCTGATCTCCTCAGTATGTCTCTCAGCGTGTGGCAACTAAGAACACCGGCTCTTTGCTATTTTACTAGTCTTCTATGGCTACCAGCATAGTGTTCTTGTCTAGCTACACCACACTTGATTTGGAGTTCTTGCAGTCTGGTTAGTGTTGTAGATTCACCACTATTACTTGAATCATGTAAAAGAAAGGGAAGTCTTGAATAAATACATAGAGAAGAGATCTGGAGGCAGAGACTAAGAATATACATAAGACCTGGAAGGTGCTGCAAGAGATAGCTAAAGAGGGAGGGGGGGACTTGGTATGAATTGGTTGAATATATTTGCCCCAACTTGTGTTTAAACTCTTGGTTGAAAGATACCACTATCTAGTTGCTTGTGAAGTAGCGAATCGTAAAAACAAAACAAACCATATGGTTGGTCAGATGGCGTTAAGTATTGTAAGAGTTAAGAGACACGAGAGAGAAATGGTATTCCAAAAAAATATTGATCAACATTGTTTAGACGCAGTAACAATAAATAATATGATAAAGAAAATAAACTATATCAAATATTGAAAAAATATACAAAAATACAATGCTGGAACATTTTGCTTGTAAAGATTCATCAATAAAACAAAAATTAAATATGAATGTAATTCATCATTTTGATTTATTGATTGATTGATAGGACCATCATTATTGCACTTCGGTGAGTAGCCATGTGTGCTCCGATATCTTCCTTCTTCTTCTTTGCGTTTGTTCTTTACGACCAATTTTAATCACTCTTTGTGATATGTTTGATCTTTGCCAAGAACGTGTATACGTTGTACATTGGTTTGGTAGGCTCCTAAATGCATAGACTTCTACACGTTTAGGACACATGCATCCAATTTCAGCCAAATCTTCTTAGTCGCCTCTTACGACATGCATGGCAGGTAACTATGGTTCTATTCTATACACCCCAAATTTGTGCCCCGGTAACCACTCAGGCGGCTCCGATATCTTTCGTACACATGTAGATCTCAGCGGCAATGCACAAACAACGTAGAACCGCGAGTGTCCCCGATGTCATTTTGAAGATGGCAACATAATTTTGTAGAAACTTGTCAAATGAATTTTGCACAGGCAGCGACTTTCCAGCAGCACTTCTCGATTTGAACTGTCAATTGTTCTTCTACATGCTCAACTTGAGCACGGGATCCACGTTTTATCGTCCGTCTCCGATAGGACAGGGCTCGACCTACACTGAGACCATGTATCTGGAAAAATATCCCGACGGGATCCACGTTTTATGGTCCGTCTCCGATAAGACAGGGCTCGACCTACACTGAGACCATGTATCTGGAAAAATATCCCGACGGGATACACGTTTTATGGTCCGTCTCCGATAAGACAGAGCTCGACCTACACTCAGACCATGTATCTGGAAGGACAGAGCTCGACCTACACTCAGACCATGTATCTGGGAAAATATCCCGACGGGATCCACGTTTTATGGTCCGTCTCCGATAAGACAGGGCTCGACCTACACTGAGACCATGTATCTGGAAAAATATCCCGACGGGATCCACGTTTTATGGTCCGTCTCCGATAGGACAGAGCTCGACCTACACTGAGACCATGTATCTGGAAAAATATCCCGACATCTTCACGAGAGAACGAACCGGATACCTGTGGGACGAGAAGCAAGCACTTAACCTCTACGCCATAGTGACCCCTTTGAAGTCAAGATCTCTTTCTTTCTTTCTCGAATCCTGTATGCCTCACAGCGTCAGGTCAGGAAGAGATTTTAAAACAGGCCCTAGTATGCGCTTCGTAGATAGTCTCTTTCGTCGCCTCTGTTATCTCTGAGGTCCATCTTTGCGTGGCCGGCCTTTTGCTTTGTACCCATTGTATCGGAGCAGCATTGCTCTTTGGGGTGCACTGTCTGATGGTAATCTGCTTACGTAACCGAACCATTTAATTTGTTGTTTCTTGATGAAGTCTAGTACTGATGTTGTACCCACTTTTTCCTGATGTCTTCATTTCTCAACCGGTCTCTTCTTGTTACACTCAGCATTCTGCGTAGACACTTCATCTCTGTTGTGACTAGTTTTCTTCTATCGTTTGTTGTCAGCGTCCAGGTTTGGCACTGGTAACATAATGTGGGAGAAAGATTGTGTTGAACATTGCTCTTTTTGTGTTCATGGTGACGTGTTTGCATCTTAAAATTGGCGCCATTTGCCCTATCATTTGATTTGCTTTGTTGCATCTGTGTTGAATTTCATTAGTTATTCTTCCATTTGCTGAAAAATGCTCCCCAGGTATGTGAAATCTTTACTTGATTTAGTAGATGATTATCGATGGAGATGTTGGTAGTGTTTTCCTCTCTGGCGAATGTCATTACTTCTGTTTTGTCGATGTTAATTCTCATGTTGTATTCGTTACATGCTAACTTGAGTCTGTTGATGTGTTGTTGTAGCTGTTCTTCTGTTGTTGATATGATTGCCTGATCGTCTGCAAAAGAAATTCATTTAAGAGTTCTCCGAGGTTGTTTCCTTCGCTGGTGTTAGCTATTTTACAAATGTGGTCAATGTACGTGATGAATAGCAGCGGGGATAGTACGCAACCTTGTCTTACTCCTGACCCTACGTGAAACTTTTCTGATAATCCTGTATTTGTTCTAATCGTACATTGGCTGTCAGTATAAATGTTCTTGCAAAGGTTGATTAGGTGTTCATTAACCCCATAGGTTGTTAGTATTTTCCACAACTTGTGCCTATCTACGCGGTCGAACGCTTTTTCCTGATCTACAAATGCAACGTGTAAATGTTTGTCGGATTCGATAGTCAAGATACATGAACTAAACTAGAGTGACTTTCCTTTGTCACGCCTCCCTGGTTCTACGCTCCTGACAAGACAGATATAAGACAGATGTCAATCATAGACCGGCTAGAGAAAGATTGCATCCCAGTTGGAAGTGATCAACTGCTGATATTCTCAAGAAACTAACTAGGTCAGTGATTTGTCATTAGTGATTGTCTCGTTTGTATAGAAATCAATATTTAGAATTATTATTCATGAGAATCTTAAGTAAACAAAATGAATAAAGTAGCAAGGTATTGGTATGAGGAAGCGAGGATGGTATCATATAACTTATTTAATAACATTATAAATGAACTGTATAGTATTAAAAAACCGAGCGTGTTCAAGTGATTGTTGCCTCGAAGTGAAAATACATTCATTTTTGTGTCCAACTGCACCCGTTTTTTAGTTGACATGTGTTTTTTGACATGTGTTGACATGTGTTGACACCCGTTTTTTAGTTGATCAGTGTTGAGTGTCACTGCCCTAAGTTGGCCTTCTTTAGCTTTAGACTAAGGGTATAGAACCGAAGGGTTGAATTCATTGCAGCGGGTTTTACCCTATACGGTTCAGCCCCTCTTCGCAGAAATGGCACGTCACCTGCCAAGAGTATTGCTTAAAGCACAAACTCTGTAGCTACGGCAACATTCATAGGGGTTTTGGGGAGGGTGGGTTGAATGACTTTAAACCAGTGTTTCCCAAC